>JAJTUV010000607.1:5000-605000 GCA_021653895.1 Mastomys natalensis | reverse complement strand
AGAGACTTGGGGCCCCAGGGAGAGGGAGGTCTGATGGGGTGGGGTGGGGAAGACATCCACTTAGAGATGGGGAGCAGGAGGTGTGGGATGAAAACATTGTTTAAAGGTGTTAAATGAAATCCTTTAGACTATAAATAATGATACTAGGTAGAAATATATATTTACCACAAATACCAAAAAGTTCTGAAATTAGTAACTACACAGGTTAATGAGGGGGATAAAGTCTGGACTAAAGAATAAAAATAAGTAAAATAGACAATATGAGTTTAATATTTCATCCCTACAACCTAAAGATGTTGCCTTTTATTAGAACCTGAAACCCTTAAGTGGAAATGCTTTCCTTAACATTAATGTACAAAATCAAACAAAACTGCTAATTAAAGTTAATTATAATTGATTGTTCTATAGTTCAAAATCCAAAAATAAATATTTTTTAAAATTAAGAAATGTCTATTATTGAATCTTGTATAAGAATAGTAGATAAACACAGAAAAATTTCTTCCTCAAAAACAAAAAGTATTTGACCATATATAGTGTGAAGAAATAAATCTAGACCTATTTCCAAGGAGATACTAAAATCTGCACAAATCTCAAAATTTTTTCAAGTTTGGAAAAAAAAATTTATATATACAAGAACCCATTGCACCCAAAGAACAAAAAACTTCTAAAACTTACTGCAACCTGTGTCATAACCAAGCTGAACAAACCATCAATAAAGGGAATATCTTAACAACAGTCAGAGACTACAGATACTGAACAAAGGAAAGATCAGATCTCATGGGCTCTTATCAAAATCAATGAAAGAAGACAAAAAGAGACCATTTTTCAAGTGCTAAAAACAAAGCTTATCAATCAACAATTTCGAGTTTTGTAAACCCTTTCTCAATCTCCATCTAGCTTAATTAATAAACAAATGTTCAAGGATAGAGAGATGATTTAACAGTTTAGAGCTACCTGTTCTTGCAGAAGTCCTGGGTTCAATTCCCAGCCCCACCTCAGCCAGCTCACCACTGCCTGCAGCTCCACTTCCAGGGATCTAATGTCCTCTTCTGGGCTCTTGAGGGTATCTGTTCTTAAATGCACCCACATATACATATATACAGATGATTTAAAAATAATAAAAATAAATTATTTAAAGATGTTGAATGAAATCCTTTAGACAATAACTAATGATACTAGGTAGAAATATGTATTTACCACAAATACCAAAAAGTTCTGAAATTAGTAACTATACAGGTTAATGAATACCCACAGACACACAGTTATATGTGACATAATGATATCTCATGAACCACAAGTCATCTGTGGACTACAGTATGACAGTGGTCCCATAAGATTATAATACAACCTAGATTTGTAGCGAGCTATCAACAAAACTTTGCAAACACATTTGTGATATTCGAATAGTGGTGAAATAGTCTAACTGTACATTTGTCAGAAACTAGCCATATTGATCAGTGATACATACTTAGGAATTACCATGAATTATATAGTAGCAAATGAAATAAATCACATGTGTTCGGTACTTTTCTCATTGCTGATTCCAACTATCTGACAAGAAGCAACTTGAGGGGAGAATAATTTATGTTGGTCTGTGGTCTGAGCAGAACTAGTCGGTGAGTCTAACGTGGCAGGGGATGAAGGATAGCTGGAGCATCCTGCTCCACAGTGCTGGGAGTGTGGACTGTACTTATGCATATGTCAAATGCTCATGACAGCACTCTGGCAGAAACGATAGCCAGGCTATAACTATAGGGCCGCCCTTCCCAGTGATCCATTTCCTACACTCATCCCTCAATATAATCATTAGTTGAAGACCAGGAGTTCAAACACATGAGCTTGTATGAGACATTTTATATTCGAATGTAAATAGTAACTGTAACATATAGGCTAAGAACCAATAACTCCAGCATTATATGGGCACTGGCTGTGCAAGCATCAGGGACTGAGTTTGAATCCCCAGAATCCCCATAAAGCCAGCAGTGGCAGTGTGTGTTTCTGTAATCCCAGCATCCCTAGGGAGACAAGGCTATGGTGAGAGTGGAATCCTAAGAACCTTGCGGCTCAGTAGCCTGGTGTATGCACCAGGAAGAAAACTAGACATGGCTTTCTGTCTCTGACAAGATGAAGAACTGACACCAAAGTTGTCTTCTGACTTTTACACATGGACGGTGGCATATGTGGACCTATATTCCGGGCACACAAAGGGGGGAGAGGAGGGGAGGGAAAGAGAAAGGAGGAAGAGGGAAAGAAGGGAAGGGAGGGAGAAGGAGAAAAATGAGAGAGAAGGGGAGAGGGGAAAAGAGAGGGGGGAGAGAGGGCAAGAGAGAAAGAGAGAATGCAAAAAATAAAACAACTGCTGTAACACTCAGCCAGAAAGACAAGAAGAACGATTTGATGTCCTTAACCTTGATCCAACTGACATTTATAAAGTTCTGCCCAGCTCTAGCAGAAAACATATTTTCCTCAATTATGTATGGACCATGTTCTAAGAAAGATAATTTCCTATATTGAAGGGAGTTGCATTTTTCTGAATATTAAAGTGAGGTGTTACTTATGACATGCAGGATTCAAATTTATGTAAAAAGAGGATAAATCGACACGAAAGGAAAACAGGTGAGGCCTTAATTTGGAAAAAAGTAACTCAGCAAAGCCTATTTTACGGATGGGAAAGTATCTGATACTGAGATTTGAAGCTATCTTTGTGGCATGTATCTTTTTGCTTTGTTCAGTAACAAGTTCCAGAGAATGTCCCCCCAACCCCACCCCCCAGCGGCCTCCTGTGAACGAAGGAAAGGAAAACCGCAGGGAAAAAATAAAGAACGGAGAGTTCAGCGTTTGCCTAGGAGCCAGGGCAGAGATAACGCAGCAGCCTTGAGGCTCCAGGGAACAAAACAAGGAGACACTGGAGTCAGAGGTGACCGGCATGAATCCACTTGCAGAAATCCCGAGGGCACCAGCTGGCTGTAAACATGCTGGCTTGCTTTAACCCTTTCACCTTAATGCTTAGAGGGTGACCCCAAAGAATACCGTGTTACGTTTTGTTCTTCCCTTGTAAGTCACCACAGAGAAAAGTAGCCGCGTGGATCTATTTCTAAATCGAAGCTGACCACCTCTCCAACAGAGAAAAACTAACTACAGTTTGCTTATAAATAAATATGTTTTAATCCTTTTCACCCTTTTATAATTTAAGCACTGTCTCTCAAAAATGTCGAGAGCAGGAGATAGAGAGATGATGGCTCAGCTGTTAAGATCATGGGCTGTTCTTCTAGAGGACCTGGGTTTGATTCTCAGCCTAAGTCTCTGTAGCACCAGTTTCAGGGTATTCTGCGCCCTCTGCTGGCCTTCATAGGCACTGCATACTCATGGTACCCAGACAAAGCAGGCAAAAACACCCATAATTTAGATGAAAATAATAAAAATAAACAGCGTCAAAAGTGAGAACAAAACAACAGGGTGGAAACCGTAGGATGTTTTCAAAAGGAAAAGACTTTTGAACAGAAACCTACCCTCCTCTTCAGCCAGGCTAACCCCCATCTGCCCCCACCTGACCTCTGTTCTGAACTCCACATTGTAGTATTCTCAACTGATAGCACATAGAAGCAGGAAAACATCAGCGGAATCCACATTTCGGTTTATCAGCACAGGCAATGGAGATAACAAAAATGAGTTCTGAATGCACTACAGAACATTGCTGCTTCACTTCAAAGCATATCCCTTGTAGAGAAAGGCGCTCATTTGATGACAAGCTCAGGGCTTCTGTCTGGCACTACATTATCTTAGCACTGTTATGCCCAAGTCCCAGGGACCCCCCAAAGACCACTGAGGAGCCAATTCCGATGCAAACACACAAGGGTCTTTATTTCTCACCAGCACCAGCACCGCCGGTCAGAAGTGAGAACCTTGAGTCTGAGAGTGCGGAGTATTTATTGTGATTACAACAAGCTTGGGGAATTTCCATATGGGTCAGCAAGTTAGTATTTTAAAAACTGCATTTCTAGTATAGTCTGCAAAAACCAAACATGGGGGCAAAGTCACCTCACACACAGGATGGCTAGGTTATCTATTTTCTGCAGGATGTCTTAGGTTATCTATGTACCTTGACCTGCGGTTGTAGCCTGATTGGTTGTTGCTAAGGGGGCGGGGGGTGGGGCAAGTTGCCATAGAATGTTTGCTCAAGTGGACTTTGTGGTTTTCATCCTGGAATTGGAGTCAGGCCTCGTACAAAATGGAGCTTCTTCTTAACAAATCCGAGTTGGTTGGGCTTTACAGCACCACTTGCCAGTTCCTTCTCAGCATCCTTCTGGAAGCTACAAAGCACCCCGTCTCTTTATTGGACTACATGACATCACAGAACATCTGCAGCAAACCCACTCCCACGTGATCAGCGTGCTGTGAGACGGAGATGGGATGAAACACGGAGCCCAGGGCAGGGAGGATCTCCGTAGGGCTGAAGCCAGTGCGTCATGCTGCTTACTCTAGCTGGTTTTTGATTAGTCTGCATTTCCCAGATGCTATTGCACTGGGTGGTAAAATGGCCTAGATTATTATCTTTGTGCCTCTAGGAGCTGGCACTTCATCTGCTAACATGGGAAGCTGCTTCATAAATGGCTTTAGATTGGATTCTGGTGAAGGCAAGGACTATTCACAACTCTGGAACAGAAAAATGATCACACCGTGGCAAGAACTTCAACAAGTGATAGAAAGTCAGAGAGGGGAAGATGGGGCTTTTTTTCCCAGCGGCTCAAGCCAGAAAAATCCATTAAAGTCACGTGGCTTGTGGCCAATGAGAGTAGTTAATACTACAGAGACTTGGAGAAACCATTTGTGGGTTTTCCATTTCAATACAGTTTCTAACAAACATCAATTTACAGACAATGTGGGCAGTGAGCAGTAATTTCCCAAATGACTCCCCCCCACTACACACACACACACACACACACACACACACACACACACACACACCCTGTGCCTCTGGGGATCCCTTCCTAGCACTGAACTCTGTTTTTTCTGTTTAGCAGTGAATGCCTCCTTGCCTGTCCTCTGCTCTCAGCTCTGGGACCAGCGGCCAAGCAAACAACACTAAACATCTATTTTAGAAAAGTAACAACGGGATCAATACATTTTAGATGGCGTTGTATTGCTAAGCGTGACCCTATGTCTTATACTTCTCAGGCATAGTGGAAGGGACTGCATCTCTGCACAAGAGAACACACAAGCACAGGACATCTTAGGAACCAAGGAACTAGACTTTTAAAAATGTGAACGCTATGTAGTAGGAATTCTAATCAATCCAGTTTAGGGAATGGGAATCTGACTCGGGATGCACCTTCACTTACCTCTAGATACTTAAGCAGAAAGCAGTCTTGAGGCAGAATAACATGGAATCCATGTTAGACTTTAAAGACAAAAATGCGAGAATTTCTTCTTATCTTTAAGATAATGGCATATAACCTTTTTGTATGTGCTTCTCCATTAGACACTAACAAGAATATAAATAACAGATTGTCCTAAAACCAACTAGAATAGACAGGATAAGGGAGTCTCAGTTTCACCTTTGCCCTTGACTCTGCCCACATTTTCCTCTCCACCCACATGCATTTTTTCCCTGCCTTTTCTTTCTTCTTGCTTATCTTTCTTACCTCACTTACCTCTGAACCATGACTAACCGACAAACCACAGGGCTTGCACAAACAGCTCTCCAAAGTCCTGCTCTCACAGTTATTAGATGAGATTACTCCAGCAAACCTAAGCCATGGGCATGAAAAACTAGAACAGCCTCCAACTGAAAGTTTCACAGCAATTACAGACAAATACCATTACCCTAGCCAAACCACAAAAATACATACCCCTACCCTTCCTTAGTGTGCAAAATGTCAAGCCAGCAGCAATTCAGAAAGCTGTTGGGGTTTCAGGTTTCCCCTGGGATGCAACAACAGAATAGTCTTTAAGGCAGTAGTTTTCAACCTGTGAGTCCTGACCCTTTTAGGGGTCAAATGACCCTTTCACGGGGGTCACATAAGATCATTGGAAAATACGCCAGTTATATTATGATTCATAATAGAAGCAAAATTATAGTTATGAACTACATGAAATATTTGTTTGAAGTATCACACATAACGTTTAAGGTAAAGTATTAGAATTGCAAACCTTTTAAGTTATTTGAATTGTTAAATAAAATTCAATTCATGTGTTTGATCTTTAACATAAGTGAACTGTTCTTGAGTAAAAAAATTAGTTGAAAACATATTTCATAAATGTGCTAATTTGATTGTAATATTTTCGTTCCAATGACAAAATACGTTATCTTTCAACTGACTTTGTACAAATAAGTTTCAACAAATGTGTTTAATGGCATATTCAAAATGTGTCCTCCCATAGTAGCGCTGTTTTGTTACCAAATAAAACATTGCGCCATGGCATGATGAAGGGAAGACTTCATGCAGGCAAGTTCGGGATTCTCGGGACATCTACAGCAGCCTGCGCCTATGAGCACATTGAGTTATTCCGATAGGGTAAGTGCCTATGCTAACCACCCATGCTAATGCAGGGAAGATTCCTAACTTGCAACTGCACACAAAGCGAGAAAATCTGATACCAATCTACAAACGATGAAGACCCATGAGACTACTATACTCGGCAGACATGACCTACCATGCTAGCTTATATCTAACCTCAAAAAACAGTGACTCCTAAGCAGAAAATTGACCCATCTTTAACATACTTAAAGCATATTCAGATGTGCATACAGCTGTATGCGTCTAAAGGAAAAGCTGACTCCTATGGCAGATTTTTCAGACCCTATTCTTCTACATTCTTAATTGAAGTCAGGATTTCAGGCTGGACTGCAACAGGGTTTGGCTGACATTGATGCTATTCTCAAGTTGGTAGTACACAAATTCTCCCTGTTCCACTGTTCTGCTGTATCTCATTTGGTTTCCTCTCTTGCCAGCCTTGCTATAAACCCCTTAAGATCACTTATACCCAACCCCAAGTCTAACAGAGCCAAATACTCTGTTCTTAAAGAGAACACAGAGCGATCCATCCACTCTAGCTGACCATGGCCAAGTCGCAGGTATAACCTGAGTTCTCTCCTCTTTTATTGAGATATAATTGACAAACAAAAATTGAGTAAGCTTAAGGTACACAGTATGGTATGTCTACATAAATATAAAACTTCTGCCACAATTCAGGAGATTAAACCATCTGTTTCCACACGTAGTCACTTGTGTATATGTCTGGTAAAAACACTGCTCCTTTCTCAGAAAACTAAAACATATTTTATAATCTTGCTATATGATAGGTTTCTCAAATTCATACCTATTCCTTAACCAAATTTACATACTCTAACCAGTGTCTCCTCCATGTGGCATCATCTTTTCTTATTAAAACTGGCTACTCTATTGGGGAAAATTTGTATAAATTCTCGAGAGTTGAAATGGAGATTCTGAAAGTCATTACTCATTTATGAAGTGACACAAAATACATAGTACACATGGCAAAGACTGTATAATCACCTCAGGCTCAGGCTTTCTGGGCTGTGAGTAAATACAGAACAGAAGCTTCTAGTTTCTCCTGTAACAGGTCTTATAACAGAGCTCAAATTAGAACCGTGGTCTGATTCTATTAGTGCTGGGAATTCTATATGAACTTATGGTGGCCAATGGGAGCAAACGGCTACAGCTGAATCTCAACAGTTCCAATTTTCTCCCTACTAGCTGTACAAAGTTCAGTTTTCATAGAAAATTTCTGAGAATCTTCAGATACACTTACTTTCAATGGTCCTTGCTCATCACACTAACCAACCTGCCCGGGATGTTTCCATAGCAACTCCTGACATTTCTGGCTCCTCTTGCCACTGAAACAGAATGCCTTCCCTAGAGTCTCACGTTGGAATCATGTGACTCCTGCAGAGACAACAGTCCCTCTGTGTTGCTTACAATCTCTCCCAGAGCCTGCAGCAAAGTCATCTGCCTTGAGCTGTTAACACAGGATGGGGCTTGCAATACATGCATTCTCATTTCCTCTCCCTAAAGACAAAACGCACAGGCAGAATGGTTGCATTGGAATAAGATGTGAGATTAGGCACAGCCAGGTAACCAGAACCCATCATGCATCATGCCTTCCAACATGCAGACTCCGTCAGTGAGCCTGGAACTCTCTCAAGGCCATCATTGTCTTTTCCTTCAATCTGACTGACATAGTTTCTTCTGTTGGCAATATATATTCCGTAATGTATATAATATGTAATATACATTACATTATATATATACCTATACCTATACCTATACCTATACCTATACCTATACCTATACCTATACCTATACCTATACCTATACCTATACCTATACCTATACCTATACCTATACCTATACTATACCTATACCTATACCTATACCTATATGAGAGAGAGAGAGAAATACAGATTCAATAGAAATTAGAGATATATCATTTGTACATGTTCATGTGTGTGTTTGTATGTGTGTGTGCACACATTGGTGGGGTAGCTCAGTGAGTGCCCCAGTGGCTAGTCAATTTGACACAGCCTAGAACCATCTGAGAAAGGAGTCTCAATGAGTAATTGTCCTTATCAAGTTCGTCTTAGCCATGTCTGTGAGGGACCATCTTGATTGGTACTGATGAAGGGCTCAGTCCACTGCAGCCCCATCATTCCCTGGGTAGCTAGTCCAGGACGATATAAGGTAGCTGTCTGAGCATCCTTGAGCTTTGCTGAACCAGGAGGAGACAGCAAGACTCATTTCTCAGTGTTTTCTGTTTCAAATATTTGCCTGACATTCCTGCTGTCTTCCTTCAGTGATGGATTGAGACCTGCAAGGATAAGCTCGTTCTGGTACAATTTTTTTTTTTTTTTTTACCACAGGAACAGAAAAGAAAATAGAATACTGAGTAAAGATGCTTCATATAGTCTGATGACCCAAGGTTAATCCCTGGGACCCAAATGATAGAAAGAAAGAGCTGCCCCCTACCAAGATTTCCTCACACCTCTACATACCTGATCTATCTGTATGCCTGTCTGTCTGTCTATCTATCTCCCTTGCATGTATACAATGTATTAAAATGTCATCTAAAAATAGATTTGAAATCATGTTCTAAGCCTTACTGACTCCCTCCATCATCCCACCCAAATGAGTCTCCACCCACCAGCAAAAGGTCCCTGAGCTCATTTGAAAGTCATCACTCATTTATGCAGTGAGATTACACAGTAAGTGTAAGTCAATAGCGAGTGAATTCAGGAGAATGATCAATGTTTGCCTTGCTCATCAGAAATCTCAGGTTCTGGAAGGTGAGACTCCTTTATCTGTTTTCTTGGTGCAGGGAGGGGAGAGATCCACATAGGACTTCCCAACTTTTGGTTTCTGGGGACCTCTGACATTTTCCTGAAAGTTCATTCAGATACGAGGTCCCTATGACAAGCTACTCTTTCCAGTGTGAATATACCAACCTGCCCCACACAGAAACTCTTGGCATCTCATGCATCAGGTTGTCCAGAATCCCAGCATCACTCCAGTGTGCAGGTGTGCTCCATACACCCAATGGTCCAGTGAAAGTCTATTTCAACAGGGAAACCTGGACATGTTCTTCTTCTATGCTGGGTATAAAAGATAGTTCTTTTCATAAAATCCTAAAGTAATCATTTGCCTCTCTTGCAGTATCAAGCAGACACTGAACTTGCCAGTTGAATGGAGTCAAGCTTACTGTACTCAGACACCTCTTTACTTAACCTTGTTCTGTTACATCACCAACAGCCTTCATGTTGCAATGCCTAGTCTTACATTTACCTATCCAACCATTCCCTTCATGCATAGCTGTTTGAAGCCTAAACCAAAACCACATCATTCATTAAACCATCCTGACCCAAACACCCTCTTCATCAGTCTCGGTTTCTGTTAATGACCTCCTTCTGGTGTCTCGGACAAACAGCCTTGGGGTTATTCGTCCATACTTCTTTCACCTCTCTTTCTAATCCTTCAGCTCTCTGACCAACTCATTCTTTAGGACACATCCAGAAGTTCTGTCAGCACACCTCACATCTTTCTTAAGCACTATCCAGTTCACACCACTACCCTCTTTTACCTGGCTCTTTTCGATAGGGTCTAACTGTCTCTGTGCATGTCGATGCAGCAGCCAAGAAAATCCTGTTAAAACATGAACTGCACAAGGTCGTCTCTCAGTAACCTTGGAGAACTCAGTGACTTCTAAAAGACCTTTCTTCATAATGGTACCAAACTCTATAACCTTTAACTTTGGCCCTCTGTGTCTCCTTGAGTTAGGATGTGCCTCAGGCATATTTCTGGCTCATTCTCCTGTGACTTTATTTCTGCACATACCTGCCGACCAGGCATCCTTACTGCCTTCAATATATTATGTTAAAAAAGAAGAAAAGCAAAGTCAGACTATTACTAAATATTATTCCCATAAGCAGGTAAATAAATATCAGTTGTTTCCCTTCTAATTACCAGTTAAAATGTTTTAGCATTTCATGGAGCTGGAGCAATGGCTCAGTGGTTAAGAGCACTAACTGCTTTTCAGGAGGATTCTGATTCAATTCCCAGTACCCACATGGCAGGCAGCTCACAATCACCTGTGACTCTATTGTCAGAGGACATACCACCTTCTTCTCACCTCCAGAGATGGTACTCAGTAGAAGTATATTCAAGCAAAATTAATAAAACTATTTTTAAAGAAATGGTTTAGCATTTCAGAATAAGAAAGAGATTACTTTTAGAAGTCTAATAACACAGAGCAGAGACATATTTAATTTTTCTATTGTAATGGCATGGAAATTAGCTCACTGCTCTTGTCTTTTTTAAATGTCTGAGCTGATGCAAGAGCCTCAGGTTATCTTGTCAGATGCCCTGTCCACACAGCCTTGGCTGCTCAGATAGCCAGCTCCAGCCCCTGTGCACACTAGCCTCTCTGCTGGAACCACGCCTACACCCAACTAATGTTATCAGTGTTCTTCCTATGCTCTGTAGCTCAGAAGCTGCTGCCTCTTGCTCCGTGTCCTCTTGGAACTCTCCTGCACAAACTCATGTCTCATCCACAGACCCCAGGTTCTTGGTTTGGATTTGGACTTAGCACACTGCTCTGATGTGTGGTTAATTTTTTCATTATATGATCCATGCCTTCTAAAGATTGCATGCTTCTAAATATGACAAATCACATTTCATAATTTTATTTCTCACAGTGCTTACCAGTGTATCACTGAAAACAAGAATTCCATAAAATGATCATTCAGTAAAAGGTGGAAATAGAATGTGTAACAATCAAATTAAGGCACGAACTTACATTGCTCTGGTTGACTTCCCGTTGTTTTGGTTAGTTCAACCTATTCTAGTACATCATCGTTACCTAACATTGGTACTGGTGAGAGTATTTTGAGAGTTGCCACCAATCATTTCTAGATTCTTATCTAAAATAAATTTTTATTATTAAAACTACCTGCAACTAAGCTTTTCCTGAGCTTTTTATATTCAGGTGTAGTAGCTGCATTGCTTTAATGCACAGCATACACAATGAAGACCTGTTTGTATATATCGGGTGTGTATTCATATGCACAGACATCCATCTGTGACCATCCTCTTAGCAATGAAACACACATGTATTATGAGTCACATCATCTCTTAGGCTTTCCAGGGTTGGTGCTTATGCAAATGACACATAACTCTCATGATGGACTATAGACCAATAAGGAAAGTAACTGATAGAGAGTCCTTAAGGCATTTCTAGGGACTAGAATACTTTGAAGTATTTCAGCAAGAATGTATTGACCTCCTTGGGGAAACAGATTATGTGTGGCAATCAGACATGATTATCTAATGGTGGAGATCAAAGGGCATTGACTGAAATCTGCAGTTGCCATAGCTACTGAGCCCCAAGACTTTACTATAGTTCTCTTATTACAAGCTTGAGATTTACAGTTAAGACCTGCTTTTTTGACAAGAGAGGTTATCTGTTCACTAAATCTGGGCGTTTACTGGAATGATTTCCAGCCCACATTGTTTTGCCAAATTGAATCTGATTCGATGAAATTAAAATGCAATGTTCTCAAGGCACACTTCATAACTTACTCTAACTCTGTCAATCTTTTTAAGATGGTAAAAATACCTTAAGAGCAAGACGGGTCTTAGAGGATAAGACTATCATACTGCATTTTAAAGACAGCAGCTTCTCAGTTGACTGCAGCTCTGAAACAGACATTCGTAGTGAGTCTGACAAGGCAGTGCGACCCAGGCAGCAGCTCTAATATTGTCTCCCACACAATGGTATTATATGTTCTTCCTGGTGAGAATCCACCATGTGGATTGCAGAAGGCAGGTTTTGAATCCCCAAACGTCAATTTTCAAAGCATGCCTAGTTATCTAAAGCTAGTTTCTGAAGGCTTCCTTCAAATATGGATTTTAAAACATAATCCAACTTTTGGCTGACTTCCCTAAAAATTGATCATGGTTCTCAGTCTCTTACTGTGAAACAAGTTCACCCCACACCAGTTACCCACTTATCTGGGCTTTGTGAGACAGACTGCAGTAACGGGCGGCACGTCATAAGAAGCCTTCGTATTATTCATACACAAGCATCAAGGGACAAAAGAAGTCAGCAGCTGTTGTAAGCTGGTCCCCAAGGGTGAGGAAAGCTACTAGGGCAGATGGAATCCTGATTATTCATGCTCCACTTGTGTCAAAACTGAGAAACCTGGAAAAGCCCACCCTGCTCTTAGAGATGATGGAAATCACAGTGATAAAACTTAGAATGGAACAGTGAAGATTTCCCTGCTCACAGCTCTACCTATACCCCTGGAAACCCACTGTCACCAAGGATAACAAGGTAAGACCCCTGTACTCAAATTTCCTGGCTTCTGTGTGTACCATCCCTGTCATCCCATTCTTTTCCATCCCATCCCCATAATCACCCCTGTTCCCATCCCCACATCCAAGCCCAGCAATGGCTAGCTACACCTTGTCCCCGTGTTCATCTTTACTTTCACTCCAGAAGCTTGTTACCATCAGGGACTAACACCTCTGTCTGTATCCCAGGAGGCCTGGTGGCACCAGGGACAATCACTGGTCTGCTGCTATCAGGGACTACAAGCCAACAGCTCTACCTGCATTTGTGGAGGTCTGCTGCCATGAAGTACTACCAAGGCTGCCAACATCAGGAACAATCAGATGGCTAAAGGCCAGCATATGAACAACAATGGAAAAATCCACCAAGAAGACATCTCACTTTTGAATATCTATGTCATAGATGCAAGGACATCCACATTCATAAAAGAAACATTAACCAAAACTTAAATTACATATCAAACCACACGGGTTAATAATGGGAGACTTCAGCACCCCACTCTCACCAATGGATGGGTCACCCAGAAAGATACTGAACAGAGAAATAATGAAACCAACAGACACTCTGAATCAAATGGACCTAACAGATATTTACAGAACATTTCACTCCAACACAAAAGAATATCCCTGTCTCTTCAATATAGTACTTGAAGTTCTACCTAGAGCAATAAGACAGCTAAAGGAGATCAAGGGGATACAAATTGGAAAGGAAGTAGTCAAAGTATGCTATTCACAACTGATATTATACATAAGTGACCCCAAAAATTCTACCAGAAAACTCCTACAGCTGATACACATCTTCAGCAAAGTGGCTGGATATAAAATTAACTCAAAAAAATCAGTCCAGTAGCCTCCTTTATAAAAATGATAAATGAGTGGAGAAAGAGATTTAGGAAAGCAAATCTTTTACAACATAGATTATCTTGGTGTAACTCTAACTAAGCAAGTGAAAGATAAGAACATCAAGTCTCCAAAGAGAGAAATCGAAGAAGATACCAGAAGATGGAACTCCTATGCTCATAGATAAGTAAGATTAGCATAATGAAGATGGCCATCTTACCAAAAGCAATCTACAGAGTCAGTGCAATTCCTATCAAAATTCCAACACAATTCTATACAGACCTTGAAAGAGCAATTATCAACTTCATATAGGAAAACAAAGCAAAACAAAATAAAAAAAGATAGTTATAAAAATCCTGTATAACAAAAGAACTTCTGTAGGTTTCACTATCCCTGATTTCAAACTATACTACAGAGCAATAGTAATAAAAAAAACTGCATGGTATTGATGTAGAAACAGATAGGTTGATCAATGAAATAGAATCAGACACCCAAAAATAAACTGTTACATCTACCAACATTTGATTTTTGTCAAAGAAGCCAAAACCATACAATGGAAAAAAGAAAGCATCTTCAACAAATGGTGCTGGTCTAACTGGATGCTTGCATGTAGAAGATCCATATTTATCACGCTGCAACAAACTCAAGTACAAGTGGATCAAAAATCTCAACATAAAACTAGATACACCAAATCTAATAGAAGAGAAACTGGGGAATAGCCTTGAATGCACAGGAGAAAACTTCCTGAAAAGAATACCAACAGCTCAGGCATTAAGATGAACAAATAATAAATGAGAACTCATGAAAATGTAAAGCTTCTGAAAGGTAAAAGACAACATCCACAGGAAGAAACAGCAGCCTAAGAATGGGAACCCAACCTCCACCTGACAGAGGGTTAATAACATATATACATATATACGTTTAGCTAAACAGAATTCTCAACAGAGGAATCTTTAATTGTCAAGAAACACTTACAGAAACGTTCAACATTCTTAGTCATCAAAGAAATGAAAATCAAAACAACTGAGATTCCATCTTACCCCCATCAGAATGGCTAAGATCAAAAATTCAAGTGATAGCACATGCTGGTGCAGCTATGGAGAAGGAGAACACTCCTCCATTGATGGTAGGGTGCACACCTGTACAACCACTTTGGAAATCAACTTTGTGGTTTCTTACAAATTGGGAATAGCTCTACCTCAAGATTCAGCTATACCATTCCTAGATATGTACTGGAAAGATGCTTCATATACTTACAAGGACACTTGCTCAACTATGTACATAGCAGTTTTATTTACAATAGCCAGAAATTCTAAACAACTTAGATATCCCTCAACTGAAGAATGGATAAACAAACTTCTGTATATTTTAAAAATAGTATAACTTACTTGGCTATTAAAAACAAAGACACCATGCAATTTTCAGACAAACAGATAGAACTAGAAAATATAATCCTGAGTGAGGTAATCTAGAAAGACAAACATGGTTTGTAGTCACTTATAAATGGATATTAGCCATAAAGTACAGGATAACCATGCTACAATCCACAGACCCAAAGAAGCTAAGTAACAAGGAGGGCCCAAGGGAGGATGCTTGAATCTCACTCAGAAAGGGAAATAAAATACACATTGGAGGTAGATGGAAGGAACTGAGTGGAAAAGGGAGTAGAGAGGAGAATGGAGGTGGGAATCAGATGGGGGGCAGCAAGAGGGTCGGGAGAGAGAAGGTAAATTGGTGGAGGTGCATCTCTAGAACGACCCATCGGCCTGGGATAAGGGAAGGCTCCGAGAGTCTATGGGTGTAACCATAGCTGAGACTCCTAGCAGCAGGCTATATGTGGCCATCTACTATAGCCAAGTAGAACTTTCAGTGGGAGGAGGACACCAACCTACCCTCCAAATCTATAGCCCAAAATTTGTCCTGCCTACAAGATGTGCAGGAATAAAGGAGCAGAGATTGAGGGGATAGCCAACCAATGACTGACTCACTCAACTTTAGATGCATTCCATGTTACAGAGCCAACCACTGACACTATTAATGATTTTCTGCTATGCTTGCAAGCAGGAGTCTAGCAAAACTGTCCTCAGAGAAGCTTCATCCTTCAGCTGATGAAAACAGATACAGAGACCCACAGCCAAACATCAGGAGGAGCTCTGGAAGTCTTGTGGAATAGTAGGAAGAAGGATTAAGGGTGACAGAGAGGTCAAGAACACCACAAGAGTACCTACAGAGTCAACTAACCTGGGTCCATGGGGGAATCATAGGGACTGACCCACTAACCAAAGAGCGTGCATGGGTTACTCCTATGTAGCATGTATGTAGCAGATGTGCAGCTTGTTCTTCATGTGGATCCTCTGACAGTTGGAGCAGGGACTGACTCTGACTCTTTTGCCTGCCTTTGAATTCCTTTCCCCAAGCTGAACTGCCTTGTAGGGCCTCAGTGGGAATCCTGCTGTGATATCCCAAGGTAACCTGATACCCATGTGGGGATGGGGGACACTTCTCTTTTCAGAAGAGAAGAGGTTGGAGAAATTGGTGAAGAGGGTGTGAGGGTGGGACTGGGAGGAGAGAAGAGACAGGACTTCGATCAGAATGTCAAATAAATAAATAAATAAATAAATAATAAATAAATAAATAAATAAATAAATAAAAATGAGGCATGAGGTATCTCCATTCTCAGGAGCTTTTGCCCCATAATGGTTGCTGGTGAAAAGGAAGCTATTTTCTTAAGTAGTGTAGCTACTGGATTTGATACAGACAAGTCAGGATCCCCTTGGGGGTCTTATGTTTCAGAATAGATTCAAGCAGAAGTTCAACAAAATTTTCTTAGAGTTTGATAGAAAATCGTCTTGCAAACACAAAATGCTTGGAGTGGTCAGATGGAGGAGATAAAGAAAAAAACCATGGCAAGTAAGTTAGCATGAGTGGCAGACACATGGTGGGCAATCAGTCACACGGTGGGAAGGAAGAGCCCAGAGAATCAATGAGAAATCCCCAAATGGTGAGCGTAAAGCCTAAAACATAAGGAAACATGCATAGAAAAGAGATAGAAAAAGAACTTTCAACTTTAAGAAGAATGCAGGAAATAGGAGTGACCTGTGATGCTATATGACTATGACCATTAAGCTCCTCACCAGGTGGCAGAGACTCTGGCCCACACTGAAGGAGTAATTGCTATCCCTTTATCATTGTGTAAGGTGAACATACCTTCCTAGAACTGGAGGCTACCCAGACACATAGTCCATTCTCTTGATTAGGAGGTTTTTGTTGTTGTTTTTCTACTTTATATTACGTTTCCCATGGTCCAGTATGTTCATTTAAGCAACCCTAGCAAAGCTGAGAAAATACTAGAGAGAGAGAGATGGGGGGGGATAAAAAAAAAAGAGAAGACAAGACATGAAAGTGAAATAGTTGGACTTGTTGAGGGATAGGAGGGAATTAGTTGAGGTGGGAAGGAGATAAGAGAGAACGATGAGGTGAAAATGTCTAAAATATTTTATACTTTTCAAGGGAAGAAAAGTAAAAGTTGAATAAAGCTTTCAAGAAAATACTGTTTTCAGGTGAGACAAGAATAGAAGCCTGCATGTTCTTCCCTAACCTAAAGGATGACATATGTCCCTATGGGGACAAGAAGGTGGTCCCACCTACACCCACTGCTCCTCCTTATTTTAAACATTGCATTCACAGCACAGTTATTCTTGATATGTGCTAGCAAGAGTGGGAAGCCCAGGGTTAAAGCAAACTTGCCCAGCCTGGAGAACTAGTTAATAACTCATCTGCAGTTATTAACTCTATTGTTCTAAACAGTCTTATTTATTTGCTAAAGTCCTGAATAGGCATTTGCCTGTGGGCTGGTGCTACTAATGAGATGTCTTTTTAACTCAGTCAGAGTGATCAGTAGGAGGAAGAGCTAGCTAGTGTCTGGTTGTCTTATTCAAGTCTAAATGATGCCATGTGAGTAACTAGACTCTTCTGGCAGCTGTGTGCCTTAATGATCATGAATTTGTCTCTGCTGCTTACTAGATCCTGAAGAAAAAGGATTTCTCCAAACTGGCCTATATATATTTCTAGAAATAACAGACTATATTCCAGTAGGATCAGCATATGGCCAATTTTGGTCATAATCATTGAAATACTGTGTTTCAAAAAGAAAGTGTAGCCATGAAGTGGCTAAATATTTGGAGATGGGAGAGCATAGCTCACATGTGCCTTCTCAAGATACTGTCTACTAGTTTATGGATGGAGGAAACCAGTCTATAATCCAGGGAAAGCTGATTGAAAGTAAGCAGTGATATAACAGATGGAGCATGTTCAAAAATGGTGGGTTAGCGTGTTCTGTGAGTAGCATTCGGGTTGTCTAATGTCAATGGTCACTCTTGGAAAACATACACAAGCCCAACTACAAGACACAGTAGTTTCAATAGCTTCTATCTCCAAGTTCTCAAAAACAACTTGTAGAGAAACCCTGCTAGTTAAGGTTAGTATAGTCTGTCATTACCAGAAAGCCCTGGGCTCAATGAAAAAATGGCAGACTCCCTGGTCTGACCTTGTCAGGAGAGCTTGAAACACACATACCCTCTACTTATGGAACATAGCCTTGGTTAGTTTATAAGTTCAGCCTCCTTTCTCATGATAAGAACCTGTTAAGCAAGCACCTGAGATTCCTGGAATAAGTCTCCATGCTAATGAGGCATTTTAGTACCTTAGTCTTCAGCCAAAGACCTATTATGCGCACCATAGATATTCATACTCTCTTCCCAAATCTATATAACCCTTGATTCACCCTGAATAACGTTGATCTGTCTCCTTGAAGCTGATCCCAGAATGTTGTCATTTCCGCTTATACTCAGGGGCCATTTAAAACCTTGTTGGTCGGCTCTCCTCCCTTCGACTCCATGGGCTGGTGGTCAACAACCCTGGGGAGAAGGGAGACTCACAACAACTCATATACTCCTACCATGCAGTCCCTAGGAGTGTGATGTAGAACAAAATGAGTATGGATCAAAGCCTGGCATGGAACACATATCTCCAAACAAGCACTCGGGAAGCTTAGGCAGGACACTTAGGATTTAAGTTCAATGTGCTTTATAAAGGAAATTCCTTTCATAAATAGATAGATAGATGATAGATAGATAGATGATAGATAGGTAGATAGATAGATAGATAGATAGATAAATGTTAATGAAGTCCACTACTTTAACGTTTAATTAACTGATTTCTGGAATCAGTGATGGAAGCAAGTGACCAGAGCAATGAAAAATGCAAAGTTACTTCCATTTGTTCCTGGATTTCTCATGCACCTGCATGGGAGTTCTAAAGCGTATCTCAGCTTCCAGTCCGTCCACACATGGACTATTGGAAAGACTGCTAAATTTCATTTTCTTCTGCTGCAAATCAGAAGGCATTAATAGTATTTCTGGAACAATTTTAAAATACTCATGTGCTCAGCTGGGCGTTTGTCACAAGTGCTCCATGAAGAGGCTATCTTTTTCGAGAGGCACCATTTTGCTAAGGCAGTTAGATTTAAAAATCCAGTAAGAGAGAAGAGAAAATGTCTGACTTCAAATCTGTTTTTAAGATTTTATTTGTCATTGTGTGTATACATGTGCGTAAGCATGTGGGTGTGTGCATGTGAGCTTGGTACCTGCAGAGGCCAGTAGTAGGTGGTAGATCACCAGAGCTGGAGTCCCAGGCAGTTGTGAGCTAGCTTATGTGGGTGCTAGGAAGTGAACTGGGGTCCCTCCATAAGAGCAGTACATGCTCTTAAACATGGAGCCATGCATCCAGCCCCTCGAATCTATTTAAGCAACAAATACAAAAAGATCACCTCAAACTTTATTATATTCTCCTGCTCCTCTCAGTATCTTTAAGCTTTATACATCAAACACATTAATTTGAAAATGACAGTTATTCTTCAGATCTTAATATAACTGTTTCATAGTAGTGAGGAACAGTGATTAGTTACCCAAGTTCAGAATATTTAAAACATGAAATGTTTGTAATAGCTTACAACTGCAATGTATTCAGATTCCCCAGTTGAGGTGGGGACTTTGTGCTTTATTTTTAAGCTTATTTCTAGGGCATCATCAGAAGCCCTAAAAAAATTGATAAGCTGCACTGGAACACCAAGCTAAGGACAATGGCTACAGTTTCCTTAGTCATTGTGGCCCAAGTCTATGTATTCTTAAACAGTTACATATATAATTGTATTCAAAGGATTCCTTTGCCTAACATCTGAAAACACCATACTTTCCTGTTCTCAAGTATGTGAAATAATTGCAGTGGATAATCACGGAGTAGAAATCAGACTGAAAGGGGCCCACCCACTATCTCATGGTATGGGCAGGAGAAAGACACCCAGGCTGCCTCCACCTCAAGGCTTGGGGCAGCAGGCACCACTATGATAAACAAATATGTGATGGACAGGTAGGAGCAATAGAAAAACAGAACAGTGCGTGTGATATGGAGAGAAGCGAAACTGGAGACATGGTGAAGGTGACAGGTGAGAGAGAGGGTTGAGTTCAAAATGCTATGATTGTCCAGTAGTGTCAGTGGACTGAAGTGCAGCAGCCTGGAACTTGTGCAAACACAGACTCAGCCCCCAAACATGCTGCCTGGCCAGGATTCCCCAGGCCAAAGTTCACTTTCTGGACTGGACCTCCTTGTAGTACCACAGTTGTCCACCATGCCAACGGAGGCCATGCTGGTGTTTGTGGTCCATGCTGCTGCCCCAGGCCAGTGATGAAGCCTGAAATACATACGAATATATGCAGTCTATGCTGCTGACAAATGCCGTAGCGACATCCTTGGGCTTTGCTGCCTGAAACTGGGGGAGTATGTTGAGATTAGTGGCATGTGTAGTAGTGGTAATGTGACCTGAAGTCACGTTGAAGCCAGTGGTCCATGCAGCTAATAAGGGTTATAGATGGGTTGATGGTCTTGATATGGCCAAGGGCTTTGGTGTATGGCCTCGTGTTTCCAATGAAACCCATGTAAATGTCCATGGTCTAGGCTGTAGCCTGAATCCATGTTGATGTTCAAGAGCATGAAAGAGCTGGCCCAACTCCTCCCAGGAGAGCTGGCCCAGCCTTTCTCTAGGAACAGCATGGCTCTCCTCAGCCTATGACTTCTGACCCAGTGCAGGAAGAGAAACACTCATCCTCCCTTGGGAGTCTGGGCACAAGGAATGTGACAATACAAACTGGAGCAATTTTTTCTTTTGTTTATTCCTTTCTTGTTTTTTTTTTTTTTTTTTTTTTGTTGTTGGTTTTGTTTTTTTTTTTTTTTTTGGTTTGTTTGTTTGTTTGGGTTTTTTTTGAGGGACAGGGAGGAGGCCATAAAGGAGGGGATGATAGACAGGGAGGACTGGGAGGTGAGATCAGGGATATAAGAATTGTGTGTGTGTGTGTGTGTGTGTGTGTGTGTGTGGTGTGTGTATACATTCTTGATGTATCTTTGTTTTAAGTTATCCTTATATCTGCTGAACAACATCCTAGATGCTTATAAGATTTAGCAGTTTTAAATAAAGCTATTATGACAGAAAGAAAGAAAGAAAGAAGAAAGAAAGAAAGAAAGAAAGAAAGAAAGAAAGAAAGAAAGAGAAGAAAGAAGAAAGAAATTAAACTGGAGATATAGCACAGGAAAACTGTTTGCTCAGACTGTGTACATTTATTTACCCTATTGCTCAATGTCCTGTCCTTAATGTTAGCCTTTCTCTTGTCCAGGTGATCTGCAGCTTGGCCTTAAGGTGTGGTAGAACGTGTGAGGAAGGGCTGGGAGCATCAATCCCTGAGTCTCTTTCCCAGGTTTTCTCTTTACATCTTTCTGTGATCCACTTATCTGTGCATCAAATCCATGTGCACCAAACTATAAGTCTTTATTCAGAGTAGACTTATAGAAATCAAGAAAGGGCACGGAAAAACAAAGCTTCCATGATAAATGGAAGTGGGAAAGAGTCCTCTCCTCTACTGAGAATTAACAGTAATTTCAGCTGCTCTTATCCAGAGATGGCTTTGTCGTGACTTGGCAAGATTTAGAAATGTCAGAGACGTTTCCCTGTTAGGCTATGAATGACTTTGACTCAGAGTGGGACAACAATTGCTGGCCAGAGTACTGAAGCCAGAAGATAATTAAATAATGCAAAAGGAACTAAGTGGAATTTGCAAGCTACGTTATGATTTCTCATTCTGTGGCTCTGCAGAGAATGCAGATGTTAGTCAATGGTTTCATTGTACAGTCTTGTTGGAAACAACAGTGAGTTTTTATCTAAAAAATAAAAGTTTTTTAAAAAATGTGAACTGTGCTGTAGTTTCCAAACCTTCCAAAATAGTAGTATTGGGGAGACATCCTCCCTTAGTTGCAGGAATTCAGAGTCTGTGAGTGTACGTGTCAGGCAGAGTACCAGGATGATTTATATATTTTACTGATAGATTAAGAAGGATCATGCTTGGGATCCTGAGATAGTATCTATAAATGGAAACCTAGCCACTGGTATTATCTCAGTAACTACTTCAAATATTATTTTACCTCCCCAGAAGGACTTCAGTTCTAATTACAGAGATTTCAGTTGACCTTAAGTTCCAGCATCAAGTTTAAATTCTATTTACCTGGAATTCCAGGTTAGCCTTTAACGCTCTTTCTACCTTAGGCCACCAAGTTCTGAGACTGAAAGTATGCACCATTATGGCTATTCAAGGTCGAATTCATTTTATTCCTTGAGAACAAATGGAAATTGTGACATAGATAGGCAGTGACATAACGACATTGTCACAACCCACCACCTAGGGAACAACTTTGGAACTCAACATTATTATTAACAACAACAACAACAAAAACCTTTAAAATTCAGCCTTTAAAGTTATTTCTAAAAATGAGAATTTAGCCCTAGGATTGATTCCAGCAGAACCTAAAAAGAATTCTGGAAGTAGTTTTTTCAAAATCATTTAGGGAATCAACATGGTTTATGAAGAAAATAAAAGTGAGACAAGAATGTTTCATCAATGAAAAATAACCAAAGGAGGGGCTGGAGAATTGACTCAGTGGTTATGAGCACTGACTGCTCTTGTAAAGATCCTGAGCTCAATTCCCAGCAACCACGTGGTGGCTCCCAACCATCTGTAATGGGATCCGATGCTCTCTTCTGGTGTGTCTGAAGACAGCTACAGAGTACTCATATAAATGAAATAAATAAATATATCTTTAAAAGATAACCAAAAGAAAGTGCTGAAGTAAAAACTGTAATATTTTAAGTAATTAAGTAGCTTTTGCTCAGGGGAGGGAATTAAAACACTAAAATCAGAAAAAGAATCGGAGATCCCATCAACAGATCAGTAGAGATAATCTGCACCAGTGAGTTTGG
The DNA here is from genome assembly GCA_021653895.1 of Mastomys natalensis. Lineage (NCBI taxonomy): Eukaryota > Metazoa > Chordata > Mammalia > Rodentia > Muridae > Mastomys > Mastomys natalensis. Next base: position 581,939 of record JAJTUV010000607.1, on the reverse strand, counting down.
AAGAGAGAGACGAGAGAGCATCGGAGACCAGCAGACCAACTGTAAACATCTCCTGAGTGTGGACTCAGAGTTATGAGCAGAGAGAAGAAAGAGAAGTGGGCAATGAAGTTCTATGAAGAGACAAAGCAGGACTTTTGCTGTTGTTGTTCCTTTCCAAAATCAATGAAAGATACAAAGCCATAGGTCATAGAAACGCCGGGAACGCCATGTACATCAAACAGGAAGAACATCCTACTTAGGCAACAAGTCTGACAATACTTTCCTAAAGAATGAAAACGTCAGTAGAAAACCTTAAGTCAGTTGAAAAAGTGACTTTAAAGTCAGGGGACCAACCAACATTAAAGCTGTCTTCTCATCATAAATATCAGTTGTTTAAAAAACAGGATTCATGTCTTAAAGTTCTATGATATTATACAAAGTCAACCTAAAATTCTACATTTGGCAAAATGTTATTCAATTTTTAAATGAAAGAATTGAAAAGAAAATATTTTCAGGTGGACTCCAAGACAACAAATTTAATTTTCTCTTTAAATTAATTAAATTAATAATTGTGGGATTAATAATATAAACAGATATATTAAAAACTACACTATATATAAAAGGATAAATTTAAAATTATACTCCTTTTGTATTTTTCTAGAAAAGATACAATTGTAACTCAAGATAGTTATCAGAAATTAGACTGTAAGTTCTAGTCTCTAAATAGAAATACCAGAAATAAGCAATAAGAAGCCTAAGAAGATAACTAAAATCAAAATATAATTTGTCCAAGATCATAAAAAAAGGTATGATTTTACTTTGCATCCTTGTTTTAGGTAAATTTTCCTTTCACTTTTTATAATAATCTGTTTGTTATAATAACTACAATTGGTAAGAAGATTATGAAGTACCTCGTTCCAAATCTTTAAGATTTTCAAGAATAAACAAAAATATTCTTAAAATTTTGTTTCTAATGCCACACTCAGCAAGGGGCAGGGCCAACAGTCTGACTCTCATAACTTAGGGCCAGCTCTCCCACCTGCTGCAGGTGGTGTGGGGCAAGGTACAGAAAGCATCTCTCTCCTGCCCATCCCACCCCACCCTACTGCAGATGAGGGGAAAGGCCAGCTCTCCCATGCTCACTCCCTCAGAGCTGGCTCACCTGTGCCCCTGCCACCAGGATGAGCTATCTGAGGCAGTACTGGGGAGCTTGTCCTGGTGGCATAGGTGCAGGAGAACTGATCAACTAACTCAGCTACCACACAGACCCAGTTACAGGGTTTTGAGTTGGCCCACGTTTACCCCATCTATGAACTGTTGGAGCACACGAAAGGGCCAGTCCTACAGATCCAAAGCTGCAGGATCTCCACGACAGAGGAAACAGCAGCAGGATATCTGAGAAGAGTCCCAGTGAGGATCTGGTATTAATAGTGTAGCAGAACCAAAGGCCTGGAACCAATCCAATGCCTCATTGCCATGAACATTTGTAAGTAAAGAAGTGTGGACAAAAGGATACACTGTGTGACACACTGGGACACACTACAGATTCCACAACAAGATTTGTTGTTTGCTTGTTTGTATGCTTGATTTATTTTTTTGTTTTATTCTATCTTATTTTATTTTCTTTGGAGGGGAGGAGAGCTCAAGGGTAGAGGGCAGATACAAAGGGGTGGAGAGATGAGTGGGATTGGGGCATATTGTGGGAAATTCAGAAAGAATCAATGTTTTTAAGTTTGTCTCTGTGTGTGTCTATATTTTAAGCGAGGTTAGTGAGATCATAAGAGTATGTCAGAACCACCCTTGAGAGAATATTTCCTAAGTCCTATGAAAAGAAACATATAATTAGGGTCAAATTTTATTAGCATGGAACATTCTAAGAATATGCTTTAGATGTATTCAATAGACAACCCAACTGATTTTTAGGAATTCTATCAGTAGAACAGAAAATGAGACTTCTGCATTTAGAACATTCCGTCTTACACAGAACCCATACTTAGCTTTTCTTTACATTTATCAGACTTTAGGAACAGTGAAGCCTGCCAAGATTACAGGTAGGGAAGAGCAGTGAGGGTTGCTAGTAGGTTTGAGAGGCAAGAGAGAGAGTAGAGAGTAGCAAGAATGAATTATATGCATGATTGAAAAATGCTAGTGTACTAAAGATTTTAAAAGGTAATCACTACTTGCCTACCCAAGTATCATAAATCTTAATACATGAGTATTATCCTGTTGGCCAGTAGTAATGTGCAGCAACCATTAGATGCCTCTTTAAAAATGTTAAGACCATTTAATTGATAATTAATAGGAGTGTAGGTTCTTGATTTGATGTTCATTCTGCTACAAAGGCACATTTAATTGCAGCAATGAAATCTTTCCTGTGATCAGAGATGCTTCATGGCCTGAAAGCACTCCCTGCTTTCTGCATTTTCCTCCCAACCCTGTGAATCTCTGATTCCATTTGATCTACTCAGGAAGTTTAAGGTGTTGTTTGCCTAACTGTACCTAGCTCCTCTCTCTGTAGCTCACACGACACAAATATATCTATGCCTAGCTCTCCGCCAGTACCCTATGAGATATGCTTTCACAGTGACATTCCACACACAATCCTTGGCTTAAAAGCAAGCCGAAAATGATCAAGATGTCCATGAGAAAAAAAAAATGTTCCACATCTTATTAGGAGGGAGTCAAATCTTCACTCTCGGGTCTTCTGTTAGCACATCTCCAAAAATCTCAAAACTAGGAAGGTGGGCACCCCATTTCTCCTTTCTAACAATCTTAAGTATGTTTTCTGGTAGAAAACCCAGGCTTGGCTGATTAGCACAGAACAAGAAATCTCCAGTTTATGAAGAAGATGATGGCTGTCGTCATGCTGGCTTCAAAGATCTGGAGGAACCTGTTTATAGCAGGTTGCATACCGGTACATTTTCAGATAGATCCCATCTTCTGTGATGCTGAAGCTCACAGCCAATCTTCTGTTCCCCACCATCTTAAGTATGCTTTAAAACTGTCTTAGATTCATCCCAATTCACTTAACAATGAGCCCCATCACCATGGAGTCCATGAGGTCAAAGGTCCACCAAGTCCTTAGCAGACTGCACCATCTTTAGGACTTAGGAAACTAGATGTCCACGTCCTGAGCATTTCGAGACATCCCCCTCCAAGTAGGACCACATTTTCCTGGCACAGACAGTGCTTTTCTTACCATGACAGTTTCAGGTTTGGCCAGGCTTTGCATAGGAAAGGTCTGAATTTGACCATTCCCATTTGACCAAATTCACCATCTGAAAAATAATACAGGGATTCCTTGGAGTCCTGAATATCTTTTTAGAGGGTTCATGAACTCGAAAGTTATTTTTTCTTGTTTCTGTATCCGCACAAATTTATTTTCAAAAGGCATCAGGGCACCGCTTATATTGCAAGAGCATTTTTGAAACAAAGCATTTGGGAATGTTTCCTCTAAGTTGAGTTACACATTCTTTTAAATGCTGAAACCAAGGAGCAATACATTTGGAAAGGCATAAAAATGTCCTGAGAGAAAGATGAGATGGCCTGGAGCAGTTTGCCATCTTTACTAAGCCTACAGACACTGGTGGCCGCTGAGGATTCCATGCCCATGTCTAAAGCCAGTCTGAGATGGAACCGAGAATTCGTTGTGCTGAGTTCCCAGGCTACACTGGAATCTCTGGTCTGAGAGTCACAACTGGGATTCACCAAGTTCCAGATCTCATTCTCAACTCCAGGGGGCAAAGCGTCCTTGGGGAGCATATTTTATTACTTTTTAATTTTAAAATAATTTTATTTTCATGTGTACGGGATTTGTATCTGCATGTATCTCTGTGCACCACATGTGTGCCTGGTGCCTTCAGAGGTCAGAAGAGGGAGTTGAATCTCTGGTAGTGGAGCTATAGTTTGTTGTGATATGCCATGTGGTGCTGGGAATTAAATCAGGGAACTCTGGAAGAGCAGCAAGTACCCTTAACCACTGAGCCTTCTCTGCAGCCCCAGGGTTCTTATTTTAATATGTTCCTCTGCCATGCTACAAATGTCCAAGTTCCCAAGTGATTCTGACAAGAGATGAAAGACATGCTTTACAAAAATGATTTTTAAATAAAACAAAACAAAAGTACATCTCGCAAATAATTAACTATTCAGCCCTGGCTGAAAACCAGTGTCTGGACACTGTTATGTTTTTAAGTGATTTGGCAGTACTTTTATCCATGCCACCTTTCTTGGTATCTTAGGCTTAAAGTACAGCCCTACAGGGTTAATTGTCTAGGATGCTCCTAGCCCATCCCCCATGCCCTTCTCAGCTACAGTCTCCTTTCACCGCCTGACTGTTGGTGTGTAGCCCTCTGAATCATGTTAAGCCTTTGACTTTTGTGCTGCCAACCCAGTTTATGTCAATGTGTTCCTTTGAGTGAGTTTTCGATTTGTAAGAAATAGATCCTATGAGTTACTGGCATCTCTCCCTCTGTGTCTATCTGTCTGTGTCCCGTGTCCTTGTCCATGTTCCCTCTCTCTCTCTCTCTCTCTCTCTCTCTCTCTCTCTCTCTCTCTCTCTCTCTCTCTCTCTCTTGTGTGTGTGTGTGTGGTGTGTGGTGTGTGTGTGTGTGTGTGTGTGTGTGTGTGTGTGTTTAACCTGGTGAACAAGTCATGCCAAAAGTAAGAGACATGAGGGGGAAAATGCAAGGGTTAGAATGCTGGCTATCATTGCTACACCACTGTATAAGCTAATCTGTATAATCTGATCTACTTCCATGAGGAGCCTTAAATTCGTCAAAAGAAAGAAATAAAAAAAGAAGAACATGAGGTAGGAATTGGTTGTCCAGTGCCAAATGGTCAGCTCTGAAAACACACATACAAGTAATACTGTGTGGTCTGAACAAGTTATATTTAGGAATATAAATGTATATACCTATACTTACATGCATGCAATAACAACTAGTGATAAAAGAGGCTATTAATTTATAGCAAAGCAAGAAGGGGAAACAAGAATAGAAAAATGTTATTTAAATTTTCAAAATTTTTAAGTGTGAAAAATCAAATTATGATATATACAAAAATATCAGCTGGGTGGCCATGGTGCATGCCTTAATCCCAGTATTCAAGAGGCAGAGACAAGTGGATCTCTGAGTTGAAGGCCAGGTTGGTCTATAGAGTTCTAGGAATAGCCAGGGCTACACAGTGGAACCTGTCTTCAAAAACCTAAAAAAAATAAAAAATAAAAAATCATAAGACCCATTCTTTTATATAACAAGTATATGTTAATAAAAAAATTACATATTCCAGAAATGAGAAAAAAGTGAAAAACGTGCAAAATCTATGTATTTTGATTTGTTTTTACTTAGAGTCACTTGACTTTGAAACTGTAAGGAGTTTAAGGTTTAAAACTCATGCAAGATTGCACAGATAGGTAGCCCTGATGTGTTTGTGGATATCTTTCCTCTGTTCTCTGAGTATGGGTTTGATTTATCTAAGACACACAGAAACAAAATAGTAACTTCCCTTGCCAATATTGTAAGACGATTGCTTGTTGGGGGTTAAGCTTATTCTTCTGAGAGCAGATCAGAACGTCTCATGATGAGCTACTTCTAACCTACTGAATGTTTGGACTTGGCAGACACACATCTCCAGGATCGGTCCTTTGTGTTTCCTGGGCGTCCTTGGGAAAGGTCAAGTGCACTAATGGCTTTCTTTCACTCTTTATCAGCTAAGCATACAAATCTTACAGGAAGAGGCCCTGGCCTGTTTTAATAGTATTGTAACTGAGCCATTAATGTCTGCAGAATACCCAGGCTGGGCCACTGTTTGAGCTGAGTACCAGCTTAGGCATATGGCCTGACATTTATAGCATTTTAAAAACGATGTTGCCCTTTAAAAGAGTAAAGGGGAGGTTTAAAAAATTCTGGTGTCATACCAAATTCTTTTTCCATTTTATATAAAAGGAATTTCTTCCACCTGTCTACAAGGACGGGTGCATGAAACATGGAGAAAGATAAGGGTAATTCTTTCTGTCTATACTTTACTCCTATCTTGAAGCATGACCTACTTCTAGAGACGTAAGTCATGCTCAAACTCTCCATTGCCAGAGCTGTTGCTCTTCTGAACATTTGACTTTTGTTGTGAAGGAGATGTCTAGAAAAAAAAAAGAATGAATCTGTGAAGATACTAAGACATTCATTAATTTAAGTCTGCAGACAGAATTCAACAACACTTAAGTGATGTGGTGATCATTAAAACCCACCCAGAGGGACTTGGAAGTGAATAAGAAGCACATGTTTCCACAATTGTGTTTCCAGGACAGAAAGCCTGACAGATAGCTAACTGAACATATTGGCCAGGGACTACATGTGGAGCTTCGTGGGCCATGTAGACAACTATAGCTGTTTCTGAAATCAGACTAGTCTGGACTGTGTCACTGTAGGTTGCTCCTCTTACAGAGGGGGGTGACTTAGGAAAGTTCTAGTACTTAAAGCTACAGCTTATAAGGAGGTGGAATTAGATGTGAAAAATAAAGTCACTCTTATTTAAATGATTTGAATACTTTCTTTTACTTCAAAATGTTAGAAATAGAATCTTCTAAATCCTCTCAATGTAGAGAAGGGTAAGTGTCGCCCCCTAGTGGCTCTGCTATGCACCTGCTCTACTCAGGCTCCGTCACAAACATCACAACAGCCCAACAAAGTTATTATCAGTATTCTAGTTTGCATTCCTATCCTAATGCTTTGTGACAAAACAACTCCAATTTGGTGGTTCAAAACTGTAAGCACTTATAATCTTGTAGTCGTTGTTGATTAGAAAGCCACAGAGTTTACCCACGTGCCTTAGGCTCATGTCTTCTCTTAGCAGGATTTGGAAAATCTGCTTTCAGGTTGGAGTTTCACTCAGGGAGTGCCCCCAGCATGTGCAAGATCTTGCTTTATTCTTACACATTTGGCTATGATTCCATCTCAGGCCTTCACTGGTTCTTGCCTGGAGACACTAGTTGACATGACTTGTGAATTTTAGTATACTTGCTGCCACCATGGCAGGTTCTTGAAACAAATGAGAGAATGGATTTCGAAGAAGGAAGCTTCCATCCTTCTAAAACCTGAGCCCCATCTTCTATCTCGTCTTTGGTCTTCTGTTGTTTCAAAGGAAGTCACCACTCCAGCCTGCACTCAGCAAGAGAGAATTATATAAATATGCTGCTTTCAGGAGGGATGGGTAACAAGCTGTTTTAGAGGCTACTAAAGTTTGATCATCTTAAGTGCTGACAAAAATCAAGTTTAGAAAGAAATAATTTGCCCAAGGTCATTTGACTTCTCCATAGCAAAAGAGGGCTTCATTTCTAGGCTACTGGGGTGCAGAGACCCATTTCTTAATCAATACACAGTTGAAAATGTATATTTTGGATAGGAAATCAGCTCTCCTCTGAATCCTTTTGATGACTCATTTCCTTTTGCACTGAAAAAGGCTAAAGCCCTGGTGTTAAATTTGTCTAATTGATTGTGCGCAGACACACAATTCAAATTACAGTACCTTTTATGTATTTCATCTTCTAACAATCTCCTCAGGGATGTCTTTGTCTTCTTTTGGGTCTGTATGTAACTCAACAAGGTAAGAAATGCCTGAGACACATTTCAGCAAGCCCATCAGCTTGAGTTTGCAGGAATGGTTATCTGGTTTAGGGTTAATATGAAAGGAAAACTTCATAGCTTTATCAAGTTGGCTTTACTGAGAAATAACTAGACTCCTAGACCTTCATTACTGCATACAGTGGGAAAGCCATAGATCTTTTGAAAACCAGAAGATATATAGAGTTCACAAGGTCACAGAACCACATCAGTATCCCCCCCCCCAACCCTCATGGCCAAAGAGGTCTGGATAGTTGCACAATTAAACAGTGAGTTTAGTTAGTCCTGGGAGCCAGTAAAGAGAGTACCATAAGTATGTCCTTGTGAGTAACGGTTCTGCCACACTGCACTAGTTAGAACAACACAGAAGCTACAGGAAGACGGGAGGATGTTCTTTGACAACTGTATTCAGTTCACTCAAGCCCTGTGTGTAACCCAGATGACCTGTGTCCCAGTCAGCACAGAAGCATTAACCACCTGTCAACCACTCCTAGATAAACACCATGGTATAATTACTATATTAGAGTGTCCATCATTATATATTCCTTCAGTGAGGAAAACACTGGTGTCACCTGCAGTCTTGAGACACTCAACACCATTTCCTTAACACCTACCACATGCCTAAAGCTCAGTAAATGCTTGGGACTTGCCTGATCTCTTTATGATCACATCAGTGGTTTGAGTCTGAGGTTTTCATCTCTGCATTACCTAGGACCAGCTGGTAACATAAACGACTAAATTCCAAGAGATACGTTGCTTGCTCACAATATAACTCATTCAGCAGAAGCAAAGAGGTATTAAACCCTTTCAAGATAATGATTCCTTATGGGATTTCCAGGTTTTTCACCTCCAAACTTTAAGAATTGGGTTTTAAAAGGCACCTTCACTTTTCCTTTATCCAATGGTCTATTTGAAAATGAACTGGTGCTCTAAAGAACAGGTTTATGATAGGCTTTGGGGGTAAAGGAGAAAGGAAGATTTGTGAATCTTAACACCTGTGTAATCACCTTCAGGAACCACTAAACTGGTGAAGAAAAGAGGTTTTTGTTGTTGTTGTTGTTGTTGTTGTTTTCCTTTAAAGGAGGACATTACTCTCAGCAAAAACAGGCTGAAGTGACTGTTCTTTTTACTACAATCTGCATTACTGCATACCAATCAGTTTCTATCCTTGAGCCAGTGAATATCACTACTGGAAGAACTGCTTCATATGCTTGGGACCTTCTGAGTCACCATTTGTCCTTATTCCCTGTGAAAAAGAAGATTGGCCCCTCCTTCTGTGTTACATCGCAAGTGTGACCATGTAAGAGTGAACTGAGGAGCTGAGTACTTCCGCTGCTGGGAAACATTTTAATATAAGTTGATATGTCTTCCCATAATAATTTAATTTTAAATTAGAGAGGGAAAGTACCATTAAATACTGCACAGTGTAATTAGACTGGCCCTGGCATCGGGTGTTAGGGCTAAAGTTCATCTCTTCTCAGACGGGATTGTTCTGTTTTTGTTTTGTTTAATTTGAGCTCTTTTGGAGGACAGAAAATTAGAACCAGTGAGAACTTAATTTGCAGGATCCATACTGACAGAGAACCTGTTATGCGTTATAGGGAAAAGGCTAAGGGCTGCTTTGTCCACCCTAACTACCCATATGGGTTTGGACCACTGCCCATCAAATGAGAAGCCATTCCCAGTAATTTCCTTTCAGCAATGTGTGGCCTTTAGTTCCTTTGTCTTTAATCACCCTGTCTTACCACGCTCACCTGGAAAAGAGAATAGCTAATAGTTACCAAGTGCCTAGCATGCTGCATGGTCTCCCACACAGCCTTCACCACCACAATCCCTGAAGGTAGATAACATCATACCCACAGTTAGAGGAAGAAATAGAGGTTTCTGGACCTCATAACTTGATCCTAGTTCAAGGAAGTATTTGGTCTCCAACTGGAATTGACATCTGGATCTTTCTGAACCCATGCTGGTCTTCTGCATCGCCGATGCCCACTTAGTACTGAGATGATCAGAGCTCATACGGGATGATTCTGTTCATGGATCACAGTAAGTGTAATCGGCCACAAGGGAATCATAGCTGTGACTGGAGGCTTATTGGCAGCATGTCTCATCATAAATGGAACAACAATGAGTAGTAGTAAGCAAAATTAGTCAGCAACACTGTATCTACAGGGTAGTGTTTCTCTAATAAAGGCCATCAAGGTAGAAAATGTTCCCTTTTCCCAAACTGCAGTTTTATCAATGGACCTGTACAACCAGATTCTTGAGGATTCCACCCTATACGATAGAAATCTTATCGTGGGGCTGGAGAGATGACTCAGCAGATAACCACTCTAGCTGTGTGAGCTTAATGACCTGAATTTAATGCTGGGGATCCATGGTGGAAAGAGAGGATCATCTCCTGAAAGTAGTCCTCTGACCTCCTCATGTTTACCCTAGCCCGCTGACACACATATTAAGTAAGTAGATAGTTAGCTAAGTAAGTAAGTAAGTAAGAATATTTTTATTGATCATAATACTTCCCAATCAAATATCCTAACAAAAGGGCGTGTCCGTCATGAATGTATCATTGCCTCTTCTACCAACTTTGAAGTAGATCAACAACATTTTTATGAATGAATCTTAGTATTAATTAATTAGCCATAGGAATGTCTTGTAACTATGGTGTTTTTTGTTTTGTTTTGTGTCTTTGGTGTTATTTTAAGCATTTGCTCCACAGTCTGATCATTTCACCATAAACAAAACCAGAAACCTTGCCTTGTGGCTTTAGGTACTGTGGAAAGTGCAAGAATATTTTCTGCTTTACAAACTCTGTCACATGCAGTCAAATTGCTATGGCCAAGCCCTGCCGCAAGCCACACCCTTTCATTCGTTAAACCAATTTCCCGTTGTTGGAAGAGATGAGCTTAGACACTAAGGGCAAGTGTTAAATTTCTGTATGGGGACATTTTAGACCCACTCTTGTTTCCGGCCAGTGTGCAGATTCTTGGCTCTGGAGTACATGTTGCTCTCAAATGAACATGTTTGAGAACATGTGCTCTGCATTTGCTCTTAGCATGCAAATGGCTTAGGCATGTGCTCACTAAAACTCTCAGCACCAAGAGGATTTACTTAGAGTCAGATTGCTTGGCAAGCATTCTGCTGTGGAATTTGGGGAGAAATTCATAAACTAATGGCTTTTTATGCTTCTTCTCACCTTTGGACAGCTTCTCAGGTTGCTTCCAATTCGAATGTATTAAGATAGAGAATCAGCCCTTCTACTAAAATGAACGTATACAACGTAAGAAAACGTTTTGATTAACGTGAGAGCCAACTTTCTCATCGACATTAACACACTAATACATGAGGATCAGACATCTGCCCAAAGAAGAATTCTGAAGCCAGCAGACACAGCTGAATCCACAGTCAAGCAACTGGGTGGGCACATGGAGTGGAGAACCCTACCTCTTTCCTCATACCCTAGCCTCTACTTTCTAAACATCTCTCAACCTGACTGGTGGGATTGTTCAGAATATCCAAAAATAAATGAAAAATGCCAACCACTTAATTGTTTTTTTACAGATGAGTTAGGGGGAAAAATGTTTGTCCCCTGACAAGGGGCAGAGTAAGGTGGCGTTTACAGTGCTCGGATGTTAGAAGTTGAAACAGTTTTCTAGAATTACATTATTTGAATGCCCATGTGCCTCACTGCATGTGTGGATGTCGGGAAAATTTACGAGAGTTTGTCCTCTCCTTCCTTCAGATGAGTTCCAGAAGTCCAGCTCAGGTCTTCAAGATTAGCAGAAAGCGCCTGGACTGGTTGGACCACTTCTCCCAACACTTTTATATGCTTTTGAGTGGTGTTTCACTGTGCATAGCTGTAAGAGTCTGGGTTGTCTCTCTATTGCTTTTAGTGTTTTATAAAGAGCTCCATCTATTCACTTTTTTATTTACATAGATTTGATATATATGCAGTGTATACATATCATAGGTGTGCAGTGTTGTATACACAATCAAATATAAATAGATCCCCGAGAAATAGTTCATCTCATCTTACTTGTGAATGAAAACTGTTTTAACGAAGCCTCTGCAATGGGTGAGCACTTGCACATGGAAAAGTACTGATTCATAAATGTCTTCAACAAATTTTATTACTGTATGTCAACACTAATGAAAACTAGAGAAATGGCATTACCATTTACCCTGTGGGTTCTTAATTAATGGCAACTTTGTTAAAGACAAGGGGAAATTCTCATTATAGTTTAAGCTGTTATGTGTAAATGTCAAGGGGACCGTCAGACACAGACCCACTCATTTTTCTAGATAACATTATATAAAAGGAAGAAATTGCTTTATGATAGACTGTGCTGTGCAACTAAGTAAAATAATGACAAGATCAAAACCATCAAGACTCCCTTCTTTCCCTTGATGTACTAGGCCATCCCTAGTGGACACTATTGTAGAGGGCAATCTTGCTGTCTGCACCTTGTGTGCACAGCAGAGAGCTGTCTTGCTCTCCTAGCCTTGTGTGCACAAGGACATTGATGTTTACTAGGAAGCTGATGATTCTTCCTCATCACTATGAGAGAGAGCAGGAGATGTGAGCTATAACATGAATGAGGGAAATCATACCTCATAGCCCCAGGGCTGAAAGCCAATGAGAGAGAGAGAGCCCGTACAGAGGAAAAGCAAGGAAGAAAAGTTCAAGGAGAACAGAAAGCAGCTAGTGGTGGTTCAGGCACTCAGTCCTGGATTCTTACCATAGATACAAGTTCTGCTTTAGCATCAGTCACTCCAGTCTCTTTGTTCTCAGTGCCTGCAGATAAGTCACCAGTCTATAGCATACAGGCAGACAAGGACGCACTTCAGTGCTGCATAGTCTTTGGAACTGGGTATTGTAATACATTCTGCACACTTTGGAGTTGAAGGCCAAGGTCAACCACAGCTAGAGAGCAAATTCAATGTCATAAGCCCTACCTACAAAAGAGTAAGTAAGTAAGTAAATAAATAATATATAAATAAATAAATACATAAATAAATAGCTTTTTTGATCAATTAGCAAGCTACTTAATATTTACAAAAAGATTTTAAAGTAAGTTGGGTACTCATCATCTTGATAGGTTAAGACAAAATACATTTAATAATCTCTTTGGATATTAATTTGTGTTATCTAGACATTCAATTAGTTAAATATAGCAAGTACCTGAATTTCCTTTAGGCAGGAGCAGTTTTGAGACAAAAATAGAACATAGATTGAAGGAATGGCCAACCAGTGACCAGCCCAACTTGGTATCCCATGGGAGTGCACCAAACCCTGACACTCTTACTGATGCTATGCTGTGCTTGCAGACAGGAGCCTAGCATGGCTGTCCTCTGAGAGGCTCTACCAGCATCTGATTGAGACATACGCAGATACAGCCAACCATTAGACTGAGGTCAGGGACCCCTATAGAAGAGTTAGGGGAAGGATTGAAGGGGATTGCAACTCCAAAGGAAAAACAACAGTATCAACTAACCCTGAACCCTTGGAGCTCCCAGAGACTGAGCAACCAATCAAAGAGAATACACTGGCTGGTCTGCGGCCACTAGCACATAAATAGCTGAGGGTTGCCTTGTCTAGCTTCAGTGGGAGAAGATGCATCTAATCTCCTAGAGACTTCCCCAGGGTGGGGTGATACCTGGGGGGCATACTCTCTCAGAAGTGAAGGGGAGGGGGAACCAGGTGGAGGCAACATTATGGATGTAAATAAATAAAATAATTAATTAGTAAAAAAGAATTATCAACAAGGACTCAGCTACACCACTACTGGGCATATACCCAAAAGATGCTCCAACATATAACAAGGACACATGCTCCACTATGTTCATAGGAACCTTATTTATAATAACCAAAAGCTGGAAAGAACCCAGATGTCCTTCAACAGAGGAATGGATACAGAAAATGTGGTTCATTTACACAGTGGAGTACTACACAGCCATTAAAAACAATGACTTCATGAAATTCACAGGCAAATGAATGGAACTAGAAAATATCACCCTGAGTGAGGTAACCCAGTCACAAAAGAACACACATGGATGTACTCACAGATAAGTGGATATTAGGTAAAAAGCTCAGAATACAAGTCACAGACCACATGAAGCTCAAGAAGAGAGACTAAAGTGTTGATGCTTCAGTTCTAATTAGAAGGGGAATCAAAATAAACATGGGAGGTAGAGGGAGGGAGGGACTTGGGAGAGATAGAGGAAGGGGAGGGGAAAGGGGGGCAGAGTCGGGTGTGGGAGGAGATTCGGGAGATGTATAGAGGATCAGGAAAATGAACAGAGGTATGTAGCAGTGGGGAGATGGGGAACTGGATGTAGCTACCAGAAAGTCCCAGATGCCAGGAAATCAAGAGGCTCCCAGGACCCAATGAGATTAGCTGAAATACCCCACAAAGGGTAGAGAGAACCTGTAGAGATCATATCCAGAGGTTAGGCATGGCCCCCTGGTTGAGAGATGGGGCCACCCACCCATCTCAAAAATATTAACCTAGAATTGCTCCTGTCTAAAGGAAATACAGGGACAAAGAGTGGAACAGAGACTGAAGAAAAGGTCATCCAGGGACTGCCCCATCTTGGGACCCATCCTATCTGCAGACACCAAACACAAACACTATTGCTGATGCTAAGAAGTGCTTGCTGATAGGAACCTGATATAGCTATCTCCTGAGAGGCTCTGTCAGAGCCTGACCAATACAAATACAGCTACTTGCAGCCAGCTATCGGACTGAGCACAGGGACCCCAATGGAGGTGTTAGGGGAAGGACTGAAGGAGCTGATGGGGTTTGCAACTTCATAAGAAGAACAACAATATCATCCAACCAGAACCCCCAGAGTTCCAAGGACCTAAACCACCAACCAGAGAATACACATGGAGGGACCCATGGCTCCAGCTGGATATGCAGCAGAGGATTGTCTTATCTGGCATCAATGAGTGGGGAGGCCCTTGGTCCTGTGAAGGCTCAATGCCCCCAGCATAGGGGAAATCTAGGGTGGTGAGGCTGGAGTATGTGGTTGGGTGGGGGAACACCTTCATAGAAACAGGGGGATGGGTGATGGGATAGGGACTTTGGGGAGGGGAAACTGGGAAGGGGAATAACATTTGAAATGTAAATAAATAAAATAACCAATAAAAAATTACCAAAATTTTAATCCAATAAATAAATAATATAGCAAGTCAATTATATCCAGAAATTTATACCAAAGTAAAAATATTTATATGGTAAACACTTTTGTAGTCTTTGGAAGCCTAAAAAATAGTCTCTTACACTGGGGAATCTCCTCTCCTTTCACAAAGACAGACAGCAAACAGAAATCTGTCTGAAATAACACTGTCTGCACTTTATTTCATTATTGCTTTTTTCTTTAAATCACAGAATCTTGTGAGTTATTTATGACCTATCTCAATAAAATATTTTTTAAAAAAGCCAAGAGTCTGGTCAGCTCTCTACATTTTATTGGCATTTCTCCTTCACATCATGGAGTAGATTCGCTGTCAAACGGTACCGACATTTCTCTCCTAACCTTGAATAAGTGCATAATCGCCTTGCTATTTTCCTTTTCATATATACAATGGGAATCGTACCAAACTCTAAGACTAAAACATAGCTCTGAGAGCACCTAATTAGTATTATATAAGCTATAATACAGCCAGACCTAAGCAGGAATATTTTTCAAACCAGAAAGTATTTTCCAAATTATACCTTCTGGGAAAGAAGGCCTGCATATTTGGTAATATATATATTTTTTATACCAGACATATTATTTTAAAGTCAGTGTATCTTGTCATCTGTTATGTTCTAACTAAGGTACATTACTTAAATCGTTCTTTATCACTGCCTTTTGTGAATGGTAAAGGATTCCAAAAGAAAACAGTCTCTTAAAAATGGAATCAACCAGCATCAGCAGTGTATAAAAAGAAAGCTTGCATGGAACATCCTCACAAGGAAATAATTATGCCATAATAAAATATATAAATTCCTTATGTCGTTTCTCACAACAATTTATATAAACAGAACAGTTTGTTGACAACTAAATAAAGAGGAGGAGACATAAAATAGTTCCTTGTACATCCTAGGACAGTCAGAGATGCACTAACCTTTAGTCTCTCACCCTTTTCTTGTTTGCTTGTTTTCATTCGTTCACATAGTTCTAGGTGTGAAAACAGACCCTTGTGTGGGCTAGGGAATCATCCTTCACCAAGCTACACCCCACTCCTCTTTTGACTTCAATAACCAGTTCCTGCCATCTGGGTAATTCTCAGAATGTCAGAAAAGAGGATAGGATGAAACATTCTTACAGTTTATTATTTCTTCTTCTTCTTCTTCTTCTTCTTCTTCTTCTTCTTCTTCTTCTTCTTCTTCTTCTTCTTCTTCTTCTTCTTCTTCTCTTCCTCCTCCTCCTCCTCCTCCTCTCATCATCACCACCACCACCACCACCACCATCATCATCATCACCATCACCATTCCTTGGGATAGTAGGAAGTGGTGTCTGATGTGAAGTAATTAAAATGAAACTCAGAGAAATAAAATTCCCAGTTATTTATTTATTACATTCTATAAGTTGTCTTGGACTCTTTGTCTCTATTTCTCCCCTAATCTCCCCACAACTGTAAAAGACAGAAAGGAGTCTTTCTTCTTAGGGATGAGCCAACTGAATACTATGGTTTAGATATTTTTTAAAGTACATTTATTCATTTTAGTTATATGTGTGCTAATGTGGGCAAGTGTACGCCACAGCACAAGTGTAGGAGTCAAAGGGCCTTTCTGTTTTCTTTCCTTCTAATATATGGTGGGGTTCCAGAGAATAACCTCAGGTCATCAGGCTTGACTAGACCCCAGTGGCCATGCTCTAAGGGCAGCCTGTGGAAGGCAGCACTGTGCCCTATAGGAGTTGGAGTCTGGGGAAAGAAATTAGTGCTTTGGGGGAAGGGCTTGCATTTGAAAGAAATAGTGAGTCAACATCCCCTTCCTCTCTCCTCTTTGGTCTTGTTGACACACATGAACTATGTCTTATGCCTCTGTTGGTCCACAGCAAAGGGGCCAAGTAACTGTGACTTGAGACATGAAATGACCTCCCAACATGAACCTTTGCTCCTTACATCCCAACCATCTCAGATATGTGTTCCGGTAACAGGAAGCTGAGTAACTCGCTGAGTATCTGGAGTCAGGGGAACGCTGGATAGTTAGTGCTTTTAGACTGCTGGTCTCACTTCAAAGTCTACATCTACTCCTTCTGCACTTGTCGACCCTGACTGTATTTGTGATCAGGGTACAGGACAGCCGGATCTGCTTAGTAGGTTGCTGTCATGTGATTTCAAGATGTCTTCATATCTTCTGGAAAAATGCAATCAAGTGGGCAAACTGGTGCCAAAAGAATTCCCATGTCTTTCCCTCTGTTTAAGGCTGACACTCTGGGTACTGAACAGCTTTCCTCTGCACCAGCACTACCGTAGTCCTGAGACCCCAGAGATCCTAAGTTCTCACCTTTGTCTGACACTAACTCCTGAGAATGCTTTTCTTGACCTTTCAGCGCTGGGGTTTGTGTCTCAGCAGTTTTTCTAAGATTTCTATTCTATCTTTTCAGTGAAGAGTCTCCTCACTTGAATTTTAGCAAAAGTGGAAAATTCACAATCTTTCTAAATCATCTAGGGAGATCCAGAGGACCCACAGGAACCAGTCTGGTGATGTTTTCTCAGTTCCTACAAAAGGAATCCATTGGTAATGCCGTTCCACATCCAAGAGAGGGGAGGTCACTTTCTGTACATTCAATAGCCAACTCTGGAAAGCAGAACCTCATTCCCTATAAGAAGTCTACGGAAAACCAGACACAATGCTGTCTAGTTAACCTGTGTCCACTTCAAAGAATCCCCAAACAGTGGCTTTTCCAGGAATGTCAGCAAAATTCTCTTTAGATGTGGCTGGGTTTTGTTTTTCTCTCTTCATTTTTGTTTCTTTTTTTTTCTTTTCCACTCTATCAGTCAGACACTGACCCTGTTCCCATCAACTGAGGTGAGTCCTGAACCCATGTATTAAAGACAAGGCACTCAGGAGTCCTAACAGCCCCTGCTACATAGTGTCTATATAGGAAGTGTTATCCAGCTCATAAGAACAGAACTGGAGAGGACTCCACGGTGCAGAAAGTGGGCTTAAAGGAGAAGTGGAAGAGGACTGAGGTCATAACACCGTTCTTGGTTTTGCTCCAAAGACAAAGGTTCGTCTCCTGGGCTCAGAGCTGGAGGAAGGTGGTAATTGTTTATGTAAGAAGCTCCTGACCCACATTCCTAGTTCCTGACCCACATTCTCAGCAGTGCACCTATGGGTGGAAACAGAGAACATGGTGCTCTATACAAACATCAGGGCACTGACAGCCTTGCAGTATGTCTCAGCTTTCTAAAGGTAGCCCTCGACCGACAGGAATTCTCAAGCTCTGAAGAGGCTGAGAAAGCTAGTAGAAAGGATGTTTTGCCTTCTCAAACTTCATGGCAAAATAATTGGTTTGCTGACAGTAGATTCAGTCAGAGCTAGAAAATATGGGGCTAAGGTCATGGCAAAGTGGAGTAAGAGTGTGTGCTGTCTAAACATGAGGTACTGAGTTCAAATCCCCAGCACCCATGTAAAAGCCAGGTGTGGCTGTACATACCTGGAATCCTACTGGGACGTGCTGGCCAGCCTCACAGGTAAAAACACAGTGAACTTCAGGTTTATTGAGAGACACTGCCTTAAGGGATTAAGATAGACCATGATAAAGCTAGGTCACCTGGCCTTCACAACGATGTTCATGTTTGCACACACTCGCAAGTGCACATATTCACATGCACATATACACTCACATACACACATAGGCAAATGTTAAGAAAATTAGAAAAATATTTCTGAAGGAAATACATTGACAACCACATTTTTGAAGTAATGGAAGTAAAGAAGAAAAGTATATACAGACTGATGGAGTTGAAGATGTATACTTTATGGTAAACTGGGTGAGGAAATTACTTTCCAAAAATGCATCCATTCATCCTTTTGTTCAACACATGTATGTCTCCACAGTTTCGATGTGGAGCGTGCAAAGCCAAGGAACAAGGCAATCCTGTTCTCTGGCTTACACTTCCATGAAGGATATTAGCAACTGAAACACAATGACCACACAGAGAGGTGAATCCAATTCTCTTCACTAGAGTTGTATGACACACATCAAAATCACAGGACTGACATTAAGAAGATGACATTAAAAGTGTGCAGTAATTATCCCCACTAATTAAGGATACTATCCTTTTCCTTCCTTTCTTTATTAAGCTTCTCAGAGTCAGAGGTCTGCTTTGCTGCCTCCATAGCGCACATCTTAATTCCTGCCATCTGGTTTCCATGGCAACACTTCTGTTACTGTATACAGCAGAAGTCTTCATGACTCCTTAGTCACCCATTCCCCGGGTGTTTCCTTAGGGGTTAATCACTGAGGAAACCCCTCCTCACTCTCTACTCTCCTTCCAGAGTCCCCCCCTCTCTGTGTGTGTGTGTGTGTATGTGTGTGTGTGTGTGTGTGTGTGTGTGTGTGTGTGTATGCGTGTGCATGTTCTAGTCTCCTCTGAGACTGGAACATCCCCTGACTCACTTCTTACCTTATCTCTACTCCATCCTCATCATCTCCATCTTCTCCATCATCTCCAGCCCCCACCTCCCAGACATAAGCATTCCAGACTTTTAGGTTCAAACACCTTCCCACCTCCTAATTTTCTTCAAAATCTATCTTAGAATCCAGACTTTTCTTTAACTTTTCTTTATATCTTCTAGTAACTGCCTTTTGCAAAGGAAGTACTACCCTGACAGATTGCTTAGGTAACTTGTACTGAATTCCATCATGGCTTAAATGTGAAATGTCTACTATGGGCTTTCTTCCATGTTTGCATTCTTGGTCCCCAGTTGGTTGGTGGCATATTCTTACATGGCTGTTGAATCTTTTTTTAGAAAAATTTTTTGATTTTTATTTTGATCTATATGTGAGTGTTTTGCCTGCATATATGTCCGTGCATCAGAAGGTGTCATCCCTCTGAAGCAGATGGTTCTGAGCCTCCAAGTTGATTTTGGAAACTGAACCCAGGTCCACTGGAAGAGCAACAAGTGCTCGTAACCACTGAGCTGTCTCCCCAGGCCTCAGCTGTGGAATCTTTAAGAGGGAGGGAGAACTAAAGAAAGGAAATCCCTGGGGATAAGCTGCTGGTGTACATTTTATCCTGTTACATCCACATTGCTTTCTATCGCTTCTACATATAAGCAAGCAGCTGCCACACTCCTGATGTCACAGTGCCACTGGCAACCAGGCCTTTTCTGCCGTGAATGACAATATCTTTACATACCATACACAAGGAAACCTTCCCTTTCTTGTCAGTTGTTTATAACTCCAGTGAGAAAACAAACACACACATAAACTTGGTACCAGGGTGGAGCCAGTACTATGAGCCCCACTTTGTAATTCAGATGCTTTTGAGTTATAAATTTATAAATTTATAACTTATAAAATTTATAAGTTATAAAATTATAGTTTGTGAGAAGAAGCTGCAAGAGTTTGGAACTTCGAGCTGGAGAAGCCTGGGTGTGCTACAAGCAGAACTTCATGGGTGCTCCTAAGTTATTGGGCTACAAGAAAAGTCAACAGTAAACCCTGGCATCATGAGATTTCAAAGTGGAACAAGGATTCTGTTGGAAACTCAGTTGAAAAGCATTAATAATAAGCTCTGGCAAAAAAAAAATCTAACTGTATTCTTCACCAGTCTGAAAATTTGAGTGAGGTTGAATTCAAAAGCAAGAGTCCAGTTTATTCAGAATTTCAAGAAAATGTATACCTTTAAAGCTAGGACAGGATAAGTGCAGACAATATATCTGTCATTGTTAGTGATTAGGACCATTCAAGAGAACCCGTAGACTTTGTCCTAATACAAGTGAGATGTAGACAAGTTACTATCTATCTCTTGTAGTCCTCAAACTTATAACTCTCCAACCGCAGCCTTCCAAGTAGATGAGATAACCAGCATGTTCATCATACCCTGGTGAATAGGAAGAAGCTGTCCTCCATAAGGTAGCTAATTCTTATTGATAATAAGCAACGTGCCTGTAAGCATTCCTTTGGAAAGCAAATCAACCAGTCTTAATCCCACACTCCACCTGTTTCATTCTGTCAGGTTCCTGTAATCCAAGACACAGCTAACCCGTGTGGGCCACTCCAGAGCCAGCAAGCTGTGTAGTAACTATACAAACTTCAGAGATCTTCCCTAAATTCATCTCATTAAGATTTCATCTTACCCCAGAGAGAATGGCAAAGATCAACAGAGCAGCTGACAACAAGTGCTAGAGGATGTGGAGAAAGGGAAACCTTCATTCACCATTAGTGGGATCACAAGTTGGTCCAGCCATTCTGGAAATCAGTGCAGAGAATTCTAATAAATAAATAAATAAATAAATAAATCTACCATATGACCCAGGTATATCACTTCTTGGCACATGCTTCAAGGACCCAACACCTTAATCCACAAAAACCTGTTCAGCCATGTTCATTACTTTGCTATTCACAATAGCTAAGAAATCGAAACAACTTAAATGTTCTTCAACCGACAAAAAGATAATGAAAACCAGATACTTATGACACTATGAGATACTCTTCAACTGTGAAGAAAATAAAATCATGAAGTTTTCAGAAAAAAAATAAAATGAACTAGGAAATAAAATCATACTGAGTGTGGTAACCCAGAGCCAAAAAGCCAAACATCAAATGTTCTTTCTCATGGACAGCTCCTAGCTCCAAATCTTCAGATGTGAGAACATATCCTGGAGTAACTAAAGAGATCAGGAAAGTAAAAAAGAGACCATGCTGGGGTGGGGTCATAGGGGAGCAATAATGATGGGACTAGCAAGGCACAATGATCACACTGGGGAAATGAAAACACGAGAGGCTTTAATTAGGGAGGAGGAAGGAGATAAATACAATAATAAATACAATAAAGATGTCAGAAACATCACAAGAATTCACACAATTTATTACCTGTTTTTAAAAAAAACTACGAAACATGTACATCTAAGTGTGTGTGTGTGTGTGTGTGTGTGCGCGCACATGCGCACACGAGCGCTTGTGTATGTGTGTGTATGTATATGTATGTATACATATACATATATATGCATATATTTACATATACATATATAAATATTTACATTATATGTATAATGAAAATTTCTCATCTAGGCTGATAAGAGCCAAAGGCCATCTAACAAAAACCCCAACACCAGGCATGAGAAATTCTCTTTTGAGTTATTGGTCAGTTGTCTTAGGATTTCATTGCTGTGAAGAGACACCATGACCAAGGCAACTCTTATAAAAGTGAACTTTTCACTGGGGCTAGCTTACAGCTTCAGTCCATTATGATCATGGTGGGAAGCATACCAGCATCAAGGTAGACAGGGTACTGGAGAAGCCAAGAGTTCTACATCTTGATCTGCAGGCAACCAGGAGGAGATTTTCTTCTGCACTGGGAAGAGCTTGAGCACTAGGAGACCTCAAAGCCTGCCTACAGACCCACACTCTTCCTCCCACAAGGCCACACCTATTCCAACAAGGCCATATTTCCTAATAGTACCACTCATGATGGGCCAAGCATATTAAAACCAGCACATCAGGGTTGTCAAAGAGACTCCCCCCACAAAAACAAAAACAAACAAAACAAACAAAAAAAAAACCACTACAGGTTATTGTTATCGCCCTTGGTCATACCCCAGAGGAAGAAGGTAAGTTTCTATTGCTGAAGATACTATGCACTTCAGACACAGGACCAAAAGTCCCATGAAGTTGGAACTAACCTAAATACTTACTCCTTAAGGACTAGTGTGGATGGTACCAGAAAGTACAATGCAAGCTTTCAAAGGAGGGAAGCAATCTATAGCCCTACCCAGCTAAGATACCTATGAACAACATCAAGGATCATCATGACACTGTAATTTTAGGGGTGCAGTGGTGTCACAGATACATAGATGGTAACCAGCAGCTCTCTAATTGGACTTAAGACCCACTCAACAAGAAGGAACCGAGGCTTGGTACTGGAAACCTAGTCAACTACCTAGAGATAGTCAAGTCATGGATCTTAGAGTAGAATCCACAAGCACCACTTTACTAAGCCAGCATAATCCATAACTAGTTTCTAAGTCTTTGTCCTTGTGATCACTTAAAATACAGTCCCCACTCCTCCTCAACAAGGAAACTACTTTTTGCAGCAGAGATAATTACAGAAAAAAAAAAAACCAATCTGAATACAGAATGATGGCGCCTAGTCCCAATGGAGACATCTATAAAACAACTCCCACATCTAAGGCCCAGGGAAAACCAAAGGAAACGGGGTTGAACTGTGTCTCCCAGTAATGTCAGAAATCACACCCATAATGTCTCAGCAAAATGACTGCCTAAACATTAGCTGAACAAGGACAACAGTAATAGACATGTTAAAGTACATGGCGGTTGGGGGGGGGGGTAACAACCATGAGTCTTTAACCCCACACAAAGAATTAAAGACATCTAAGGATTACTGAGAGCAGGAGAAATTGTCTTCTCCAGGAAATGGTCAACTCTGAAAATGTGCATACAATTAACATTATACAGAAGAAGCTGATTATGTTTAGGAATATATTCATAATTTTGAAATAAATTCATGTATTTGAAAGAGTGCAAAGAGGGATATATGGAAGGGTTTGGAAGGAAGAAACGGAAAGGGGAGTGATGTAAATAATATTATAGTCCCCAGAAGTTAAAAAAAAAAAAACTTAGTTAATTAAACAAGAAAAGAAAGAGAGAAGAGGGTAGGGAGGAGAGAAAAAAAGAGGAGGGGAAGGGAGGAGAGGGGAGAGGAAAGCAAAGCAAAAGAAATATAAAATAAACATAAGTAGAGAAATTAAAAAAAAATAGTTGATCTACCATAAACTTTTCTTAAAGAGCCTCACAATGTAAAAATAAATTGTAAAGCAGTGTACTTGTCACTAGATTATTCTAATTGGAATCCACAAAATCACACAGGAAGAATCTACTACATAGTGGAATCTGAGAGAGATCTGGAGCTGCTGCAGGCCTAAGCAGTCTTGGTTGAGGAGTGTTGAAGGTGGCCTGCACGCAGTCAAGCTGACTCCTCAGCTTCTTAGTACAGACACTCTCAGAGCATCTTAGTGAGATCAAGATCCT
This sequence comes from Mastomys natalensis, assembly GCA_021653895.1. Classification (NCBI taxonomy): domain Eukaryota; kingdom Metazoa; phylum Chordata; class Mammalia; order Rodentia; family Muridae; genus Mastomys; species Mastomys natalensis. The sequence goes on along the minus strand of JAJTUV010000607.1, from coordinate 558,126 downwards.
TCAGAGTGATCTTCAAGTTTTACTCATGAACAGCCAACCTGTGTTCCTTCTTCCTGTACACCCTTCTTCCTGAATCAAAGCCCACTTACCTCAAAAGTCTAGTGATGATGCTTGGCTCAAATGGGAACACTGAATTTTTAAAGTAATTCCCAAACAGATGGGCATCTGTCTGCAGGCAAATTAAATAGTGGCTCTTGATACAGTTTTCCAGGGGACTATTGACAACAATAATTCAACAATTGTTGGCATGACAATAAAACTATACTTAGTAATATGAAAATGCTTACATTTGCTTAAACAAGAAACAAACATACACACATACATGCCCATGCACACATTGCATTTACATAGTATGTGTTATAAATAGAAACAGCAAGACATTTGTTTGCCTTTATCTTTGTCTCTTTTAAAAACCTTTTTCTATCCAGAGATATGATGATGTTAAATATAAGCAATTTCTAGATGAGTTTTACCACTTAGACAGAGAAGTACATAGTAAACTACATAGACACCATGACACAAAGCAAATTTCAGATGCAAGAAAAAATGAAACAGATAAGAACAAAGCACTCCACCCTTTTCCGTTTCCAAAACCCAGGCTCTTATGTACCACACTGCTTTTGCCTAGCATCTCACTAACCCAAGAGGCAGTGACATATTGTGATAAGAACAAGCGGGGAGAGCATGGTGCAACTGTTCTGAAGAGGAATGAGCCTGCAGTTGATCCTGGAGTGTTTGGTGTTCTGGTTGCCTCAGCATCATCACAGTTCCCTGTCTCCATCTTAGTGTCTAGAGATCACTCCCCAGAGAAAATGTAGGGTTTTTATATGGTTAAAACATTCAATTTGAATACATGGCTGCTACCTCAGAAAATGCAAACTGAAAATTCAAGTGAACTTTGCTGAAAAGTTTTAAACCCAGTCAGTACTTGAGTACTTTTATAGTGTGTGCATGTATGTGAGAGTGTTTTGTGATAACTTCATGGGAGCATACCTCATTTGGATAAATTAAAAAAAAATGAAGAGACAGGCAATTAGAAATGACTTTTGTATAAATAAGTCAAGGAGAAAAATTAGGATAAAACAAAAGTAAGACTGTATTCTCAAAAAAGAAAGAAAGAAACATCAAAATTTCTCAAAGCTCAGGGTAAAAGACCTGACAAGTGAGGAGAAAAAAGATGGGTAACCAACAGAGAAGTGGTCAGTCACACTGCTCCCGGTAGGGGAAGGAAATGTTGGAGACTGCTTCAAAAGATAGGCTAGGCTGTCATGATGGAAAGAGACTGGGAGTCCTTCCCACAGTCCACATCCGTCTAGATCCAGATACAGGGTAGTGATTCCTTTCCTGGGAGTCAAATATTCTATTGATGCACGGCTCCTAGGGCAGAGGAACAGGTACGGTCATGATCCAGAACATACTATGTAAACCTGAGCTACTCTCAGGGACTAAAATCAGGGAGCACACACAAGACAGGCAGCCTGAGTTTGCTCTTCCACAGCTGAGGATGAGAGAGCCCTGTGAGGCTAGTGAGAGGGGACATCCACATGTTAACAACAAGCATATGTCAGGGATCTGGGAAGGTGGATCAGGGATAAAGCACTCAGCATGCAATCTTGAAGAGCCAACTTGAGTTCCCTAGCCACCACATGCAGTCATGCCAGCACCCCTGTATCCTAAAGCACACGCTCACCAAACACACACAGCTGTACACAAGAAGGTTCCGCCTAGGAAGTACATGGAAAAGTCAGTCCCACCTCGGTTACCTAGCCAGGAGAGAATCTCATCAACTAAGAATAACTGGAGGGTAATAACCATGAGCCTGAAGTCAGCCGAAGCATCAGTCTCCGTAGCTACCTAGCTGCTATTTGTCACTATGGAAACCGGAAACTCTAGTGCTCTGGTGGCCTATTTGATACTATTTCTGCATCTCCCTAGCTGCGTGATTAATACTTTAATTCGAAGGTCCTGAAAGTGCAAAGACATTTTTCCTGGCTGTCCAGCCATTTGTGGCATGGCCACCTTCCACACCTCCACACCTCAGGAGGTGGGAGGTGCAAACGAGGTGTGTGAGATAGCCTGCCCAGGCCAGGAGTGTGGCCAACAAAAGGTCCTGGTGTACATGGAAGGGAAATCAGAAAAAATTGGTGGCCAGCAGACACTTCTCCAGTACAGATTCAACACCAGCAGAAGCCACAGAAAGGACAGAGGTCCACAGGCCCCGCTCACCTGCTCCTAACACACCTGTGCAATTTTCAAGACCCAGAAAAAAAAGTCATTCCTTCTCCTTTTTAAATTTTTTTTCTTTTCCTGTCCCTTGAGTGTCCCTTTTTCTCTTTTTTCACATTCTTAGTAGTGGTTTGATTTCAGCATATTAAGAAATATTTCTTGGCTTCATGTTTTCATCTAACTTGTTTATGCATTTTTTTCCTAGATATATTTTTTCTGTTCATTTTTTGCCTTTCCCCTTTTGCTCCTCTCTATTGTACTGCTAGTTTTTTTTAGTAATTAGTGATTTAATAATTCATAAATTACTGTTTATAATATTTTTTCTTTTTTAAAATGTTCAATTTTTAATTCTTTTTTTTGTTTGTTTTGTTTTTTGTTTTTTTGGTTTTTGTTTTTTTGAGACAGGGTTTCTCTATGTAGCCCTGGCAGTCCTGGAACTCACTCTGTAGACCAGGCTGGCCTTGAACTCAGAAATCTGCCTGCTTCTGCCTCCTAAGTGCTGGGATTAAAGGCTTAATTCTTGTTCTTACATTTACCTGACCTTACATTCAAACTTTCTCATTGATGTGAAACAGTTTTGTTTGTTTTACCTTTCTTTTTTAAATGGTATTTATTATTACAGTATGTGGCTGTGTGTGTGTGTGTATGTATGTGTTTGGGTAAGCATGACTACAATGTCCAAGAACTCTGGGATACAATCTGCAGATAGAACCTAACAATCTACACAGTAGTTAAAGGATCTGAGGCAAATTCTGAAGAGTTCATCCTACAAAATTATAATGAGCATTCCTAAGTCTAGAGAAGGCAATTGGCACTGAAATGCAAGAAGCAATGGAGAACAATCTTTCCTAGACACAGCATAACAAAGATATCCAGTACACAACACAAAGACTATCGAAAGTTGTAATAAAAACACGCCAACTCACCAAGGCAAGTACAGAATGCCACACAACTGATTAGAGACCCCAAATGCCCAAAACAATACATACTAAACCCTGGAAGGAACTGTCAACCAAGCAAGCTATACCCAGAGACATATTGACAAAAATGTAAGGACATTTCAAGATGAATACACCCTATACATCTCAGGACAACCATGCCAACACTGAAGAGCATTCTTCACAGAATACAATCCACACAGGGAGAATAAAACATACAGTCCTGGGAGCACAGGCAAGAATCTACTTCATGAGCAGCGTCGATGAGCAAAGGAAAGGTAGGAGGGAATCCCTGATATCCACATAGTAAACCAGAAAAGTCTTAGTTCTTGTAAGGGAGAAAGAAAATAACAGGCCATGATCCAACCAACCAGAAACCCAACCAAGAAAACCACAGACATTAGTAAACACATTAATAAAGGAGGCACAAAGAGAGGGTGTTAGAGTAGGTGTGAGGTGAATGCAGGGGAAGATGATCTGTGAGGAGCACGGGGACCAGTAAGAAGGGATAGGGAACAAGAGGTGGGGGCAGGACATGAGTAAGAACAAAGTATATGTATATGTATGAAATGCATATGTATGAAAATAATGTGTATGTATGAAAATGCCACAGTGAATCCATCACTGTATGTGCTACCTTAAAAAACAAAAAAGGAAACAACTATGAAGCAGGATCATGATTATTAGTAGGGACATTTTTCTTATCTGGGTCGCTATCTTATTCCAACATAGGAAGCCGTGTTTCCTTGTCTTGTGTCTTACAACACAAGATATTCTTCCAGAGATTAAAAATGGTTTTTACACTTCCTGAGAACCCATAGGCCACCTTGGCCAGGGAAATAGGAAAGCTAACACCAGATATTCCTCTTCTCCCTCAGTTACTCCAAACCCCATCCCCAAGTCTCATCCCTGGCTCTGTAGCAGATCAGCTGTTGTGGTCTCCCTCCCCCACTGTAGTTACCTCCAGTAAAGTATGGAGATATTTCTCTTAACCTCTCTTCTTCCACTCAGTGCTTTACTTAAGTAATAGCTATCTACAAATCCAGCCCTCAAGAAGATGTTAGAAGGAAAACTCCAACCTAAAAAAGTTAACTACAACTAAGAAAAAACATGGAGAATAAATAATCCCATACCAGCAAAGTCCAAAGAAGGGAAACACGCACACCACCACCACCACCATCACTACAACCAACAGCAGCAAAAATACAACAACAAAATAACAGTAATCAATAATCACCGATCATTAATATCTCTCAATATCAAAGGTCACAATTCCGTAATAAAAGACACAAACTAACAGAACAGGGTACAAAACCAGAATAACAATCTTCTGCTGCACTCAAGAAAGACATCTTAACATCAAGGACAGATATCACCTCAAGATAAAGGGTTAGAAAATGAAATTCCAAGCAGATGGACCTAAGTAGCAAACTGGAAGAGCCATTTTAATATGTGACCAATATACTTCAAAACAAAACTAATCAAAGGAGATAAGAAAGGATAGTATATAGTCTTCAAAGGAAAAAAACTACCAAAGGGCATTGTAATTCTTATCATCTATACCCTTAAAAAAGGACATCCAATTTTTAAATGAAACTCTACTTCAGTGTAAATCACATATTGACCCTCACACACTGACAGTTGGAGACTTCAATACCTGTCTCTGACGAATAGACTGGTCATCCAAACAAAAACTAAACAGAAATGCTGGAGCTAACTGACATTATAAATAAAATGGACCTAACAAATATTTACAGATCATTTCACCCTGACACAAAAAAATATACCTTCTCACAACCTCATGGTTCTTTCTCCAAAATTGCCCAATACTCAGACACAAAGCAAGTCTCAATAGAGAGAAGAAAATTCAAATAACACCCTGCATCCTGACCACCATGGATTCAAGATGGATCCCATCAACAAGAGAAACAACAGAAAGTTTATAAACTCATGGAAACTGAAACAACTCTCTACTGAATAAAAACTAGGTCAAGCCAGAAGTTAAGAAAATATTAAAGACTTTCTAGAATTGTACAAAAATGAATACACAACCTACTCAAACTGACACAGTGAAAGCAGCTCTAGGTGGAAAGTGCACAGCACTAAGTATCTACACACACACACATACGTGCATGCACGCATGCACGCACGCACACACACACACACAAATGGAGAAATCTCATATTAACAACTCAACAGCATAGCTAAAAGCTCTAGAACAAAAAGAAGAAATCACAATCCAAAGGAGTAGACTAGAAGAACTCAGGGTGAAGTCAATAAAATTGAAACAAAGAGAACAATACAAAGAATCAATGAGACAGAGAGGTAGTTCTTTGAGAAAAACAATAAGATTGACAAACACTTATACAAATCAACTAAAAGATAAAGAGAGAATATCCAAATTGACAAAATTAAAAATGAAAAGGGGGATATAACAGCAGCCACCAAGGAAAACCAGAGACTCCTAAGGACATACTTTAAAAACTGTACTCTACCAAATCAGGAAACCTAGAAGAAATGGATAATTTTCTTACTACATATCATTTAGTTAAATGAAGACCAGGTAAGCAATTTAAATAGACATAATGCCTAGTGAAATAGAAGTAGTCATTAAAAGTATCCCAACCAAAAAACAAAATAAAACAACCCAGAACCAGACGGTTCTACCACATATTTCAACTAGACTTTCAAAGAATTAGTTCCAATTCTTTTCAAATTATTCCACAAAATAGAAACAGAAGGAACATTGCCCCATTATATGAGACCACAGTTACCCTAATACCCCAAACAGACCAATTTTTCTTAGAAACATAGGTGCAAATTTTCTCAATTAAAATATTTGGGAACTGAATCTAAAAATACATCAAAAAATGATCCACCATGATAAAGTAGGCTTCACCCTAGAGAAGCAGAGGTAGTTCAACATATGTGAACTAATAAATATGATCCACCATATAAACCAACTGAAACACAAAAACCTACATTATCATCTCATAAGATGCTAGAAAAGGTCTTTGGCAAAATGTAGTAATAAAATGATTCCTTATGCTATTTTATTATAGTCATAGATCAGCCTTGTTCAACCATCATCAGAGAAGTGTTTTCCTGCAGCAGATGGAAACAAATATTTAGAGACACACTGATAGACAGACAGACAGACAGACAAGACACACACACACACATGAAAGGAGGAAGGGGGAGGAAGGGAAGGAAAGAGGGAGGGAGGGAGAGAGAGAGAGAGAGAGAGAGAGAGAGAGGAGAGAGAGAGAGAAACAGACAGAGACAGAGACAGACAGAGACAGACGGACAGCAAGACAGAGACAGACAGAGACAGACAGAGACAGAGACAGACAGACAGATTTTGGAACATTCAGCCCTAAATAGCATGTCTTCATCCAATCCTTCCCTTTAGAGCTCAGGCAACCCCATGGAAACGGAGACACAAAGGCAGAAAGAGTTTAAGAGCCAGAGAGGACGTAAGGCACCAAGTAAACAAATCTTTCTAAATCAACATGAGCAAAGCTCATATGAACTCACAGAGACTGAAGCATCATACATCCACCCTAAGTGAGTCTGCTCCAAGTCCTCTGCATATACATTACGGCTTCCAAGTTAGTAGATTCCTGAGTAAGCAAACAAGTGGATCTCTGTGGTGGGCACAGAAGAGTCATATAAAAATATCTAGTCCCATGGATCCTGGACTTTAGTGACCAGGGACACAAATGATTGAGCCAACTAAGAAGATCAACTTTCCAGAAATGAGAGGAGCAAGGCCCAAACCAGGAATTGGAAGATGGCGTTCCCTGGAAAGGGTAGGAATGTGGTATGCTTTGCAGAAAGTGTTTAAGTTTCAAACCAAAAGCACCATTTTCAAACTTGCATGAGTAGCGTATAGACTTGTTTTTCAAATACATGGTCCACAGTCCCAACATGCTTTGCAATCCCACCCACAGTGCTATGGTCCTCATGGATTTTAAGATCGGTCGAAGGGTTTTGAAAGAATGTATGCCCTCAACCCACTTTCAGAGATTCTGACTCAGTTTGTGATGTGGCAGGCATTGCATCTTGCCACATGACTCTAGTATTCAGGCAGAGTCACAAGGGTAACCACGGTCTCAGGTGATGCTCACTGCTTCTCTAGAATTGCTGCTCAGAGTTGCGGCAACATGCATTAACCTTAAACAAAGCATTGGCTCCCAGACTATGATCCTCTATCTGGGCTGCTCTAACAAGATCACTGTCTAGAAAACAGCAAATAAACAACAGAGATGTATTTTTTTCCTGCCTTTGAGGATCGAAGTTTAACACCAAGGCATCATCAAATCCAGTGTTTAGTGCAGGGCTGGTTCATGATTCGTGGGTGGCAATGTGCTCCCAAGGCAGAAGGAGCAAACATGCTCCTTTGGGCCTCTATTATCAGCCTTCACACAGTCAGGGAGGCTCAGTCCTCTTAAATGATCATCTACTGAATGGAGGCTCCACCTCTCCATGTGATGACATTCGGTGTTATGGCTCAGCATAAGAATTTTGAAAGGCTGGCAAAGTGGAGACCATTGTAGAAGTGCATTCATTCATAAGTCCAGTTCCTATACCTACTCCAGGACTAATCACTGGGTCTGAAATAACCCAAGGGAGCTCAGCAATCTACTCTAGAGCAAGACCTCTAGGTAAGCCTTGTATAGTTAGGCTAGAGAAATTTTATACTAAAAAGAAGGTAATGGTGTAGCTGGTAGGGCTGTGTGTTCCTTTGTGTGTGTGCACTCTCTGAATCTCCATGCATTACTTACCAAGGAGAAACCATCTCACAACTTCTGTGTCTTTACATGAGACTCACTTCCACATGAATTGCAAAGTGTGTAAAAAGAAAATAAATGCTCCTTTAAATTTACCATTTGCTGGCATTCTATCCTGTACTTTATCCTCCTGAGACAGCTAAAGATTGATTACTATTTAACAAGGGCCACTAAAACAACGGCCAAAGCATCAACGTTTTATGATACAAACACCAAATTAAACCTCAGGCACATGCTTTCTGTGTTTCACTTGTTTCAAAATGCATTCAACTTAGCACCTTACATTCTCCCTCCCCAAGGTTTTGCTTGACAGTCAACCTCGCTTCACAAGAGACAATGAGAACTAGATGGTCTTGAGAAATAGGTTGCCTCTGACACACTTTGGCTAATACCCAAAGATGAAAAAGAGGGTAGAAAGAAGGGACAAACCAGAAGATAGAGGAAAGGGATGTAAAATGTCATCTGGGCAGCACTTAACCATTTCATTCCTGAACTCATCTACATACCTATATACTATATAACTATATACCTATAATCTTGGGCCCATACAAGTCTAACCCTATCAATAGTCACAACGGATGGAAGAGGTCTTTTAGAGTTTCACTTCTCCTTGATGATGTATTGGCTACTAACAGATTCTGGAAGATTCTGTTTTCAGTTGTGAACATTACCCAGTGAATAGTTACAAACCTACAGATAAACAGATGGCCCTTTTGAAGTCAGTGAGTCACTAAACAAAACAAAATAATGAATGTACGAAGGAGGTTGAGGGGGTGGTTTGGCAGGGTATATCTTTGAAATTATAAAAAGAAAAGATTTAATGAAATTTTTTAAAAGATGGGGTCTATGGTGGGTCCTAAGTCATTGCAAGTGTACCCTCTTAAAGGGGACTTTTGGGCTGCTAGTCTCTTCTCTTTTTGCTTCCTGATCACCATGACATGAGCAGCTTACTCCATCAGGTACTCCCTGTGCAATGTGTTGACTGTGTATGCCACAGGCTCCAAAGAAAAAGAGAGCTAATCATAGACTGAAATCTCCAAAATTCTGTGTGTCAAAACAAACCTTTCCTATTTTTAAGTTGATGGATCTCAGGTACTTTGTTTTAGTAAAGAAAGCTGATTAAAGCATAATCTCAAAGTCAATTTATATTTTGTCATTAAATATGTTCAGACTAAACCAAGTTTTATAACTAAATGAGAAAAACATTTTTCTTAATTTTTGATTTCCACAGGTATGGATTAAATATTGGGAATTTAAAGCCATTTAGAAAACTATATTCTAAACTTCATATATTTTCACTGACAAACCCAACATTGCATTTAAGGTTAACTGTCACATTATGAAAGTGAATGCATTACTTCAAATTATATGATTGTACTTTAGATTTGTAAAGGATGTTTTCTAAGTTAGATGACAGTTAAGTTACAGAAAGGAAAATCTGTCAAATGAGAATAAAATTTCTTTTTCTAATCTTTGTGTGAGTTTTCCTAGGAAGTTGTGAATAAACATTAACACATCCACACAGGGCAGAGACAGACTAAATAAGTACTCTACCCAAGTCTACCACACTGAAGAACCAAGTTTAGTGTTGTTACATTCAGTAGCATAGGTGATTCAAAGGCAGCTGCATCTCCAGAAAGACCACTCCAATGCTGCTGGCCAGAGGTGAGCTGAATCCCTGGAACTGCCTAAAAGTGCTCTCTATGGGAAGAGATCCTCTCAGCCAGGAATCAGAAAGGACCCCATGAGTCTTGTAACTATGAGTTTTCTGTATCTTATGAGGCTTCCCTCCCTTTCTAGGCAGTAATACAGTAATCGGGAAAATTAGTTATACAACACGAACATAGTTAGCAAATATTTTCAGAGGTTTGAAGGTAGGCAACTTGAGGGAAACCCCCTGTGGTGGTTAATATGATTGTCAATTCCACAGACTCTGGAATCACTAGGAAAAATATAATCTGGGAGGGCTTACAAGGAATTACCTAGAAGAGGTCAACTGATGCAAAGCCCCATTTTAACTGTTAGCAGTACCACCCCATGGCTGGGATCCTGGACTGAATTAAAAGGAGAAAATAAATTGAACTCAAACACTCCTTCTGCTGCCTCCTGGCTGTTGATGCAATGTGACCAGCTATCTCTGGCTTCTGCTGTCTTGACTTCTTCACCAAGATAAACTGTACCCTTACAGTGTCCCAAACCAACCCTTCCATCTTTAAATTGCTTTGATCAGGAATTTTATCACAACAATGATATAATTACAAAATATAGTATTTGTCTATAAATTACAGAGAAAAATTAAATCACCAACAGTTTAGCTCTTAAAGCTATACGGAGTAAATCATTGCACTTTCCTCTTTTAGAGTACTGCCTGTTTCTGATGAAATTGGAAGCCAAGAAAGGACTGTCTGACTTGCAGTACCATATCACCTTACTGGGCGTTGAACAAGGTCAAAGCCTTCTTGTGACCAAAATGAAAAGAAACAGTGCTCAGATTTCCTGGGTGTTCTGAAATAACTGTCACCTGTGTATATTTGTGACTTTCCAAAATATGCATATGTTCAAAATACCCTTGAAAGTGATATCGCTTAGAGGTCTTAAGGCTTTGTTTGATGTACTTGTTCAGCCATTATTTGTCGAGCTGCATTTTGTGTATCAGAAAGAGTACTAGGCCCTTGAGATAGAATGGTGGGTAAAAAGCCTTTGTTCCATTTACAATATAGTAAAGAGATATTAATGGTCTCTAAGGAAAGAAAGTTAAGTTATACATATGAAAGAATACTGGTTTTTTGAATCCCACAATCATTGGATTCTCTTAACTCGCACTGCATGCCTTGAGATAATTTGAGCTTTTTGCCTCTGGATAAGGTGAAAATAGAATGTGGCTAATAAAAATAACTAGCATTTATTGAGCTTTCTATAGAAGGCCTTTGCTAAGCACAGCCATATAATTATCTCATTTTATCCCCAAATGACTAGACTAGGGTATACAATTATTGTTCCTATTTTATGAGTAAGAAAACCAACTGTTAGAGAAAAGAAAGAACCTTTCAGGTGAACACAACTGACTATGGGTCCAAAAGCCTTTAATTATTTTCCCATAGCCAAAAAGCTCTGAAAAAATGCTTTTCATAATCACTTAACATGAACCTATGCCTTGAACTACAATCTTTGTATTTCTTACTTAGGGAGAAAATTTCTATATTTATACATTTCTCTATAGAAATAGTGATAAGGCTCCATGAAAGTTTGTAGGCGGTTTTATGTAGCATGTACTAACACACTTATATACTTTTATAAATGAAAGAACAATTCTATTCAAATTCAGATGATTCATTTCTAGACCACTCTTATCAAAAGAATCCTGAATAACCTTTTAGTTAAGTCTATGATATGTGGGACTGCGTAAGGGTATCCTGGTTCTTGGCTGGGCATGGGCCTAGAACCCAGAGACTCCAAGGGAGAAACGGCAGGAGTTCGGCCACGCCCCCAGAACTCAGGGTCCTGAAAAGCAGTCCGGTCTCCATGTACCTACATTGTTCAGTCACGTAGGCCTTTACAGCCCCTCCCAAAGTGCACAGGTAGAGGGTGTGACTACAGGCCTCAGGCCCTAGAGATTTACATACTAATGAAGGTCAGAGGGCGGAGCCAATCAAGCACTGCCCCCAGAACCTCCCCTTTCTCCCTCCTACTTAACCCAGGTCTGCCCTGAGTTTGTGGGGGTACATCCAGATCCATCCACCATCCGCCATGACAATAAACCCTTTTGGAACCAAGGACTTCCTCGTGTCATTGGGGCCTGCCTCCACCGTGCAGGTCCCCGGCTGCAGGCCCGGGCCTCCTGCTGTGGCCCCTCCAGTTTTTCCCACAATGATACACAGGTCAGATGGCTCCATAATTCACCATCTATATTATTAAAAGGAAAAGACCAATATGAATAATTGTTCAGGTACTGAGCATAAATTTGTAAGCAGAATTCATCGTTTGCCCCATTCAGGTGAGCATGTCACCTGAAGAAATGAAAGGCTTAGTAGGAAATATTTACATCTTGTCTGGACTACCTTTGATTTCTCAAGGAATGTGAAAGCTTTTACTTAAAGACTTTAGGAGTTTTAGAAAGACTGTAAACAATAGAATTACTCTTGATTTTGAGAACATTTCTCACCCAGTGTAGATGAACCACAAGTATGTGAATACATCTGTAACAATTTAGACTGGGCAAAGACTTAAAGCTTCAAAATGTGTTATTAGCACAAACAAAGGTGCAGCCCAGGTTTGAGGGGATGAATTCACAGAATTTCAGATGGCATTGGACATAGGAGATAAAGAAAAAAGCAGAGCCTAGGAAAAGCCACAGCTTTACAGTTTGGGCACTTAGAAAACAATTGTTAAGATAAAGAGTGTGAGTGAGTATAGCTCATGGTTTTCAATATGAGGTTGTCTGTGAGATATTTCAACTTGTCCTAACAAAAATGAACACAGAAAAGGAAAGATGCAATCAGGGAATAAAAGGCTTCTTAAAGTGGGTCTTTATTTTATATGCACGATTGTCTGTGTGCATGCCTGTGTACCACATGTATGCCTGGTGCCTGCGGTAGACAGAAGAGAGTGTTGGATTCCCTGGAACTGGAGTTACAGACAGTTGTAAGCAGCCATATGGGTCCTGGAAATTGAACCCAGGTCCTCTGGAAGAGAAGCCAGTGCTCTTAGCCACTAAGCCATCTCTCAAGCTCTGGTAACAAATTCTTTAATAGAAGAATTTTTTTCTGAGTACCTGTCTGCTTGTCCTCAGATGCCTAGCATAGTACTTTAATATAATAGATATTACATGGAGGCTTGTAACTGTTTTGTATAAGAAACTAGAGTGCCTGTGGGGTTGTAACCTCTACACTGACACAGAAGCTCACTGCAAGATTATTCAACCATTAATTTGGGGGTGGGGATAGAAAACTTGCAGTTGCAGATATCAAATACATCATTCAGAATATGGCATCTTCTGAGGGTAATTGTGAGTGTAAGGTGATAAAAAAGAAACATACAAAAACAAAAGTCCATAAAGGTACGAAGTGTCATTTTCCTCTTTCTATCAGAAAGGATAAAAGTGCACTAGTTTTAGGGTCAGCAAACATTTATTGGGCTTCTAATCATGGACTAGACACGGGGCAAGAAAATTCCCAACATATGAGAACATATTTAAAGTATTCACCCACAGTGCATAACACATATGCATACACAGACACCCAGTTAATAAGATTTTGCTATGCCATTTGGAGCTAATGAGAAAATTCAATCAAATAATGACGTGAAAACTGCTATCTCCATACAATTATACCATTTTAATTATCCCATCATAAAAAGATACTCTTACTCAAATGTCCTAGTCAGCTGTTCTGAATACACTTAATCTGAGAAACCCCTGATAATAGTTATCTAATCAGAATCTTCCCATCATTGAAGTTTGAAGAGTGCTTCTGAGGCTCACTTTCCTTAATATGAAAAACACACAGCTATTAAAAAGAAACAGATCAAAAGCATCCTAGTCTATGAACAGACTACTTGTCTGCCCCACCCTTCTGTGACTAATTCTCCCCTATCAAATGCTTATATTTTCGTTTTAGGGGATGTAGTCTCCCTATGATTGTTGGCAGTGACGTCCTAGATGCATCAAGAAAAGCTTGAACTTTATGATCAGGACAGAAATGACTGTGTAATAGCATGGTATGAGGTTTAAAAGACCAAAATGCACAGTAAGATGTTGTGACAATGAGAGTGAAAGGAGAACAAGAGGGTCTACTGGGCACATGCAAGACTGTGCGACAGCAAGTCCCTCCTAAAGTTTACAAGTGACAGGAATTTGACATATCTCCTCCACAATTATTCTATGTTAAAAAAAAACAATCAATCATTCCAATGGTATTAGGTAAAAATATAAAATAATGGCTTAACATAATAATTGAGGACACCAAATTATGGAGCTTTAGGAGCTAGAGAGATGGCTCAATGGTTAAGAACACCTGCTGCTCTTCCAGAGGGCCAGAGATTGGTTCCCAGCACCCACATCACAACTTCCTGTTACTCCAGGTCCAGGAGATTCAACTCCTTCTTCTGACCTACAAGGCCACCTGCACACTTATATGTTCTCTCTCTCTCTCTCTCTCTCTCTCTCTCTCTCTCTCTCTCTCTCTCTCTCTTTCCCCTCCTCTCTCTCTCTCTCTCTCTAAATTCTATCATTTTCATCTTTAATGTCTGCAGGGTTGCAATTTCAGGATCAACGAACAGTATGGGGTTTCTATTATGGAGCAGGTCCTAGACAAGGAAGGCCTTATTATATGACAACATGCAAATAATGTCTTTGCCACAGTGCCATCTTCTTTTATAGATGCCGTAAGTTCCTGGAAATTTGGAAGAAATGTGATTTTGAGGACGTCACTAGGCACTAGAGCACTTTGAAGTTATTAATATATGTTTACTTCTTCCTGCATTTTTCCTATAACTTCATCTTGATTCCAAATGCTGGAAATTTCACAAGAACATGTGGACTCCAGGACATGTATTAAATCAAGGCTGTGCTAGAGAACTTGGCACTGTCACACAGGATCAGTGGATTTCATGCAGCATCCTTGTTTATAAACACTGTTTTATGATGAGAATAAGGAAATCAAGATATTCGCAGACTCTACTCCAAAATAGACCAAGCTGGGTATTTATATGAATAGCATAGTGGAACATAAACATAATGAAGATCTAGAAATGTCAAAGCAAAACTTTCATCTCTCCAAAATTGCCATGTCTGAATAATAAAACAAATTCAATAGATGAACCCACTAGTTTCTACTGAGCAACCCTTAACTAGTGGTCACATAATGTGCTATGTAAGGATCACTTTAGCTTTTAAAATACTTGGGACTCACTAAGTTGCTGCAAGGATAGAGCATAAACAAAGGAGTTCACATATACTCCTTAAAATTTTTTATCCAGAGACCTCAGAGTCCTCTAGATAAATGTTTGGGGGCAAGTTTGTCAGAGTATTTTTTCAATGAAATGTTTAGGTACACAAACAGGAAGCTCCCACCTCAGCTTTCTTTCCAAGGGGTTAAAAGTCCTAGATGAATCAGGAAAAGAGCTAGTGACTACATTTAGGTATTCACACAATGTAAAGTAGATACCCAGCAACATAATAAAAGATTATGAAGCAGACATTAGTCTTCTCCACAAACAAGGTATGGTTATTGTCCAAGCAGAGGTTTGCACTAAGTGGAGCCTGGTCCAAAATGGAAGTTCAAAGACCTTAGATGTAGGAGCCATATGAAATTGGCAATGGCCCCGAGCAAAGAGCTTTGGCACCCAGAATAAGAGTGTCTGAGCTTGGGCACTGATCCACTTCTAGTCGAATAAATCAGAGAGGAAGAATTTGGATAAAGTCAGTAAGGATATCCACATCAGATCCGGCAGGTCGCTTAATTCTCAGAACTATTATGTCACCTACAATAGGGACATGAACAACGCATATCTCAGTGCTCATTTGTACAGAAAAATTATGGTCTAAGTAATCTTTGTCATTCACACATTGTGAAAGCAGCTTCTACTCAAGCACTTGGAATCTGGCGTTCAACATTACTTCTTTATGGCCTCCATGACAATGACCTCTGTGATGGTTTGAATATCCTTATGCCAGGGAGTGGCACCATTTGGAAGTTTGGCCCTGTTGGAGTAGGTGTTGCCTTGTTCAAGTAGATGTGTCACTGTGGACGTGAGTTTTAAGACCCTCATCCTAGCTGCTTGGAAGCCAGTCTTCTCCTAGTGGCCTTCAGATGAAGATGTAGAACTCTCAACTCCTCCTGCATCATGCCTGCCTGGATGCTGCATATTCCTGCTTTGATGATAGTGTACTGAACCTGTGATCTGTAAGCCAGCCCCAATTAAATGCTGTCCTTTATAAGAGTTGCCTTGACCATGGTGTCTGTTCACAGCAGTAAAACCCTAATTAAGACAGTCTCCCAAGAAAAATACACAAATATGAAACTTTGAAAAGAAAGTTGTTTCACCTATAAAGGCTATCTCCAGGGTGGGCAGACACAAAAGCCTGATAAAAATGTAGACTGTAAATTCAAAATAAAGAGGGCCCAAGCGAAAATGGCCTGATCGGTGATTTTTTCCAGTTCTTGGGCAGTTTACCTCCCTCACCCCTTGCAGGCATACAAAATACTCAACCTGGACAGGAGAATTGTCATAAAAGCCTCGCTCTGCACAATGCTAACCTTGAATGCAGAATCTATGACATGAGCAGATGGATGTAAGAAAAGTAGGTCAGTGGGTCTAAGTAGAAACAGATGCCATTTCTTCCTACTTCATAAATGTATGTGTAAATACAAGTATTTATGTATGTGTACACATTAATATCACAGTACACAGATGCAATATATTGATAATTTAGAATAACTTATGTTTCCAGATTTTTAAAATAAACTGCAGTCACAATTCTGAAAAGGAATTCTGAAAAGTTGCTGTTTTGTGAAAGAAATGCATACTCCTTGTATAAGTGTCAATGTGACAAAATGCCTGTAGCACAAAACTTAAAGAAAAGAACATTCCTTCAGCTTCACAGTTTCAGAGTCTCAGTCTAGGTATACCTTGCTCTGTAGAGAAACAGTATGTTGAGAAGTTCATGAAAGAGGAAGCTTCCTCATCCCATGGTGACTGGGAAGCAAAGAGAGAAACGGGAGGTGGCCGAGATCCCAATATCCCTCCCAGGACACTTACCCAGTGAATTAACTTCTCCCATTTGGCACATTTCATAAAGGTGCTACTACCTCCCAACTGTGCCACCATCTGGTAATCAAGCCTTCTATGTATAGCCTTTGTGGAACATTTTAGACCCAAATCATCATCTCTGTTTAGAAAATCTCTATTCTTAATGATATCCTCCTTTAAACCAGAAAGGAACTAAGACTAAATCTTTAGAGAATCAGTGAGCAGAAAAGCTGCTAGCTGACTCTAACCTTGCTCACAGTTCTTAGCCATCTCCTCTTACCTTGGCCCCTTTCTCAACCTTTCAAAAGATGCTGGGAAGTCTGGTGTTTAAGACAGTTCTTTATCTGTTATAGATACATACTAATTTATGCAGGTGATTTTGTTTGTAGACAAGATATGTAAACCTCTATTTCCTTTTCTCTTCTTAATCTGTCTTTTTACAGAAATTCCCAGCTAAAAGTGCATCATAGATGAAGAAGAATTCCATTTGACTTTCACATCCCTTCTTTCTCTCCTATCTTCCTTTCTTCACTATATATTCATTAGATCAGAGGAAGCATAAAGCTGCTTCAGGCAACTGACAGAGCCATACCGAGTTACCAAGAGGAAACATTTGGAAGGCTGGCTTAGAAGTGTGTGCAATGCCCTGTAGCTAAATAACTAAAATTTTATAAGATAAAATAAAATAAAAGGCTCTGTGAAGCCATCCATATAAATATTGATAATAAGCATTAACTTATCCCAATGCATGTGGGAAGAATGTGTCCACATGTGGAGCCCATGCATTGATAATTTGAGCAGAAACTGGACACAAATTCAGGGATCACTTCAAAATGTGTCAGCTTCACTGCATCAATATTACTGTGAGCTTATCTCTTTTTTACAGATGCGGAACCTAAAAGAAATTGATAATCTTCCTTTTAGCTTCTGTATTCAGAAATGATAGTTATTTTGCTGGTGGCAATACATGAAAAGAATATTCAAATGCTACATGTACACAGTTGTCTACAATTTAAACATGAAACATTCCCTCCAGGAGCGAGGAAGCAGTTCATAAGAGTCAGGAGGTAAACAAAAGGTCACGTGTCTGGAAAAACAGAAATTTGTATGATTCTTAAAGGATTGTCCCCAGTTTTATAGAATGGTTAAACTGCTGAGGAAGGAGACTGAACAACGGAGTAGAAATATGTGTAGTATTTCTCAACAAAAACATCAATCACACAATACATATACACATGCCTCCCCTTCTCTCTCTCTCTCTCTCTCTCTCTCTCTCTCTCTCTCTCTCTCTCTCTCTCTCTGTGTGTGTGTGTGTGTGTGTGGTGGGTGTGTGCTTGTGCATGTGTGTTTGTCCATTACTATTTCTATTTGGACATTGTCTTGAGAAAGGCACTGCAGTCCTGTGGCCTATGTCATACCTCACAATCTGAGCTACATATTGCCATTTTCTTGATGAATACATTTTTTCCAAGCATCAGGTAAGATGCAGAGACTAGTATTAAAAGAGAGCTCACAGGTGAACGACACCATAATGAACAAATTGTCTCATTAACAGCTACGGAAATATTTTCCAACCCAAATTGTAACCTATCCTCTGGCAACGAAACTACAGAGGAGTTCTTGCTTATTGTGCAATAAACCCAGGAAGAGGTTAAGACGTATGGCCTCAAGTGGTCAGTGCAGGTTGAGTGAGTAGGCTCATAGCAACTACCAATGGCCCCAGACATCATCAGAGTTATCAATGTATGTGGATCTAGAGCTTTCATATGCAGATTGAGAGGACAGTAGTTAGCAACCATGAGAATATGACAGGGTCATCACTCTCATGCATAGTCAAAGCATGAAGCTGTGCAAATAAAAAGTAGAGTCACCATTTACAAGGAAAGCTAGAGGTTACATGGAGGAGAAAAGGCTAAGACTTTCTGCCACAGGTGAATGTCAGTAGTAAGAAAGGCTGCTACATGGCTAACCAAAGCCATAGAAGAATACTTCTCTCCAGATCCAAAATCAAAGAAACAATACCCCCAACCTCATAAACAGACTGCCACCGCTACCACCATCACCACCACCACCACCACCACCACCACCACCATAGCAATGTGCTCATGAACATACAGACACACAGCCTCCTACAGGAATTTGATGATGACTTTAAGAGATTATCATAGTGGCCTCC
Source organism: Mastomys natalensis (assembly GCA_021653895.1). NCBI lineage: Eukaryota > Metazoa > Chordata > Mammalia > Rodentia > Muridae > Mastomys > Mastomys natalensis. The sequence continues at coordinate 539,245 of JAJTUV010000607.1, read as the reverse complement.
TCCTACCTCAGACATACCAAGAGTCTGACATATCTTGCTTCCCACATCCCCATGACAACAAATAAAACTGACTCTCATTTTTTTAGATAGTAAATCTTTAATTTAAGGCAAAAACAAATTACACAGCTGGAGATCGAACAAGAAGAAATGGAACCAAGCTTATATGACCTCAAACCAAGACCCTCTCCATACTGCCTGCCATGCATAAGGATGCTCTTAACTTTGCCACAGACATGAGAATAAGTACTAAGTAATATTAGCTCCATGTGCCTACATCTGGCTCAATAGATCAACCAACCTCGAAGAGGAGTAACACTAAGAAAAAGTTTGATAGAAGCCATGGGGATCGAGATTCTCCTAAAATATGTCCTGGAAACAAATTCTCCCATACTATTTCTGTAATGAGTTCTCTGGCTTTTTATTGACTCTAGTTTCCATTTGCTGAGGTTACACTTCATTACACAGAATTCTCTGGAAACAAAAACATCTCACATCAAAGCAGAACTTGTTTTCTGACCTATTTTTGATGATCATCGGAAACAATGAGGTTTCTGTGTGCTTCCTTCTTCTTCATGAGTACACTGGCTTTGTGATTACCCCTCATCTTCCATAATTCTTTACACCCCAGGGCGATTACTACATTTTGTGAAATGCACAGTTTTAAAAGGAATTTCCATGCAGAGTTATAGAAACTGAATGCCACATTTCTGAGTAAAGAAGCCTTCCTTAGGGCATTGTGGATTAGGCTTTCCACGCTAATAAGGAAGGAGACAGTGCCTTTTGCAGCCCCACAATGTACTGAGAATGCCCCACATAATTGCTCTTCTTAACATCGTCCATGGGTGCCTGTCTGGGGATGAGCTCTATCCACCACGCTTGCCCTTATGCTCAGCTGTTGCTCATTTAACAGCTTAGCTGACAGTGTCTGTCTCTCTCTTTGTAGAGATGTAAATCTGACATAAACCCAATCTGAAATCTTTCTATGCTTCTGAAGTGTTCTACCACTAACCAGTCTGCATCCAAGCTCTGGTCTAAAGCCATGGGCTTACAGGACATTTGCCTAAAATCCATGCCAACCATGAATAAAACTACCCAGTCCGTGCCCAACCAGCAATGTACGTGACCCTGGGCTACATGACCCCAAATCTCCTGGGCTTTGTTGTAACATGGTTAAAACTGAGGAAGTTTAATCTTTTTAAACTGAATTAATAATTCCCAGAATTGGATCAAAGTAGAATTTCTAGGACTTTCTTTTTTTATTAAACTCTTAATAAGCCGAAAAGCCAAAGATGTGTGGCATTGATTGTAATACTATATTAGCTATGTAATATTATTTGATGTAAATGAAAATAAAGGGGGTCATTAACTTTCTCAATTGGAATTGAGACCATTCCAATGCTTCTGTAAAGAGAAATGATGGTGTTGTGGAAGGGACGGTAATCACTCCGGAGAATTTCAACATTCCTGTGAAGTAATTCAAGTTAGGTCTACTGAAGTCATCCCTAAGCTTTAAATTAAGCAAGGAGCCTGAAGGACTTCACTGTCTGACAACAAACAACACCAGATCTACCAAAATCTTAATTTTCTCATCTATAGAGTAAAGCTTGCAGTTCCTCCTTGAGAAAGCTGTTGCGAAGGTCACTTGAGGTCATGTCTGTGAAAGTTCTCCATAAACTACAGCAGGCACGTCACAATGTGAGAACCAAATAATGTGGAGCTGGTCCTCTCTGATCTGGATAATAACAGAGAAAGCCAGGCCTCTCTTTCTCCTCTCCACTGCTTTGACTTCTCTGTGTTCCTTGTGTGCTATAAGCACACATGTGTCTGTCTGGGCCCAATTACTAAAATCACTAAGAGTGAACAGCAGCTTATAGCTGCTAACATCAAAACTATGCTATGTGAATTTATGATCTCACTTCATCTGTGAAAGCATAGTCTTGCTCACCATCGGCACAGCCTCATGGTCTACTCTCTCCTGAAATACTATCATGCCAAGTATGTACTACAAGCTCCCTGCCTCAGGTCACCAGCTACCTCTGAGTTGCCACCATATGGTTGAATTATTTCAGTCTTCATGTTGCTCAACTCTTATCTCCCATTACAAAATGGGCACTCCTATTTTTTTTGAAATATTCCTTTCAGTTGTATCCTTAAACCCTCTCTTCTTTCTTCTATGGTTACCTCTGGTCTGTTTGCTCATCCCTTCACTACCCTGGGTCTATGCTAGAAACACTATCCATCAGGCCAGTTCTCCAGTCTCTCATCTCCTCTACCTCAGGCCTTCCTATGTGATCACTTTCCACTTAGTAATGTTAAGTACCTTCGTGTGTGTCCTCATATCCTTCTTTTGCAGGAACACCAGTTGCACTGGGTTAGGACTAATGTAACCTAAATTACATTTCATTTTTAAAGGACACATCTCTAAACACAGCCATATAAAAAAAAACTTCAATATTTAAAATCGAGGCTATATATCTAATTTTATTTATAACACAAGCAGAAACTCAACTTCTTGGTTTTAAATTTATGTATTCTCTCTTTCTCTCTTGTATGTATGTATGTATGTATTATGTATGTATGTATGCATGCATGCATGCATGTATGAATGTATATGTATACCACTGTGACAATATCTTTATTTGAATGAATACTGAATAATATCTACCCAAACTGATCTTAATACTTTATCCTACCCCCACATATCCCTAAGTGTTCTTCTTCATTCTTATAATTCTCATATTCAGCTAATATCCATGCAATATCTGCTCCTATATGATGCTCTCTATTGTCTTTGAGCTGTTTGTGTGTTTTATACACTTATGTATTCACTACCCATCTTCCACAATAATGTGAGCAGACAACTTCCAGACAGAATCTAGTAACTAGTAACTAGTAATTCAGTAACTAGTTGCTGGATAAATAAGTATAATTATGAAAAATATATTAGATAGACTTGTTATTGTCTCCACTTAAACGATGAGGAAATGAAACTCAAGGAAAATAACTGACTTGCTATAGATGATAGAGCTGGTAAGGGGTCGGGGACTGTGGTTTGAATGCAAGTAATCTGCAACCAGGTCCATAAGCAACAACATTCTTTTTTTTTTTCTTTTGTCTTTAATTTTTTTTTTATTGGAACTTTTATTTACATTTCAGGTGTTTTCCCCTTACCCCCTTTCCTCCCTCCCTCCCAGGAACTCCCTATCCCTTCCCCCCTCCTCCTGCCTCTATGATGGTGTACCCACACCCACCCTCCCCATAACCTCACCTCCCCACCCTCGAATACACCCCCCACGATGTCCAGCCTTCATGGGACCAAGAATCTCTTCTCCCACTTATATATAGCTCCCTTGCATATATAGCTGGAGCCATGGGTCCCTCCCTAAGTGCTCCCAGGCTGGTGGTTTAGACCCTGGGGGCTCTGGTTGGTTGGTATTGTTGCTCTCCTCATGGAGTCCCGTACCCTTTCTACTCCTTCAGTCTTCACTCTATCTTCTCTGTTGGGAACCCCTGATCAGTTTAATGGTTAGCTGTGAGCATCCGTCTCTGAATATGTCAGACTCTTATATAAATGGATTGAACTAGAAAATATCATCCTGAGTGAGGTAACCCAATCACAAAAGAACATACATGGTATTCACTCACTGATTATTGGACTTTAGCCCAGAAGCTTGAAACACCCAAGATTAAAGTCACAGACCACATAAAGCTCATGAAGAATGAAGACCAAGTTGGGGTGGGGGGGCTACAGTCCCTCTTAGAAGAAGTAACAAAATACTCAAGGGAGCAAATATGGATGCAAAGTGCAGGACAGAAACTGAAGGAGGGGCCATCTGCAGACCATTCCACCTGGGTATCCATCCCATGTGCAGTCACCAAAGGTAGATGATGACGTGGGTGTCAGGAGGTGCATGCTGACAGGAGCCTAACATAACTGTCTCCTTAGAGGTCAGCAACAACATTCTAATGTAATGTAATGTAATGTAATGTAATGACAAAAAATGTTATTTCTAGGCAGGTCATATGGTATATCAGAACACATGGGAGAGATTCTTTAACCTAGAGGCTATAATAGAAGACTGGTTGGTATTCCAGGCTGAGTCAATCTCATATGTACAGGTAAAGTAAAGCCTAAATAAGGTTGGTACTTAGTAATTAGTCAGAAAAATACATGCATGCATGCATGGATGAACAAGAGCTGTGCTATTATATTATTTAAAACTAGAGAAATCAGAGTCCAGTTTGCTGAAAGGATTCTAGCACTTCCCTATTTATGGACCCATTAAATGTAAAAAGAAAGAATAATTGACAACACAATAGTCAAACGTAGTCCCTAGGCCTACAGTGAAGGATTAACCATCCCTAAGCACACTGCAGGATGAATGTTGGTCAGCAAGGTCACAACCATGATTAAGACCAATTTCCAACTCCATTAGTACCTTAGGAAGTAGCAAAGCTAGAAGAAAACAAACAAACAAAACAAACAAACCAAAAAACAATGTATAAGCGCTTCAGACTGCTAACTTTCTAAGGAGAAATTCCTCTGTGGTAGATAAAATCAAAATCCAAGTCCTTTACTTTCCCTAGCATGAAAGCAATCGAAGTGTTCAACTACATACATAAAGAAGCAAATGTTTTCCTAAAACCAAAATAAAAGCCAGTTGTATCAGTGTGAAAATCTTATAATTTTTATTTCATTGAAAATCCTATTTTAGTATTCATAGTACTAATTTAATGATAGAAATCTATGTCTGATATTTAAGAGATAGATTTTTTTTTTTTGCTAGAATATGATGAAAATGGCATCTAGCCAATTTCTCAATAGAGTCCTCCTGAAATCTCGTTAGGCCTTCCCTATCTACATTCCTATAATCATTGTGAACTACTATGGTTTTAGTTTCTCCCTTTTCCCTATGACAAAATACTCTAAGGAGAACAATTTGGGGAATAAGGGTTTATTTCAGTTTATAGTCCATTCTTGAGAGCTGCAATGGCATCTATAGATAAAATATAGGTCTACTTTAAAAGCATGTATGTGTCTGTGTGTAGTTATCATACGTTATCATGTCTCTAGACATACGTGACGAACACAGACAGAGCTTATTTATTTGCAAGAGTAACCTATTTTCAAACATTCCAATAGATTATGTAAGATAGTTTCTGAACTCCCTTAATTTATAAATGGAAGTTGAACATTTGCTTCAATCAATATTATTCAGTCAATAATGTAAATATTGTAACACGCAGTTGGATTAAATGCTAGATCTGCCTTTTAATTACCAAATATAAAACACTCTTACTTGACCTCAGTCACAGTCAAAGGCTCAACCTATAAGTCATGCTGAACAGTGTGCTGGATCCTTTTTCTAGAAAGTTCACGTTTGTCAGGAAAAACATCTCTATCCCTGGAATTAAGAGAACTATACACATTGGTTGACTTGTAAACAGTTCCAAACTTGCTGTGCAAGTATTACAATTGTACACGTGCTACGCACCAGCTAGACAAATGTATGTACACACATCTATATGACAACTAACCCCTGTGAGTACTTCTATCCATTTGAGTACGGAATTAGATGTCTTATGCCTGGAGTACTTGGTTACCTTGATGGTTTCCAGTACCTACTCCCCATCCTCCAAGCTCTTCCATGTGGTTAAGTGTACCTGCTCTTTACCTTTGCCTCCATATAGCACATAGAAATGCAACTTGCCAAACTCACCACATTGACCCCATACTTGATATGCACTATAGAAATAAGACTGTGTTCTAGAAAAAGGTGATCCTGGTAGAAATAAGCTTCATAGAGTTTAGGTAAGAGCCACACAGATGTCTGCTAGTGGAAACATGTTTCCTGTGAAGGACATCTGGTTACAGGCTCAAAGCTTAGGCACGAGGCTGTCCATCAGGGATGAGTAGTATCTTGGAAAGGGCAAACTATAAACATATAAGTCCCATCAAAGTGAAGGTAGTACTTATGGCTTCCCTCAGAAGAAAGACCCTGAAACCAAAAAGAAAAATAAAAAGAAATAGCCCTTCATCTTTCTATAGGACTTAATTCATTTTTTCTCATTTTTATCAAATGGCTTTCTAAAAAAAAATTTTTTTTAAAGAAGTGTATTGCATTGCACTCAAATTGACAATCTCTGAAAAGTCTGTTTCTGTGTCTAAGTCAAAGGTCAATTCAGATGGAAGTTTCTACTTACATTTCAATTTCTACTCTGTTGAAAAGCCATGTGACTTAACGTGATTCTTTTCACAGAGCAAGAAAATGATGAGAGTAGGTAATAATAATCATAATTATGATAAAAGCACCATCAATGTACTTGCCCAGAATATGTTTTCTGTAACACCCAAAAGCCTGGTACAAGAAAGAGAGAGAGAGAGAGAAAGAGAGAGAGAGAGAGAGAGAGAGAGAGAGAGAGAGAGAGAGAGAGAGAGAGAAACAGAGAGGGAGGGAGGGAGAGAGACAGAGACAGAGAGAGACAGGGAGAGAAAGACACAGAGAGGGAGGGAGGAGAGAGACAGAGAGAGACAGAGAGAGAGAGAGAAAGAGAGAAATTGTTCTTACTCTCCTGATGTTTGGGTATTTGAAGCCAGTCACGTGTCAAGGATTCAGAATAGCATGTTAGCAGGTGTCAGAAACAAAAACATCACTTTTCTCGTTTGCTTTAAAAAAAACAAAAGTTTTACATGAATACCTGCATTAACTAGCAACAAGGGACGTGTTCGAAGGCATTTCAGCTGATAATATGGGGGTTTCTGTGCAATTTTTTTTCTCTAACTCCACTTGCTTTTTCCTGGCATTTGAGTTAAGCTTCAGAGCTTAAAATACTTAATTTAAGAATGTAATGTAGAATGTTTTTTGATTCATGGCTCATAATATAAAAAGGTAATTTACCACTTACATGTAAAAAATTACAACTGAATCATTATGGGAAATAACTCCTTACAGGCCCTAAACCCTGCTGGATGGCTGCCAATATGTAGAGGTCATCTGAGATACTTAAAAACTTGGATATGGACTGAAATCAGTACCTAATAATAGGGCCAAACAATGTCTCTAGCCAAGGAAACCCTGTTAATATTATAGTTTATTAAAAGGGAATTAAACAGGGTTACTGGGTAGAAGTGAAAAACTCCAGCCATTTCCCCAAGTGCTGACATACAGGCTAGTATTCTCTACAATGTGAAATAGAATTTCATATTCTAAGCAGTCTGGACTGTATACGGGAAGAAAGACAACACTAACACATAGTTAGCAGAATTAACAGTAATTAGTATTAAAGATTCAACTGGAAAGCAGAAGCATCATTGCCATCAGTCATCCCCATGAAGCTCACTACTGGCTGGTCTTAGCCACAGCACAGTTTGGACTACTTGATGCCTAGATCTGGAACATGAGAAGCCCGTAAAGATAAACAAGGACTATCTCAACTAGGAAACAGAGCCAAGGTAAATAAGCCCATTTGGTGGGAAACAAGAATATTTGAGGACTTTCTAAGAATGTACATGATAAACAAGCATGAGGCAATGGAAGTAAAATAAGAATGGAGCTGGGAAGGAGAAAGCTATACTCCCTCCCAAGCCTTAAAGGATGGGATATGCTACAAAAGACGAACAGTCATGTTGGAATCAGTGAAGAGGGATTAAAACCTATAGCCTTTTAGCAGAGTTTCTGCAGGATAGACAAGACAAGAGTAAGGAATAGATCAAATTCTGTCTGTTTATCTGGCCCTTAGTCTTTGGATCACTTAACATTGTGGAACTATTGTCTTGGTGTTTGACACTTAGATAAGAAAGTCCCTAAAGGAGGAAATGGTACCGACTCTCAATTGGCTGCTTATTTTCTTAGTATGTTTGTGACATGATAGAAGAATGCCATAGACTCAGGGACATAAGTACAAAGATATATTTCTCACAACGTGGGAGCCATGGAAGTCTAATATGAAAACATTAGCATCTGATGAGGAATTTTAGGATGGGACCTCATGTAACAGAAGATGTAAAGACATGAGAGGCCAATGTGCTGTGTCTACATAATAGAAGAGTAAGAAAGGAGAGAAAGAGACAGAGAGAGACAGAGAGAGAGAAAATCCTTTGGTAAAAGCACCAAACGACACTGATACTCTTTTAGTTAGTGTCCTATTGCTATGAAATGTCACCATGACTACAGAAACTCTTATAAAGGAAAGCATTTAGTTAGGATTTGCTTACAGAATCACAGGTTTAATTCATTATCATCATGGCAGGGAGCATGATAATTATGGTGTTGAAGAGGTAGCTAAGAGTTCTTCATGCAGATCCCCAGGCACCAGGAAGAGAGAAAGCCTGGCTTGGACATACAAAACCGCAAAGCCCAACTCCAGTGACACACTTCCTCCTACAAGGCCATACCTATTCCAACAAGGCCACACCTCCTAATAGTGCTGTTTCCTGGTAACCAAGCATTCAAATGAGACTATGGGGTCATTATTATTCAAACTACCACAGGCCCCTAAACTTCTTCATAAAGAGGGATTTATAGCCTGGCCATTTATCCAAATTTTAACTTTCAATATTGTCACATTGGCAACACCTGAACCTTGGAGAAGCCACATCTAAGCCACAAGATTACTTATTTGCTGTCCTCACCATTAATTTATAGTCTTTTTTACATCTAAAAACTGTGTTTAGCTCACTCAATAGCCCCCAAATGTTAATTGTTCTGGCATTAACTTTAAGTCTAACACTTCCTCTAAATCAGATGAAACTGGAATTCCGGGCACAGTTCCTCCTGATGTAAACACTCCTTGAGTATGAGTCTGTGAGGTTAAATAGGCTGGATTTCTCCCTGTGTGATGTGCTTAAGAAGAGTACCCCTCAAAGAGCTCCCAGGCTGACAGCTCATTTCTTAAGCAATGTTTAGAAACTGGTTTTCTGCCTAGTGAGTGGATGGATCATGAGAACATGGGCCTAATCAATGGATTAATCAACTGGTAAGTCCATAATTGAATGGACTCTGGGAGCTAACAGGAACCGTGGAAGGCAGGGCCTGGTGGGAAGAAGTGGATCTCTGGAGGTGTGCCTTTGATAGACATTCTTGTTCTACATTTTCCTTCTGCAGCTTTCTAGTTCCTGGCTACCACAGGATTAGTTGCCTCTATTGACATTTGTTTCCAGAGCTATGATGTTCATCTTCCACAGGCCCATTGCAAGAGAGCCAGACAGTGGTCTGAGATCTTTGAAATGAACCAAAATAAACTCTTCTCTCTCTCTCTCTCTCTCTCTCTCTCTCTCTCTCTCTCTCACTCACACACACACACACACACACACACACACACACACACACACAAGTTGATTTCCTCAGCTATTTTGTCTCAATGACAAAAACAGATTAACATACTGAGATGATAGCTAAGACCAACAATTTCTATCTCAATAGGGATAAGTAAGAAAGAAGACAGGAAAGAAGTCTCAATTAGGGGGCCAGAGAGGTGACTCAGTGATTAAGAGTATTTGCTACTCTTCCAGAGGACCCAGAGTTCATTTTCCAGCACCTACATGGTAGCTTTCGATCATCTATAACTCTAGATCCAGGGGATTTAACATCCTCCTAAGGATCAGTCACATATATACATATATGGTATACATCGATACATGTGGGCAAAAACACATAAAAATAAGTAAATCTAGGGGAAAAGGATAATAAAAAAAAAAGAAGTCTCGTGTAAGTTTAAAAGTGAACATGGAAAACACTAAATATTAAAATTTAAGAACATTGATCTACTTCATTTTCTGTCTTTCATATTCACCAGTATAGGTTGGAAAGCTCCATCTGTACAGCTTTGTTGGGCACTGCCCATGTTTTAGTTTCCATGTGGTAAAATACATGCGTGCAGTTTTTGCAAGTTGGTACATGCTGGTGGCTTGTTTACTTGGGGCTGTCCTCCAGGGACTACAGTTATGACTCAGCCCCACATTTCTGCTGAATCGTGCACTATTCGGGGCTGACAATAGGAGCAAAGTCACTTTGGTAGGTCTTTGCCTCAGCTCTAATCCTTCTAAATCAAGGTGTAGGTATCTACTCCTCCACAGATCTTGCACTCTATGTCCCTGGATGCCACCCTATGGCATGTGGATGGCTCCAGTGATAATGGGTTTCCCCTTTGTATTCATCATTGTTCTCACTGCTGCAACAAAATACCCAAGAAAAGCAAGGATCTAGAAACACCTGTTCTGGACCCCATTCCTGGTAACAATCAATAATGACAGTGTGGAAATGAATAGAATATCATATATATCATAATATCAATGATATTCTATTCATTTATATGTGTGTGTGTGTGTGTGTGTGTTTTAACAGTAAACAAATCCAAAACAAATCCAAAGTGAAGATGACTACCACACTACATGAATTTAGAAGAGAGATGCTAAATGGACAGAAACAATCAGAGTATTTCTAGAGTCTAAGCTCATTTTCAGAGTGTTCTAAAAGCTCCGGTAAAACAAACTTCCCTGAGAAAGTCCTGAGGACACAGGGAAACTGGAGGTTCCATTTTGAGGTTCTTAGATGCATTAATAAAAGAACTTAATAATGGACCTTAAGGGAAACACGGGACAATTTTATTATAGTTTAAAAGAGAAACCCCTGGGCAAGTAAGATGTAAAATCTAGTGGCCGCCTGGATGAAAATGAAGGAGAGAAAGGAAACTCCATTTAAGCTGGCCTGAAGGATAAATACACACTGGACAAGCAGCCACGAACAGGAGTTAGAGAAAAAGTAAGGAAGCCCAAAATGTTGAGGAAGGGAAGCCTAAAGTGTTAAGGAAAGCATAAAAAGATGTGGAAAAGGAAAAGCTACACTTGCAGACATTCAACTCTTCATGACTGTCAACTGTGAGCTTCTACATTAAAGGAAGAGGTTCTGGGAAGGGAAAGAGTAATATCTCACTAAAGCACTAGTGCTTTATTCACCCTTTTCTTTAGCATAGCCTAAAGTGAGCCCACCTTCCTAACTTGTTCCTGAAATAAGAAGGTGGGATGCAAAGAGACATGAAATTGAATGAGTTAATTCTGAAGGTTGATAGGTAAGAATGAACAGATATCTTCTTTACCTATAAACGCCATAGACACTTCTGTAACACAGGGCCCACTGACAAGTGAAAAGTACAGTTAACTGAAGCTTTATCTGTTAAGGCATCTTCATAAATGAAGCACTGAAGACCCACTTTTAATGTTGGGGTTTGATGGAGAACGGCTATCAGTTCAGAAAGGTGATTGGATCCAAGTCTGCTGTCTCCTGTAACAGAGAACAGTAGAGAAATGCAATAAGCCTGTCTGCCCAAATTCTGCTGCCCTCTATGTGCAGCGTTCCTTCCTCCTGAGTATAAGGCAGATCCCTTCTGGAATGAGGGTCTTGTGATGTATTATTAGACAAGGTAAGTCTTAGACTTTCTCTTTTGGCCTGCTCTCATATACAGAGCATAGTTCAGTCTATCTGGGCTTTAGGGCTGATTTTGAAGGAGAGTTGATGCCAAGCAAGGACAAGATGTCCAGTACTAGAATTTTGCAAAAACCAGAAGACTTGATGACCAAGTGGCACAGGCCTAGAGCTGGTGATATATAAATCTTCTTGTCCAATCAGCTGGTTTGGGGAATTTATAGGAAGGGAGGAGTTACTTGTTACTTGAGTGGGGAGGTGCTTTGTCATTCTTCACACTTGCCTAAATGTTCTTCATGTCTCCCAACAAGTCCCTGAAACCCCATGTTTTCATGCAGTATTTTCAACCTTAAGATGGGCATTTGGATATCACTTTCTAGAGTTATCAGGGATGTGGGAGAATCATTTCTCGTCCTCTGCTGCTCTTGTGGCCCCAACACTTCCACTGTCAAGACTGCAATTCTCCCAGATGGTCTTCTGCAACCATCAAAATGCTGACTGCTCTCAGGCCCAGTCACTTCTGTCACACTGTTCAAAACTGTCATGCCCAGGACCTCACCTTAGGAGCTCAGGTTGTGCTGTAGCTATAACTGCCCTGTTACTAGCTTAAGCCATTGAGGATTCAGAAGAGCAGCCTGGCTGTTGAACAGCCCTTAGCTCATAGCATCCAGGGACGCAGAGATGAGGCCAATAGCTGCCAATTAAATAAACAATTCTCTCTATCTCCAATATTTTGCAAACATCAGAAGGAAAGCTTAAGTAAGAACTTCTGGAGTCAATAATGGTCTTAACCATGTTTAACAGTGCTTTGAACAATGCCCAGCCCCTGCCCAGGGACCCGGGAAGAAATAGGTGCCCTCATTGGCTACAATACTTTGGAGTATTGTTGTCTGAGTCCTAACAAAAATAAACTGATAGAATTTAGCTAAGTAAAACAGAAGGACAAATGTTCACTCAAGATAAATGTCAAGGATAAGATATGAGGTCCTCAATCCCTGATGTTTGCCTCTTGCATCTGCCTCCTGAGTCACACTGGGAATGGACATAGACAAATACAACTCTGTACTTTATTTCTCTGGGTGTTGTTTGAAGTGTTGAGTTCTGCTTTTGCAGGGATGCAGTTTCCATAAATTCATCATAGAGACAAAAGGCCTGCTGCAGGGCGTCTGTGAAAATTCTTCCTCCTCCTGATTTCCGGTCAATGAAATTTATATGCACATACTTTCCCTTGAGCATTCTTACTGGTAATGGAAACCTGTAGTAGTCTTGTTCAAAGCAGCCATCCCCAAGGCCACACACATCCAGCCTGGCAGCACAGGGCTTCTGCCCACCCTTTTCTCCCACTACCCACAAAGATGTCTTCTCTAAACAAATTACCACTGGAGAAAGAACATACAGTACCAGGGCACCAAAGCCCCACAATGTAAACACTACATACCACAAACAGCTAAGCAAGCCATTCTGCTTATGTGCCTCTACCCCAAATTAGATCACTCATGAATGGAATACCACAGACATCTTTGAAGTTCCTTGCTGTAGAAAGTTAAGCACCGAAGGGGCCTTTTCCTTGTTTACATAGCCTGTTATGGTCTCTTGGAGAGACTGAGGGAAGTTAGCTAACCACCCTGGTTTACTTTAGGGGATAGTTGGAGCAGATGAAAGGATTTTGTTCACTGAGTCATAATGCCTATGTTATACCACCAAGGCAGACTGTGCAAAGTGTAAATCAAGCTAATCTGATGGAGCCTTGAGTTATGTGGTGGGGATCATTACACAAGATAATTTCATGCTTCTGGGAAGATTCAACTTGGCAGAGGGCTAAATGACCCCTTAGCCTCTTCTCAGCATATGATCTTAGAAGGCCCTCATCACGTGTTGTTGCTCACCCTCTTGTAAGCATTTACTAATGTCTCTTTTGTTTATCTGATGAACAGTTTTCTTTCATGTAGTATACTGTGAATCCATATTTTGGAGGATTTCAAAAGAAAAAGGAAATCAACGTGACCAACATTCAGTTCAGATAAAACAGAACAACACGGGAGGTGGGAAAGCCCAAAGAACATTGCACAGGCCAACTAGAACTGTCTAGAGGTGACGCTGTGTTTAGTGACTGTGAAGGCAGAGAATCCACAGAACCAGAGCAGAGAGTCTGTAGAAAAAACAGACTGACATTCGTGCAGGTGGATCCAAACAGATTTTGGACATATGTTAGCTGCTGAGCCAGACAGGCACTTTTAAGGAGAGAGCCCTGCATTAATATAGGTTGTCCTGTGTTTCAGGTAAGAAACTTTGTGGGAAGTATAGGTCGCACAGGCACTCTAACTCCATACTTTAGACACAGCTAGTAAACTTGGCTCCTGAAGCAGACCTGAAGCTCTCTACCACCAAATGATATCTCTTGCTTTTTGTTTGACATTGTGTTTCAAGACAGGTCTTAGTATGTTTCCCAGGCCCTTGAAAACCAGATTTTGAACTTGTAGTCTTTGAACTTTTTGATGAGAACAGGTGTCAAAAACTAGTCAACGAAATGGGGAAGCCCCAAAGAAGAAACCCAGAAAATGTCCTTGCTGAAGTTAATTCTGCTTCCTGGTTTTGTTGTTACTTCCTCTGAGCGGAACCCGGGGATTATACATGCATGTACATATGAACTGAGAGGAGGAACCTGGACACATGGTTGGGCCAGCTGTACTGATCATCTGGCTTATCCTCCTCCCGATAGCTCACCCCACGTTGTTGTGAGTTTCACAAGTCCAAAAACTAGCAGCCCTGTGGTACTCTATTTCCTGAGACCACCTCTTGATGGAAGGAAGCTCTGTTTACCCCCTCTCTCCCTCTTTCTCTCCCTCACATCTAGGTCCCCACTTATGAATGTATAATAAAACTCTCTCTAAAAGTCACTTTCTGTTGTTCCTGAATTTCAGTCTTAAGATTCATGACACAAAAAGAAAAACCAAAAATTGGGGGCAGCTTTTGTGGCTGTTGAGTTTTCCCTGATCTTTACACCCCAAGCTAGAAAGGCTCCATCATTCTCAAAGACACCCCAAATAATTTCTTCTGATATTACAGCCTAGCCCCTTTGTAGCTGGGATTACAGGTCTGTATCACCAGGTTGATCACTGATGCTATCAATTGGTAAGGGAAGGGATGGCCCAGATGTGTGTGTGTGTGTGTGTGTGTGTGTGTGTGTGTGTGTGTGTGAAAGAGAGAGAGAGATAGAGAGGCTCAAAAGATGGTAGTCAGAAGAAATAAATGGTACACTTATAATCTAAGAAAAGATAACTGAAGAGAGAGAGAGAGTTGGGTAATATTCATATAACCCACAAGGAAAAGTTAAGCCTGATTTATGGCATGATGCTATCTCGAACAAAGTTCAAAGCTGATCTAGTCACATCTTGACCTGACCCCATTTACTGCCTTCCATTGCACTACCTTCCCTTTAACAACTCAAAAGGATTGTGTCAGCTCAGGCTAATTGTGTCAAAAACACAATTTTATAAAGTTAAAGATATGATTCTCAAGTATTTATCGAGCACTTGTTAAGAGTCTATTTATTAGATTAATAAGGAAACTACAGACAACTTGAAAGACAAGGGAAACTGCTATATGTAGTCAGTGAAAAGGAATGGAGGTGCCTACATTTTTCTAAGACTGATGCATAACTCACAGCCATTGCTACTGTCTTCTCCACAAGATAGAGATCACATGCACCTTCTCAGTCTTCCACAAGGTAGCATTTAACTTTAAGTCAAACTAGAAAACTTAGATCTTCTACTAGCACTTCAAAAACTTGAGTACATCCGAATCACCTAGAGACCCCATCACTACTAGGGCTAGAGTGCTATCCAGGAATTGATAGTCTGTCCAACTTACTCTTCTAATTCTGGTCCAAGGGCTACCTATTGCGGGAAGTACTAAAAACGATTGGCAGTTCCCACGTTATGCCCAACACCGGCGGGCCACATGGCACCAGAGCTCCAAAATCTCTCCACCCATCTCACTAGGTTCCCTGTGGCAGGTCACTACCGCCGCGGCAATCCTGTGCTTCAAAACCCCCACAGCCTTTGTGGTGCACATCAGGCAAACCCACGCTTTGCAGCCAGCCGTATCTTTCTCTCTTGAAGTCAGTCCCATCTCTGTGAGAAGAAAAACACCACACAAACTTAGTTGAGAAACAATGGTAACTCAGTCTCTAGGCACAACAATTAGAATATTAATCTTGCAAACCGTATTAAATCTAAATGCTCCAGTGGTGAATCCTAGTGGACTTGCCATAAACTGGGAGACACTGGAAGCTACATCTTGCCCTATTACTATCTCATCCGAACCGCCTCTAACCTCTCTCCTGCGCCTCTCTCTTCCTCGGTCCAACCCGGAAGTCCTGCTTCCTACTTGCCCGGTGATTGGCTCTTTTATTCATTAGGGGATTGGTTCACAAGAAGTCACCTAAGTATGTGACCCCTCCTAGGAGAGCGAATTGGCATTAAAATATAAACAGCATGAGGCCCATCCACAGCAGCCACCTTTGAATAATATTCCACTTTGACATTGCAAGGGCTGTCATAAATGGGTCTATCTTACTCGTGTCAGCTCACCAGAGTTTCCACTTTGTGTTATGCGTTTTTGTTTGTTTGATTCTATTTTTTTGTTTTCCAGTGAATAATCTTCCTCTAGCCACTTTTGCATTGATTTAAATTCAGTATCATTCTTATTTCTATGCATCTAGCCCATGTCATGTCTTGAATTTTCTTCTAATTGTGATCTACTAAATTCATTGGGAGTTAAATAAATCCTTGACCTGCTATTTCCAATCAAGATTCACATTATCCTTTAACGGATAACCTTTCATAAAAATAACCCTCAAACATAGAATTGTGCACTAGTTGACTCAGTGACACTGTTTTAAAACAAGTCAGTGGTTCTGTCCAGCATTGCTGGCTTACAGGTTTTGTATTTTCTCAACTTAACCATCAATTTTAGAATTTAGTCTACGGGTCACTGACCAGACTTGGGTCCTATGAATTCCAGCTGTCTACTTCCTTTTACAATAACACAGCTGTTCTTACATTTTTAACCCTGCTTTCCTGTTGTCATCTATATAGCTCACTGAATTCAATCTGCTTCCTTCAAATCTATTATTTAGAGGGATAGCTCAGCCATTCTTATTGTTCAGGGTATTGACCTTGGACTTTAATTAACAACAGCAAAACCACAAAACATGTGCTACCTGGTTTAAATCCTACAATCCCTTTGTTGGCTTTTGGGATGTGAGGGGGAGGCAAGCTTGTGGGCCAACTCAGAATCCTTTGGATTTCCAGGGTCAACAGGAAATTCTAGTTGCCTGGTGAGGTCACAAGACAGATATTTTAAACCTGAAGTTCATGATGCTAGATGCTACCCTGCTTCCGATCAGGATTGCTTTCTTCCAGAACAGCATCTGTGATCTGTAAGAGGAGCATGGATTCTCCGCACAGCCCCCGGAAGAAGCCCTTCCTGGGCCTCTCGTCTCTGGAATGCATAACAGACCCAAGTTTGACTCTCACATGTCAATTCGTCCTCTGTGCTCCCTCAGCTGCTTTATTTGGAAAACATGACACTCATTTCTAACCATGAATTATTCTTTGTGATTTATTATTTCCCTATGCTTGAAAAAAAGCTGCATGTTATGTTAGAAGGACTATGGAGGACTGGTGCAGTTAACACCACACTACTATCATGTGGCAAAGAAGAATGACACCACTTATTTTCACCCGAATTTAGCACAGAAAGACTCAGAACATTTTATTATTATTATTATTATTATTATTATTCACTTTACATCTGGATCGCTGACTCCCTTCCACCATCTTTTCTCACATCGCCCTCCCTTTATCCTCTCAGAAGGTAGAGGCCCCCTCTGGGTATCCTGCCATCTGGTCACATCAAGTCTCTGCAGGGCTAGGCACAGCCTTTCCCACTGAGGCCAAAAAAGGCAGCCCAGCTAGAGCATATTCCAATGACAGGCAACAGCTTTTGGAGTAGCCCCAGCTCCAACTGTTTAGGACCCACAAGAAGACCAAATTGCAATCTGCTATATATGTGTGTGGGCAGGGGAGGACTAGGTCCAGCCTGTTTATGCTCTTTGGTTGGTGGTTCAGTCTCTGAGGGCTCCAAGTTAGTTGACTCTGTTGGTCTTCCTGTGGAGCTCCTATCCCCTCTGAGGCTGCAATCCTTTCCCCAACTCTTCCATAAGAACCCCCAAGCTCCATCCACTGTTTGGCTGTGGGTGTTGGTATTCGTCTGAGTCCGCTGCTGAATAGAACCTCTCAAAGGACAGACATGGTATACTTCTGTCTGCAAGCATAACAGAGTATCATTGATAGTGTCAGGGATTGGTGCTTGTCAATGGGATGGGTCTCTACATGGGCTCATTATTGCTTGGCCCTTGCCTCAGTCTCTGCTCCATCTCCAGTCCCTGAATTTCTTGTAGTCAGGATAAATTTGGGGTTGAAAGTTTTGTGAGTGGATTGGTGCCCCCATTGTTCTACTGGGGTTCCTGCTTGGCTACAGGAGATAGCTCATTAGGTCTGTATATCCAATGCTGTGAGTAACAGCTAAGATTACCTCCATTGATTCTTGAGTCCCAGGAAACTTTTTAAATTTTATTTATTTATTTATTTATTTATTTATTTATTTATTTATTTATATAAGTACACTGTAGCTGCCTTCAGACATCCCAGAAGAGGGTATCAGATCCCATTATAGATGGTTGTGAGCCACCATGTGTTTGCTAAAAATTGAACTCTGGACCTCTGGAACAGCAGTCAATGCTCTTAGCTACTGAGCCATCTTTCCAGTCCCTGGTCCAGAACTTTTTAACCAAATGTTTTCTTATAGTTGCTATATGTATGATCTCTTCCAGAGTGTCATGTAATCTCTGTATCCCAAGTTTTTATGTTTTCATAGAAAATAGCCCATTCTCTGGAGCAATTTAAAACATATGGAAAATATAGGAAGAAATTAATTTTATCTGTACCAAACATATAAAAACTTTTTCCTCTTGCCATTATATATAATAGACATACATAGCAAATAAGTAGGCAATCTAGAAGTTACTTAAAGTATACAGGATGATCTGCATCAGCTGCTTGTAAATTCTATACCACATAAAATAAGTGACTTGAGAGCCTACATATTTGCAATCTGTTGTGTTTCTTGCAATTTATCCCTCATAAATACCTAGATATGATCATATTTACCAACTGTAGCATTTTCCTAAAAGACTTCATAATTTTATTTCCTTAATTAGATGTGTATGTCTGGTTTGACTTTATACAGGTGAGTGAAGGTGCATACAGAAGTCAGAAGTCTTAGATTCTCAAGATCTGGAATTACAGGCCAATCCCTGATTGACTGGCATAGAAGAGACAAATTTCTCCCAGTGCCATCATTAAAAGGAGATCCAATTTTCATTGATTCTCAAGAACAACCTTGGCTAAAGCATCTAATTGGGCTTCCAGCTCAAAAAGAGAACCTTCTAGATGACCTAGGTCATACTTGAGTAGCTGGTTCCTTAAAAATTTTATGACCTAAGTAGGGATGAAGTTTCAACTGCATTAGAACCCACCAATGCCTGCCCTCTCCAGCAGGGGAATGGGAATGGAGATGGCTCACTGCACGTGGGGAAACAGAGAACAGAGAAACTAGATTTAGTTGGGCCCTGACTTCTTCTCCATTATAGATGAACACCTATGGTATAGTGTGCATTGAGGATGCAAAGGAGCAGAGTCTCTAAAGTGGTTAGTGCAATTTGGCCAGGTAATCTTTGTGGTCTGAAAATACACCCAACTGCCATGCATGGAATTAGCCTGCTGTGCATGGCTACAGGAATCTGCATAGGGAGGCTCATCAGGGAGTATCTTGGTGACTAAACAGATACCCTTCTCCTGGAGTTCCCCTAGGATGAGCTTAGGTCGGTCCACATTTGCAGCTGTTAGGGTTGTAAGTGGAGCTTATCATTAAATTCCAATCTCAATAGAATATGAGGTCTTGGGGTCCAGCTAGAGCCAGCAGTCCTGACCCATGTCCAGCTAAGAATGGCTAAGGAACTAATATACTCTTTCTAGCATCTTTCTCTCTGAAGGGCTGATTTCATTGCCTCCAGAACCATTGATTTTGGGAGTACCAAAAGTATTCCTGGGGACATTGGAGTTTGGAGGCTTGCTTCCTTAGGAGGCTTGTTTTCTAGAGTACCAAGATAAGTTGATTTAGGCTGATGAGCCAGATGAGTCTGGGCACACATTTCTTTTAGAAAATAAATTACCTGCTTGGATCTGGACCTGGTAACAACCCTTCCTTGTTATCTTCCATTGCCTCCTTCAGTTGGGTGTTGTGGGTCCACATAGTGACATCAGTGACTTTCATTGTTGTGGGTGGTGAAATTCACAGGTTATGGGCCTTTTCAGATTGATTCCAGGTTCTGCTTTAGGATTCTCTTTGCCCATATAAAGTTGCCAGACTGTCACTTCTGGGCAGATTCAGACATAGGCAAGGGCAAAGCCTTTCAAGCTATGTGATGAATAGTTCTCTGGGTCTGTTGCAAGGACAAGGAAGGGATGTTTTGTAATTTCCCCCTCGTAAACTTCTCAATATAAGGTGCATCTGGCCCTTACATGGGCAAAAGGTAGGAGGATGGCCCAATTTTCACTGGTCTAAAGGAAATATTTAGTTTGCCTATCTTGACCTTTGTGGTCTCTAGTTACAATGTAGTTCTCAACCAACATTTAGGATACTTATCAGATTTAGGAAGACTTTGACCTTGAAGCTAAGCCATTCTCAGACGCCAGACAGATGGGCCTCCCAAATTCGTTATAATACCTGGGCCTAAGTAACTCAATTTTTACTTACCCAGATGGATAGCCTGTTGAAGTTATGGCATAACATTTGTCTTCCATTAATGGCATAGAATACAAGTCTCTTATACAGCAAGAAACACTATCCATTTGCTTCCTGTTTAGGATCTTTCTTTTTGTTCTTTTAATTCTTTTCTCTGTATAGGCTGGGTGCTGGAGCAATTCAGGTTCAGGGAGGGTAACCACGATTTGGAGGGGATCCGTTTGATCTAGGCCTGCCTCCTGGGCCGCCAAATCTGATTTCCTGTTCCCCTGGGCCTTGGGAATTGCCATTCATATACCCTTTGCAGTAAACAGTGGCTACTTCTCTTCACAGCCAAAATGTCTCTAGTAGAACCAGAATCTTTTCCTTTTTTTTTTTTTTAATTTCATTTTTGGCTGAGGTGAAGATCTCCCTCTCATATATAGGGGCCCAGTGTTATATGGACTGTGACAAATGCATACCAACTGTCCTTGTGTACAACGACACCTTTGCGGTTCCCACCGTGAAGTGTCTGGGTTAACCAGAAGCTCAGCCCTTGCGTTGAAGTCCTCAGCTGGGAGACTGGGCTCAAACTGTCTTATTCGAAGCGACAACTGAGACCCAGTATACCTGGTTCCATCTTGAACAAAATTGTTCCCATCAGTGTACAGTACCTCTTCTGCTTCTGGCAGCAGGACATTTGTTGGATCAGGTCTAACAGATTAGACCATACTACTCATCTTTCAGGTGAAGTAGGAATCAGGAAGTACAGACAAAGGAAGCAGGTTCCTGACCTGCCAGCCTTGAAGTGGAAGAGGGGATGTAGCACCCACAGGGTCAGGGGCAGCAGCAGCCAGGAGGAAGGGGGCAGTGGGTATTACGAAGGTGGGGCTTCTTGAGTTAGGAGTTAAAGCTGCTTGAGTTGATCTTTTACTGTAGCTCCAAAACATCCATATTGTCAGAGCCCCCTAGGTGAGCTGAGCTAGGTGCTCCTGCTGGATGGAGCTGAAGGAGCCAGGCCATCTCCCCTTGGGGGTCAGTACTACAAGGCCCCATCCTCATCTACTACAACACTAGAAAAGTATAGCCTGCGGTACTTCTCATCTGTTTCGTAGCAGCCAATGACTCTAGCATGACTGTTACCTAAGAGAGGCTCTGTTGGGTTATCATCTGACAATAGGTTGGATGGGCCAATGGCTGAAATTTTATAGAATCAGGGCACTCTAGAGATTGGAGGGGTGTCAATTTCTTCTGACGAGCTGAGAGAACAAATGAGGTTTTAGGTTTCTCTCATTGACTTTCTGAACCAAACTTGTTTGGGTCCCCAACAAGAGGGGGCAGGTCTTAAGCTGGGGTCTAGATTGGATACTGTTTAACATCACAGAAAGCCAATGGTCAATACAGAGAAACGGGTTGGAGTTGTCAGGGTCTTCCAGTCACCATGTTCCAGATGACCTCAACTGTCACTGGGCTACCTGACTCCAAAAGAGAGCCAATCAATTTCACAGAAGATCTGGAGAAGTTTTCCATGGGAGAAGCAAATATCATATAGATCCTCATCTGGTAACCCACCCACCTCCAATTTGGGCTATGCCTATAGCCACCACCATTACCATAGCAACAGCACCATTTGTCACTAGTGCAAACATAGTTTCTGCTGGAAGGGTGAAGCATGGTACACCCTATAAGCAGGCGGAAAATTGTTAGAAGGGGGAGCCATAACCACAGTCCTAGAACAGCTCACTCCCCTTCCTACTTTAGATCTGTTTTTCCAACCAGCAGAACTGACAGTAACACACATACACGCAGAGAGACATGCAATAACAACTAATGTGTGTCTACCATACATTTATTCACCTAAACAGACCAGAGGAATCTGGTGATGTTTTACATGGATCCTAGACACTGGATCAGCAGTTGCTTCTGGTCTTTCCTAGGTGTCCAACCAGATGGCACCATAACCAGACATACCTCTGAAGGTGACAAACTAGGTGACTTTCAGTTTTGTTTCCTTTTGATTCTGATCAAATTGCTGTCAATTTCTCTTGAGGCTTCAGACAGCAATTGACAAAGGGGAATCCTGGGGTCCTGGAACATCTGTGAAACCCTGGGATTTCCTTGACTACCACATTCTTCTGTGTTCCAAGGGCTCCAAGTCCCCCAGTGTTTCAAGAACTGAAGATTTCATTGGGGCTTCCAGAAATGTTGTGTGGTATTTACCAGAGAAGACCGCACGGACACATGTTCAAGCCAATAGAAAGTCTTTATTAATCAGCCAGTGACTATACTAGGTGCATTCACAAGCCTTTTGTAAGATGGGCTTGAAAAAAATCTTAGTTAACAAGAACAGTTAGAAGCAGAAAATAGAAGCCAAAAAGCAAGGTTACTACATTTAGGGGCTTTGCAAAATATGGACTTTGATGGATTAGGTCTTTGTTCTTATTTTAGCAGGTGTTGCAGCTTGTGTGCTGTGTTCTAAGGCCTAATGGCACTTCCATCATGGGATAAGTGGTGCTAAAGTCTTGGAGCCTGTTATAATACCATTTCAATCTTACTTTGCCCATTTTTTTCTTATGTAACCAGCAGAAGAAAGACACGATGACACTGAATTCCTCAGGTTAAATAAGGATTGGAAATTGAGCCATGATTTTGATAATGGAATGTATTGCCTATAATTTATTAGTTGCCTGGGGTGTCTTTGAATTTGTAGAGTAATAGAACATCAGTTTAAATCTCAATGTGCAGAGTTGGATGTGAGGGAGCACTGCCACATAACATAAACAATTACCACAGATATTTCCTGAGATGTACTCTTTAGAAGGCTAAATTTGATTGGACAGACTATATTCTGTTTGTTAAGTCAAGGATTCCTGTATTACAGCATCCACAGCCTAGATGCACTAGAGCTATCAAATAGATTCCTGTGAGATCTGAGAAACACCTAGAGGCAGTATGTAAGATTTATTGAAACTTAATAGCATAGAAGTGAACAACGGAGATAAACTTACTAACCAGGAATGTGGGTCCATGAATTGTGCAAGGGGTGTATCAAACAAGGGTGTACTCAAAAGACACACACATCATTGGGTCAACAGTACAGCTTTGAAAGCACAGTAGTTGAACAGAAAGGTCTCACTCTTTTCAGAATGTTCTGACCCACATTTCTTTCATCAAGTGAAGAAGGTTTCACAGGGTAACTCAGGAAACAGTGGCATTATTGGCTTTCTCTGTCCCTTGCATGAGGAAGCCTTGACTGGATATATATTTAGGGAAGCACTTTTTTTGGTTTTGTTTTACAATATAATAGTTAGATTAACTTCCAATGCCCATAGGAGCAGTTAATGGTCTTTATTGCAGCATTTTTGTCTGAGACCACTTTCATCTTTGTCTTTTTGGCATAAGAGGAGTCTTGGGAATGAAAACAGGTATTTCAGAGTCTAGGCATGCATTTGATGCCCTATTCTCTTGGAGCTTCTACACCTCAGCAGGGGTAGTTCTTTCACCCTTTTTTCAGAGCAATGATGACAGGACACAGTTTAGGTGGGATCCTGTCTGATGTGTAGCAGTTCCCTCTGGGATTAAAACCTTCCATCCTATACAGAAACTTCTTAAAACATAGGATTCAAAAAGGGAAATGAAGCAACCTGATATTTTATAATAGAATATTTACCAGGAGGTGAAACAACAGGATGTCCTGAGTAGAAGTAAAACATTTCATTCTTTAGAGAAGCTTGTTAAGAAAGGAAACAACTCAAGGGAGCTTCAGGGAGTCCTTGAAACTGACCAGATGTACTAGGACCCTACTCAAGACTATACAAGCATTAAAGACTGTTGAGACTCACAGACAAGCTGAAGTATCCAAAAGACTCTCAGAAAGGCCACGCTGACTACTTAACTGAGACCACCAGAGCTTCTTGGAACATAGAGACTAACCCAGCTGCCTAGGAATTCTTACCAACCAGGTGAGCTGCCTGTAGATTGTGAAGTGTACCCAGATTTCCAGACTGTTGCCATGCCTTTGCTGGTGGTGGACTTTTAATGACACAGCTATCTTTGAGACACATCTGTTTCTTTAACTCCTCACCCTCATTTATGTAAGTAACACCAATAAAATACATTGGTTCACGAAGTTAAATTTTGATGGTATCCTTACTTTGATTCCCTATCTGAAGTGAGTAGAAGTTTACCCATGTCTCAGGACCAGTGTCACACAGTTTATCAGGCACCACTCTACTTGTCTGGCTGCATTCTTAGGCTCACTTTCATCTCTTTATTTTTATTGGCCAAATATGAGGTCCATACAGCTTGCTTTTGCTTTCTCTAGATCAACGATTTTCAACCCTTCTAATGTTGTGATCCCTTAATTCAGTTCCTTGTGTTGTAGTGAACCCCCGACTATAAAATTATTTTCATTTGTACTTAATAACTATGATTTTGCTACTGTTATGAACTGTAATATAAATATCTGTGTTTTCTGATGATCTTAGGTGACCTCTGTGAAAGGGTTGTTTGACCACACACACACAGGGGTCATGACCCACAGGTTTAGAGCTGATTCTCTAGATCACTACCGTGCTGTACTTATTAAGTCTTGCAAATTATTTAAACATGCACAGGGAGGTGGATTTTATCTGAGAAAAATCACAGTTGATGTTCCCGTGGATTCAGTTTCCTAATCGGTTTCTGGGCTTCTCTCTCCCCACCAATCTTACCTCGTAAGTAAACCCCCATGTATTTGTCACCATACACTGAGCTAAAACAGCACCACTAAGTTTACATATAGGCTCTGATCTGCAGTATAAATGTGTGCTGCAGTGAAGAGCACACTCCTAAGTCACTCCTAAATGCAATTTCTTGGCCATTGCCTAAATTGCCGTCTTTTACCTCTCCTCTGCATGGAGCAGGGAGCAATTAAACACATATAGTTCAGGAAAACAAGACTCTAGAGAGAAGAACGAGAACGGATAAGCATCCTGAAAATAGCTGTCTTAAGCATGAATGAGTCTAAGGATGCACAAAATGTTAAAGTAAATGTTAGTGACTGCGTTCCATCTCCATAAGATTGTGTGTAGAGAGAAATGGTGAGCTTATTGCATTAGGGATTATGGTCAGTTGTATTAATAGGACTTTTGAGCTTGTGTATACCAGAAGAGGACAGTGAGGGCAATAAATAGGATAACATAAATGTGTGCTTCCTCTCACCAAAATCCTGCCAATGTCAGGGAAAGCATCACTCACGAGTCCTGAGTCTCTCCAGATGCCCCGTTGTATATACCAACGGCTGCGCCACAGATTCTTATTTTTGAGCTAAACATCAGTCAGGATACTCTGGGTCCTCCATTTAACTAGTTGTGACCTCTGAAATCCTCTTTACCACTGAGAATGTAATCTGAACAAGATTCCTACTAAGTTGGTTCATTCTTCTGCCTTCAATATTTGAGCTTTTAGTAGCGTATCCCCGGCTTGCTCTGAAGCATTTGGTATCACTACTATGAAAGGAGGCACAGAGAGAAGGTTCTTCTCCATTGCTGTATCTCCCGAGCACACTATATAGGACACAGAAGACATTTATGTCCTTCCTCAAGCCAGAATTTATTGAATAACAAATTTACAGGACAGGGCAGTACTAAATACTCTCTTAGATTACACATTACATAGAACTCAGTAATCCAATCTCTCTCTTTCTCTCTCTCTCTCCTCTCCCTCTCTATCTCCCTCTCTCTCTCTCTCTCTCTCTCTCTCTCTCTCTCTCTCTCTCTCTTCTCTCTTCTCTCTCTCTCTTGTGTGTGTGTGTGTGTGTGTGTGGTGACTACAAAGGTTTAAAGAGGCAAAGAGGCCTCTTGCGGGTTAAACCCTTTCCTTTGTCTGATGTGTCTGATGTGTTCTCTGTCTTAGTTTTCCTATCACAAATTTATAGCATATGTTGCTACAATCCCAATTTGCCTTAATAAATGTACAACATGGTACCATTTCCAGTAGCAAGAATAAGTCATTTGTCAAATTGTACCATGTGAATGGTATTGTGGGGAGTAGAGGAAACCCCGAATAAGTGAGCTGAGTGGATGTGTGTGTAGTTGACATGGCCATGTCCATGTCAGAGACTCCAGTGCCTCAGCTCCATGGGAGGCAAAACTTTTCATGGGTGAGGCTCAGAGGGTGCCACAGGCTTCCATATTTCCAGGTGACTATAGTTGACAACTATACTTGCACAGTGAGAGAGTCTTGTAGGGAGGAGGGCAACAGGATAATACAGACTGGGAGAATTACAGCAAAGGAATGTACTACTTTATACATGCATGAAGTTGTCAAAGAATGAAGTCAGTAAATGTTACATTTTTTAAAAAGCTGCTCTGAGACATTGTCAGCAGGGCAGAGTGGTGGAGTGATGGGAGAGAAAGATAACTCAAGCTGTAAAGTGTAGGCTATGAAGAGAGTCAGAACTAGAGATGAGACAGCCGTGAGGAACAGCCTTATGCGAGGAGTCTGAGCAGCCACCAGAAGCCATGCTATTGTTTGGATTGTGTTGACACTAAGGACTATGTCTGGGTCTGTGGTCTTGGTTCAGCCAGGGTCTATGTTGCTGTCTGTGACCCATACTGCCACCAAAGGCTATGAGGATATCTGTGGTCTGTACTGCAGCCTGAAACCATGTTGATGTCCAGGGGGTGAACTAAGATAGCTCTGCCCCCATACTGGTTACTGCAGGGTGGTGCCAATGATGACATTTCGGTGGGAAACCTGCTCTGGCTCCCCACCTAGGCCATGTCAGAGAGCTGGCCCTAGTGACATGGGTGTGGGAGAGAAGACTGAATGGCCAAGGCAGTTCAGGGCTAGAGAGCTTGTCTTGTCCCTCACCTGGCCAGCTGGAGAGCCAGCTCTGTTGGTGTGGGCAAGGGAAATCTAGCAAGCTGGCCAAAACTACTACCACTCAGGCACAGGGCCAAGGCTTTGAGTAGGCCCACACCATCTTCCCCATCTGTGAGTTGCTGGAGAAGGTGAAGGGCCCAGTCCTGCAGATCCATAGCCACAAGAGCTTCTAACAGGAATCAGAGCAACAGCAGGATATCGGAGATTCTCTATGAGGGTCCAGTATTTGTGTTGTAGCAGAAGTCAGAGGCCTCAGACTAGCCTAACAACTTGTTGCAATGAACATTTGCAAGTACATCTGTTTGAACAAACAAGTATACTTTGGGAACCACAAGTTCCAATGGCACTACAATGAACAAACATGTGATGGAGATGCTGGGAAAAAAGGAGGATCAAAAGGATCAGATGGTACACACACAGAAGACTGTTCTTTGCCCTAACTTATTCCATATAGCATAAAATAGTTGGTTTGTCAAGATTTGCCTTACTCCATGAGACTCCATATCACAATCAGCTTTCATTCATTGAGGATGGAAGATTTCTTTTTCCTGGATAGACATGTGAACAGTACAATCTATCTGATACCATGCTGTTCTCATATGACTCCAGGGACTGCCTGACTAGGGGTGGTGAATGATGAAATGACAGACAGACAGACAAGCTGACAGGCAAGCAGGCACACACACACAGGAGCTGGGATTGGGTGGAATGGGGTCTCGGAGAATCAGCATCATTGTGGAATCTCAGTGAGTTTATTATGTATAGCTGAACACAGATAGGTCAAGGCTATTTATTTGGTTAATAATCGACATGGGAGGTACCACCCCACTGAGTGGCACCACACCCAAGCAGATGGCTCTGAATTGTATAAGAAAGTAGGCTGAGGAAGCCATAGAGAGCAATCTTCCTTGGCCTCTGCTTCAGTTCTTGACTTCAGGTTTCTGCCTTGTTTTCCCTGATGATGGAGTTTGACCTGCTAGATGTTCTAAACCCTTTTGTTAGCGAGTTGCTTGTTCTTAATGTTTTATCTCAACAACAGAGAGAAAATTAGGACACCACTTTTTATTTTTGAGTTTGTTTTGAGGCCCACTGAGTTTAACCAAAATCATTTATGTCTGGAACTATCCATTGGAATCTGTGGGAACAACACTGGAAAGAATAACTGCCCTCCCCAGAATTCAATAGCCAATAATTCAGCAGAGAGGCTAGGATATTCTCTGATCCATGATTGGTTGTTGATAGACTCCACCCCATTTAGACCCAGTGCAGGCAGCCAAGCTGCTGTGGGGTCATAAATAAATTACCTGTGCATATCCAACAGGCACCATTTCACAGTCCTTCCCCATATCTCCCAGCTCTTAAATTCTTCCCATTCCTCATCAGAGGATCCCTGAGCCTTAGCAGTGTTATAATGATCGTGTCATGGCTGAGCTCTCAACTGTTACTTCTTCTCAGGCCTAGGGCAGCCATGCACCCTGCCTTCACCACAGTTCACTTCAAAGAGAACCTCTCTAATTAAAGCTGGGAATAGCATTTGTCTACTCTGACAAACATGACCCTTTTGAAGGCTCATGGGAACCCTGACAATTTAACTCAACAACAGTAGTAAGTTCAGTCCAAAGGCCTAAGACATCAGCATGGGTTTTTGATCAAGTTTAAGAAAACAGGCTTATCAAACTTAAACAAACTTATGTTCCCAACTGTGGAACAGGCCCCCAGTACTAATGATAGAGTGGCTGGTTACCTCCACAACAGTTCTGCCACTATTGTGCCCATAGATATATCTGGCGCAGAAGGTTGGTATTGTTGTTTGCAGGATTCACAGCTGGGTCAGACTGATGATACATTTTCTTCCCAAGCATTGTATAACACCTTCTGGTACTATGAAAGCTAGGCATTAGTGAGGAAGCATCCAGTCCAGTTCCAGAAGGCTGCTGGGAAAAGTAAGAAGTACCCTTAATTGTTCAGTCATCTCTCAGTCCGCAGACCTTTTGAAGACAATGGTCTTGGCCCCTCTGCTCTCTTATATAGAATTCAAACAATCAGGGAGCAAGAATTCGGTTAGATCTCTCACTGCCCATTCTCACATGTCACACACGCCACAGGACCACACAAACTTTATTTGGTTCCCTTCTCTAGGCACGTTAGATGATGCGAGTCAACCCCTGAAAGTGCCCAGATCCCCTCAATGTGTCCCACTCATAATACACATTTCTCCTTTCTTTCTTTCTTTC
Organism: Mastomys natalensis; assembly: GCA_021653895.1. Taxonomy (NCBI): domain Eukaryota; kingdom Metazoa; phylum Chordata; class Mammalia; order Rodentia; family Muridae; genus Mastomys; species Mastomys natalensis. The sequence goes on along the minus strand of JAJTUV010000607.1, from coordinate 509,874 downwards.
TTTCTTTCTTTCTTTCTTTCTTTCTTTCTTTCTTTCTTTCTTTCTCTCTCTTTCTTTCTCCTCATTCTTTCTTCTTCTTTCTTTTACTTTTTATAACTTACAGGATCAAGTTAGTGCTATGCACATCATCACAGATGAGCCATCCACTGGAGCATGACTATTTACCAGTAGCCACACTCCCAAAGAACTCTCCCTCCCCCAACAGCTACCAACTATCAACAGTTTACCTAAGGGTGGACTTCATGAGCCCTCCCCACACCCTGTCTGTGTTAGGACTTTTGGCTGGCTTGATCTTCTTCAGGTAACCATAGTTGCTGTGAGCTCCAGGGTGCAGTGGTCATTTCTTGTGCAGAAGACAGCATCTCAGATCCCTCCTCTCCATCCTCCAGCTCATTCACTATTTCTGCCCTCTCTCCCATGATGCTACCTGACTGAGTCTTGAAGTATAGGAGTTAGCATAGATGCTTCATTTATGAATGAACACTCACAATCATTTCTTTCAACAGTTTCATAAATTGTACATCTGTATTAACTGCTATCCACCGGTAAAAGATGTTTCGATGACTAAGATAGAGAGCAGCACAAATCTCTAGGCATAAACATAAATATTTAGAAATTTAACGTGACTGCTTAGCAAAACAAAAAAAAATAATTTTACCCTAGGACCTAGGACCTCCTAAGCAATAGATATATGAACAAATGTATAGTACCTCCTGTGGAGCAGACCTCAAATCCATTCAGAAAGCAGTTGGTTGCTTCTATAATCTTCATGACCCTGTAGTAGCATGGGCATATCTTGCCTGGAAATTGGTACTGTACCTTGCAGGGTCCGTGCTGGTGAAATCATTGGTAGCTTTTCTCCTCAGCAACTTGCACTGCATCTTTTATCACTCTGAAAACTAGCCAGCAAGGAAGCTTCTTCCTGGTCAATCCCTGCCTGATTACTCTGGTCCTGCAATCAAACTGTATGGTGTCTTCAGCAATAGTGTTTTACCATCTAGCTATGGTAGGCAGGGGCTTTGCCCTTTAACCGGCTATTGCTGCTTCTTAAATGGTGTTTTATCTGTTATTGTTTTAGATAACAGCTAGAAGTATAGAGATATTACAGGAAACTGGAGCTGAATGAAACTGTGAAGACTGGGACACTCCTCCAGACAGGGTGGTAGAAGGAAGATAGATGATCTTTGCTTTGTTGTTTTAAAGATTTCTTTACTTTTATTTCCTATATGAGTCTTATGCCTATGTGCACATGTGTGCCCAATATCCCTAGAGGTTAGAAGAAGGTGTCAGATCCCCTAGAATTAAAGCTACAGGCAAATGTAAGCCTTGATGTGGATGCCAGGAATTAAACCAAGGTCCTCTGCAAGAGCAAGAAATGTTCTTAGCCACTGATGCTTCTCTGCAGACCCTATGTATTACTCTTTTAGATACATTTACTTTGTGGGGAGAGGGAACACATGAGTTCACACTTGTGTGTAGACATAAAAGGACAACTTGAAAGAGTCACTTCTCTTCCTTCCACAGTGTAGGTTTTGGAGAGCAAACTCACATCATCAGACTTGGTGGCAAGGACCTTTATCTGTTGAGCCATCATTCTGGCCCATTGTGAGCTTTTGCACAAATTAACAATAAAATTGAAAAACAAAGAACCAGATGCCCACTATCCTTGTCTGTTGCAGTCTTACCGTCAGTCAGAGATTGCTGTGTGGCCCCAAGCTCGTGTGGGCTTTAGATAGAAGGACTAACAGTTTCTTGTTATTAGCATTCCATTCTGTGTTTAACTGAAAGTTACACTGCCCCTGGTTTGTGTTTAACCTCACAGGAAGTTAATAGGTGCTGTAGAGTTGGGTTAGTCTTAGCTGGCAAGTAGCAACATGAAGTTTGGGTTTTGGAACCCTAGAACATGCAATCTGACTTCTTCCTTAACTTGTAACTCCCTTCCTTCAGTCAAAAGAATGTCAAAAATACCACTGACTGACACCCTTTTATGTAACCTGCAGTAAACTAAGCTAAATTCTCTGCCTAAAGGCATCACATCTATCACTTATTTTGAATAGCAATGTATGATCTCAAACTGAGCATACCATCTTCTACAGGAGGACCTAGTTGAGGATTGCCTGAGAGACCAAGGATTGTTGATGCAGACAATGCCAGTCAATAGAAAAATGCTGTTTAGATGACATGCTTTCTTGGGACCAATGGGGAGTGGGTGGAGAGTATTAAAAGAGCGGGCAACAGTGTTCAGATGAGCTTGCCAAGGCATTTCTCACCTGCTCCAGGAGTCTATGTCTTGACTCCTCACCACCTCACCTCCAACCCCCAAGGGCAGGCAGGGTAAGGTGGCGAGTAGTCCAGGGCACAGGCAACAACCTACCCTTACATGTGATGGTAAATGTTTTCTAAGGAACACGTGTAGGTTTTCATAACTAAGAAGAAAATCCTCCACCCACCCCCCAATTTTGTTTGTTGAAGCACTGCACTGAAGAGCATCAGCAAGCAAGCTCGTCTTGCTCTAAGTAACAAAGCTGACTTGATTTCTTGGTTGTGTTTATAAGCTTTGTACCCATCATGAGTGAATGCTTTTTGTTTGATTAGAGCGGAAACTATACACTAGTACTATAAAAATACATACTTAACTAAAAAATCTTATTTTCTCCTCTGTGTACATGCAAGGCTTTATTAGTTTTTTGACTTTCCATGAGGTCAGGTGTGACTGAATTTACTCAACGGCATATGAGCAGAAACAGAATGGGCTACTTCCAGGCCAACTGCTTTTAAAAGTGGCCCCACAGACTGGATGTTGAAAGTAACAATGATGTAGGCCATAAACTGGAGGTGCCTGGATTCATCACTGGTGGCTTTCCTGGGAGAGGAGCTGACCTTGACGGGAAATGCATGCTAAGAGTTCAGGTGAGAGAGGCACAGATATTTTTCCATATAAGCTAGTCTGTATGTACAGGTCTGCTGGTGCCATGACCTGTGTTCGTCTGCTAAAATAGATATCACTGTTTCAGCAGCTTAAAACACAAATTGATCTCCATGCTTCAGTGCACACCTAAACTCATTTTCTATTTCCTCTGCCTCTCCCACATTGGAATGGCTGGATTCCCACAGGCAGGGGAACCTGCTGAGAATCAAAGATATTCCATGCCAGATGATACTCAACAAACCAGCTTCTAAAGATTCTGCTTCAGAGAATACAGAGAGAGCATGCCTTATGATTGCCTTTAATTGGTACCTGTCATCTGCGTGATAGAATTTTATTAGCAGAAGTGTAAACATTCGTTGCCATCCAAGAACACAGGAATCTTAAGCAGCTTATGAAATTCAATCAAAGTTCTTTTTCGTGTTTGCTGATAACTCATTAAATGATTCTCACTGTTACAAGTTCCACGGCAGAAATGTGTCTTGCAAGCAAAAGTGATAACGGAGAGATTTGAACGCAGCAAAGGGATGGGGGCTGTTTGACTAGTTTAAAGTGGTGACAATGCTTCTCCTCAGAAAAACTCAACATAAACTGGAGAATATTCACCATTCCTAAATTACTACTTTAAAAAATAATTTATAGCCTATTGTTACATTGGCACATCTCTTGTGTTTTCAAAGCCATGAACTCTTTCAGGCAGAAACATACATGTATAGACACTTTTCTGTAGAATTTCACTGTGTATATAACCCCAGGAAATTTTACTCCCTTCTGATGAAGGGAATATTCTCAAAGTCCGCAATGTCTTTGACTGTGAGTGGAATGCACTTGTAAACTTTCTCATCTTCAAAGATGTGCTCCCAAGGAAAGCAACAACACATCACATTATTTATGTGTTTCAGAAGCCTAAGTACCAGTGGGTTGAGTGACAATCTGGTCAAATACACTTGGTTCGTGTACATCAATGAAATAGAATTGGGTTAATAAGCTAGAACTCTGTTTAAACAAACGAAGCAGAGTGAGACCGATAGAGTGGAGATCCTCACATCTTCTTCACTGGCCTGCACTAGCAATATGAATGCTCCTCATTTATCTGGAAGGTGGCCACCCTGAGAAAACCAACCAGGCATCAGAAAGTCTTCTGTAATGATACAGCCCAGTTTCCTATTTTGCATTTATGTAGCAAAGAAAATATCATGTGCTGCATAAAGTCTCTGCTATATGATTTCTAAGTTGGTACCAAGGGAGGTACTTGCTGAGAAATTCTTCTTGGGAATAATTACTGACACAAACGCCATCGAATCCAATGTGATCGGAGATTAACAAAACATGGAAACTTTTTAGATCCTCTATGTTGTACTGGTTGAGGTTTGACACCTATGTTAAAATCTGCTAATTTTATCATATTGACAATGGCCTAATCATCTAAGCTAGATATATCTCCAAAGGTCTTCATGGGTTTGCCATTGTGCTCTTTTTCTCTCAGAGCTTTTGGAGTGGTTACAGCTTAAAGGAACTAATTCAAGCATATAATGCACTGAACCTAATGGAGCCATCTTGATTGCCAGCATCTCGATTCCAATGAATTCTTGTACCTTAGCTTTGTTTGAAGCCCATCTCACCAGCTTCTGCTTTTGACAAACACAGCGCCTGCAGTAGCCTTTGGCTCTTCAGGGGCATCAATATCATGGCAGCAAGAGCTTCATTTTTATTTCAAGATGGTACCCCTTACAGTCACCCCCACAGACTTCACCATTTTGATTCTGTCCTCCAGTGCTGGCTGAGATAATCGAGAGTTCTCCTCCTGCACCATTTCACAGTTAAGTTTCTCAGCTTCTCCTTTCCTGGTCTGCTTGCCTTTATACCACCTCTCTTCCCTTCAGCTCTCTTACAGCTAACTTCATTCAATGCATCAGTTTAATTTAGACCTTCTTCTTCTCTTCTCTTCTCCTTCTCCTCCTCCTCTCCTCCTCCCTCTCCTCTCCTCCTACCTTCTCTCAATACTCCTCCTCAATCTTACTCCCACCTGCTCTTTCAACCTGTTCCATTTTGATACCTAACTATGTTAAGTTCTCAAAAAAACAACTCATTCAAACAGGAGTCACAACCAGTTGTTGTTTCTTTTTTCATTTAAAGGTGAATTAGTAGCTCTTCTTCTTGGTGAGTACTGTTCAGCCTTCTCATCGTGCCCGGCATGGAGCAGAAACTCCACAAACTGCAAATGAATGATCTTTTATTGCCATCATTTATGCCATACATATTATTATCCCTTCCCTTTTCATCACATTCTTCCTTCCTTTTCTTGTTGTAGTCTTTGGGAGGTGCATCCTCACTGGAAAGTGATAGCTTTTTCATCTGTGATATGGTCTTTATCTAGACTGACTTTCTAGCAAATTATTTGGGGGCAGAGCAGACCCTGTACTATAATGCTATTGTACATTTAGCAGGTGATAGATGTGTCTTTGTTAGGATTTTCATTGCTATGAAGAGACACCATGACCAAGGCAACTCTTATAAAAGACATTTAATTGGGCTGGCTTACAAGTTTTGAGGTTCAGTCCATTATCATCATAGCACAAGCATGACAGCATCCAGGCAGGCATGGTACTGGAGGAGCTGTGAGTTCTACATTTTGTTCTGAAAGCAAACAGGAGAAGATTGACATTTCTGCAATGGGTGGAGCTTCAGAGCCCACCCTCCCCCCTCCACACACAGTTACACATTTCCTCCAACAAGGCAACACCTCTTTAATAGCATCACTCCCTATGGGCCAAGCATATTTAAATTACCACAAGATGCTTCAGAAATTGACTTTAAGTTTTTTTTAGCTTCGGTCACAGCAAAATAAGTAAGAATCTTTAACTATTTTTTCTTCTCAAACAAACACAGCATGAATCTAGAAAATAGTGAATTAAGTTTCAAAATCAGCTAGTGGACAGCCCATCTTCTATAAGCCAAGTGATTTCCAGAGTAAATAACACTCATTTCTCTTGGTGTCAAGACTTCGTAAGTTTAGACTTCTCAGAGAATGGCTGTGTGTTCTTCACCTGTGTGCCTGGGACTTCACCAACAGCGTCAGCTCCAGGTCTTGAAACAGACTTCATCTGGTTTACATTTCCTCTGGGCCCCACTCTGAAGGCTAATGGGGGAGATTTCAAATTTCTTTGCTAATACTGTGGAGTAAGTGATGAAAATCCCAGCAGAATTTTGACTTCCTCTGTATTTATATATGTCTGTAGGGCAATTGTGAGTTAATAATCTTTTCCTGAAACTAGTTTATATTTAACAATTATTTCTGGCCTTATTCCCTCTTTCCCAAAGGAAATTTCCATCAGTTTATTGCTAGCGCATATATAAATATTTTTTCTAAAATGCTATGATTTTGTTTGGCTTTTTAGATTTTTGAACTACTTTGAAAATGGTTAAGATCTTTCTCTGAGCATCTATTATACATTTGAGGAAGAATATACCTTAAGAACAATTAAAGACTAGGGAAATTTTCAGAAATGTCATTCCCATATTAGCTAAAGTTTATTTAACCTAAAAAAACATCATAAGTTTCTCTACATTGGTGTTTCTTCTTGTTTCAGCAGCAAATGTACTTGTTTAATGGAATTAAATTAGCTTGTTTTAAAGTCATTTTCTACCAGACAGCTTTAAATTCTTCAAAATAGGAACACTATCAAGCACCTCAGATAGTACATAATCTTAGAAATTAAGACTTTAAATGTTTTCTAAAGATTCATTTGTTTATGTATTTTTTTCTACTTTAGATTATCAAAGTTGTGTGCAATATTTCATTGCTATCTTCTTTTGCCTGCCTGGCTCTCATGTGACAGTACAAGGTATGGTGTGAACACAGACCAAGGAGATTCCTGACTGACTGAACCCATTTGGAGAAGTAGATGGCTTTTCCACATTCTAGAGTCCCTATTCCTTTTGTGTCCTCACAGCAGCCCAGGGAACTGCAATTCTAGGATCTGGGCTGCTTTTACTTTGAAATCACCTATATCAGCTAATCTTGTTTTAGGGATCCTCTTCGTGTTCAGTCACAGCTATTGGTCGTGGGTGTTCTATCAACCAGGGAGGCTGATGGACAGCAAGACACAGGCAAAGCAATGGTGAGTATGGAAGAAAAGGCTTTTGTGCTTGTCGTCACTATCAGCTCACTTGGAATTAGCAGGCTCAACACCTCTGGTTTTCAAATAAAGCTAATAAATGATTTGATGGGCTATTTAATGGGTTTGACACACTATTATTTTAAAGATGATAGCTCAGGACAGTGTCATGGAGAGTTAACCAACTGATAATGATATGGGGCTATGATAAAGAAACACAGAACCTAGAAAGTTGGAGAGATGTCTCAGTAGTTCAAAGAACTTGTTCTTTCAGAGGATCTACATGATGGTTTATACCCTCCATATCTCCAATTCCAGTATGCACATAGGCATATCCATACAAACTAAACATTAGTGCAACAAAGAAAATTTTTTCAAATTTTAAAAATTACTAAAATATATAAGGCAAAATTGTTTTTAAATATATATACTCACTGATTTTTTTTAATTGAAATGTTTTTCATACTATATATTTTGATCATGTTTTTCTCCTTCCTCTAATTTTTCCCCGATCCTCTCCACCTCTCTACCTACCCAACTTTGAAAGCTGGACAGTGGAATTCTTAGAAGTAGTGGGTCAATAGGCAAAAACACAGATAAGACACCTTCAGGCATTGTTGGTCAGAGAGGGATAAGAGGCCTCCAAAACAACGCAGGCTCTTGCCATCCTTTTTGAATGCCTACAATAACTAGCTAACAAATCCCTAAGAATATCAACCCATTGGGTACAAGGTATAGAGAACACAAGCTGCAACTGAACTAGAAACTTCCTGCCTGATGCCTAGGTTCCATAGAGCCAGATGGTGCATGCAGATTTCTGGGGAAGTAAACTCATCAACAGTCTGCCTACCTGTGAATACTTTGAACTAAAATACCAAAGCTGCCAGTCAAGATGTTTCCATTGGTGCAATAATGACATTACCACCAAAGTTGGGGTCATAGTCTGTTTCTCATGAGGTCAGGTTCTGTTGGTTGGCTTCAAGAAGCCAACTTAAAAAGACAAATTAGTAGTTGAAAAGAAAGTATGTCTTCAATGTGGATATATTAGAAAGAGAGACATAGAGGTCTAAAGCCATTCTCCATCAAGGCGTGTCTTTTCCATCCTTCTTGGGACTCCAGTCTCTCCAGCAAGGTGATCTGATGAGTTATCCACACTGTGTGAATCTGAAGTTCCTTTCTGGGGGCCCAGGAAAGAAAGACTTTCTCTTTCTCCAACATGAGATTCCTCAGAGAAACTAAGTTTGGCGGCTAAGGTCTATTGGTTCAATAGTCTGAGAGACAAATTAAGGGCCACAAGCTCTCTTTAAATCATCCTCAGGCCTACCTGGCTGGTTACAGCATAACTCTTGTGGGCATACCAACCACTCCTTGGATGAATTTAAGGCCTCTTTTACAAGAGAAAATCCCGTCCTAACACTGCAAATCCACTCAGAAACATCTGACTGAGGAGGTCTTAAGCCCTAGGGGGAGCCTATGACTGCCTTTTAGCTAACATGATTTAAGATCACACTGATTTCTGAATTTTGTTTATACCATAGTCAAAGGCTATTTCTCAACCTTAGTCAGAGAAGACTGTCTTCACAGTAGTGGAGGTGAATGTAAAGACCCGTGCCTGCACAGGATGCTAAGAATGAAAGATTGTTGAGGTCCTGTCCCTAGACAGTTTGTCTCACATGCCCTTTTAAGGCTCAGAAAATGTTGTGGAAGAGAAAGACATCTTCTAAGCATGGTAGGGTTATGGCAATCATGAGCCCATGGCAGTTGTGCCAGCTGGGCCTTTTGAATACTCAACTATGGTGGGAGAAGTTGATCATGGGGCTTTAACTCTAATGCTGTGCTATGTCACAGAAACTAACAGGTTCTGTGAGAGTCAGGGCCATTCTATCCAAAGTGTACCCATTGGTGAGCCCAGCAGGTTCCAAACCCAAGTCCAGGCAGAGAGTCCTATTAAATTCCATGAGACACAAAACAAAAATCATTAATATAAGAAAGTTATTTCTATGGAAATATGGGGCTGCCAAGGGTAGGAAGGAAATAAGTCAGAGAGGAGAGAGAATCCAGAATGCATTATACACATATATGAGATTACCAAAGAACAAAATGTATTAATAACAAATGCTACTTAAACAGTAATTCAGAAAATAGACCAAAAATTCATAAAAATAAAAATACTTGACTAGCAGTCTCAAAAGATATGAGAATGTTAATGTTTTAGTAACTGGAAAAATGCAAATGAAACCACCAGCATTTCTAAAACCTCAGCCCCGTAGGCTGGAGGTTGGCAGAAATGGGTTCTCCTACACATCCTAATGAAATCATGTGTGATGTTTTCCAAAGGAAGGCAGCTGGTGTACACAGTCTTCTTCCAAGAATTCTACTCAGAATGATCTACTCCAAGAAGACAACTAGCAATATATGCAAACTATATGCAAAGATGTTCAACATGGTATTATCCAGAGTGGTGTAGAGACCATTCAGAGTTAACAGCAAAGTGATTTTGACATGATGGGCAAAATCCATTTTACATGCATTTAAGAAGGAAAACACTATGTTGATGGTCAAATGGACTGATTCCATTTATTTGAAGTGAGACTTGTCATTCCATCACTTTGTGTAGCCTCCATTATTAAAATCAGATCATAGCTCCTAAAACAAGAACATTCATATTGACCTTTTCTGTCACTGACTGGTGTATATACATGCATGCACATGATTACATTGTGCTAAGTCTAAAGGATATTGTTAGAATAATTTTTCTTACTTTAGGTCAATGGCAGTGAAATGGTTTTCTGAGAGCTAAGAATGCATTCTGCAGATGGCATCAGGCAACAGAGGGTTTGTATTTCCTTTTATGGTCATTATTTATCATTCCAAATTGTTCACAAGTGAGGTAGAAGAGACTGGAACACTGGAAGAGCCTCAGAAAAGAGGATGAATGGAGTTGTCCTTCAGTACATTGATAATTATAGTCTACTATTTTTAAAAACAACTAAAATACAGAATTTGTTCAGTAGTATCTGTTATTCCAAAGCAGTGATCTGAGCCTGCACAAGGCCCTTGCTGTAGAGAAGATGACAAGTAGCACCTTTGTACTGAATGTTTCCTCTACTCCAGAACACAGTGGGACTTGAAGCATCACACAGACATACTTAGATGTATCTTGGTTCTACATCACCAACTTAGACACACTAGGGGCGCATTGTTAAAGGAAGCTTTGTTTCTCTGAGAAACACTGGCCATAATGAAAGGCCAATGCTAGTGTTTTATCAAGTCTTTAAATTTAGCACATTTCCTTAACACATTTAAATAGAAGTTCTAGAAAGCCAGTATGGGAATGTGGATTGGTGTTTCTTTGGGTGGCATGTTCCACCATGGGAGCAGTAATGTGAGTTTTTGTAGTCACAGAAAAAAGAAAATCAAAACTCAGTGCATCTATCAAATTCACTAGAGGGACTATCAGGTACAGAATTTATAGCAAACTAAGAAATATATACTGTAAATTCTATAAGAGACCATTTCAGGACACTCTCAGCCTTGGGTTGACAGAAGCTAAAGGTCTGTTAAGTTAATATATGCTGAAAGTATTGCCTGGTAGTTAGAAGAGGGTCATACGTGAGGTGAGTGACAGTTGGTGTTTAAGGGGACTCTTTAGCGCAGGATAATTTTGACTTTCATTCTACAGCATTTCAACTCTTCACAATTGTAAACTTCATTTTGTAAAGGAACTTTTATTATTTGTGAATTTTGTGTCATGCACTGTAATCCCACTCATGTTCCCATTCCTCCATATCTATCCTCTGCTCATGCAAACTCCCCAACCAAATTTAAAAAGAAGGAGGAGGAAGAGGAGGAAGAGAGAAGAAAAGAAAGAAAGAAAGAAAGAAAGAAAGAAAGAAAGAAAGAAAGAAAGAAAGAAAGAAAGAAGGAAAGAAGAAGAGGAGGAGGGAGGGAGGGAGGGAGGGAGGGAGGGAGGGAGGGAGGGAGGGAGAGAGAGAGAGAGAGAGAGAGAGAGAGAGAGAACAAGAAAGAAAGGGAAAAGATAAGACAAGACAAGGCTCTTGCTGTGGAAACTGCGGTCTGTCCCACAGTATACTATTTTGCCCAGACAGCTTTTCTTGGAAATGTTCACTACATGAGTCATTCACTGGTCTGGTTCCAGCCCTCTGGCTTCTGCTACACTATCAGTACAGGATGATCCTCACTGAGATTCATCTCAAGTGTACTGATGTTGCCCTTTGTCGTGGAGATCTTGCAGCCTTTGGTTATGGAGGACTGTCCCTTTACATTCTCCAGCAGTTCACGGATGGGTACGTGTTGGGGTGAGTCATCTCAAAGTCCTGAATCAGGCCCTGGGTGGTAGCTAAGTTGGTTAACCTGACAACTCTCCTGGGCTCAGACCACTCTGGCAAGCTCTACTGGCTGACTGGACAAGGTACAGGGTCCACTCTCCTAAGTGCAAGGAGTGGGGCCATCTTCCCTTCTCTAATAGCCCCAGGGCCAGCTCTGATGCCCAGGTAAGGGGTGTGGCCAGCTCTGTACAACTTTCGGGTATCAATATGGCCCCAAGAGGCAGCCCAGACCAGGAATGTTCACATGACCTTTAGTGGTAACATGAGCCACAGACATGAAGAGAGAGCCCCCTGCTAATACAAGGCCACTGACCCAGACATGGCACGGTCAACAGCATGAGCCAGGACCTTACCATGGCCTCAAGGGGCATTGTAGGATGCTTATATCAGACTGTTCCTCATGATCTTTTAATCTTCAGTTTTATTTATCTTCTTTATGGACACACCATTCAGCTTCCCTTTCTCTTTCATCTCTTCACTACCTACTTGCTTATCTTAGTAGTGTCCAAGGATCTGGGTATCTTCCAAGTGGCACCAAGCAGGGATCATCTCTGGCACAAGCAATTTCTAATCATTAACTTCTAATCAGTTGTCAGTCCTTGCCAGGAGATCTAGACAAGAGGAGAGAATGTCAGGTCCTATGTGTCTTTCTGGGGCTGAGCAGGATGGTGAGTGTTGATGGCCCAAAAGAAACACACCAGGCTGGGAGTCTTGTAGAAGCAGGAACTCATCTTTAATGTATCAGCCTCTCGCTTATATAAACTCAGAGCATAGGGAGAAGGAGTTTTGGTGGAGTGAGATGACGTAGGGGGTGGGGAAGGGTGACAGAGGGTATGGGGTGACTGACAGTGCCAGTGTCAAAGCTCTACATCAGCAACAGTGGGACAGAGCAGGGCCAAACAGGTCTTGCTGAGTCACCCCAGTATGGAAGTGACTGAAACAGGTCTCAAAACTCGAGCCAGGCTTAGACTCTCCCACAAGGCCACAGAAACTCAAGCCAGGCTCAGGTTTATTCACAAGGCCCAAACCAGGGCCGAAATGTGGCCCAACAATCAGTTCATTGTTTTTGCAGAATCTTTGACACAGCTGTGTCTTTTGATATTTAAAAGACAGTTCACAATCATATACACATACATGTACTTGTATGTAGAGATGGATGTGTTAATTAGCTTGATGGTAGATTTCAATCCATTTGGACATGCTTCAAGGAGCACATGGTGCATCTTCCATATATCACTTGTATTAAAATACACAATTTTTAAAAAGTATTAGTGTCATGAACTACTACTGAAGTCTATGTTGTTGTCTTGAGAGAAAGAAGCATGGAGGAACAGGGTCTTGAGTAGTCAGAGTTTTTCAAAATCCCTCTAGCTAGATTAAGGTTCATTTGACTAAACTGGTAACTAACTGACTCTCTGACTACTCATTGAGTTTTGGAAAAGACTCTGACTGCTCAAGTGTTGTGTTGTGTGTGTATGTTGTGTGTATATATTAAAACTTAGTTTATCAGATAGACTTTGAGTCCCACTTAGAAGCCTTAAACATGGTTAACTGCAAAACTAAGATTGCCTGTCAAGGCAGTATGAAGGTTCTTACAACACATTATAGATTATTGTAAATAATAAAATATCTCTTATGCTCATTTTGTTGTTGTGCTTATTTAATCAGTCATTCATCTTGCTATCAGACTTTGAGTACCAAGTATCAAAAACATAGAAGACTTTTCTCAAACTGACCAAACTTAATGACATACTCACATAAATAATGAGTGCCATAACAGAGTTATGCATAGTTTCACTCTTCTGGAACAATAGAGAAGTGTGATTACACAGGGCGAGTGCATCTTATAGAACAAGTAGCAGTCACCAGGTTGAAGAAAATGGTGTATAAAGCTTGGAATTAATGCCACTTGTCTGCCTCGGTTGTCTCCATCTTTTCTTTGAGATCGAGTCTCTCAGGGAACCCAGAACTCATTGATATGACTAGGCAAGCTCCTCCTGAGCCTACCCCTCCCACTCCCTGGAATGGAATCACAGAAGTACTCTACTTTGCCCAGCCTGTTATGTGAATGCTGAGGATCTGAACTCAGGCCCTCATGCTTGAGACAAGCACTTTCTCAACTAAGGCAACTATCAAGCCTCTTAAAAAAGCTTTAACTCAAGGAATCAGTAGGCACATTCTCTATCCCAAAAAGAACACAGCATATCTTTGGAACTACTAAGACTGAGGATATACATAAGTAGAAATAATAAGACATAAGTTTGTCCAAGAGGGCCAAGCCTGTGAAATGCAGATAAAGAGCTTTGAAACCATGGGAGTATGGGCATTATTATGAGGGGAAAGAAACACACTGAGTGGAATAAAATAAGACGTCAGGTCATTTGTTCAGATTTCCCCCACCATGCTTCCCACCTCTCTAATTTGCCTTCTGCAGAGATTAGCCTGCCAGTGAAGATTATTTATCCAAATGGACTAATCTGACATCAGCTATGAATACATTGCAGTGATTATTCAGTGTTGAGGAATGAAGGAAGAGCGATGGCCATCGGCAAACAGATACCTGAAATGTGGTTGGAGAGGGTGCATCTCACAATTATGAAAATCAGTAGTATGCAGGAAGAAAGACATCTGCAGGCAAAAGTCCATGCCATTGCACATGATATAGGGTATCTTTCTTGAACTACATCAATAACAAAGAAGACTGCTATTTACATTTTTAAGAACATTTAAAAACAATTGGCAGCTATTGTATTGCTATAGAAATACACAGAACACAGCTGGAAAGGATATTTGGGAGGAAAAGAGACAGCATCACACTGGAGTTGCACAGAGCCATATCTCTAGCCATTAGCTTCTGCACAATCATTTTCCATGAATCAGAAACTATCTGAACTTGGGAGAGGGAGACAAAAACATTGAGCCATGAACTGAAGGAAAGCATCAGCATTTAATTTTGAAAGCATTTCTCCAATGATATTACAAGTTCACACCTTGTCCAGGGAATTCATTTTATAAACCTTATGATTAAGCCTGAATCAAAGAGATGACCTAGAAGTTGGGACCCTCTTTCACAGCTTGATTGCCCACACAATGATCACTAATTATTCATCCTGTATGCGCAGCTGAGCAGAGCATGCAAGGCTCTGCTTAAGAAGCTGCTGTCTTCCAGTCTTGCTTCTGCGATGATTTTCTTGTGCTCATTTGAAAGTGGATAATCCAAGCAAAACCAGCTCCATAATTTGCAAGGTGTAAAACAAAATACACAGGACTCCTTGTTGACAGATGATTAAAGTTCTGAGAGAGCAATTGCAGAGCTTTAAATTGAGCGTATGGTCTTCCTAAGTATGGCAGCTGCGGGAATGCTGTGTCACATACTAAAGAAGCTGCCATTGACCCTGACTTTGTCTAAAACAGCTGAGACAAGTTATGTTATGGCGATGAGAGAGACAGAAAGGAGAAGCATGGGTTTACTTACTTCTAACACATCTGATTATAAGAAAAATATGTGTTTTTATTGTCTGATAAAGATCATATCAGCCTGAATCGATCCTATCAATACCTATTATTGATATTTGTCAAATAAACAGATGAGTCGGACATGGTTGACCAGAAAGGAGTGACTAAAAGTACTGTAAACTAGATTGAAGGAAGATACTCTGTTGAAATTAAAGTGTTCAATGGACATACCAGGTATCAGGATGGTGTGTTAATGAAACTATGCATGCTCCCATTCATGGCGTTCGGTGCTCAAAGGAAACCATCAAACAGTGATGTCACAGTCCCACAGCTCTGGAACCAAGGCAGAGGCTCAACAGCTAGGCAGGACTTGGAGTCCAGAGAGATCTCACCTTCTCTCAGGTCTCCACTTCATTTTTGACAGTGGTAAAACAGAAATGTAGGGGAAAAATAAAAACAAGAATAAAGTTATGTCATTTATAAGGGAAATTGATGGGACTGGAGCCAACCATGTAGTGACTTAAGCCACTCACAGGAAGATAAACATTGTTTCCTCTACTTGTGGTTTTTGCCTGCTCACATAAAGCCATTATCAAATGAAAATAAGAGAAGCCATTAGGAACAATTCTCACCGTGTTGACAGTGCTGTCGGGGACATCCCTCTGTGATCTGTACCAGCACACTGTTCTGAACAAACTCAGCCTGATTCCTTTGCAAATCTATGTGAGCTCATACTTTTAAAAAGAAAGAAAGAAAAGAAAAAGAGAAGTGAACTTGTTGTTTGGGGACTAAGAGGAGGAGAGGGGTGAGAAGACATGACAGGATATATGTTCATCCCCAATGTGTACTGTAAGGAAAAAAATTAAAGTAAAAAATAAACTCCCAAAATACAGAGAAATTCTGCACACTAACTTTAACCCCAATTTACCCACAAGTTGGCTAAAGGAAATGTTCCCTCTAAGGAAACAAATATGGCAGAAACTCAATTCATTTACTATTCAATGTGTTTTCAGATACTCTATTTATCATTAAAAATTTATTCACATGGGGTGCATGCAGGATTCAGGGCACAGCAAGAGCTTGTGGTCTGTGCTGTGGAACTATTGTCCTCTTTGTGCTCTATAGCTCTCATTATCAGTGCTTTACCATTATTGGATAAGTGAATACTCGTTATAAAATCACAATATGGGGAACTTATATGATGAGGGTCTGGTCGTGGTAGTTTCTTGCCTCTTTGACATAACACCTAAGGAAGATAATTAAAAGGATGGTAGATTTATTTTTGCTGCATGGTTTCTGTAGTCCTTAGATCTTGGATACAGTCTCTGACCCATGGTAAGGAAGAGAGCATCATGGCACAGAGGAAGGGAACTAAAAGCAGACATAATCCCCAAATGCACACCACTAGTGACCTACTTCCTCCAGGTAGATACCGATTCATAAACTTTCTAAAACTTCTTAAAGTAGTACTATGCCCTGGGGACCAACCTTTCAACCCATGAACCTTTCTATTGGATTCACTCATACCCAAACTATAGAGCTGACCACTAGAGTCATTTGTTCAACTCATAGTCTGTTAGAGAGTCTCAGAGGTTCTTTGTCTACTTGATACAACTCCCTGAGTCCAGAGAGCCATATGGAAAGAGAAAGAACTGATTTTGTTCATACTTGATTTTTAACAAAGTAAACTTTAACATTTCACTCTGTATATTCACATGGGAATGCTCTTGCTCCTAACAGCTAACCTCTTGCAATGTTTCTGAACAGGTTCCCTGCTTTGGCTTAAATGAATTTGTGCAAGAACTAAAGTAGATAAGAAAGGAGGTCTGTAAAGATTTTATGCTAGCCATGCCTCCCTCCCAGTCCTGTGCCCTTCATCCCTGAGGAGTCTTTGGAGCCATTCTGATTAGTTCTTATAGGCTGAAGCAGAATAAAATGAAATGAATTAGGAACTGATTAGAGTTCAGAAGGAAATGGTTAGGATCTGTAGATCTAGATGTGTCTGGTATATTTTGCAGACCAACCCTATGTGTAGTGTTTATGGATATTTTTCCCTCCTCTACTGGGACTAGCAAGAAAAAGCACAGAGTCTAGGGTTTGCAAAGCTGGTCCTCCCATTCATTAGCTGTCTGACCTTGGGACTTTCAGGTAATCAGGCTTCCTGTCTGTAAAGTTGGAATGCACTTACTAGAATATATCATAAGAGTTTAAGCCTGACAAAGAATAAATCATGGCTGATGTCCAGTTAAAGAAGCACCTAGCCAACAAGGATGCGGCCAAGTAACTTCATCCAGGCATCTCCTTTCCATTATTCCACAACATTCTTCTGCTCTCCTTTAATTATGTATAGACATTGTTCTGAAGGTTCATTGTCTTTTCATAGTCTTTAACATTCTTTTCATTAGGAAACAATACAACCTAGCTGAAGTGTGTAACCAGGGAGAACTGTACTCTGTATTCACTCTCTACAGGATGGGAAAACTGAATTGCTAAATCTTCCACCTCCACTCCTGGACTAGGTGGACATCAGTAGAATGTCATAAGCTTGAGGTGTGAATGGAACAGACTTATGTATGTAAAGTACCTGACATGGGGTTAAGCATGTCAGTAACTCCTTTAGTAGAAGAACTCCATTTGAAACCTCAGATCTTGAAACATTGCTTTCTTTCAGGATTAAAGAAGTTTCTAGAACAATTACCACACTCCAGAACACTTAAAGATCCCAGTAAGTAGTCTAACATGAAAAAAAAAAAGATGACCACTTTAAGTGAGGAGAAGTTTAGGTCTAGTGTGAACAAGGCCTTCGAATATTTACTCAGTGGTATTTTTGGCTACAGTGGTGACTTCACCATATTCTCACATAAGCACTGGTTATTGGACATGTTACAGTTTAATAAATCTTTTAATGAAAGGACCCCCAGATTCCATTTATATTTTCAAGTGAAATTCTATCTCTTCAAATAATTTTTAACATATGGAATTTATTTTCCCTCACACCTGGCTATATTTAATTTGTTGTGAGAGGGTCGTGACTGTGTTATATGACCTATTCCCATGGTGCTTAAGGGTTAAATGTGTTTCCTGCTTTCCTGAAATCCAAATAAACGGAATAAAATAACCAATCCTTGGATCACAAATGTAATCTCCTGAGTCTATACACGCAGATCCCTGTTTTCTATTAACTTGCAGCTTGTGGGTAAGGGGCAAGAGGAAAATAATAAGGCAAGGAAATTATGAACCACTTAAAGAGAACCACTTGAGTTTTCATATTGTGGTTATTCTTAAACATTCTCATCTTCTTAATAATTTACTATGTAACTGACACTTTAATAAGTTATTTATTTGATTCATCTGAGGTTTTTTTTTTTTTTTTTTTTTTTTTATTTCAGAGCTAAGTGCTGTAAATATTTAGAGTGTGTCACTTGCAAATGGAGAAATAATTTTAAAAAAAAAACATTAGCAACAAAAACCCAATACTAATTCCAGTGCAGTGACATATTTTGGAAGCTAATGGGTATTTTTTTAAAGTAAAAGTTCAAGTATATACCTTCCAATACTCACTTATTAAAAGCACAAATGTGACCATAATGTATGCACCCCATTTCACAAAGACAGTTCTCTATTATAGTTTCATGATTTCAACTACTAAAAGTTCTTTCATCATACTGAAAATGCATAGATAGTTCTAGGTCCACTTTTTCAGCTGTAAACCCCTGTGGAATAGTAATGAAGTACCAAGTAATAGCAAGACAATGGATATGGCTCCATATACTACTTACCAGAGGCTATTTTAAACCTCTTACCAGGTAGCTCATCCACAAACTGGCTTGATATTTTACCCACCTTGAACTTTACATCTAGAATCATAGACACTGATTCTGTGAAGAGATTAGGCGTATGAATTTTTCCTATTGATGAAGATACCACTACTTGAGTCATAACTCATGGAAGAATCAAGCTGATACCAAGAAGCTTCATCCCTACTGCTAACTTTCATTGTGCTGCTATGTGATATGCATGCTACCAGAGAAGAGAAGAAACATCTGTCTTACAAAGCTAAAATGCTAAGAGCTTCAATAAGGACTGTACTGGCAGGATAGATATGCTGACACAACAGTGATACAAATTTTATGGAGTAATCAACTACTTTTTGACCAGATTTAAAGCCTGCTCCATGACATAGAAACCATATCTTTGCACCATTGTTAAGGCTAGAATCTGTGGCTACATAGATCAAAGGCCTAGTTGTGATTCTTCCTCCTCCTCCTCCTTCTCCTCCTTCTCCTCCTTCTCCTCCTCTCTCCTTCTCCTCTTCTCTCCTCTCCTCCTCTCCTCCTTTTCCTCTCCTCTCCTCTCCTCTCCTCTCCTCTCCTCTCCTCTCCTCTCTCTCTCTCTCTCTCTCTCTCTCTCTCTCTTCTCTTCTTTCTTCTCTCCTCCTTTCCTTTCTTTTCCTTCTTCCTCTTCCCTCCCTCCTCTCTTCTTCTTCTTCTCTCTTCTTCTTCTTCTTCTTCTTCTTCCTCTTCCTTCTTCTTCTTCTTCTTCTTCTTTCCTCTTCAGACAAACATAGTATTAAACTACCTCATATTAAATTATCACTATGCCCATAGATCAGTGTAGTCTATCAACCCACTTAAGAGAAGCTACTTCTTGAAGTTAATTAACACAGAAACACACAAGTGGTTAATCTGCAGACAATAAAGGACTGGAGAATGCACCAATTATTCTTGGTATATATATTTTGTTGTACACATGAAAAACTTCCGAGGCTGGCACTAAATGAGATATTTATATCATACCCTGCCCCCTATGTCTCAGAGATCATCACAGAAGAAGGTACAGGAAGTTTGTAAGAGCCAGAGGTGGTGGATAACTAGAGGGACACAGTGTTCTCCAGACTTCACATATGAAGTCACAGAGATTGTGATAGAATGAGGAGTCCTGTGATGGCTCAAGCTAGAAAAAAACCCTCCCCTAGCTGAGGAGCTATCGGTGATTCTAACTGATGGAGGAAGGGGAGGTCAGTTTTTTTAAGGTTGTGGCCTTGGTAGCTTAATCAAGCTACCAAGAGTCACACATCAAGGAATATTTGGTCAGCACAAATTGGACTTGTGTGAGACAGAGAGATGAAAGGAAATGAGCAGATGTTCAAACACTAAACTTTGACAAATGTCCTAGGTTACAAGACTTTCCTAAAGGAAGGGAAGAAAGTCTCCCCACAATAGTTATGTGAACCCCTGCAACAATTATTTATATTGTATTCTACACGTGAAAAACTTTTGTGGCTGGCATCAAAATACTTATCAGATGTATAATCTCATGCATTAATCGAGCTTTATTTATCTGCTGTAGGTAAGGATGAAGGTATAAAAACACAAATATTTTTCAATTATCCCTTAGGTTATCTTATGAATATGTCCCCTGAAATCAACAGGAATGCATCAGAATGCTCTGACAACAAGCATGCAATCTCTTTTATGTGGATTCTGTACAGGCTCCGCTAGACATCACAGGTCTCTTTCTGAAGCCTTCAGCAGTTTGTTAAGGAAAATGCCATTCAGAGAACCAAAAAGAGCATGTGTCTGGATCCAAAATTAGGCTTTTACTCATTGTGAGCATTGCCACCAGGAAGGCATTGCAGAAGGACGTGACGGAGTGTTTTTTCAAAATATTCGTTTGTAATATAGAAAAGCTGTTCTGCTGCAAAATGAGACTGTGAGGAGATAGAAATCAAGTATTATAGTAAATGTTCCTCGTGGTGAAATGGATCATTTACTCTGAAAGAAATGTTCTAGTTGATGTATTTCTTTACTCTCGAGAATATTAAAAATATGGTAGGTGTGTTTACTCCAAATGATGAATGAGAACAGGCCCACTGCTGAGAGAGAGCCACACATGTTACCCACAAAGAAAAACTGATGTGACTGGGGCCTCTGTATATGATGTCAGGGGCTTTCAAAGCTCACTGATACAGGGTCGGTTATGGACTTCCTTCTTCTCAGAAGGTTACAGAGACACAAAGTAACATTGCGGGAATGAAAAGAGCAGATGAATGACACATGTTTATAGAAACAAGAAGTAGAAGACTCCCTGGAAATATAATCTCTGTTTCCTGGGTTATGTTGCAAGTTCACTGGCTTGCATGTCTGTTCGAACACCATATTTGTGAGTAAAGCAATTCAATGACTCCCAGCTAAGGCACAAATAGACATTTACCAATGAGCCAGAAAAACACAGTTAAGGTCATGGATGATGGAGTAATATTGCCTGAATTTCAACTTTGACTTTGCACCATTCCTGCAAATTTGGGTATCCAGACAGAATTCCCTTCCTTCAGTTTCCCCATGCACCAGTGACAATAACCACATTGTAAGGGAGCAAAGAATCATACTGTCCCATGAGGAGTAAGTAGGCAGGCAAACACTGTTCGTAGGATCCAAACAGAGGGGAATGAAAACAGAAGATTAACCAAATGTGTATAAATCCCAAAAGAGTGAAGATTAAGTCATATCCACACCTAGAACTCTAGAGACAGTGAAACTCCAAGATGATAAAGCAAATGGCCCTGACCACTATGACACAGCCATGAAACTTGAGGAAAAAGTGAGGTTATTTCCCTGTCCACATATTGACCCCACTGTACCCCATCTTCTGAGCCATTTCTAGCTCATTATCTTAGCAATTCATCATATACTCCAAATACAGCTCTCAGAATGCCAGGCAAGATCAGGTCAGGAAACTTCATTAGTCAATAGGTCCACACCACCAAAGATGAATGCAAATCATTACCTAGCACCTCATCGTGTTCAGCAAAGCGTACACGTCACCCCGCTGTCAGTAGCACATCAATCACCAATAGACCCTCCCACTCACATGCTCATAACACGAATCTTTGCCCTGAACTTCATTTACATATCAGTTCCATCAAGTTCCCCAAACAATACTGCTCTGGTTCCACTTCCCTCTCTTGAGAACCTAAAATTCAACCCCAGGCTGAGACAACCTATCAAGATTGCAGCAAAAAAATGAGAGAAAGTTCAGAATCTTAACACAGGGCTGAGAATGCCATTGTTCCTTGTAGGCAGAGATGCCATGATGTAAAACTCTAGTTACTGTTGGCAGCTGGAATGGAAATTACCCCATTATTTATTACTGTTATTAGGTGGGGGTCTTATGCTACATAAATCAGAGGAAAATGTCTATTTTATTACATGAGATGAGAGTCTTGACCATTATTGTTAATTTGGCAGGCCAGGCCAGACCATTAAGTAATTGTTACTTTGGAATACAAAATACAGTGCAGGAATAACATATAAAAAAATTCTACCCCATTCTCAGGAAGATATTATGTGACAGCCATAATTACAATGACAGATATAATTACCTGCCTAGGTATCTTTCACAACTGGGCTTCATAGCAAATAACTCAGGTTCAACATGTGCCTGTGAAGAATACTGTTCCATACCCTGCTTGTTCATCTGTTTGACTCTGGACTTTTCTATGGGAAGTGTTTGTAAAGACATTGCCTGTTGTAGTAATTATTTAAAAGGGCCGCTGGTCAAGCCGACTATCTAAGCTGTGGCAGCTCTGCCTAGCTCAGCTGCCATGTTCCATGGCCAGAGGCCACATGCCCACAGCAGCTAGAACCAGCCAGCAGAAACAACCAAGCCCTGCCACCCATGAGACACCAGCATGGGAGATGGCTCTGCCAATCTTCCATGCTGTCTCCGCAAGGCTGGGCATTACCTAGACCATCCCGCCATCCACGCTGGCCCAGTAAAAAGATGAGACTCTAATGCTTAAAGATTAATCAAAGGCTTATATATTTGGTAATGATCAGTAACAAGATACCCATACAATCAGAGGTGTAACCCAATACCCAACCTAGATATACCAACTACCTTTGATTGCTACAGACACTGAACATCCACCTCCATCTCCTCTCTGTGTGTGTCTCTCTCTCCTAGCTCCTCCTCTTCCTTTTTCTCTTCTCCTCCTTACTACTCCTCTTCCTCTTCCTCTCCTAACTCCTCCCACCTTAGCTCCTCTGACAATTGCCTGCTGCTGAAACTTTGCAGGGTCAACGGTAGCTCAGGCTTTAACATGATTCTGTAGCACATCACACACCTGTCATTGCCAACACCATGTGTCACCCTTAATAACATTTTAAATAAAGGTGAGAGCTTCAATTACCAGGAGTCTCATATCTTTTAAATCCACACAATAAACTTTTCTGTTGTGGTTGGCATCCTTTTTCTGAGTTCTTCCTTTTCTTTGCTTTTCATTTGAATGGACTGACATTAACGTTTTTCAGTATTTTAAAAAACAGGCTATTGTTTCATGCCAATGTCACAAAGGTCTTTGGCCTTCAAGAACGAAGAGGAATGCAACAATCTCATTCTGGTACAGAGCCTTACAGAGTTCTGTCCAGGTATCTCCTCAAATCTGCCCATGCTTAAAGCCAGTTACATTGCCTCAGATCCAAAAGTTAAGACAACTTTAATTCACCATTATGTACCATGACTGACTGGATCATGGAGGTCTGTTTACAAATATGTTTTCTAGATCACATGATAATTCAGTGAAGGCCATTTTCCTTTGATGTCCTCTCCTTCCCACAGATACTAACATTATCTCACTGCACCTCTCTAGTTTCCTCCAGCCACAACTAAAATCCCAATATAATGAACTTTCAATATTGGTCTTTGGTAGATCTTCAAAGAAGGCCATCTTGGAAAGCCTTTGCTCATCATATTCTGATTCTGCCTTTCTTAGCACTAATGCATCTGTCTTCTATCACCCTGAGCTGCCCAATTTGCAATCCATGGTGCCTGAGATAGAATATAAGTTAATAATAGACTTTCACCTCTAAGTGAATCTTGGTGGAATTTGGTGGTAAGCTCTGAGGTCCATGGGGACCGTATGCCTTTTGTGGCATCCTTAAATACCCCTCAAATCCATTCATTTACCTAACTTGACCAGAGAGAGACATTCCAAAGGAGAGCTATGAGATGCCACTTGAAACTAGGATTATAGACTTCCAAGCATGTTGGTTTTTGATGTGTATGTCTGTCTCTATCTCTATCCATGCCTGCCTATCTCTTTCCTTCCCCCTCATGTGCAAACATATATATATACACACAATCTGTGGAAGAAACCAACCAGATCACCTTCGGCATAAATCTTTGTTAAATGATGCCTTGAGCAAAACATCAGCAAAGAGATTTATACTAATGTGTGAAGAACAGAGTGCTTTACTTTATAGGTTTTAGTAGTGCTGTTAGTTTGAGAAACTGAGTATATTATTCTTACACATAAGCAATCATTATTTGGAAAATAAGGATTTTGTTAAGAAGAGTAAAGATGAACTGATAGGGAGAAGACACAAGGCTATGTAAAGGTAGCTGGAAAATTCTCAAGAATGTGAGAAAATATATTCATATATAGTGTATATCTTTACTCTCATTATATTCATAAAGAGAGAGAACAACACATAGTGAATATATATATATTATATATATTCACATATATATATTACATATATGCACAGAACAAATAAGACAGAGAGAGTAGACTGAGATAAAATATGTATAACACAAAATTCATGGTTGTGACCATTTTAAACTACATTTTGCAGTTCACTGACAATCAGTACATTGATACAACCATAACTACCCCATCATCTCCAGGCCTCTCACATCCCAAACTGAAATCCCATGGCTAGTAAATAACTATCTATTTTCTCTTTCTTTGAGTTCTGGCATTTACCATTTTATTTCGTGTCTCTCTCTATTGAACCACTGAGTGCCACATAGGAGGGTAATTACATATTTGTCCTGTTCTGACTGATTTGTCTCTCTTAACACATGAGTCTGCAAGGTACAACCATGCTCTTGTAACTGTCAATATATCCTTTCTTTTCAAGGCATAAACCATCTGTATATACTGCATGCTGTTTACATATTTATCACTTTCTTCCACTGAAGGGCATTTGAAATGCCCCCACTTACTTTTCTTTTGAGATGGAGTCTTGCTATGAAACATAGGCTGGCTTCAAACTCACATCCCTTCTGCTCCGGCCCCTAAGTACTAAGACTACAACATGAACTACCTTGCCTGACTGGGTTCCTTTCTACCTTTGCACATTTCCAGCAATTCATCCAGGGACTTATACAGTTTACATCATAAAGTATCTAGGACTGGGGCTGGTATCAAGCTGAAAACTTTATAAGTGAGGACTCCAAACACCGTCCGTTAACACAAACACTGTTGGTAAAACAAATATAAAATCATAAGAGAGAGGATATTTTCTATTAGCAGCATCTAAGAGGAAATGAGGAAAGGTTGGGAAATTCACTGGAAGTTTGAAGTCTGATTTATGATGGATCTTTCAATAGCAACTTAATTAGGATTAGAGGAAGATCGCAACATGAGAGTTAACAGCACAGCAAGAGAAACCTTCTGAGAGGAGGCTTAGAGCATAAGTTATCACTTGATCCTTTCTGTGAATGGGGTGCTTCACAACATCTGAAAATAAACAATAATTATTTAAAACTCATCTCCAGGGACATGAAAGCTATGTTAATGAGCAGAGTGAGATAGTTAAATCTGTTTGATGTAGATCTGAGCTGTGTGGATGTCTATCATGAACCACAGTGCAGGAAGAATAACATTATTACACAGCCACTTGCCCAGGGTCACTGACAGGGACAGTGGCAGTGGTAAGATGGGACCCAGGCAAACTGACCGGAGAGCCTTTACTCTTACCACTAATCATACTGCCTCCACAATCTGGCCCTGAAAATAGTGCCACAGATAACATTACATCTTTGTCACATCTCCTGCCTTTGTTTAGATTAGCTTCTTCATAGAACCTAGTGCAAAACCCAAAATGTTGTTCCATCATCTCTTCCGACAGCAGGATAGGTTGTTGAGCAGTCTGTTGCCATGATATTGCATCCATCTAACTACCTCATTCCTTCAGCACGCCTATGGTAACCATCCACTGCTCTGTGCTCCCATGACAACAGTGCAGGTATACAGCTGACACTTCTCTGTGCTTCCTTTGACAGCATCCTTGGCCTCTCAAATGATCATCTCTATAGTCAGTGTCCACAAACACTTTATCTCCTGTGCTCCCATATACTTTAACTTTCTGCTGGTTTAGGGTTAAGGACTATAACCCAAGTTTTGTGAAGTGGGCTCATTGCCAATGTTAGTATAGCTGACAATCCAATATTTGATTTTTTTTAATGTTAATTTTTTTTTAAGAAAAAAAAAAAGCAAAAGGAGAAGAAATTTCATGCTAGACAAAATCATGTGAAATTAAAGTTCCGTGCATGCTAATAGTCCTATTGGAAGAGATTTCTTTTATTTACTCACTCACTGTCTGTGTCCAGACTCAGGGAAAGAACTGAATGGTTGTACTAGAAGTGAGTGACTTACAAAGGCTGAAAACCACGCTGCTCCGGTCTGAACTCATACAGCTTGGGACATAGCACAACCAGCCCAATAACAGTGGTGCTAAAAAGAATGAGGTTCACTTGCTTTGACTCTCACACAGGCAGTAGGCAACTTAACACAGTTCCTTTGCATAGAAATTTAAATTGGACCTCTATAGATCTTAGTGAAAAGCTACTTGTGTTTCTACACAATCCTTTTGTTTGGTTGACTGTTTTTGTTTGATTGGTTGTTACTTCCTACTTTGGTTGGATTTTTGGTTTGGGTTCTTTGGGTACTCTTGGTGTTTTGCTTTGCTTTGCTTTGCTTTAGTTTTGTAACCCATGTCTGTTTTGGTTCCTGAAATATTAATATGAAGACAAAGACCTGCCAATAAGAAAAGGAAAGACTTCAGAGTTTGCTAGAGTTGGCCATGATCACTAATAACTTGCATTTTGGTGAAGAATCACATGAGGAAGAGAAGTGGGCAGCCTTAGAGTGCACAAAAGGGGAAGCTTCTAGAGGTGGCCCATTGGTGCTATCAGTGTGAGGTAGCTGTCAATTCTCCTGGGAATCCTGTGTGATTGGTTAGAAGAGAGTGCTGCTTCTTCTGCATGGTCCTAGTTATATATAGCAGCAAAAAAATTAGACAAATTGCATGTTATAAAGTCTTTGCCCTTTGGGGATGATTACAGAAGCAACTGTGTATCTTTCTGGACTGATAGAAGTTTGGTAACAATCCTGCTTCCTGCAACTCTGATTTACAGGAAGCTGGCTCTCTGGTTTGTTTGTTGTTGCAGAATAGGGCAGGCTGGCCTCAGAGGACAGAGGGCAGGTTGCAGGTCACAATTCTGTTTTTCTGTATGATCTTCCTATGATGCATTTGTGCTTTCAATCTCCCAAACGTATGTACTGAGTGAGATTTTAGTTTTGATAGACTTGAATTGCAGGATGTAGTCAAAACATATGGTAGGTGCTCGGTGTGTTTGCTTAAATAAATGTCTTCATCGTGGAAAATGGGAGTGAAGTGGTGGAGCTAGAGTCTCTAAATTGGATGACACTCTAAAGGGAAAAGCTACTGGGATTAGCCATAAGAAAAATGAGTTGGGATGCAGAGGAAAGGTGGTGATATCTTCTCATTTCTCTGCCATAATACATTTATTTAAGTTACAGAGGCTCGTGAACACGGAGGGGGGAGGGAGGAAGCAGAGAGAGGGGGTTGAAGGGACACCTTTTGGAATATTCTTGAACATTTGTTAGTTAATTGTCATTTACTCAGAACCACAATGCCCCAGAGTATGGCCCATAGAAGCACCAAACCTGTGACCAAGTATCATTTGCCCATGTAACTTACTTTCCTCACACTGTGTCTAGCCCTAAATTTTCCTCACATCACTTCAAGTCATTTTCTATCTACTCTGGCTTGGTCCAGTTCAATGGCATCCCCAAAATTCTTTTGCAGAACAGCTGAGCTGAAAATGCCCATACTTAGACTGATAGGGCTCATGTGCTCACCATTTCCCATTGCTTGCTGGGCAAGCGTTTCATTGCCTCCGTTTGTGTGACTGCTCATAGCTGTGACTAAGTCCAGAGACAGAAGGAATACTAGTGTCCAGTTTCTTGTACTGCTACAGTCCATAGCTAAATTCTGTGTCTGATGGGCAGACAGTAAATGATGATGTGTTGTGGCCATTATAAACGTCTCTTTGCACTTGAAAAATGAATTTGCATATTAAGACACAGTTCAAATGATAAACACACCGCTGGCCTTCTCCCAATGACTCGTCATGTGTTTATTACACTAAGTGAACTGGTCCTATGAAACTATACCTTTTCTACTTAGAACTGACTGTCATTTCAGTAGTTAGTAAAAAATAAAATTGTTGGAAGTTTCCTGATTTTCATTGATGTCACCTACTCTGATGGGGCTTAGGACAAAGAATAATTGAAAGCTATCACTTGAGTGACTGTCTTCTGTATTTTCACTGATCATATGAAGACGATTCATACCCATTCCGTTTCCTGTGTTTTTCCAAATTCAGCAATATTAGTATTATTTTAATAGTAATGATCACTTAGGCAGCCATCTGCCTGCACGTGTTTTTATATAACCTCTTCCCGATGAGTCTAGTGCATTTTGCCAAACTGTTTAGAAGAATCATGACATGAGAATTCAATTTTAAATGTCATTGTAGTGATAATATTAATTTCATCTTATTATAATTGCCCTGCCTATATTACTGAAATTGTTTCCATTGCTCTAAAAGATTCTTATTTATAGTCATTACTTTTTCTGTCCCTAAGCTATGTGTTAAACCCTATTGTTCTGTTCCTTTTCTGTAAAATGACTTACAATGTCCCATTTCTGAAAAATAAAACCTATTCAACTTTTAAAAATACAAACTATCAGCTATAAAATTACTTCTACGTTGTCTGACAACTAAACAAGAGATTTTTGAGATCTTTAAAGTTATCTACACTTAATTATATGTATTCAGAAAATGTTGTCTGACTGAAGTAAATGAGTTGATTTGACTTTGGTTGCCATGATAGACTTCTTAAATGGTTTTAATTGTCACATGAATAAATGAATTATTTTGGCACATAGTATTAGTCTAAGAAGGCACAGTGTTGGTGTGTAAAAGAGTATGATAAAACAAAAGTCCCTGAATAACTAGGTAGTCGAATATTACAGAACATTTTATTTGTGAACTGAGAGGTTGTGGCATGCACTCACTAGTTTACTCAGCCTTAGGCACCATGGAGTCCAACTGGACCATGATCACACTTATAATTAGAAGTCAGCATCATCAGTCACCAATTATTGTAGATGAAAAGATAGAAGTTAATGATGCCAATCGTAGCAATTGCTGAATACATGCAGATGAGGTGTATCAGATAACTTTAAAGATCTCCAAAATCCCTTGTTTAGTCTAAGAATAAAATGCAAAACAAATCGTTTAAAATAATCATGACAGACATATTCATCAATATTTGAGGCAGAGCATTATTTTAATAAAAAAAAAGAGAGAGGTTATTTGTTTGCACATATAAATGCAAATAATTTATATATTGAGATATATGTCTGAGAACACGTAGAGGCAAACAAAAACAATCTGACTAAATTATGCAACTTGAAAAATGGAGCAAAGAACAGATAGCTAAGAAATTTGCATGGAAAACAAATTTCATTATCTAAATGAAAAATTGCAGGAGAATAACAATGGAAACATGTCCTGGTGGGGAAAAAAAAGCCTCAGTAGTGTTATTTTGTATCAGATTGCATCTGCTGAGCACAGTAAACCTACAAAGAACAGCAGCTAAAAGCTAGCAAGTTTTCCTTGGAATTTCCACAAGGATTGTGTCATAAACTCTCCTTAATGCAAATAATGACTATGTTTACATATATATATATGTATATATATGTGTATATATATATGTATACATATGTGTATATATATATGTATATATATGTATATATTGTATATATGTAATGTATATATATATATGTATATATGTGTATATATGTGTATATATATATGTATATATGTGTATATATATGTATATGTATATATATGTGTATATATATATGTATAAGGAATATTTATGTAAATATATATTCCTTGAAGGGTGTTACATTTTAAAAAGAGAACCTTCTTTCTAGAAAAGAACCTTAGAAGCATATGTAAACCTGAAACAATGTGTACATCTGGATTATTGTGGGTGGTACACTGGATGTATTTATGTTGTCTGCAGGTTCTTAGAATATGCTCCAAGAGTGAAAATAGCAGGAATACAGTAAATACAGGCATTAGCTAGATGCAGGAGATTTTAGCTTGTGAAATGAAATTTGAGATGCATAAAAAAAAATCTGTAAGAAGCAGCAGCCCAGTAACACTAATGCTACAGCACCTAGTAGCAACTCCTGTATTTCAGGCTCTGGGCTGCACTCCTTACCTCCATTCTCTCCTGCCAGATAGTTTCTTCAACAGTCACATTGTCAGGGAATTTAAAACTATTTCTTTTATTGGAAAAGAAAACTATTTAAACATCAGGCCAAAAAGAAAGCTAAACTTAGAATGTGGTTGTTGGTCTCCTTTCTGTATCTACGAAGAAATAAAAAGAAAGACAAGGAGAAGGGGGAGGAGGAGGAAAAAGAAGGAAGAGGAGGAAGAGGAAGAGGAGGAGGAGGAGGAGGAGGAGAAGAGGAGAGTACTTCTTTGGAGCTGGAGTGCTTTTTTGTTTGATTGTATGGCTTTTTGTTTGTTTGTTTTTAGGAATCTTTAGGTTGTTGGTTGTAAGTGATAGGCACAGTGTTGGTTGCATAAGGCATGCTATGTAAAGCAAGACTGGTTAAGCTTCCAAAAGGTCCTCTGAGTGGGGACCCTCCCTTCACTCTGGCTCTTCTTGATCAGTCTTCTGATTGTGAAAATATAAACAGCTCTGGGGCTTCTGTGGAATTCCACATTCAAGAGCAAAGCTAGAGGTGTCGAATTTTGTTAATGCCAACACCAGTTTTATTTCTGTGTTGGTGGGAAGGGAACATCTTTTCTTGGCTGGGAATCAAAAACTCCATTTTGCCTAATTTAGAAAGCAAATCATTTCTTAAACTTAGCTGCTTATCTCTGTCCCTAGTCCTTACCCAATGAGAAGTCAAGAAACTTCAGAAAAGTTGATGTGTTTTGTGGGTCTCTCAGGCATATGAGACACACACACACACACACACACACACATACACGATTACTTCTATGATTGTTATGCACCAACTCCAGCTGTAGCTTTTTAACAATTGAATCCAGAAGTGTGCATGGCTTGGGTAAGAGTCAACAGAAAGACATGGTTTATTGCCAATCCTTTCCGGGCCTCTCCTTCTTGACAGAAATTGATATTTTACTCACAATCCCTTAATTATTACCATTTCTGATAAAAAAATTTACTTTAATGGTATAGTTATGGGTGTCTTCCTGTGTGCTTGCTGGCAGTGAGTTTTGAAGATATGGATTCTGATTCTGAATTAAATTGTTCATTTGCCTGATCCATCAGGATGTAAGGCACCTCTACCATGTATACCTGCTCCTAGGAGTGACCCACCCCAACTACCCGAGACCTATGATGTTCTGTATGCTCAGATCCATGAGCTAAAATAATTCTTTCCTTTTGTTGTATAATGATGAGAAACACTGAAAGGAAGTTCTATGAATCTAAAAATATGCAAGAATTTAAGCCTGACCACTCAATTGCCATTCATCGATTGTAATTCAGCTGCTTTGAAGCCTGAAAGACAATCTTGTGCATGTCTCTTGAGAATACAGTGGACAAATTCAAGAAACTGTATTTGCTCTCAAAGACTTGATTAAAACAATTAAGCATAACAAAAGTATTAGTTTCTTTAATGTTGTTATGATAAAATACCATGACCAAAAGCAGCTTAAGGAAGAAAGGTTGTTTTGTCTTCTGCTTCTAGAAGGGGAAACCAAAATGTTGGAGTGAAGCATGAGAGCTGATGACAGGAGCAGAAAGCCTAGAGTGGCATGCCTCCTCCAGCTAGGCATCCGGTCCTAAGAGCGACATAGCCTTCCCAAACAGCACCGTCAAATGAAGAACATTTCTCAAATACCCAAGCGAATGAGGGACATTCTCGTTCAAACCAACAGAGAACAGTCAAGTAGAAAACCATTAGCCATGGAGTTATTTGGTTTCACTAACTAACAAACAAAGCAAAAGAACAATAGCAGTTGTTGTCATCATAAGGAAAAGAAAACTAGAAAAATAAAACATGCCTTAGATTTCAAATCAAAATAAATTTTGGTTTTCTATTTTTTTGACATTTGTATATTTTTAAACCAAGTTCATTATTTTTTAATGTATGTATGTGTACATACATAGAAGTATGTTGTGTGAAAATGTATTTCTTTGTATAATCTTTGTTGAGGAGCAAAATTTTATATTATAACTCATTTTTATTCACAAGGATTTTTAACTACAATAATATAATATATTACATTTTATTCACATTATATATTATATATCATATGTATTTATTATACATCATATATTATATGTTATACATCATACACCATACATCATAAATCATTATTATATATTATATATATTATATAATACAATTATATATTACATATTACACATTACATATTGCATATTACATATTACAATTATATAGTACATATTATATATTATATATTGTATATTATCCTAGCAAATAATATAAAATTAGAAAGATCTTTTCCTTTTGAGATTAAACAGAAATGAAAATACATTATAATCATAAGATATACCTTTGAAATTTATCATAGTCTGTTTCCTGGTTTAAAAAAGAAATAATTTTCTTTTTTATTTAGAACAGCATACTCGATTGCTTGAAAGTCCTCAAAGAATAGCATTGTCTTGTATGAAAACACAGACTGACTTTAACTGACCTAATAAGCTTCTTTCTGAGAGCCTTTTAGCTTTGTATCTTGAAGCCGACTTCTCTAAAATCTGTAGCTTCTCCAACTAGTTTCCTTAATCCTTAACACTCAAATTCCACACACCCAGTAATCTGGCCTTGAAGAAACATAATGGATTTAATGAGCAAGAGATCAATTAGGAATTTTGATACATGGTGATATGCTTAAGCAATTATGTCTGTCCTAAGCAGGAGGCTCATCCTTTAATATGACAAGGGAGTTGACATGTCACTTAAGTTTTCCAGTGGCTTGGAGCAACTTTGCTTATTGCCCATCACCAATCTGACTCCTTCTTTTGAGGCAAGACATGTGACTGCAGCTGACTTAAATTTGTAATTATATAGGGTAGCTTACTGGCTTTCCTATCTGCTGCTTTGTTTGCACCAGAAATAATGCGATTTACTTCTGGAACTCCCTGGAAGCAGGAATTATTCTGAGAGATGCCTGCTAACTCCTGTAGACAACTCCAAGTTTCTATGATCAAGAAGCAACTTCAATGTATACGGTGTGCCCAGTCCTCTCCACCATGTGGTTAGATTGGTACAAACAATGTTTTTGTTCTGATACTGGTGGGATGCTAAGAATTATGGAAATAGGCACAATTTTGGAGCCTTGAGTTTATTACTGGATAAATTACCAAACATGATGCATCCTGATCAAATCATTCTGAACTCTATAGGCATCTTATAGTCAGCAAACTTCCTGAAGGAAGTTTGTTTCAGGCGAAGGGTTTTGTGAACACTGACCAAGCTAGGGCCTGAAAATCTGAAGCCTGTGCTGGGGAGCAAAGGTGTAATTTGAGCTTTCCTGAGGAATAGACGACCTTTCTCAGAGAGGAAGCAGACATAGTAAATATGTCCCATGTTAAGAGTGACTAGGGTAAGGGAGTGGGGCATACATGACTTAGGCTACATCTGAGGTCACTCATATTCTCTGGGTAAGGGAGAGTGGCTTAGTGAGTGTGTGACCCATACAACATGACAGTTGTCAGGCTACCTGTTATCCTTGGGAGTTGTAGGTACAGGGATGAGAGAGATAGGACATGGGGACATGAGTGGGGCTGAAGCTGACCATGTTCTCACTTTGCTTGTAGCCTACCTGCTCAGGGCATGGTTCCCTGGAGGCACTGGTTATTTGACACTCAGACCACTCACAAGCACTACAGTGGTAAAGGACAGACTGTGACTTTTACTGTCTTATGGAGAATTTTCAGTGCTCCCCCTTAGCTCAACATTCTTCTTTCTTCTTTGTACCTGCCCCCTTATTTCTGAATTTATCAGGTTTCACCCCATTTTGGTTTTGACCAAAGGAAGAAGCTCACAGTAGTTTGTAGGTGATGGGAAAAGGCCAAGTTTCATTTGGCCAAAGCAAAACTTAGTAGTATGGAAAATATAAAAAGCAACAACAACAACAAAAAGGTCTTTGTAGTCCCCTCAGAAAGTCCCAGGTTCCTCTGTAGAGCAACTCTCAGTGTCAGATTTGCTTCTTTTTGTACTTGTACAGGATCATTTTTCATATGTTTAAAATTACATCTTAAGAAAACCCACAAGTCAATTTGATCGTTTTCTATGTATAATTTATTCAATAGTCCTTCAGAAATTAATACAGAATGGCCATTTTTCAAAAAGACAAGAGAGATTGGCTTCAATTCGGCACAGTGTTTTCTTATTAAAAGGCTGAAAAAAAGAACAGCACACTTTCTTTTGTAAAAGAAGGCTTTTTGAAGGCTATCATATAAATAAAAAACACCATCTCTTTTTCCTCTTCTCACCTTGGCATCTGTATAATGTCTACTGAGGCCTAACCCTGACATTTATGGTTGTAGATACAACACAGATGATAGAGAAGGAGACGAAGGCCAGAGCGCTGGCTCGTGTCTGCCCTGGGAGGCAATTGCCATCTTGTTTCTATACTAGCTCTATGAGCAGAAAATGGAACTAAATCCAATACTAGATGGAGAAAGAAAGTACAGGATGGAGGAGGAGCAGAGGAGGAGGTGAAGGGAAAGAAAAGAGGAAGAAGAAAAGGATGAAGTGAGGAAGGAGGGAATGCGGAAGGGGGAAGAATAGGAAAGAAAATGAGGGCAGAAGAGTTGCAGTGTGGAAAGATGGGAATGACCGGAAAGGGGAAGGAAAAAAAAGGGGACTGAGAAAGCAATAATTCTCTTACATAAGCTGGGTTCTCCTCTGTACCTGCACAAATGGATATAGAGTGACAAACAGGACAAATGTAACAGCATGCAATGTCTAATGTATAAGTAGATGTATCTGTATACTAAAGCTGGTAATTGTATGTACATCCCATCTCATTGTATCTGTATTGATCCATCATTAGTATAGTATTACGTATCTAATCTGTATCTGTATCGTACATCTCCATCTGACATCTGTATCTCCATCCTGTATCTGTATCTGATCCCATCTGTATCTGTATGTCTTCATCTCCATCTGTATCTGTATCTGTATCTCCATCTCCTCTGTATCTGTATCTGTATCGTCATCTCCATCTCCATCTGTATCTGTATCTGTATCTGTATCATCTCACTGTATCTGTATCTGTATCTGTATCTCCATCTCCATCTGTATCTGTATCTGTATCCTCTCATCTGTATACTGTATCTGTATCTGTATCTCGATCGTCCATCTGTATCTGTATCTGTATCTCCATCTCCATCATCTGTATCTGTATCTTGTATCTGTACTATCTATCTCCATCTCCTATCTGTATCTGTATCTGTACATCTCCATCTGATCTGTATCTGTATCTGTATCTGTATCTTCATCTCCATCTGTATCTGTATCTGTATCTGTATCTGTATCTGTATCTGTATCTCCATCTCCATCTCCATCTGTATCTGTATCTGTATCTCCATCTGTATCTGTATCTGTATCTGTATCTGTATCTCCATCTCCATCTGTATCTGTATCTGTATCTCCATCTGTATCTGTATCTGTATCTGTATCTCCATCTCCATCTGTATCTGTATCTGTATCTTAACTGTATCTGTATCTGTATCTCATCTCCATCTGTATCTGTATCTGTATCTCCATTCCACTGTATCTGTAATCTGTATCTGTATCTCCATCTCCATCTGTATCTGTATCTGTATCTCATCTCCATCTGTATCTGTATCTGTATCTGTATCTCCATCTCCGTCTGTATCTGTATCTGTATCTGTATCTGTATCTTCACTCCATCGTATCTGATCTGTATCTGTATCTGTATCTGTATCTCCATCTCCATCTCCATCTGTATCTGTATCTGTATCTCCATCTGTATCTGTATCTGTATCTGTATCTGTATCTCCATCTCCATCTGTATCTGTATCTGTATCTCCATCTGTATCTGTATCTGTATCTGTATCTCCATCTCCATCTGTATCTGTATCTGTATCTCCATCTGTATCTGTATCTGTATCTCCATCTGCATCTGCATCTGCATCTGCATCTCTATCTCTATCTCTATCTCTATCTCTATCTGTATCTGTATCTGTATCTGTATCTGTATCTGTATCTGTATCTGTATCTATATTATGTATGGCATACTAAATGAATAAAATTAAATGCCTGATACATCATAAAAGCAAAATGCATACTATTATTACTTGGCCATCTGGAACTACTAATTTTAAAAAGAAACAACTAGAGATACCATTTCCTATACAATTGATAACCAATTGAAGAGATTTCTTTTCTGCTCAACAACAGCAGCTTCTCAGCTCCATTCACTGTCTACTTGGAACAGCCACTTAGGTGCACTCGCCCAGAGCAATGCTTCCCAGGGTCCGTCCAGATGCCAGGACATCTGAACCAGACTGCAGCTTTTAAAGGGGGAGACAACATTGATCTAGGAAGGAGCCTTCAAAAGCCATTTCTCTAGCTCTGTTTCTGCATACTCACCTTCAGGCAACTGGAGAAGTGTAAAGAAATGCTGTTCAGCAAATCTTGATGAGGTTCCTGCATCACACTTGAGAGAAGGAAGCAAGATCTCCTTAACCAGATGGACTCTGCATGGGCAAAATACAGAGGCCAGAGAGAGCTCAGAGTTTACACATAATCCTGCTGAGATGGGGCAGGAGGGTTGGCTTTTCTGTTTTGTTCTCACTCAAAAAATTCACTGCAGGAAGGATTTAAAATAAACCCTTCTAGAAAGTCTGTGTCTAAAAGAGAATTCTAGAATCACATTTGCAGAGCTCTCAAGGATGCAGAACACGCCTCATGGGGGCCAGTCTGACTTCTTCCAGCCTGACTACCTGCACTGGGCTTCTCCTCTACCCTCAACTTCTCAGCTGTGAGATGCAGAGAGAACCTTTCTT
Source organism: Mastomys natalensis (assembly GCA_021653895.1). Lineage (NCBI taxonomy): Eukaryota > Metazoa > Chordata > Mammalia > Rodentia > Muridae > Mastomys > Mastomys natalensis. Next base: position 472,806 of record JAJTUV010000607.1, on the reverse strand, counting down.
CCATGATGTAAAGATTCAGTGATCCAGTGTGCGTCATGCTTAGGATACTCCTGACAAAGCAGGTACTGAGAAACTGACAAACTTTGACATGACATCACTTACCTGATGAGACAACTTCATTTTATTTTGAGAGTCTAAACAACTGAGTCAGATCACACATGCGCAAAGACAGGATCGATACCTAAGAATCCGAATTCGACACTTAGCACTGTTCAGGGGTACCTTGGTTAATTGTCACAAGATAAAATTTGTTACTACCGATTCACTCCCAAACCTTGCTCATTACCCTGAAGCTAATAAATTGTCAAATGAACAGTTCAAAACAGTTTATTGCCTCTTGGTACCACCCAAGACTGTGGCCATGGTTGCCTCTCTGTTTATAAGCATGACGATTTCCTCAATAATTTGATTTAAAAAGGATTTTTACAGTTGCATGTCTTCAGAGTCTTGAAGGCATATATGAAGACTGTTGAATATGGATTCAAAAAGAAATCAGTGTGGGAAATAAATGGTGGCATTGCCTCGCTGCAATGCCTAATTGTGTTCTTTTCATGTATGCTAATTGCTGGATCACCTATTGTGGCTTTGTCCTAATTTTATTCATGGTTTTCTTGTTCGTTCTCTGGGGAATGACTGGCTGGCTGGCATGCATCTCCCTCTCTTTTGAAAGGCCTAAGACCATCAAGCCATTTAATTATTTTAGTAATGACTTTGGTAAATGCATAAGACATTCTGCTCCTTTATGTCTCATTCTGAATTCAGATGGTTTTTTTCTTTTTCCTTCTTTTTTTTTCTTTCTTTTCTTTCCTTTTCTGTTTTATTACTTAGTTAAGAATACCACCCAACACTCTTTTTTTGGAAGGACTCTGGCAGTCCCTAAGGACATCCTGAGGCTTTTCCAGGATGAAGTCCTATTTTCTTTCTTGTTAAACACTTCAGGTGACTTCTTTATTTTAGCTTTGGGTTTATGATCCCCAAACCAAGACTGAGGATGGCCAGGTGACTCTGTGTCTATGCAGACAGAACGCTGTTCAAGGACCCTTTCCCTGTTGAATAACTTTTAGTCTTTCCTTTCGTTTCCTTCTTTATGATGACCCATATAAGTGATTGCCTCCACAAAAACCTTGTAGCTTTCCATCATTTTTCCATCATTTCCTAATGTCCACAAAGAAATACGTACCAATCTGAATAAACTGTTCTCTCGGAATCATGATAGGTAGTAAAACCTCATTAGATAAATTAATTATTACAAAGCATTTACATGAGTCTTTCCCACATAGAGTAAAAGATATATAGTATTTAGCAATTAAAAATAAACCAATTAAAGTAATTATTATGTGTAATTTTTTTTATAAGACTGTTTTAAGTGAGGGATTTTAGTAACATAACTTAAAAGGTGGAAATTTTTATCGTGAAACCATATATAAATGTTGGTAATCCAAGAAACATTTTATAGCAACTTTCTACTCTGCATCATTTAGTCCTCGGGTTCTATCCTTCCCAATGTGGTCATAGGGCAGTGGGCCATGGGAAAGCCCAGTCTGTTTTCCAACTCCATATTCTCTCAATTTCAATACTTCCTATTTCAGCTGAGCCTTATAAGGCCTGATCTGAACTCAGCTCTGCTTCCAGTCTCTCAAATACAGTGAGAATGAATTCAACCCACATAAATCTGGTTATACTGGATGTCTGTCTACATGTGGTGCATCTTAAGCATCATGGAATCCTACATCTGAGGTGGGGTCATAATTCTTGTGGGATTCCCTAGTCCTGATGACTATTATGTTGATGGGGGCAGGAGGAACAGCAGGAGGCACCTTTACATTCTATATACTGTAAGACACATTTCTAGCCTTTAACACAGATATAAATGGTGACATAATAGGAATAAGAGATTCAGAGGCACTTGTACGTGCAACCTACCTGCAGAGATCCCCAGCCAAACAATGAGAAAACATGCAGGAGTCATTAAGATAAAAATGAATCTAGGAGACAAGGCTGACCCCTGCCCAGAGGGACAAGCCTTACCTTGGAATGCTTCCTGGCATCATTCTGGCTCCCTGTAAAATGCATTCTCAAGCAATGACTTCAGGGAGTCAGAGCTTCTGAAGTTTTAGTCCTCTGGCTTCCCAGCTTGCCAGCTCCCTGATTCAAAAGCATAATTTAAAGACATAATTCCTGTCTCCACTTGTTGCTTTCTGTTGTGACAGACCGCAGTTACAGTCTCATTAAAACAGAACCCCCTACCCACCCCAACACACATTTGTTCTTTCAAGGTTTCAGACTATGGGTTGCTATGCTCCTCTTCCACTTCTTCCCATCTCTGTAGCAGAAGTGAAGAGTGTCACCAACTATTAATGCAGTCTATATGGTCTAAAGGCCTTAGGATTCTGTCACAGAATAGGTAGAAGTGACATATTCTGGGTTTTCTTTTTCCTGGGATATGGAAGAAGGGAGAGACTTCTACACATCCTTGAGTACCTTATCCTCCTCTCTGCCAGTCCATACATTATCTTTCTTCTACCCTAGTGGGTGGCCCTCTCCCTTTGAAGATGCCTTCTGTGAATATCTCCCTCCTTCTGTGCCAGTTGCTCAGTTGCAGACACGACACGTCAGAATAATGGCTTAACCTGAGATAAGAGAACTGAGTTCCAGTATCTACATGTTCTCCTGGGATAGCAGAGCCATCTCTGGAACTCAAATGCTCCCCTGCTTACGTGAGGATAAACTTATACCTAGGTATTGTTTATGGGTAACTTTTGAACTCCAGGGGAAGATGTCAGTTCAATGTGTGTTGAAGCTGGCACTTAGACTTCTCTTGGGTTCACCAGTTAATTGAGTCACTAACTTGGCAGGAAGTGCTACAGTTGACATGAAGTTTCAGGAACATGTAGAGAAATTGATTCTCATTTTACAGGTGAAAAAATATGAGGCCTGAAAGATCAAATGTGGATTCTGTCATTCTCCCATCAGCCACTGTCAAACCCTCTGTCTAATCCGCTTAGGAAGGCACTACACTCTGTGGTTAACGCTAGAAAGGTAAGAAAAACAGAGTTCTTCCCACAAAGAAGCTTTAGGTCTTGGGGTGTGGGACGTTCCCCAAATGCCATTATCACTCAGCTCAAGATTCAGTTCTGGACTAGATGGCGCACAGCTATGATTCCAGCCCCAGGGAGGCTGAAGCAAGAGGAACACAGGTTTAACACTAGGCTGGGTTACATCTTGAGACTCTGGGGATGGGGGGTGTGCTCATGGTCACTGACCACCACTCTGTCATCATCACCTGTGAACTTGGAACACAAAAGGAACCTGGAAACCTCTTTTCATACCCTGTGAGTGGATTTAGAGAGGAAAGAAAGGCCTCTTTATGAAGTGCCTGTGTGTATGCATAGGTTCAGTAAAAGGATATACAAAAAACAATTGGAGCAGAATAAGAGAGAGAATTAATCTACCTCTTTGTATTCAGACAGGAGTCATTTAAGATGATCCTCAAAGAAAGGATGAAGTTCTCTCAGCACCAGCTGGAGTGTTTTCTTGCCCAGAGATTTCTATCTAGGTAGGGGAATTTTCAGTTCTTAAGTTAGATTTTTCAAAAAGACTGGCAACAGCAAAATGTTGAACACTTCTCAAAGTGTCCAAAGCTACATCTCCAGGACCCTGGAATAAGTTACAGTTCAAAAAAGAATGGAAGTCATAGATAAAGAGTTTGTAATCAGAACTTAACAGACAGATTATCTTTGATGATCCAGGAAGACTGAACGTAATCCCAGGAGTCCTCGAAAGGGCCAAAGGGAGGCAGGCAGGACGCTGAGGTATGGATTCCCATACACCAGCAATGAGCTTGGAGGTCTTAGAAGCTGGAATGAAGGAATGAAGGATGCCCAGAAAGGCCAGAGAGGGCAAGAAACCATATTCTCCAAGAGCTCCCTAAAATAAAAAGAACACAACCCTGCCACCACCGTCAGTGTAGCCTGGTGACAATGACATGAGACTTTAAACCAGTAACCATCAGGAAACATGCTTCGCAGCTATGTCACATACTTTGCAAAGAGTTTTACAGCTGCACCAGAACACCTGACATTAACTGCTAAGATCCTAAAGCCCCCTCCTCCTCAACACACAGAGTAGCCGGGGAGGATTTGCACCTGCGCACAAAGAAGCAGCGAGAACAAAGCACTCTCTGAAGTTTACTCTTTGAAAGCAAGCTTAAGGTGAAGTTACACAAACGTTTCCTGAACTGTTTTTTTTTTTTTTTTTGGGACACAGATAAGGTAAAGAAGGCCACTGAGAAATCTCAGAACCATGAGGTTTGTGGTTCTTTTGTCCGGAGACTGATGAGACCTCATGAGAAACTACAGAAATCTACTTCCCTTTGTTCCTTGAGACTCCACATAAGGACTGCTGGGGCTGCCTTGTTCTCTCTGATGCAGGGTCTTTCCTTGTGGTCTGAGGCGAAGATCCGCCCTACTTCCTCATACTCTTATCAGGTTCTTATGCACAGCTTCCACTAACTGTTGGAATGGAGTTTGAAAGCCGAGGTTTCCCCAAAACACCTAATGAGACACAAGCACTCTGGGGCTTGATGATTCTGGAAAACAAGAGTGGAACAGGAAGGTGGGAAAATCATCAAGAGGATGCCTGATCATCCCTGCGTACAACCAGCCTTGGTGCTCACTAGGACCAAGGGACTGAGAAAGTGTGCCTGACAGTTCATGGGTTTGTATAGGCTTCAAATGGTTGCCTGGGCTCTACTGCAGCACCATGAGGTAATAATATAAGGTGAGCTGAAGCCAGGATCCCCAGACACATCCATTTGCAGCTGGTGTTCACTGCTGAAATAGAAGGGAATACATACTGCTCCTGTGAGACCACCAATTAGCTGCCCAATACAAGGGACATACCTTTATCAACGCTCACCACTGGCCTGGCCTCCAGACTATCTCAGTCATCTCCAGCATAACATCCATGGGTCCCAGGCTTCCAAAGGCCTCCTGTAAATGTGGCCTCCACTAGGCCACACACAGCACAAACATGGGTGGCCGAACATGTTGGCTACTCATCAAGGAAGCACATATTGGGCCAGCAGGATAACTCAGCAGGTAGAGGTGTTCACCACCGCCATGCCCTATGACCTGAATTCATTCTCCAAGATTCACATGATGTAAGGAGAAAACTGGTTCCCAAAAGTTGTACACTGAATTCCACATATGTCATTCAGGTTCATGCACATATGATGATTTTATATAATATACTAATATTATATATATAATTATATAATATATATAAAATCATCATATGTGCATGAACCTGAATGACATATGTGGAATTCGGTGTATATATAAAATATATATAAAATCATCATATGTGATTATACATATATATTCATATGTGTGTATGTGTGTATATGTGTACATGTGTATGTGTATATATGTGTATATGTGTACATGTACATATGTTTATATATGTATATATATATACATATACATACATATATATATATATATATAATTTTGAAAAAAGATTAAAGAAGTCATAGGCTAATTCAGTGTCACATAAACCATGACATAATCAATGTAGCTGTCCTCCCATTACATATCAAAAGGAAATTAAAACATGGAAATAAATAAAGTTAGCATTTTTCAACCTATGGGCTCTCCTGTTGTTCTTTACAGTGATTTGAAGAGAATGGCAGGCCCAATGGCTTGCCACCAGAGACTTAAAAAGGCATGGTATTCTTGCTTGAAGCTAGGAGTTCCTTTGGGTTTTGTTGAAATTATCAAGCAAGTTCAATCTGCAGGATTCATCTTAAACCTATTATTTTTCGAAAGATTCTTTGTGGCATTCAAGGGTTTCAGCGGAAGTCAGCAGCTGAATGAAGAGCTTAGATAAACTTGGTGATCCGGAAGTCTGCAAGTGGCTTGTACACTTGAACTGAACTCCAAGACGTCCCTCTTATTTGAAAACCCAACCTTGCTCCTTCCTCAGTGTCCCTTGTAGTGTTCTCAGCAATGCCTGGAGCAGCATCCCAAGGCACAAAGCAGAGGGCTGCTGCCATCCACAGCCTTTGATCTCACAACCAGACTGGCCCATGCACAAAGCTGCTATGCTAATTTCCTTCCTGGAGCATTCTGGGTCCCCAGGGGCGGGCATCATACAACATTCAGATGCAATTCCTTTAACTGTCACACGGGAAGCTCAGAAGATTGCTGTTAATTGCATGGTACATATTGCTCACCGGTGCTCCTGGAGTTCAGTGCTTTGCATACTGCAAATCAAATTAGGTGAGCTGACGCCTCACAAAGAGCAAGACTCCTTTATACATTTTCTTTTTGTCCTTCCTTTCTCCTTCCTTCCTTCCTTCCTTCCTTCCTTCCTTCCTTCCTTCCTTCCTTCCTTCCTTCTCTTACATACACACTCAACACAATCATGTTTTCTGTCATTTCTCACTTATACATAAGTGTAAAACCTCCCTGGTGATTCCCATGAACCTGTTTAAAAGCAGACGTCAGTTTTATCTTATACCTGTAAATGTCATTTTTGAAAACTGGCATTAAGCATTAAATTGGACTTTATTTTTAAATACATTTTGAAGAGAAGAACAAATTATTACCAATTAATTAGTTGCCTGGTGCGTTCAAGAACAGTGGTGAGACATTCACTTGTAAATCTATAAAGCAAAAATCCTGAAGAAGCTCGTGAGCCGTGTAATTAAAGTTAATTAACGCATTTGCTAATTGACTATTATTTAGCACTCCAGCTGCTGAGGAAAAAAATCCATAGGCCCATTAAATATTAATTAGCAAAAGTCTATTGTCTGATGCTGTCAGTGTATGAATTGATGAGAGTCTTACAAGCGTAGCTTTGTTAGGCTGGACACAGAGAAATAGCAACCGGCTTGTAAGGGATAAGAAAATAAGACCCTCAGAATAAGCAAGGGAGCCCTGAATTTCAGTTAATTTTTTTCTCATTCGACTCTCTTGCCAGGAATATGAGAAATAACCTGTCATCTGTCTGCAGAGCTACCTACAACCTTCAGAGGTGTATAGTTTGCAGTATGTCAAATGCTTGCTGTTTCTAGGGACTCTGTGGGGGTATACCTGAAATGAAAGGAAATCACCCAGCAATTGTAGAAACAAAACACTCCCTGTGGGTTTCACAAATAGCTGCTGGAGATAAAATTCACACACCACACAATTCATCCATTTGATGTAACTCTTAATGGCTGGTGCATGCGTATTACTCCATTTTTAATTTTTGAAAATTTCAAATGTATAATAAAACTTACCAATGTAACTGTTTGGTGTGTGCAACTCAATAGCTTTCATTCCTTCCTGATGGTGTATACGCTCCAGAGCTTTTTTTTTAAGTGTGTTCAGTGTCCTTGTGGCTTAAGGGACAGTCTTGGAGTCCAGTTATCTACTTCTCAATGCTAAAATCTATACCTGCACCCATGTGACTAAGCACACCAGTGCTCAGACCACAGTGATAACATAGAGAGAGTCTCTGACTGGCCTCTTACGCAGTACCTGTCTTATTTTCTTCTTCCTTGCAAACTCTATTTCTACGTGCCACAATTTCCTGAAGGAAAAAACAAAAACAAGAATCATACGCTTTTTTTTGTTTGTTTGTTTGTTTGCAGGGTGGGACACCAGAAACCTGTGAGTCTAGCACGGGATCGAAGGCATCCACTGTGATTTGCAGGTTCTTGCCTCCCAATACAACACTTTGGACATAGAAATGTGAACAGTGACAAAGAAGAGAAAATTTATTAGAGGAAAAGACAGCTCTGAGAGTGACCAGAGCTGGAGAAATTGCAAGGCTCAATGACCCCCAGGCTAGCCACATTGAGACTTCTGTACAGTGAGCGTTTTCCTAGGCATTTGCCTTTAGCCGTTACCTGTCAGCTTTTGAGGGAATCTCCCTGTTGGTGCTAATCTTGATTCCTCACTTTCTGCTTCAGTCTCCTACCATGCTATGTTCTAAATATGATTTTCCCCTCATGGTTCATGTGTGGGAAGGTTGGCCCCTCAGAAGTCAATGTTGAGGTGGTGAGTCTATGGTAAGTATAGACTTGTGGGAAGTCTCAGAGAAACATGGGTGACACGTTAGAGGACTAAGATAGCTCTTTGAGACTCCTAGTTTTTATGAAGATGAGCTGCCATTGAGAGTCTGAGCCAGGAACCAGGAACACCAGAAATGACATAGAACCTATTACAGAGCTACTTTGAGTCTCCAGATTTATATGGTTCCCATCATCATTGCCCTGAGCTGCTCTTTCCAGATATTTTAAAGCATGATCAGTCCCACTGAAATACGCTCACACCACTGTGGGGCCTAACCTTAGTACCCCAGACCTGTGAGCTAAACAACTGTGTTTATGTTATAACGTTAGAACATCTTGGGAATATTGCTACAACAACAACAAGAAGAAAAGTAATATAATACACAGTGCGATTTAAAACAATACACCAATGTGATCACCGCAAATCCAATAACTAAGTCTATCCTCGGTCGGTGTAGCACCCAGTTCACAGTAGCTCAGCATAAGTTCTTCTTTCATTAATCCCAAAGTAACAAAAACAATAGAAGGGAACATTTCCACAGAATTCCAATAACATTTAGTTAAAATAGAATAACTTCTAGAAAGATCAGCTTTATAGGTACAATATGAAATCAAAATAATAATGCCCAATAATTACTTATAAATTACAGGAAATGTCCCTCAGGCTCTAACTCATGTTATATCTCATGTAATCATGAGGCCTGAAGATATTGGGTTCTGAGCCTCATCAGGAGCTTTGGTTCTGTGCATATACCTCAGTTTAGTATGCATTTTCTCGTTGATAGCTATTATTCTACCAACAAGAAAGAAAAATCTAAGATTTGAGAAGACAGAAGGAAATGTCACTTGGCACCAGCTAGAAATTACAGTCAGAAAAATCCATGGCGTATACAGTCCCTGTTCTGACAACTCTCAACAGAGACGCATGCCTCGGCTACTGCATAGTTGGAGTCCCATGAAGTTGCGCTTGAGAGGAAAGACTTACACAAAAGCCTGAGAGTGTCCTGCTGGGAAATAAGCAAGCTGGTCAAATCCGAACAATCTTATCTCCCTTCAGAGAAACATGTAAAAATACTGTCTTGAAGCAGGTTAGTGTAAACCAAGTGCAGGCATAGCCTGTTCTGCTACAAAGCCCACTGCTGGGTCACCTCAAGACAGATATTCCTTTGAACCTCTTCGTCTCCTCGTTCCTCACAGATAATAGGAGTTCCCTGTAACTGTTCCCCTGAGAATAAAATTAAAAAGGAAAACTCAGCCCTGAGTCCAATACAATCTAAAGATAAAATAAATCTTAGCTTCCCTATAATCTCCACTTGACAGTAGAGGTGATGGGGTCAGAGAGATTTAACAAGGTGACTTCAGTCACATGGCCACTTGGTGAGCCTAACTCGGGAAGGATTGGCTCTCTTCACTACGATCACATATACTTTCTCGACAAACTGTCAAAGTCGTGATTCAATCACCTGGTTCATGACCTTAACCAAGAAGAAGCCTCTTGATTTGGTCAGCTGCTGACAATGGCTTCAACACCCAGGAAGCTGCTGCTGTGCATTCATTGAATCAAGTGGTAACTCCTGGGTAGCCTCAGCTGTCTGTCTGCAGCCTCTGCTGTCTGCAGCCTCCACCATCCCCCTGCTTTGCTTTCTCCATTGTTTGTATAGGAGGATTTGACCAGTCATTTGTATTTGTTTATAAGGTACCCTTTTCCGCAGGCTCCAAACTTGATAAGATTCCCCGTTGTGTTTCAAATACACAGACCATACCCTGACCCATAATGAATATTGCTTAATGAATGAGTGAACTTTTGTATCTTGGGACGTTGAAGATATACATTTATGGAATTGTTGCCTTTGTTGTTATACAGGTTTCATATATTTTTATTTAATATGTATATTTTAATAATTTCCTACATCAAGTGTGCTTTCTCCCTGACTTGGTTGCCAAGATCATATAATAAATAGTATTATTAGGGACGAGCACTGTGATCATCTCTGTTAGCTGAGTTTGATTTTGCTTTTTTTTTTTTAACTACCTTTGTTTATAAGGAAGTTCATCAAAGAAACTAAACCCACAGCAGCCAGTCACGAATGGGTTCAGCTTATCAGAATTTTGCAGATTTGAATAACATTCCTTAAGTAAATTCACAGATATTCCCTATTAATTTTAAGGTCTAGAACCTAACAGTCCAAGATCAGTTTACTCAAGACATGCTATTCAAAGTGATCTGCAATATCAAAGCAATCCCTATTCCAGAGTTTCTTTCATTTATAAAAGACAAAAACTGCATACTGAAACACACACAAACTTAAATACTCAAAGTAATTCTAGAAAAAGGAACAAGGCTTGAGGCCTTGCACAACCTGATTTTAAAGTATAATGGAAACTGTGATTGTTGAAACATGTGGTATGGCAGATAATGACCGTACTTTATACCTACGATTAGTTAAAATTTGACAAAGGTGCTAAGAGTGCAAAATAATATGGGATCATCTCTTTACTAATGGTGCTGAGATTTTTCCTGCTGGAGAATGAGCGAGCCTTCATCTCATCCCACACATAAAAATCAATTCAAAATGATTAAAGATGAAAGTGTAAGACCTGAAACTATAAAACTACAGAGAGAAACCACACGGGAAAACTATACAATATTCGTCTATACAATTTCTTTAGGCTTAATTGCAAGACTGGAGCAAAAACAAAACAAAAAATTTTTAAAGTCATCCAGAAACCTACTACCACTGCAGAAGTTTCCTAAAATATACACATATGTATACAAAAAATAGCTTAACTAGATTTACCCTATAACAAGTGGACAAATCCTACTCCCATAGATAACATAGACTATCAAATAAAAAGACCAGTGCCAAGAACAGGTTCTTTTTCTTGGAGTAGTTGACCAGTGAGTCCTGTAGCCAACTTCCCCAACCATTACACGTTACTGCCACCCTCAAGAACCTGATGGAAAGACTCTGTTGCTGAACCAGCACATAATTGATTCATAGAACACAGAGAAATCAAGCTAATACTGACCTGAAATTTTTGTTCTTAGGATGCTATGCATGCCACCTCAGGAGAAAGGTAATCATCACCCTTACCTAGTCTGTGAACCCTAAGAGTTACAGAAATGACCTATCAGGAAAGATATGTCCTAGTGAAAGAATGTCACCAATGTTACGGGAGTAACAAGACACTTTCTGAGATGTAAGGCCTGCTCTACAAGACAACTATATCTGACACCTGTACCAGTGCCAAGAATCTGTGGCTAGAAAGAACAGAGAAGCCCTACATAGAACCTAGGACTATTATTTCAGTAAATGAACATAGTATTTAACTGACTTCCAGTGAGTTATTATTATACCCATAAATTATGCATCTCTCAACTCTATCAGGGAGGCTTCTTCTAATATTATATGCAATTAACAGAGACCCACAACTGGTGGGAAGAGACCACAGAGTGGCCAGTTCTGAGTGGGATAAGCATATCACATCTTTATCACAATCCCTTTTTCTAAGGTTCAGGGATCATGGTAGAAGTGTGGTCAGAAAGGCTATTAGGGCCAGAAGCAGTGGATGATTACAAAGAAATAGTTTTCAGGAGAAAGAGTTGCACGACATAAATAAACTGTGAGATCAACGCAAACAAAAATCCCAGTATGGAAGGGGAAAATGGAAAAGAAGTGCCAGCCTTCATCAAGGATCTTTTGGCAATGAGGCTGCTGGAAGAAGGAGAGGGAGTTCTCTTTCAGGGTGTGTCCCCTTGTAGGTCAACCAGCTCAAAGTAGAGGGCCCTGTACTCAGCCACACACTGACATCACCAACTGGTCTCAGTGAGTGAAAAAAACGCATGAGATTAGGAGGAAATGGAGGTGGGACACAAAGGAAGAGATTAGGATGGGGGAACAGGGGAGGGGCTCAATCAAAACATACATATGCATGTATGAAATTATAAAACTACTTTTACATAATATATTTTATCATGTTCTTCCCCTCTCCCTACTTCACCCAGATGCTCACGACATCCCTGCCATACAGCTTTATGACCTCTCTCTTAAAACAGTAAAAACAAACACCCAAACAAACAAACAAAAAAAAACTGAAATCAAAACAGACCAATAAGACAAGAAAATATGAAGTCAAACAAAAAGCCAACAAAAATATCTTGTGTTGGCCAACTACTCGTAGGCATGGTGTCTACCCTGAGTGTGGCTGATATACCCAGTGAGGCTCACTGGAGGAAGTTGATTTCCCCTTTCCTAACAGGTATCATTTCAAATAGCTTCTTGCTTAGAGATGGGAGTTCTTGTCAAGTTCCTCCTCTCAGCACTGGGACCCTGTCTGACTTGACCCCGTGCAGGTCTTGTGCATGCTGCTCCAGTCTCTGTGAGATCGTATATGCATCCATCCTGTTGTGCCTAACTGAAACATATTTTAAAAGGCTTCTGCATACCAAATGAAACAATTAAGTCTGAATGGATAAATGTCAGTAGAAATTCATCATTATGCCAGCAAAGACTTAATAACCAAAATATATAAGGAACTCAACTCAATAGCAAGAAAAATTATTGAAATGGAAAAAGGACTTAAATAAATATCCTAAAACTCAGATATATAGAAATGGCCAGCAAACACGTGGCAGGGGCAGGAGGAAGGCTGGGCATCACTAATCACTTGAGTTGTTTGTATCAGATCACACCCGTTGGAATAGTTATTGTCAAAATGATTCATGGTAATGAGTGCTGGCAAGGTTGAGAGAAATTCAACCTTTGAACAGCCCTGGAAGGAAAGTAAATTAGGACCAATGTTATAGGAACCAGCTAGAGCAATAGTTCTCAACCGGTGAGTTGCAATCCCCTTTGTGAGTCACCTGACCTTTCACAGGGATCCCCAAAGGCCATCAGAAGACACAGATATTTACATTATGATTCATAATCAGGTTGTCAGGTTTACCCATCCCCATTTTCTTTGCAGCATCACCCATAATTGCTATTGTTCTAGTTTGGTTTCTGATGCTGTGATAAACATCATTACCAAGAGTAACTTGAGAAAGGAAGGGTTTATTTCATCTCACAGATCCCAGACCACTGACTAAAGTCAGTGCATAAACTTAAGGCAGAAACCTAGAGGCAGGAACTGAAGTGATGCAGAGGCCATGGAGGATTTCTGCTTACCGACTTACCCAACCTACTTTTTTATACACCTAGGCCCACCTGACCAAGGATGGTTCTACCCAATATATACTAGCCCAGTCCCAATATACACATACATACACACACCCATAAGCATGCGTGCACACGCGTACACAACACACACACACACACACACACATTTCGGTCTCAATCATTAATTAAGAAAATGCACCAGCAACATGCCCACAGGCCAATTTGATGGAACTGATTCCTCAGCTGATGCTCCCTCTTCACAGATGACTGTAGCTTGTGTTAGGTTGATAAGAAACTAACCAGCATTGTCATCTTCCTGTATATGGAGACACACAGAAGCAGTGTGTAGAGACTGGATCTTTCTAGGGAACTGTCTTCCCCCAGTACTCTCAACAGGGTTCCTCTCCCATGTGTATCTGTTGATAGTCACAAAATCATGTGTGGAAGAGATGCATGGAAGACTTCAAAGATGAAGAATCACTGCTCTAGAGTAAGCCATGATGTTGAAATTTATAGACAGCTTCAGGAGGACCTTGAAGCAGAGAAAGATATATACAGCAGTAGTGGGGCTCTTTAAAACAGATGAAATGGCGGTGGTGAGTTAATAAGCAGTGGTAGATAACAAAGCCAACAGGGCTCCTTGCCTCCCTGGATTATCCAGTCTACACTAACTTCAGCCCCAAGACACCCAGTCAACGGCTCTAGCAACTGAAGCAAGAAGCCAGCTCAGCCCCCAGGGCTCTGTTGGACCTGGGTAGAGTAGTTTCAAGTGTGATCTTCTGGTTTCATTAGTAAAGATGGAAGCCTATTTGGACACTCTTGTTGCCACCTGTATGGACTACAATAAGCATCGAGTTCCTATTCGAACAGGACACTGGACTCCTTGAAGCCAGGCAGGTAAAAATGGGAAGCCATTGGTATCTTGGTATGTCTGGTATATACTGGGTATACGCTGGTATTTGCCAATTTGGTGCAAACTCTTAAATTGGTGAAGCGGAAATCTTAATTGAGACAATACTCCTGGATGATTGCTTTTAGACAAGTCTGTGGGGTTTTTCTTAATTAGTGATTGATGTAGGAGAGCCCAGACCACTGTGGGTGGTACACCCTTGGGTGAGTGGTTCTGGGGTGTGAAAGCAGGCTTAGAAAGTCAATGTAGTAAGCTAGTAAACAGCAGTCCTCTTTGCTCTCCGCTCTTGTTCTTGCCTCTGGGTTCCTGACCTGGGTTCTTTGGATGATGTTCTGCAATCTTCAAGATGCAATATACCCTTTCCTTCCTAGATTGCAGATGGTCAAGGTGTTTGATCACAGCAACATAAACCTGAAATCAGGGTAGTAAACTCTAGATAGAGAAGCATGAATCCTAAGGAAATTACCTGATCAAATCACATTATCCTTCGTAACTTCTCCTAGAACCAGCAAGGCAGAATGAATTTAGAAGCACTAAAATGTGTGCAAAAAAGAAAAATTTTAATCCTTGTCCTGACGTCTACACATGGTCTGTGGCACAAGCATACCCCTTCCATGGATGCTGACGATATTAAACAAATAATAAAATTAAATGCAATTAACATTACTTAGAAGGCCAATTGTTACCTCGTTTTTGCCCTCCCCTCCCCTCGTGCTTAGCACAGTGTGGGTTTACGTTCTGCAAACAGCCTGCAAGGCACCTTAGCATTTTCTATAATTTGCAAAATCTATTGCAAAACGTCCTGGCATTACTTTCCTCATTATGCTTCCTTCTTGTTTCCTTTTGAAGTCCAAGTTCACACCAGGATACGGGTTCCTATTGTTGCAGTAATCCTTTGTTCCAATAATCAGATCAATATTTCAGTGCTACAGAGTGGTAGAGGAAGCTCTTCATTACCTGGAGGCTGGAGATTCTCACAGAGATAAAAGGAACAGTACAAAAAATAATTGCAAAGCATGCTCTTGTGGCAAGCCCAACACAGCCCCGGGACTGGGGAGCTCTGCAGAAATGGGCCTTTCTCACCCCTTCCTGTAGAAAGCATCATTAATGATTAATACCCGCAGCAAGAGAGTGGCTTTGTGGGCTGCGGGCTGCGAGATTGGTGCTGTCTTCTTTCCTGATATTTACGAAGCTTCGGGGCTCAGGTGACATTTCCAATCCACTTGCTGTGGCTCTCTGCAGCTGATTCCTTCAAGGCAGGCGAGCAGGTTGTTTTCTCCATCTGCTCCACACCTCTGATCTCCACGCTTGGTAAATTAGTTTTCAGACAAATAAAAATATTTTGATAGTAAATTCTTGTTTATAATATCCCCCTGGGGAGAGAGTATTCAACCTCAAATCCCAGGCAGACCATCAGTTTAACCGCAGTTTGACACTGCAGTCTGGTCCGTCATGATTTCCTGTCTCTTTGTTACTGAATAGTTTCTATTTCTCTTTGTATTTCTTTCTGTCTTTTATTCTTTTCTTCGAAAACACTGCTGTCACGATGAAAACATTTTCAAAGATTATCCATTATAAGGTAACCGTTATGTTCTGGGGTCATCGTTTTGATTGTTTTTCTCTCTCTCCTGTAAGGAGACATTTGAATTTATAATCAGGGAGTTATGACTTGCAGGACTGTAAGAACATGCAGTCTCTATATCTGAGTAGCAAGTCCTTTGTGAATATTAGATAACATGAAATTTGTACAAATGCAAAACGAGAGTTCTTCTTTCCTCACAAAAGAGTGTTTTAAATCTATCTATAGCCAACTAAAGGGTCATTTTTTTAAGGGATATTGATAATACAACTTATCTCTTGCTGTAATTCAATAAACCAAACCAATAACAGTCCCAGTGTAAGTGTAGGCCTTTTTTTTTTTTTCAGAGACTGTCGCTTTCAGAAATCAAGAAGGCAGATGAAGGCAGCTGGAGGAAAGATTACTTGCTCAGAGCTCCATGGAGGACAGTGGTTTATGCACCAGTGAGCAAAAACATAGGCAGTAAAAAACAGGAGAGCTAGCTATGAATCAGTGGACGAAATAAACGGCTTCCCTGGTCTGCAAAGCAACCCTGCCGGTTTGGGCTGCATTCCGAAGTGGAAGGTGCGTGAGGTCCCGTGACTTGTGGGTAGCACGCACTACATAGTGTAGTTCCCGGCACTACCTCTGGTGCCTAGCACGGGACCGGAAAAGAACACGTCAGGAACTCTCCTACACACAGTTTGTTTTCTTCTGTTGTGAGAAACATCATGACCGGAAGTAACTTGAGGAGGAAGAGATTTATTTTACTTACACTTCCTGGTAATAGTCCATCAGTGAGGGAATTCAGGGAAGGAACTCAAGCAGGGGAGGAAACTGGAGGCAGGAATGGAAGCAGAGGCCATGGAAGAATACAGCTTCCTGGCTTGCTCCTCGTGGCTTGCTCGGCCTGATTTCCCAGGACCACTACTCCCACGCAGAACTGCCCACAGTGTGTTGGGCCCTCAATCATGAAAATGCACGGCAAGTTTGCCCACAGGCCAATCTAGTGAGGAGGACTTTCTTTCAACTCAGGCGCCATCTCCCAAAATGACTCCCAGTTATCTCATGCTGACTAAAAACTAGCTAGCACAGATGGCCAGAGGTCAGCTGATGGGGAGGTGGGCATGCTGGCCTTTGTAAAGAGACACATATGAGTGCATTATTTTACATGGTTACTTCACATTCAACAACTTATGATTCCAAAAGGGTTTTTGTACATTTTTCTTCTTTTTAACAAGAACAAAGTCAATTCAGAAAAAAATTTAAAAAAGCCTTACTTGTATTTTAAATTCTACATAGGAATTTAGGTAGAAAAAAAAAATCATCAAAACCAATCCACAGAAGGTGGATTCACTATGAAATCAGCAGCCACAGTAACAACCGACATAGAATTGTAGAACAAAAGAGATGTTTTGTTGCTACTGTTTTTTTTATTCCTTTTTTGTTTATGGTTTGTTTTGAGACAGGTTTTGCTTTGTATCTCAGCTGGCTTTGGAATCAATGATCCTTCTGGGTCGGTCTCCAGAGTGTTAGGATTGGTTGGTGTGTGCCACCAGCCTAGCAAAAAGGGACACTTTAAAGAGGCACATGAGTAACAGAACAGAAATGAAGGAGGAGATGGCAGAGGTAGTAGCACACACAAAACATGCCACAAGCACCACACAAGAACTATGGGGAACTGAAGCAATGGGAGAGAAGCAGAAGGGGAAGGGCTCTGCACTTTATGAAGCTCTCTCTTCTCCTCTCCCAGGAGGAAAAGACAGCAACACCCCAGAAACTATTACCTACCCTCCTCTGCCCAGCAGGGTCCTGGAGAAGCCAGAATGGCTTTGCTACCAAGCTCAAGCCACCTAGCTTTCTCCTTTATTGGATTTCCCAGAATTTACCACCAACCACGCATGCTCACACACTCACACAGAAACTAAGTCCTTTTCCGTTTAGTTGCTTCATTGTCTTTTATTAAAATGCTATGTGTATATAACTGTATCCATCCATGGGTACATGTCTCTGATTTCTATGCATGAAACACACACACACACACACACACACAGAGAGAGAGAGAGAGAGAGAGAGAGAGAGAGAGGGGGGGGGGGACATTCATCTTTAGTTTGTGTTCCTCATGCTAATCTATTTTTTACAACTCTAATTTACAAGGACCCAGCCAATGAACCTGATATGTCAAGGGAACAAACCTTTCTCTCCCAATAGAATAAAAAAATAAATCATTTGTGAGGGCAACCACTGAAAAGGAATTCCCCTATAGAGAAGGAACACAAAAGCAAATGAGAATCCATGGGCTGGACCACCGCCTGGAACTTTACCTTGTTGTTTAGATACTGAGGCCACCAAGGAGACCAGAGGAAGGGGCACTTTGGATTGTCACCAGCATTGGAAGTCAAAGTTTAGTTGTTTAGACTTAGATGTTGGAGAGGGGGATGGGTGTGAAGGTCACCTCTGCCCATCTGCGTTAAGTCACAGGACAGAAGGAAGCATCTATGAACAGAAACAAGTATCTTCTTCTTTGCAAATGCTGGGCTAGTTTGCATGTAAGTATAAATGAAAGTCACTTTTCTTGGATAAATGTAGTAGATAGTAAAGAAATAAAGCACCTTCTTCAAACCCTCAAAATTACCCAGGTGAGGCCTCTGACTTAGAAAATTGCCCAAAAGGAGGGTGACTCTTTATAAACAAACAAATAAATCCAGAACAAAAACACCTTTTTTATGTGAGCTGTGGATAATGACCTATTTGCTTTTTGTGGGTGTTAATTTTTCTCAGATAAACTCCCCAATTTATCCTCTAGCACTTAGCCCTGGGCTCTACCGCACTAGGCAAATCTTGAAATAATACAGCAAGTGATCTAGAAAGCAGCTAATCTGGGCATTCTGTTTTCTTTTATTTCTTTTGCATTTTCTCTGATTTGTTATTATTTAAAATCTTTCTCCTCAGGAGTCAACTTGACCTGCTTCTTGCCACCCAGAAGCAAGTCATAGCGGGCTTGTACAGCATGCTGTCAATAATCATGTTTCGGAGATTCAGCGGATGCTTGGATGCATTGCAGACATCAATGATCCTTGCTTTGTGAAAACAGCTCTCAGAACCCCAGGAGGATATCCCCACATCCAATCTCAGGAAACAATACTTTTTGTTGTCTCCTTGGAGGTGGACTGTGTTTCAACAGCAGCCATGCTTAGTATTGGTAGCAGGCTGTCCAAACACATACCTCTGCCTCTCATGATAGAGACTTCTCTTGCCCTTGATGGTATGGTTCCTGTGCTAGTGGTCTCAAGTGATGGCCATTGCTCAGTGCAGGTTGGAGAGAGCCTGAGCGTGACTCCTAGTAGAGTTTGGCTTTATTTATCTGGAAATAAGCAACAAACATGTAAACTACAATTCATGTAAAAGTTGTCTAAGCCACTGTGTGTATTAGTACAAAGTTACAAATAGCCCAACTTCCCACTGCT
The DNA here is from genome assembly GCA_021653895.1 of Mastomys natalensis. Classification (NCBI taxonomy): domain Eukaryota; kingdom Metazoa; phylum Chordata; class Mammalia; order Rodentia; family Muridae; genus Mastomys; species Mastomys natalensis. The sequence continues at coordinate 453,650 of JAJTUV010000607.1, read as the reverse complement.
AGAGAGCTGATCACTTGACAATAAATTCACATTGTGAAACAGTAAGCCGATGGAGGGAGAGATGACAGTGCTCTCAGAATACTGGAAAAGAAAGATGTGCCACATTCTGTGTAAGAAAAAGGGACAGAAACTGTGTGTGTGGTGTGTGTGTGTGTGTGTGTGTGTTTGTGTGTGTGCACTTGTATGTCTGTATGTGTGGTTTTTACACTAGATTGTACAAAACCTCCTGAAAGAATACTTCATGATAAGATGTTACCTGCTGTGACAAAAGATAAGGATGCCGGAGAAGAGACTGTGGAAGGACACTCTGCAGCACACCATTCTGACTGTACATCTAAGCAGACAAAACTAGTCTCCATTCACAGAGTTTAAAATGAATAAGATACAACGAACACTGAGACACGAGTTTCGAGACAAGCTGTTTGAAGTTATAACTTCTGAGTTTGTAAGAGTGTCACTTGGCTGCTGTCTTCTTCTTCCTGTCTGCTTGTCACTCTCTTCTCTGTCATGGTAACGTTGGCTGCTTTCAGTGCTCAGCCATTTTAATCGGGTGGACAGGATATTATTCTCACTAACTGGTGACTGTTCAGAAGTGTGTTGACCTCCGTCACAGCTTTTCCTGAAACAGGAGACCTGACCATGATCAGACCCAATTCTGACTCCAGTCCATCACTTGGGGTACTGAATGAGAAGGCTCTGAGGCAGAAGCAATAGACAGCAGCACCTGCCAAAGGTAGCAACTCATGTTCTGTTTCTGTTATAGGCGGCATTGGTCATTTAGGACTGGAGTACATTAGGATTTATTTGGCATCAATATTTTAATCTTCATTTTTTTTATGATAGAAGGGAAATGCAAGGACTGGTCAGCTTGTGTTACAATACACTTAAAGCTTCCACAGGAAGGTCTAAGGATCTATCAGACCTCACACTCCTCCATCAGACCTCACATTCCTCCATCAGACCTCACATTCCTCCATCAGACCTCACATTCCTCTATCAGACCTCACACTCCTCCATCAGACCTCACATCCTCCATCGGACCTCACACTCCTCCATCGGACCTCACACTCCTCCATCGGACCTCACACTCCTCCATCGGACCTCACACTCCTCCCCAGCTTTTTGCCTTACACAGCTTTATTTGTGTTCTTAAACAAGTGCTGCTTTTTAAAAATTAATTTTAAACTTATCCTACAAAATAATGCATTTCATTATGACATCCTCATACCTATGTGTTCCTGTACTGCACTCTATCTGCCTGCCTTTTCCACTACCTTCTCCCATACTCCTGGCTGCTCAAGCTGATTTCCCTTCTCACAGATAGACCTTGTTTCTGCTTCCATGCACATCCAGGAGAATCCAGTAATAGTCTCTTCCTATCCCCTTAAGATCTCTCTCCCAGCAGATCACAGATGGAATAGATATTGGGGTGGACCAACTCAAAGCCCTGGATCTGGGCCTGGGTGGTCACTGAGTTGGTCATCCTGCCAGCTCTCTTACAGCCATACCACAAATGTGAACTCTCTAGCCCTGTCCTCATCAGCTCACCAAGTGCTGGAGCAAGCAAGGGGTGTGGCCAGATCTCCTGCCCTCATGCCCTCAGGGGCCTGATGGCTTACCCATCCTATTGCTACAATGATCAACTCTATTTGCTGCCCAGGCAAAGGGCCTATGAACTCCTGGTGCACTTGAAGAGACCAGTCATAAAGATGCAAAGCTGCACAATTTCCATGATGCAGGGTAACAATATAGACATGAGATTGCCTCTGTAATATGCTGACTTAAGAGTCCTTCTGATGGTACCCAAGAGTGGCAGCCGCATCATAGAACAATCCTACTTTTATATTTTGGAGAACCTCCGTACTGATACCCATGAAAGCTGTAAAAGTTCTGATTCCCACCAGCAGAGCCTAAAGGCTCCCTTTTCCCCATGTCCTCACTAACATGTGCTGTCATTTGTTTTATTGATAATAGTCCTTCCGAGATAGACTCTAAAATTTGTTTTAATTTGCAGGTGTCCAATGGCTAAGGATTTAACTTAGCATCATTTTGAAAAAGCATACATTCTTGTTTGATATTTTAGTTGGATACTACCACCCTTATTTCCTCCCCTTTCTTTTTCCCTCTCCGGTCCCCCTCTCTCTCTACCTCCCATAATCATCCTGTTCCCCCCTCACTGCAGGACTGAGGCATTCACACCCTGGTCTTCCTTCCTTCTACACTCCTATGGTCTGTGGATTGTATCATGGGCAATGTGAGCTTTGGGGCTAATATCCACATTTTAGTGAGTACATACCATGTGTGTTCTTTTGTGTCTGGTTTACCTCACTCAGGATGATATTTTCTAGTTCCATTCATTTGCCTGTGAATTTCATGAAGTCATTGTTTTTAATCACTGTGTAGTACTTCACTGTGTAAATGTACCACGTTTTCTGTATCCATTCTTCTGTTGAGGGACATTTGGGTTGTTTACAGCTTCTGGCTATTATAAATAAGGCTGCTATGAATATAGTGGAGCATATGTCCTTGTTATATGTTGGAGCATCTTCTGGGTATATGCCTAGGAGTGGTATAGCTGGGTCCTCAGGTAGAATTATTTCCAATTTCCCAGGAACCGCTAGATTGATTTCCAAAGTGGTTTTACCAGCTTGCAGACCCACCAGCAATGGAGGAGTGTTCCTCTTTTTCCACATCCTCGCCAACACCTGCTGTTGCTGAATTTTTGATCTTAGCCATTCTGACTGGTGTGAGGTGGAATCTCAGGGTGTGGCAGGAATGGGGAACTGGGGATAGCTGCTGGAGGGTCCCAGACACCAAGGCTCCCAGGACCTAACAGGGATGACTTTAGCCAAAATGCCCAGAGAAGGGAGAGATAGAATCTCTTGAGACCACCTCTAGTGTATAGGCAAAGCCCCTGGTAGAAAGATGGGGCCACCCTCCTATCTCAAAGTTTTTAACCCAGAAATGTTCCTGTCCAAAGGAAGAAAAGGGACAAAAAATGGAACAAAGGCTGAAGGAAGAAGGAACCAGGGACTGCCCCACCTGGGATCCATCATGTCTGCAGACACCAAACTCAACACTGTTGCTGTGGTCAAGAGGCACTTGCTGACAGGAACCTGGTGTGGTGGTTCCTTGGGAGGTCCGGCCAGCAACTGACCAATACAGATGTAGAAGCTTGGAACCAACCATCAGACTGAGCTCAGGGAACCTATTGGGGGATTGCAACCCCATTGGAGGAACAACACCAGCTGGCCTGACCACCCAGTTCTCCCAGAGACTAGATCACCAACCAAGGAGTGTACCTGTAGGGATCCATGGATCCAGATACATATGTAGGAGAGAATGGCCTTATCTGACAGCAATGGGAGGGAGGCCCTTGTTCCAGGGGAGGTTTGATTCCCCAGCTTAGGGGGATGCTGGAGCAGTGTGGCAGGAGAGTATGGGTTGGTGGGGGAGCACTCTTATACAGGCAAAGGGAAGTGGGAGGACCGATGGGGATGGGGGAGGGGTAACTGAGAAGTGGGATATCATGGGATGGGGGGTGTTAGTGGAGGGGGTAACAGGGAAGTGGGATACCATTTGAGATGTAAGTGAATGGAATGATTAATAGAAAAAAGAAAAGCATACATTCTTCATAGCTCCGGTTAGACAAACTACTAATACAGTGACCTAACACAGTCCCTCTTTAGCATCCACTCTCTGTACTAACTCTGCCTGCTGAATGGCTTCCTTCCTTTGTCAGCACTGATCTAGCTCATGCTCAGGTTAGCCTCAAGGTTTATTCAGTTGTTGTCTTGGAGAAAAGAAATAGACTTACAGTATGATACATAAAGGAATTAGTACGCCTCACTAGCATAAAACCCACACCAATTGGTTTGAGCAGTCAAGCAAATGTATTCATTGCCTTATAGAAAAGCAATTGCAACTGTAAGCCAAGACTGTGTGACGTCACATCACCAGCATTCCATCTGCCTTTTTCTGACTTGGTTTCTTTATTACCTCAGTCATTCATTGGACTGTCTTCACAGAAGAAAAACAGCCACAGCAGTGCCTAGCATCACATTGATACCACAACATTTAGGTTATTATGCTCAGAAGCAAACCAACAAGTTTTGTGTATCATTAGCATTATACATACCAAAACTTATTTTTAACTAGCGTGCATTTTGACTGTGTGCTTTTTCACACTCTCTATTCCTGGTTCAGGCTGATGGGAGAACCCCTCTCTCACTCACTGCCAGAGTGGTAGTGATGGCAAAAAACCAAAGAACTCAGAGAAAGCATACCATGATGTGCTTTGTGCACGTCACTTCTCTGTGCAGATTAGTCACCAAAATGAGGACCTGAAGCCTCTTGTCCTCTCTCGCCCTCCCTCTCTTCATCCCTCTCCCTCTCTCTGCCTTCCTCCCTCTCTCTGCCTTCCTCCTTCTCTCCCTCTGTCTTCCTTCCTCCTTCCCCTCTCTCATTTTTCTCTTCTAGAAACTGCAGTACACACACACCATTCAAAAGAAGCCTTAGTAACCATGGGTTACATTTTCTCCATGTATAATTGCAGAACTAATCATTTTGATCAAATAAACAGAAAGCTTAGTCTGAGTTATATGATCCATCCTTGAAACTGAGGTGAAATTTAACTTCCCTGTACCCACCTAGATGACCTCCTCACAAACTGAGAATTCTCAGCTCAAGGAAGTGGTTAGAAAATATATTTAGAAAAACAGAAGCAATAGAATTAATATGTATCAAAGGGAATATCAGACCTGTTTACATACGACCATTCAGGAGCCCAATAATGACACTACAGAGGTCAAGATTACAGGAATTGCTCAGTCCATGAGGGTGGAGGTCTCAACAGTCCAGTTTGTCAATGAAGGCCTGGAGGATTCCTGGAGAAGTTCTGGTCTTCATTCTACCTTGGAATCCTGAAGAGGATGGTTCTCATATAAGCAAAAGAACACAGCAGTGGCAGCGACAGGTAGGTAAACTTTCCAGCAAGAATGAAGGCAGACAGGCAAAAGGCAAAGTATTTTTTTCTATATTCCTTTCTCTGAGTTGCCAAGGGAAGGTATGGCCTACATTTTGGATAAATTTTCCCACTTTAAATAATCTAATCAAGAATTAGATTATTGGTATTCCTCACAGGAGTGCCAAACTAGCCTTTCAATTGATTTGAATTCCAGTCAAGATTCATCAAAGATTCACAATCAGAGCAAGGAAATAAAGTTGGCATCCAACATAATGCAGATTATATTTAATAATAATTACATCAAAATTCTTGACAATCTAATAAATATTTATAATTCTTTCAAAAAGAAAATTTATACAACATTTTGTCTCTAAATATAAACTCTTCCTTGTTGATTTGTTTCTTCAAGTTAATGTAAAGAACATTCATTGGATTATAAAAACCTGAGTCACAAAAATGAAAATTTTTACTATGACTCTGTTATTTATTGATTTTTGTGGTTGTGGACATAAAAAAAATCTTTGTCTTAGTCACATGGATAAAATAGTAGCTCTTAGTAGTGTTATATAAGATAAGATGATATATACAGAGGCAAAGAAAAGCAAAGAGAAGCTCTAAAATTACTTCTTTGGAAGACACAATATGAAAGAAAGGGCTGTGGTTCTTTGAACATATTAATAATATACTTTTTAACAAAATAAAAAATTAAATTCTATAAATGATGTTTTATTTGCTCCCTTTTAACCTAAAACTAAATCTGTATTTTACTGTTAATTAAGGCATTCTATCAGAAGACAGAAAGCTTACATTCTCCTCAAAACTGGGGTTGGGAGCAACTGAGAGACTGCTTTCTCATTAATAAGACAAAAATCTGCAAATATGGAAATATATTAACTCTTAACCTGTTCTCATGTAGCTACACCACTTCCCTGGAGAAGGTCGTGTGTCATTTCTGTGTGTGGTAGTCCTGATCAACGCCTACTCATTGCTATTTTATAGATACTGCTTAGTGGGTGATAAATAATTGCTGAGCCTTCAGGTTCAGAACAACTTGTCATTCGATTATACACAGATATCAACTTAAATTTTATCAAAGAGTCGGACTAATGCGATTTCATTTTAATTGCTACTTTTAAATTGCTGTGTGTGTGTAACGTCAAGTTCCCATGTTCCCTTTGTGGCAAATGCGGCAACGAGGTTTCCTGACACTGGCTCCAATCAAAGTATAAATGGATGTCAAAATCCAGGAAGAAATCATAATTACAGATCGGTTTGCTCTCCAATCTGTAATTAATCATCAGGGTATAAAATTTCATCTATCCGTTCCCCGCCTACTTGAATATTCGCAATGAAAACTCCTCCCAGGGTCTAAGCACAGGAGAGTAAAGTGAATAGAAAAGCAAAGAGTTGCAGTGTTAGTTGTGTAGAAGACCCATCATCTTGAGAATTTCTCTTCCCACATGATGAATGAGATACAGAGAAAGCAGCGGTTTGGTCGCTGTGGCAACCACACAACCAAGCCCAGGGAGCAAATGTTCCTGAGCAGTCTGTCTGAGCCCCTCCGGGTTTGTAGATACTGCTAATGCGACGACAATGTCTCTGCTTATCAAATTGGTGGAGTCATCTGACAGGAAAAAATTAGAGCTGTGATCAGTAAACAAAGAGATGTTTGTTGTGTGTCTGACAAAGGCAGGAAACACCCCTTGGTTGAAGCAGATAGGCTTTTAATGACCAACTAAACAGCGTGGCAAAGAATAGCAAACACCTATCAAACATCCTTTCTTTAAATTCTAAGAACACGGGGCATTTCACTTGCATTAGCCAACCACTGCATTAATCTGCCCCTAAATTTGCAAATTTAAAATGAACCCAGAGAAACTTTCAGAATACAGACTCAGAAGTGTTAGCCATACTGGGGAATATTTATGAGATGTTTGTTGTAAAATCCAGATGAACAAAATATGGTGTTGGTAAATGAAAAAGCTTTTCATTTATTTTTATCTTTGTATATTTTAAAAGCTTTATTTTTAAAAAAAAAATTTTCAGAGGGCAAGAAAAGGGAGCATGAAGGAAGTTACAAAATGCTCTTCCTCGGCTGACAGATACATCCAGACTTCTCAGATGTTAGATCACTCACATTAAAGCTCAGGAGGCCAAGGCAGGTGCTCCGAAATTTCCCTAAAGCTACAAGGGGAAGGAAAGCCTTGTGCATATGCATGATGCACAGTGACCTAGAGGACCCCCACAGCGAGCATCCTCCCTTCCTCTCTGCTACAGAATCCTTGACTGAATACCTTCTCAGTGGTATTTTCCAGCCTACCTGGCAGAAGTCACAACAGCTTGTGGCAAGTCTTCCAGAGAAGCCTTTAAAATCAGGCTCAGTGTGACACAGGAGCAAGCCTGGGACCCTGAGAATGGTGACGACTTTTTATATACAACATCAAATGCATGATCCATGAAAGAAAGAATTAATGAGTGAACTTTATTGAAGTTAAAAACTTTCTGTTCTGTGAAAGCTAACATCAAGAGACTGAGAAGACAGCTTGCAAACTAGAAGAAAATATCTGCCAAAGGCAAGTGTGGTGAAGAAGTTTTATCCAAAATATACAAAGAAATTTTTTGTGTGTGCAAGTGTGTACCTCCGTGTGGGGCCTAGATATCAACTGCAAAGATCAAGCCCACGTGTCACGCCTCAGAAGACATTACCTTGTTTTGTTGAGACAGGGTTCTTCTTTGGAACTCAGGGATTAAGAGCAAGACTGGGCTCACAAACTACATTAAACTAGTTGTCAGTGACCCAGGGATCCGACTATAAACTCTGTCTCCCCAGTGCTGGATATACAAGTGTCTACAACCATAGCTGACTTTTGTCATAAATGCTAGTGTCCAAACTCAGATCCTCATTTTAACAACTTTAGTTAAATTTTAGTTTAGATACTTCATGCACATAATCAAGGAACTACAAATTAAAACAACCACGAGATATCACCACATATCACATGGTGTTCTATAACAGCACTAGAAAAATAACTAAGACACTAGGTGTTTACATAAAGCTTCTACTCTGATGCTTACAGTACCTTTATTCATAATTGCTAAAACTTAGAAGCAACCAAGATGTTTGCCAATAGGTGAACAGACATACTATGGTACATCCACGCAGTGCTAAAAATAAATGAATCATTGAAAGATGTGGAAGAAACCTTAAAGTCATAATATTAAGTGAAAGAAGCTAGCCTTCCAAGGCTGTGTGTTTCAATTATATGACTTCCCAAAAAAGCCCAAACTGTGGTGACAGTAAAAAGATTAGGTTTGCTAAGTTGGGTGGAGGGAGAAGCAGTAGAATAGGTAGCCGGCGTGGCGCACCTTAATCACACTGGAGGCGAGACAGCGATTTCGATTCGAGCCAGCGGTCTACAGATGATTCCAGACAGCCAGCTAACAGAAACCCGTCTCGAAACCAAAAAAAAGAAAATGAGGGCTTCATGCAGTAAGTTAGCAGGCTGATGGAGCAGTGTAAAATAAAAGGAAGAGACTGATCTCCATGGAAGCAGATGGTCCTTGGTCAGACAATGAAGGGTGGAGGCCTCTCCATTTGTGTGGAGACTGTGCACCCAGACACAGGGGCATTGGGGGATTCTTTAATGGCAAAAGGGGGAATTTGAGGCAATGTAAGTTATCTGTCAATTTGTTCTTTGTAGTTTCAAAGCCAAATAATCAAGAAGTCCTTCAACATGTGGACTTCCCATCAGGAGTCTCCCAGCTCTCCCTGAAGATGCTCCCACTACGGTGTTGGCTTGCTTGTGGGCACGTGTGCTCAATGGGTATACTGAGTCAGAAGTTTCTGAGCTCTTTTGAGTTCCTGTTTTAGGCTGCTAACTCTCCAGTAAAAATTATTCTAGATGATACTAAAAAGGATAAATACATGTCATTATGCATTTTTCAAATATATTAAATGAATGATGCCAAGATTGGATGGATTCTATCATAAGCTATGGACTTTGGTAATTGAGACTCGCCAATCCAGATTCACGAATTCTAACACTAAGTGAGCAGTAGTAACAATTGGAGGTTGTGCCTATGCTATCCCTTCCTTTTAATTCTTCTACAAATTTAAAACTGCTATTAAAATTGTCTTAAAGTACATAATAATTATTTGTGTCATCCCTTTTGTTCCTATTAGAATCACGACAGCATTTGATACATGGAGCTACAGATTATGCCTTAAGGACAGCTGACTAAAAAGACATGAGGAATCACTATGACACTTATGTGCCCTGCCACTTAATGGCTTCCACTTTCATGATGTCATGTCACATTAATGTCTCTATAAAGGGCCAAATAAATATAGAAAGTTGAAAGTGTCTATATATTATATATTCCCATGGCTTTCTGAATTGGAATAGGAAAATTTGTGGAAGGAAGATTTTATTATGCAAGAATTCATGAAGGAGTTGTAAGTAGGCTACAATTTGAACAGATGTAAGATTTAACTTAGTGAGGCCAGGCGGTGGTGGTCGCATGCCTTTAATCCCAGCACCTGGGAGGCAGAGGCAGGCAGATTTCTGAGTGGGAGGACAGCCGGGCTACAAAGTGAGTTCCAGGACAGCCAAGGCTACACAAGAGAACCTGTCTCGAAAAAACTAAAAAAAAAAGATTTAACTTAGTGAAAAGAAAGAGAATCAAGATGAAGGTGGGAGAGGATAAAATGGTTTCCTGGAGGTAGGGTAAGGGCAAGAATGTGGTATACATAGATGCAATTTCAGAGGAGATGGTGAGGGGTTTGCATCCAATGTAGGGACAGGAAGACAAAACAAGGGAGGGGCAACTCCATCAAGGTGCATTTCCAAGGGAGTATTAAACCAAATGCAGTCAAAGTTTGACCAGATAGAAGAAAAGATCCAAATGTTGATAACATTGTGTCACCTCTGCTTCCAGAGCTCATAAAGGTAGGATTGTTCCCAGTTCCATCAAAAAGAATAGAATCTACTTGCAAAGCAACCAAATGGTATCAGAAGTAGAACGTCGTGTGAGCTCATCTTTGTTTTAGTGACAAGATGATCAAGAGACACTGACAGAAATAGCTAAGGCTGTATCACAAGGTACACATGAGCCTGTGCACTTGAGGACTCCTGGGTCTTACTGCCTTTGAGTACTTTAAATGTCAATAGATCAGTCCTGTCACTAGGCAAGCAGTTGTACTTCCTGCTGGGAAATGTAGTAGTATTATGCTCTGAAGCTCGGTCTGCTGTGACTATCCTACAGGGAAGTTGGAGCCACCTCCAATAAAAAACAGTAAATCAACAGCAAGACTAAAGTAGACAGTGATTCATCTCACAGAAAAGGGCAAGAAAACAAACAAAACCCTAATATGAAAAGAGTAACAAATAAAAATGATATCAGGACCTTAGTAGTTTTACCTTAAGGTACATAATATATAGATATTGAAGTGTTTCAATGATGTATGAAATTTAGACTTCATGTTTCAGATTTTGTGCCTTGGTAAAAAGAGAAGCTCATAAAAGGACCCATGAGGTGATCCAGAAACTGCCTGGTGTGACTATGGACCTGCATTCTATAATTCCTTGCAACCCCATTAGCAGCAGAATAGGAAGCATGAGTAGACTGAAACAGAAAGACCACTATTTTCCTTCAGACTAGTGGTAGCAGTGGTACAGCATCTGAGTAGCATGTACAAGATCAGAAATTCAATCCCCAACACTACAAAAATAAAATAAAATGCAAACATTTTCAATAAATATTCACCAGTCATAAAATGTTTTCAAGATAAAAATCCAAAACTCTGAGGCTGGACAAGTAAGTATATCAAAAGCAATACAGACATCATACCTGCACAGTAACATCTAAAGAGAGAAAGGACACAAATAGTTATTGGAAAAGGAAGACTTAAAACAAATATTTCCATCTTTTCTCATACAATTTCACAGAAGTTCCTACAGGTTTTGATGTCATTAGTCACAACTGTGGTTTTTCATCAAATCTTCCTTGAAGTCATTCTTACATTTTACTGGATTAAGTAACAAGGTAGATTTCAGTAAAATATGTTTTCTACGAATATCTGTAATACCCACTGAAAATGAGAATTTACTATGTACAAGGTAACATGTTAGACAAGGCCATGAACTTATGGCACAATATCTATAGTTATTCATTTCCAAATATAACCTTATTATATTTATAGTATTAATATTTGGAAGCATATGCAGAACTTAGAGATCTCGTGTGCGTGTGTGTGTGTGTGTGTGTGTGTGTGTGTGTGTGTACATGCATTGTGTTGCAGGTAAGGATGAGGAAAACAACTCAGAAGATAGGGCACTAGTTTCTAACAGCAGGCTCACTGTATATCTATGTAGAAATAGTCTTCAGTCTGGGCCAGATTAGTGGAGACTCAGAGTTAGTCTATTTCCATGTTCCTTTGCTCAGTCTCTGCACACTTCTCAGTTACTCAGTAACTGACTAATAAAGCTTCCTCCCAGATGGTCCACACAAGATGGGTCAAACATGACTCCGAAAGGCAATATGCAAATGAAGAGCTCATGCAAGGAAAGTTAATGCTACAGGGAATAATTCAAGTAATAATCTTCCTCAACTATGCCAACTTTATCTCCCCCAACCAGTCCACATCTGCAAAATGAGAACATTGCTAATAAGTGAGCCCCAGCAGTGTAAACAAGGACTTCCAGAAATGTGTATTTGTGCCAACTTTGCTGTGATCGATACACACATACCGTGGAATTTCAAAAGAATGACTCCTCTCTTTCTGAAATAATAAAGAAGAAATTTAAAATAAAAATCAACATTGACGGGAAATGAAAAAATAAATATTGGAACCTTTCGACTGTTCTGCTTATTTTTTTAATATAGCTTTGTCAATATGCATCACATTCTCTTAGCTCAACTCCCTACCTTCTGCCTCCCATCTGCTCATGATTTCTGAGTGATTTCCATTTCTTGTTAGCTCCAGAGAAACTCTACTAGATTATTTAGAAAATATAATAGTGTGTGTTGTTTGTGTGTGTGTGTGTGTTGTGTGTGTGTGTGTGTAGTGTGTATGTGTGGTGTATGTGTAGGATACAACAGAGAGAGAGAGCGGGAGTGGGGGAGGATGAAGATAATGGGGGAAGAGAGAGGAGAAAAAAGGAGGAACTAAATTTAATACATACTATAAAGGAATATTCAAAGCAACAGTAGAGGGAAGATGTATTATTCAATAAAAAAAAATTCTTGAATTGAGTAGTGGACATTGCTCTTATTTGATAACATAAAAAATATAAAGATTTATATTACAAGTTAATAAAACTATAAACCTCCGGGTGGTAAGATGGCTCCACCACTGAGAGCACTGACTCCTCCATAGGACCCGGGTTCAATTCCCCCTACCCAGAGCAGGACAGTTCACAGCTATTTGGAACTCCAGTTCAAGGGATCCAATGTCCTGTCCAGACTTCAGTGAGCACCAGGAACACACATGGTAAAAACAACAACCAAATCCCAATAAGCTTTAAACTACCTTTAAAAAGAGTAGCAGTAAATATGGAATGGTTTTGTCACACCTTGGAGTTGGCAAATGTATTTTTTTTTTAAGCCAAAACAAAAAGGATAAGAAAGCCACCCAAACTGAAATTTAAAAGATTTAAACTATTTGAAAAAAGACACTAGAGAATCGTAAAAAGGAAAAATCGAAGCATTGCAATGTTTTCAGTAGAGTTTTGCTGCTCAACATCTATAAATAGCTACTATTTCAACATTTATATTAAAAAAGAGCAACTACACACTAGAAATATGAGAACAGAGTGACAAGAACAGGTCACAAAAGAAATATAAATGTTCAGTGGGTATCTATTAAAAGATGCACAGTCACTGAAAAGTGTATTAATACTGAAAAATATATTACGACAGTAAGATTTGTGAAGACTAATCACATTTATATCAAGAGTCTAACAGTGAAGAAAGCTTTGATCCATTATGACTTATATAAATATATAACATATATAAGCAAGTTGAGATAGAGTGCACATTATATAATAAAACTCCAAAAGTGTGCTGAGAAGGAGGTCTCACTGAGAAGGGCCAGCCCTAACCCCAGCCCCACCGCTGGCTCCCACCTACCTTCAGGTCCCAGGTGGGCAGTTGGCTGGAGGGACAGTGTTGTGCCTCGAAAGTGACTTCCAGACCGTGAAGACCAGCAGCTGAATTCTAGGCAAGTATGGTTACCAGAAATAAAGCCAGTAAGATGTTAGATATCAAATGAAGGTAGTGGTGTTGTGTATCATCGACTCTTCAGTTGGAAAGCTCCAAAGCATAAGAATAGAGAGTGTGGCTGGCTTCTTAGAGGACAGCACTGACGGTGGAAGCTTTGCTCACACAGTAAGGATCATAAGGAAGTGATGTGTTCCTTCTGGGGGAAGCTGTGAGCAGCCACATACCCAGAACCAGAATTTGGATGATATTAACGAAGATTCCTAACAATTCCTAGCAATGAGAAGTCTCTCTCCTTTTCAGAAGAGGAGAGACCAGAGAGCCAGAGACAGGTACAGAGAGATACACAGAACATACACACAGAGAGACAGAGGCACACAGAGACAGAGAGATACACAGAGACACACAGAGAGAAGGCACAGAGACAGAGACACACATACTTAACATGACTTGCCATAACAGTGATTCATTCTAGCACTTTCCATGATAAATGGTTTTAAATTTCATAATGTAAACATATGTACTAATAAGCTGAAAAACAGTTGCTCATTTTTCACTCTGCTAAATGGATACTTCTCCATTCACGTGGAGTAAATTATCTTAGTTTATTTGAATTAGTCTGAGTCTATAAATAATTGGTAAAAAAACAAACTTGTACTGTTCCTGTGGGCAGGACTGGCATGTTTAGTGTCTGGTGAAAGCCACCTTCTCATATGTAGTATCATGTAGCTGCAACCTGGAAGGATGGAAGTGCAAACTATAACCATTCATCTTACTCACAAGGGCTCAGGCTTACAACCTAACCCGATCCAAAGGCTCCACATCTTATACTGCATTAATGGAGAAGGTCACACACATCCATCCATACAGTTACATTTTACATGACGTTTGAAGACACTATGAAGCAGTCTTTAGAAAGTTGCTCCTAATCTACTGACTCTATCACTATTTCTTTAATATATATATAATTTTTTAAGAATCATTTGCCTCCATTCATGTCTGTGCACTGTGCCTGTCTCTCTCAGAGGCCAGGAGTGGCCATTGGATCTTCTGGAATTAGAGTTATGGCTGATCGTGGGTGATGGAAATAGCATTGGGGCCTTCTGCAAGAACAGCCAGCGCTCTTAACCACTGAGCCTTCTCTCCAGCCCCTATTATTTTTATTTTTTAGTGTCATCAAATAACGTATGTATTTTATCCATTATCGGCTTTTTTCCTATTGGATACTTGTACTTTTATACAATTATTTGTAAGTATCTACTCATACAGGGAAACATAAGAGACACCAAGGCACTGAAAGTATGTGTGACCAGAACTCAGTGATACAAAAAAACTTTCCTCAGCCCAATCCCTTCTCGCATTACAGACATCATATTCCTATAATGTACTTTCATGTTTAGCTTTACATTTATTTTTTGTCTTAAAGACTAAAATTTAGTTTTGCTTGTTTGTGTGTATATTATGCAGTTTAGTTGATAATGCTAAAATGTTTTAAAATACAGCTGCACTGATTTCCTTTGCCACACCAACAGGATGTATCTTTTCAGTACTACATCTCTCTCTCTCTCTCTCTCTCTCTCTCTCTCTCTCTCTCTCTCTCTCTCTCTCTCTCTCAGACACACACACACACACAACAAGAGAGAGAGAGAGAGGAGACCTACAGACAGACAGACAGATGACAGAGACAGAAAGAGAGACAGAGTTAATTTTACTGTTCTGTGTTATGACTTGATGTCCACCGTGGTAATAATTCACTCTTGTTGTGCCATCACTAGTATAAAACCCTTAGTATATATTTAATGGGCTTTTTAAATTTTCTCTTTCCTTCCTGGGTGTATTTATAATTTATGATTTTTCCTTTTCCCTTTTGGAGTCTCTGTTCTATCTCACAAACATTCTCACAAACTCTCCTTGTATTCTCACCAGCTAGCTCTCTGTCCACTGCATGTCTTATATTTTGTGTGTCATAACATCTTTGAGCTATTTCTGTAATACATTTTTCCCTTTATGGTTGATGCTTTCTTTTTAAATTTTTCAGTCTTGAGAAATATTTTCATACTTTGAAACTGTAAAAACACTCCCCATTTCACTCTTTAAAAGACTGTGTGCCTTTCATCTACAAATACAATATTACAATCGACTTTGGAGAATGAAGTCAATTAGGTCCTAATATAGATGCTAAAGTACTAATAGGTTTTGATAAAAGAGCCATTTCTTCTCCATAGCTTTTCAGAACTATTTTCCTTAAGTTTAATGTCCATGCATCTTGGGATTTGCTTTTAATCCAGTTACTACTCTGTTGGATTGTTCTCTTTGGGATGCTTCAAGCACTATCATAGTCAGTTCGTATTTTTATAGTTTGATTGGTGGTAAAATTCATTTCACGTTAATTGAAATGTTTTTAGCTGTCTTAGCTACTATGACCCCAAAAGGAAACTTGATTCTAAATAAGAGAACTAAGCATGTGACAAGTGTGACTGTACTAGTAATACTAGACAATTCTCAGACACTCTAAGTGTTCCTTCACAGGGAGCATCACAAAGTTGGGAGAAAATGAAGAAGATGGATCTATAGTCTTTGCCAACTCATGTTCCCTGGATCAGTTGTGCCTACCTTAGTATAGGAACTGCATACAAAAGAAATAATTAAGAATTATGGAATTTTCAACATATATGGAAGTACACTATGTCAGCCCATAAAAATTAGACAAGGAAAAATTTTTATGTTTACTATATTGTATGTTAACACAACGCCACTTGAAGTATGCATACAGTAAGGTAAAGCTCAGAGTGGCCACTGAAAGGAAATGAAAGTGCATTTAATTATGCAATAGTGAGATCTAGATGTTAATAAACACTTCACTGAGACTTCATCTCACCCTACCCATACTGGTTACCAAGAGAAAACAAACAACATGAAAATCGAGAGGGGATATAGAATACAAGGAGACCTTGTACACTGCCAGGGAAAATGCAAATTAGTCCAACCACCATGAACATCAGTCCAGTAGTGTCTCTAAAGCCAAATATAGGTCTAATACAAGAGCAAACTATTTCACTCCTGGATTACAATCAAGAAAGATGAAGTCAGCATAGGTAACAGATCCTTACATATCCATTTAAACCTGATTTATAATAGCTGAACTTCAGAATCTGCCTCAGTGTTCATCTATATATAAACAGATATGGAAAACAATATGGATATATATAGAGATGACAGATGTAGAAAGAAAGAAAGAAAGAAAAAAGAAGAAAATAGAAAGAAAGAAGAAAGAAAAAGAAAGATAGAATAATAGATAGATAGATAGATTTAAAGACACACACACTGGACCATAATAGCAAAATAAAGTGATGCTATTTGTGTAAAAATAGGATAAATTATAGATCCTATAAAGTAATCAAGATACAGAAAGCCAAAAATAACATGTTTTCTCTCAACCACTTGAACTAAAATAAAGACAACCTAAGTTGGAATGGGTTGATGGGTTGTGAGAGAAGAGTAAGGTAGCCTAGAGTTAGTCTAGGAGGGCTGATGTGGTCAAAGCATCATATATGCATGCAGGGAAATGTTACAATGAAGCTCATTTAAATATACACTGATAAATATACACTATTCACTACAACACTAAAAATGAGAAAGGTAAAAAATGTGCAGACTGTTGGTGTATTGGATCACCCTTGGATCCTGTTCACATTTCCCTGCACCTTAGTCTGATGAAGAGCAGGCAAATGCAGCATCTGCAAGGAGACACCCCAGTGTCATTGAACTGAGAGTGATTTTCATACTAGAGGGGACAGCAGCTATCCCCATCTCAACTCCTGGTAACCATGAGCCTCACTGGTGTCTGGGCTTTTGCATGAATCCAGGAAGATGTTTTGGCAAAGTGATTGGCTAAATAAATATACTATTCTCTCTGTGGATGTGTCTCAGGACTTGGCAGTAGGAGTCGAGTCAGTATAAACAAATTCTCCCCAAAGATCATGCGTTTCTCACGTACATTCATCTTCATGGTCATCTTTTGTATGCAGTCTCTAGCTGCTTTGCTGCAAAATGGCTTCATGGCCACTGTGCTGTGCAGGAAATGGCTACAGAGACAGGGACTCCCTGAAGGTGACATGATTGTGGCTTGCCTCGCTGCCTCCAGGTTCTGTCTGCATGGAGTATCCATCCTAAACAACTTCCTGCCCTTCGCTATGCTTTGGACCCTAAAAATCTATTTTTATGTCCTCTGGGATTTCTTCAACACAGTCAATTTCTGGTTTACCACCTGGCTTGCCATCTTCTACTGTGTAAGGATCTCTTCGTTCTCTCACTCCATTTTCTTCTGGATAAGATGGAGAATTTCTCGGTCAGTACCCAGGTTATTGCTGGGATCCTTGATCATCGGTGGACTGTCAGCTATCTCCTCAGCCACTGGAAACACAGTTGCCTTTCAGATGATGGTCCGTGAAAACTACACAGTTGCTTTTAGAATGGTAGCATTCTATGTGTATTATTTTCGCTGTCATGCAATGCTGATGTGGGTCATTCCACTCTTCCTGTTTCTGCTGTCCATCATCTTGCTCATGTTCTCACTGTACCGGCATCTGGAACAGATGAGGTACCACAGACCCAGGTCTTGTGATTATAGTACCCAGGCTCACACTATGGCTCTGAAGTCTCTTGCCTTCTTCCTCATCTTCTATACATCATATATCCTGTTCCTTATGTTACATGTTACACAAGTCATAAATGTCCATGATTCCTGGCACTGGGCCTGGGAAGTGATAATCTACACCGGCATCTCACTGCATTCCACCATTCTGATTCTAAGCAACCACAAGTTGAGAAGGGCTCTCAAGATAAAACTCCCAGACCTTTGTCTTGCCAGATCAGAAGACAAGGGCCGTGGTTAAAGCATGGCTCTACTCTCAAAAATATCAGCATCAACAACCTGTTCTCTAGTGAATAGTGACTCCCGGGGCAGGAACTCATAAGGTTTGATGGCTCCCTCTCTCTGCTCAGTCTTCCCCACTCATCCCATGCCTCACAGTTTATTTTTCCACATTTTGGCTTCTCTCTTTCTTGCTCCATCTGAAACTGTTACTTCTCTGGTCTAGGTCCCAAGTCACATTGGCCTCACCTGACGGCCTCATTTCCTCTCTCAGAGAGACTCTCAGAGTCTCTAAGCAATATTCTTCAAGTATTTAAAGCAGTAGCTTGTCCTTCCTTATGAATACCTGTAGCCACTGTCAGCTGACTCTGAGCAACCTGAAGTCTGGTTTTGTGCCATAGATTCCCCAACACCGTCCTTCTGGGGTACACCAGCCAAGCTCCTCACTCCAGCTCTGGTCTCCATTCAGTCTCTCTATGATACAGATTCTGGCTACTGTCCGTGAGTCCTTCCCTTCCATCCCATGTTCTTTTGACACCAAAGAACAGGCACTTCCCAGCTCCTTCCCCCTAATGTCTTCCTACTTTGCTTTCTTTGTCAGTCTCGACATTCTCTTGTTGTTGTGCATCGCTGAAGACTAATTCCACCATGGAGCTTTATCAGCTTTATCTCATACAAGGTGGAAGACGTGTGTGAGTTTTGTCCCATTGTGGGTCCAAATGATGACTTTGTGTGCTTGCTTGAGTTGAATTAAAAGGAATTGTATGTTATGGAAATATTAAGTTTGATCCAACAGAAAGCAGATGAAAACAAAGGAAATATTCAACAACACTTCATTTTAATAACCCTGGTCTTCTTGTTTGTCTACCTGAAAAAGGCACTAGATGCTGCTGCCAAGGCTTATGGTCCCCAAACTGGAATTTGTGTACAATGGTCCCCTGGAAGTAGGAAAAATATATGGAAACCTCCATTCTTATATAACTTTATCTTTTCCTGTAAATTCCTAGTTTTCTGTGTATTTCTGACTTATATACCATTAAAATGAGATGTGTATGTAATTAATAATAGAGATGAGCATGATGATTCCTTGGACATCCAAGTTGCTATGCAAGAAAGAACAACATTGGAGTTTTCATGTTCTTATTAAAGTATCAAAACAAGGAACATGACCAAAAGAAAGTGTGTTTTCCTTCATAATGCTGTAGGGATCAATATGTCAAAGGATGGGAGTAATAGAAACACACACACACACACACACACACACACAATACACAATTACAGTTAGCCCTTGACACTCTTTCCTGAAGAACTGCTTTTATGAGTAGATGGCTAATCAGTAATGATACAGAGAGGTTGAATAATTTTGTCAGCCAACTTAACTTAACTCCCACCTACGGAAAGTTTCCCCAACACCAGAATGAATCCACTAGTTAATGTATATGTTGAAGACTTATGAAAATAGATCTTTTTATGGCTTCAAAATAACCTCAATAAGCTCAGAAGAGCGTGTTTTCTAGTCATAACAGCAGGAAAGTAGGAATCTGTAACAGAAAAATGTCTAGAAAATTGTCAGAGGCTTAGAAGTTAAATAACAGGTGTATAAATAACCTCTGATCAGAGGAGTCAAAATGGAATTTAGAAAGTGTAAGCTGAGGGCTAAGGAAAAGAAACATTTTTAAATCTGTGAGATGCTACTAATGTAGAGATGATACAGGAAGTAACAGCACTAGGTACACATGCTCAAAAAAAATGGCTTAAATGGGGTTCCACCTCAGCAAAGTAGAAATAGGGGAGCAAGAGAAAGGCAGAAAAATCAGAAGAAATGTGATTAAGAAAAGCCACAGCGAAACCAGTGAAGCAGAAAGCTGAAAAGCAGCAGACGACACATGAACCAAAGTCTGGTTCTTTGAACTCGGTAAGAACAAGTATTCTTTAGATGCATTGATGGGGGAGGGGAAAACCACCAACTACAAGGATGGGAGAAGTAATATCACTCCGTCTCTGAACTAGTAGCAAGGGGATGTTTGAACAACTTCATGCAAATAAGTTGACAACTTAGAGACACACATCAGAGGTACTACTTTCAAGGTTTCTGAAGGCTGTAGTCCTCCATATCAATCAGGACCCAGGTTGCATAGAGCCCTTACAGGATTGTGGTCCTGAGAATTCCATTCAGCAGTGACCCTAGGACTTAGTTAGCTTCCTTCTATGCTAAGTCTCATGTCCCCTGTGTCTTATTATTTAATAACTTTGTTGAATTTGTTTTTGTTTTCCTTAATCTTCTGTCTTGATAAAACACATTCTTCCACCTCCAAGTCCTCAGGCTTGGTGGCAAATGCCTCTGCCACCGAACCATCCATGCACTCACACATACTCTTTTAAAATGGGGTATAAGAGTTTATTTTTTGAGAAATTATACATCTGAATGTGTTTTATTTTCCTCTCAAACTTGATTTATAAGTTTCCTGAGTACTTTAGTTAGAGTTTTTATTATCTGCTTCCAACCCCACTGACAATAGACAGAGGGAATTATAAATAACCTCTGTCTGATTAGCTATGTTATCATTCTTCCCAGTGTTTTTGATCTATCTTCCTAAAGACATTATGGACCCATCATGTCTATCCGTATACTTTCATTTTTGTGGGAATTATAAAAGAAGGATGAGTAAAAATGAAATGAAAATATAATTCCATATATCCTGTTTCTTTCACTATTCTATATGCTGGTAAATGGTTGTGACCCATTTTGGTAAGCAGTCAGCTAAATATGCAATAGTAAATGTACTGCAAAATTCCTATGTATATAAAAATTGTTATGTTTATAATTGTTCTAGGTACTTTAAAAGAAGAGGTTGAGAAAAAGAAGTAAAGCCAGGAGGTAGTAATTAACATGTTTAATACCAGCACCCAGGAGGCAGAGGCAAGTGAATCTATGTGAGTTCAAGGCCAGACTATCTGCAGAGTGAATTCTAGGACAGCCAGAGCTACACAGAGAAACCCTATCTTTAAAAAACAAAAAAAATATAAGTGTTTAGACTATAATTTTAAGATTGATAGAATTCTTTGTCATTACAAAGGTTATCAGAAATGTCATTTCGTACCAGACCAGACCAGACCACAAATTGAGGAAATAGGACAACAAATACACCACCTGTCTTGGATTAAACTGTTCTAATCTCCCCAGTGGCAGCAGAGGCGGAAGTTCTTCATTTCCCACCCCAATGCTCTGGATTCTCAAATGAAAGCTACAGGCACACACACACACACACACACACACACACACACACACACACTAGTCTTAAATTTAAAATGCTTTAATTGGCTCAATGGCTGGACCACTCCCAAATTTCCACATTGCTAACACCTTCCTCCGATATTTCTGAATTATTACTTACTAAAATCTATATTCCATCTTTGCTACCTTAGACTCACTGGGGAGAGGGGGAGGGGTGCTCTGGGACTGCCCTTCCCTGACTATTACACGATTGTATACTTTCTCTTCTGCAGCCTCAAGGCTAATCCTTCTGCTTCTCCCGGCATGGCGGTACTAAACCTTCTTCCCTTCGTTCCCTCTGTCTCTCTGCCCAGCCATTGGCCACCAACAACTTTATTTACCTATTAGAACCAACGGGAAGCAGGGACCCTAGCATCTTACATGAGGGATTCTTGCACAATTTTTTGGGAGCCCAATTAACATAATACAAGCAATAAACCAAATCCACAACACAGACATGTCAGTTTGTGAAAGTTTAATCACCATTGAAACTGTTTTAGAATACCAATATACACAGTACTAATTTAACTTGCTGTCCAACACTCACAGAATGTATACTGCTAAGTATGATATAAAACACGATTTCCAATTAATAGGTAAAATGCTGCCTTGGCCATTTGCACCAAATCATTGCCAGAAATCATGAAAGTAGGGCAAAGAAAGAAGGGATTTTCTGTGTGTGTGTGTTTTATAGTTTTTATAGCAGTGGGCATATATTATGACGTACACTGAAAGAAGACAAAAGTTTAAAATCAGTAAGAAATCTTTAAAAGTTCATCCTAAAACATTATCCTAAATTGTGTGATGCATGCTAAGATATTTTCTGTTCTATAATATTCTAACAGCTGGAATTATTTTAGTAATCCTCATGTCCCATAATTATTAAAGTTCTCCGTGGAACAGTTGGCAGAGCATTTATATGTGTCTGTTACAGGGACATGAAAGAGATGCAAGATATATTTCCTTTCAGTGAGTTCTGCTAAGGAACCAATAGTGTTAGAAACTTCCACATCAACATTCAGGAGTAAAGAAAATGTGCTCCAGCTCTGTTGCTGGAAGATGCTCTCTGCTTTTCCAGCCTGTTTACAATCTTCTATGACCTGAGGGAACAGGCACCTTGTGGTTAGGATGTGTTGACCTTATCTATGCTCAGTTCTATCTCTCCACCCATAGATGGACTCTTACTTCAGATTTGGCCCTTGGAGAGCCAGTCACCATGGTTACTACTGCAGACATTCACACTGCCTTTATGGGGTCAATTAGTGCCCTCCCAGGGATGTTACACCAGAACTCACTTTTTCACCCTTGGGTACCAAGCTATTGAGTTACCTATATGCCTGCCATCTTCACAAGAAGTAGAGCCAACAGAGTCCTGAAGTGCTTTCTGCACTCCTGATAAGTAATTCTCCTAATGTTACAGATCCTGCAGGGCTGACTAGAGTTGCAATTCAAGAAGTTTTATCCCAGAGTTCTGCGTTATACTCTATCGATGATTTTCCTGTAGCTAGACTTGTCATTTTTCTAAAACACAATTTCCTTTTAATTAAATTGGTTTGACTTGGACTTCAGTTTGCTTATATTCTTAAGTTTGCATTACTGAAATCTCAATAATAAAACATTTTGCTATCAAGCAGATCTCAGATGACACTTTGAATCTTCTCAACCCTGTTGTTACTTAAACACCAAATCTCCTTCCCTTCAAGCCAATTTATTCTGTCTTGTCTGGCAGTTGACTACCTCTCGCTCCCATCAATGGGAATCTCTGGTGCTGTCTCATGGACCACCTGTGAAAATCCATTTGGCATCGAAGCCCCTGCAAGTACAACCAAAGATAAAGTGTCACCCATGAAGTTTTTCTTGACTAGTTGGAAACTGGAAACAGTGGATATATACTTCCTCCACTCATTTCCTGAGTAGATGGTTGTGGGGCCATGTCATATAGCTGCTCTGTTAGAGAGCGGTGGCTCCCACTGTCAATCCAAGAGCCCATCATGCCTGGTTCTCCTGTCCTCTGCATGACTGCTACTTTTCATGTGGGTACATCTTTCATGGCCAGCTTTCACGCAGAAGTCTCAAGGATAATCATGTTTGCTAATTTAGATTTGGGATCCATCACTTTATAGTATCCTATTTACAAAATACGTAAAAAATTCTTTTGGGCCATAATACTAATACAAGAATTAAGGTTTTCATTTGAGCAAAAAATTTTAATAAGTGTGTTTTAGATCTTTAGATTATTTACTAGTGAACTGGAGCAAAAAGTGTGCCACAGAGGCAGCAGCATTGCTTTGGAAATGCTGCTCAATATCTTTCATTCAAAATTATAGCATAAGAATGCCACAACCCTTAATACAGTCCTTCATATTATGGTGACTCCTACCATAAAATTATTTTTGTTTCACTTCATCACTGTAATTTTGCTACTTTTATGAATCATAATGTAAATATCTGTGTTTTCCAATGGTATTAGGTGACCCCTGTTAAGAGGTCATTTTACCCCTTACAAAAGGGTAGAATAGCATAGTAAGAAGAGCATTAGAAAGGGGACAGATGGGATGAAAGAGGACTGCACATTGGCATACCATCTAATGATAAAGCACATGCCTGAAGGTGGAATCTGTTTAGAACCTTTAATCACATTATTTCAAAATTTGATCGGGGTTATAGTTGTTTACTAGCTGAAGATATTTTTTAAAGAAACGAAACAAGAAAAAGAAGGAGGTAGGGAGGGCAAGGAGGAGAGAAGAGAAAGAAGAAAGAAAGAAGAAAGAAAGAAAGAAAGAAAGAAAGAAAGAAAGAAAGAAGAAAGAAAGGAAGGAAGGAAGGAAGGAAGGAAGGAAGGAAGGAAGGAAGGAAGGAAGGAAGGAAGGAAGAAAAAAGAAAAGGAAAAATGACTAAAAATAAATACAATGTAATTTCCACTTATCCAATTATTATCTAAAATGAGTGACACACAATTACACATACACACACAAAGAGAGAGACACAGACAGAGAGACAGAGAGACAGAGAGACAGAGACATAGAAAGAGAAAGAGATAGAGACAGAGAGATGAACACAAACAGAGAAAACACCAAACTCAACCAAACTTCCTTTAATACCCCATAGCCAAAATAAGTGCATTTGGGTCCTTGCAGGCCACAAGCACTTCCATACCCAAGTAGAGCCCACTCTGCTCTGCCCCAACCCATCCAGAACTGCTGCAAACTCACAGCGAAGCAAACTAATAGCTAATTTTGTGTTATGTTTACAGTTGCCACCTATGGAACAAGTCGCAGATAATTCACTTTTTTAACCACAAGCAAAATAAGTAGCGTATCATTTGAAACTGAAAGGTTATCATCAAGATGAAAACTGGAATCACAACCTGTTTCCCAAGTAATAACTATACTCTTCCCACATCTCTGGTCTGATCATTTATGTACCATAAAGGTATAGTCTCACAGCCTGTAATACATGCAGCTGGTATGGTCAGTATCACAACCGACCAAGAGCACTTAGAACTTGGAGATAAATTTTCACTCAAAATGACCTAAGAAACTAATGTCTGGAAATGTTTTATGATGGAAGATAAATAAATCATACTTTTGGTGAGTTTTGGTAGTCACCTGCATAGCTAACAGTTTCACATGTATAAATTCAACCAACGCCAGATAGGAAATATTCAGAAAAATGTATACAGAATCTTACAAATATCTTTTCTGCCCTTAGTCTTTAAACAATAACACATAACAGCTATTACTATGTAATTTACACTATATTAGGTATTTTAAGAAATCTAGAGATGATTTGATAAGCATGACCACATGTGAGGAGATGATGCACAAATACAGCTCATCTCATGCAAGGGATTTTAGCAGCTATGGGATGAAATGGGCGGGAACCCTGGAGCCAATATCTCATGAATGTAGAGAGATAGCAACATACATGCAGTGGAGATAAATCCTACAACTCAGCAAGTTTTTATCAACTAAACACCCTAGATGACCAACAGTTAGAATAAGATAAAGAACTTGCCTATACCCTAGAGGACTCCTCCTGTCCTCTTTCTATCATCCTTGACCATTAGTCTCCCAAAGGCAGATAATCAATATTCCCATGGACACAGACTAATATTTCTTCTTGGCCTTTATATAAGTAGAGTCATACATTATCCTGTATTCTTTTATGTCTGGCTTTTTCATTTAATTTTTTTAGATTTATTCATCATTTTTTGCCTGCATATATGCATATGTACCACATACATGCTTTGTGCCCTGGAACTGGAGTTACAGATGTGAGCATCTATGTGAGTGGTCAGAACCAAGCCTGGGTTCTTTGAAAGAGTAACAAGTGCCCTTAACTGCTGAGCCATCTCTTCATCCCTGGCTTTTAAATTTTTATTTATTCTTTCATAATTATACACACACACACACACACACACACACACACACACATACACACACTTCAATCAAATCCCTTATTATCCTATCTCAGTAACTGTCCAGTGAACCCTTTCTTCTCCACAAGCCTTCCTCCCACTTTCATATCTTTTGGAGAAGGAAGACCCTTTAACTAGTGTTGCTCACATAAGCATGAAGGTGTTGTTCACTTAAACAATTTAATACTTGTTCTTAAGGCAACTTACCAGCAGCAAAACCTCAAGTGACAAGATGGATGGAGAGTTGTTTCCTTTTCAGTATTTTGCTCAAAAATGTTTTGTAGTTTTCCGTTTGTAGTTGTTCAATCTTTAGAAGATTTACTCCTGAGAATATATTGGTTTTAATGTCATTATAAACAATTTTTCTTTATAAATATACACTTGTTCACATGCATCTTGTTATTATGTAGAAAGGCAGAGTGTTGTGTATTTATCTTTTATTCAGTGGCTTTGCTAGTTCACCTATAAAGCTGGAGTGTGTGTGTGTGTGTGTGTGTGTGTGTGTGTGTAAATTTTTTGGGGTTTCCTGCAAGCATTATCACATTAAGTTCAACTGGCAACATTTTTAAAACTTTCTGTATCTTATAATTCTCTTCTTTTGCTTCTTTGATCCAATATACTAGCTGAGCCCTGTATAATATACAAAAGAAAAAAGTACCAAATATTTTTGTCTTATTCTTAATTTTGGAGTAAATGTTTACTGCTTTTTCCTTAAATTATTAGCTATTTAGAGATGTCCATTGATGGTATAAAGAATTTTTTTTCTATTTTGAAATTCAAATATATTGAGTATGAGTTTATTATAAAATTCATTTTGAGAATCCACTAAGATATGACACTTTCTCGTATATATTATGATTTTACTATTAAACCAAGTATTCCTGAAACTATCTCAGTTGGTTTGCTAATAACTTATTTTATATTTTTAAATTTATACTTCTGTAGAAAATTAGATTTAAATGTTCACTTTGTCTAATGTTTCTCTTGGCTTTCAATTTCAAGATTGTAGTAGAGTCATAAAAGGACTGGGAGATGTTTCTTCTTTTTCTTCTTTACTGTCTTTTCAAACATTTAAAATGATTGTGTAGGGTGCTTATGATGAAAAGCCAAAAATCAGCTTTCCCCAATTTTACCAGCTTGTAAAATACCACCAGCTTAGTAACTTCAGCCTCTCACTAACCATCTGTGAGGCATGTCCCATCCTGTGCATATACAGCATAGACTTCACCCAACACCTCTAGCATCCTGTACATAGAGCAATGGCTCAGTCTTCTGCTGCCTTCCCTCATCAATGAAAATGGCCTTCACTACGTTAGCCCAGTGGCCTCGGGTTAATTTCTTCCCACCCTCCAGGGTCAGAGCAGCAGGAAATTCAAGTCTCACAGGAGCTCTTCCTTTCTCCAAGCTCTCTTAGCCGCTGAGATCAGAACTGTCTAGATTGTTCTTCCAAGAATCCAGACAGATTGATTTGTAACCTTGCTGCTTCCTGTTCTATCTAGCTTTTAGACTTGACATCAGCCATAAGATTTATCTGACAAGAAGTACCCCATTGGAGCCAGCATGATAAGCTCCCCTTGTAGACCTCTAAAACAGGCCCAAGGCTCCGAGACCTGAGGCTTCACTTCTTTGTCACTCCACATTGGGAAATGTGCAGCGCTTTTGCAGGGGTCAGGAGTTTTTACCTCAGACCAGGAATGGATGAAAGCCTTTGTCTCATCCTCCTGAGTCTTGTAATTGTAGACTCATTATCATGGTCAGTTGGCACTGCTGCCACATAGATTTTTCTTGTGATATTTATGGGACTACCCATTGGAGCATACTTTTTCTCAAACCAGATTTTTCAGATTTGCTCAGCTGACAATAAAACATGAAGTGCTGTTTGACACAGTTTGCTTATTTGTTTTTCTGTTCAAACAGCTACGATTTCCTCCTCTTTGGAGGAAAGCTAAATATTGTCTTATAAATCAGAAATGTGTATCTACTCCCTAACCAATTCTTGGTTAGGTAATGATTGGTGCATTACCTGTAAGATCAGTAATCACAATGTTTCATGAACTATTTGTAGCATAAATTTCTTCCACATGGGCCCCAATCTATGTCTTGTCAATGATAACTACATAGAATCAGAGTTTTACAAAAAAAAAATAATAATAATAAAATAAAGGGAACTCTTTCTGCACCATGTGGTCTCTGATTTTATTTTGGAAGCAGTAGTTTATTGTGAATTTTAATAGGGACAAATACCCAGCCATGAACATATGGTTCTACTACCATCATAAACCTAAGATCGATGTGGAAACAAGTTGACCTAATCTTTAATAATACTCCTCACTTTAATCAGTTTACTCAGAGCCTCTAATTTGCTAAATCCTATAACAGAAAAGCCATTATTGTCTTGGTAATAACACTGAAAAGCTCAGGGGAAGTAACTTCCAAGTAACCATTCAAAGAGATGTGAATGGGAGGGACAGGTCTTGGAGGGAATGTGATTATCTTTTAAGAAGATCCTTGGTCATTGGTGTTAGGCATCAGAGTCTCTGTAAGTCCATCTCTGCAGAGCCTCTTTGCTTTCTATGCTGTAGGACTCCGTGGCACAGTGTGGGAAGCTGACTCTTAGTGATCTGAGTCACTTGGTTGCAAGAGTCCGTTCAAGCTGATCACTTTAAACAGGTCTTTTCTGGTTTTAGCCTTCCAAGGAAGTGATCTTGCCTTTTTCCAGGATCAGGATACACTACTCTGATTCAGGACAATTGCAGAGACAAGACTTTCATGGTCCCTTTACTTAATCATACATGGACACATTGTCACTCTTCCTTGTCATGACATAATTTTTTCTGTCTTTGTGACTTCATTTATAAAGGCTCCCCACCCACATATGCTTGACTAAATAACTTTGATATGCTTTACCTGTCTTTTATCATGAATACTTGAGTCATTAGTCTGATAACAGATACACTTATGCAAAGTGGGGCCTGTAGTGTGGCGATCCACCCAATGGATATCTAAGCTGTTCACTGTTTTTGTAGATGATTTGATTTTCTGAGAAACTGAGAGAGGTGACAGTACTTTCCAAAACAGATCAGGAGAAAGTGGGAGAGACAGGAAGAGAACAAGAGAGTGAGAGAGACAGTTGGAAATAATTCTGATTTATAGCAACTGTTCTAAAGCAGCCATGTCTATCTAAGCTGCCCAATAAGGATGTGCCCTCTGCTGTAATCCAGAAAAGGAAAATAGCCAGAAGTATCCTGATCTCACCAAACATGTGTTTATACTGTGCTGTTTGCTCACTCCTTCTCAGACTACTTAACACAAACCCAACTGCACCCCAAGGAAAGTCCCTCCCGATTAAGAGCTGCTAGGTGGTGCAGCTCACTGGATTACAAATAAAAACCAATTTGATCTTCAAAATTTGACTTGTAGTGTTTGACGTTTTCCTTTCTCTTGTTCTTGTTTCAGTTTGAGACAGCTTTCCTGTGTAGCCCTGGCTGGCCTCGAACTCTCTATGTAGATGAGGCTAACCTAGAACTCAGAGAGAACCACCTGCTTCTTCCTCCTGAATTCTAGGTTATAGGCAGGAGCCACCCTGCCCCCAGAACATACCAGACATATCTAGGGACTGAAACTGATTAAAAGAAAAGATGGGGGGTGGGCAGGAGAGAAAAGGCAAAACAGCATATCTAATAAGGTATTAAAGTAAGAATTTGTGGCCATTGCTTGCAGTGACAGCAAAGGCCTTTCGAGTTACAAACACGGATTCTCCACATGCAAATATTAGCAAATCCAGGTTGCCATTCGCTCTAGCCTAAGGCTTTCTTCGCTGCAGCTGTTTCACAAAACCAGCCACCTGGAGGTGACGCCGGAGAACCATTCCAGGTAATATTTGTTAAATATGCCAGAAGGGAATTACTTAAGGAAATGATGAAGGAAAACATTTGGAAAACCTCAGAAAACTCAAAAACATTAATATTTCAGATGAAAGCATTTTACTTTCTTGCTCTGTATGGGAGGCTTTGGCTGGGTCTCCATAAGGGACACTCAGTTTTTGTAAGCCACTCTAGAGTTCACTGCTAATAAGCCATGTGGCATGCTGGGTTTCCCAGTCTGGGGTCTTTCCACCTGCTCTGGTGCCCTTCATTTCTGTTCAAGGGCTGTCAGTGAAGATGTCCAGGTTTCTGATTTTCGGTCTTCCCACAGACACAAAGAACTTGCTGCATTTCCAGGTGAAATGTTCCAGAAGCATCATCACTGATGGTGTACCCAAGTAGAAATCTTTGAGGTGACAAGCCATTATTTGGTTTCTACAAATAACAATAAGTCTACTGCTTTGCAGTGTTCGTGGTTAAACCACCAGCTGAAATCGGCATTTAATCAGCTTTTTGGTTTTTCATTTTGTTTTTGTTGTTGTTGTGTTTTGTTGGATTCTGTGTTTGTTGTTGTTTGTTTGTTTTTGACTGTTTGTTTTGATGAGGTGTACTATGTAACCTCTGCTGGCGGAGTACTCATTAATGTAGCTCAGCTGGCTTTGAGCTGAACCGTCATGAAGCTAGGAATACTGACATGCACTACCCTACCCAGCTCATGTTTTTGATATTTTGGTTGTTCTAAGTGTAACATGACATAGTCCCTCAAAACATGTCACCTTAGCCTTGAGGAAAGAATACAAGCAAGTTCTTCATCTTTCTCCATACCCTTCTCCCTGACTCGGGCCATGACATGCTCTCCAACTTCCTCTGAAGCAGGACATAAAACTTTCAGTTTAGAGGGGCCTACCCTCTACTAGAGACTGCAAATGTCTTGCCTTAATAGGTCAGGAACAGCAGGAAGAACCTTATATTAGGTTTTGTTTTCTTCCGTGCTGCGTCTTAAGCAGAGTGTGAGTGGATTCATCAAGTGCTCCACAGCAGAGATCTGCACACTACAGTGCAGGCAGTCCTCCCTCAGGTCCGTCTGCCTCTTACCATTGTGTAAACATCCCCACATCCTCCGTCAGATTTCTCCGTGACTGCCTACACCTTCACACTTAAGAAAACAAAACAAAACAAAACAAAAACAAAGCCAAAAAACCGAAACAGTCATTTTACCGTTCTTTAGGCCATTTCCAAGGTCCCCAGATCCTACAGAGCTCCTACCGCACAAATGTAGATGCTTTTAGCTCCTTAATCTCTTCTGTGGTGGAGGTTCAGCCTTGGTCAGAGAAAAGGAAAAAAAATATTTCTTTCCCTTATATTTTAATTCTTCTCTTTGAAAACAACCATAGGAAATTGGGATCCCCAGATGTTTTTGTTTTTTTAAGTTTTAGTGACTTGGCCGTAGTATTTTATGACACTGTTAGGATCACTCCACTGCTGTATGGTGAGTTTACAGTCCAGTGCCGTTTGAGGAAGGATATCCAGGCATAGTGCCCATGATCTATAAGTGAGCACAGTATTTTTAGATGAATAAATTGATTTTATTTATATAATTGAAGCAAGAGTCAGCACTTCATTCATCTTTTATTAGTCTCGTCGTTCTAGAATAACACTTTAAGACAAATATGCAAATGCACTGTGTAGTCGCCAGTCTGAACTCACTTGAATGCCCCAAATATTGAGCCAATAAGGAGATTTGAGCTTTAGGTCCTCCAAGTTCCTGATTTATACAAAATGTGGAATAGGCTACAGTCCTCAGATGTTGAGAGAAAATGGCTGATGAGAGATGTTTATCCTGTGGCCAAAGAAGTGCTATGCTACATTTACAAGAATAGAGCTAAGCCTTTTTTGCTTCGGGTGACAACTTTGAAAGTGACTGCCAAGTTGGTGACCAGCAACATTAGCTTCTGACAATTCATCATCTCCTGTGATTTTGAGGGCAAACTCTTGCATTGTGTGAGTCCTTTGAGGCAAACAGTGACCTGTCAGAGCTTTCCCATTATTTTGAAAGAAAGTAACAAACATCAAAAGACACAGCTCTCAACTCAGTCTGGCAGAAAGTGAGGC
This sequence comes from Mastomys natalensis, assembly GCA_021653895.1. NCBI lineage: Eukaryota > Metazoa > Chordata > Mammalia > Rodentia > Muridae > Mastomys > Mastomys natalensis. The sequence continues at coordinate 421,922 of JAJTUV010000607.1, read as the reverse complement.
TGAAGGAAGCGTTCAGAGCTAACATCAACAACTAGCCACGGAGCTATCCGAAGGCTGGGAAGGCTGCGTCAAAATGTATCTGGGTTTTGGGTTCACAAGAATAAAAGTAAACATTCATGGGGTAATTTGATTACAAAGGGAAAGCCAAGGATAAGATATTTTCATTCCAGACCATGGTCAATGCTTTGGGCCAGGCAGCATATTCGATGTCAGCACATAACATGGCCAAGTAAATCCATTCATGTCGAGGAACAGAAAAGGAAAGGACAGGACTAGCCTACAAACCTCTCTTAAAGTTCTATCACCTCCCAAGGACCAAGCCTTTAACACATGGGCTTTTGGGGGGACCAACTTCCAAGGCATTACTGCTCACAGTTGATAACAATGTTAATCATTCAAGTCATTGGATCAAAACTAGGAAATGCAGGTGTAAATTTACTTCTGTATGTGTCAGGCGCCCTTCCTGGCCAGCAGGAAATTAGATGCAAGACAACAAGGTTCCTTCTCAAGGCAGTTTACTCAGGATTGTAGCTTTCTGGAGGTGGTGGCCCCACCTACCCCGGGACCAGGCTTATATCTAAGCAAAGGCCAATGAGCATATGCCATGTATCATCTCTCCATACGTCCACGTATGACTATTTCCTGCCCCTGCACAGCTGTATAGCCAAATGAGGACTTGTTTACCACAAGGAGCACTCTCAGCCAGCACCATCCTCAGGTGCAGCGCATAGCGGCTCTCTACAGTGCCCCTTTTTGTTTTACAACGAAACAGGCAAGAGTAGAGGTCTGATCTCAGAATGGAGTAATGGACATTGTACTTGCACCCAAAGGATCTAGACCCGTCCGGTACCGATTTTTTCTGAGGCGGGTAAAATGAGGAATTTTGGGGAAAGGGCGGTACCACCCGCATCTCTCAGACTTGCTCTTCAGAGACCAGGCAGAATTCAGCTATTCGAGTGCAGTGCTTTGCCTTGCAGCCTGAACGTGATGAACTTTTCAAACTTTGAACAAGCCATGCTTGGGACTGTGCCCAATGCTAACAAGGCCCCAATAGCAATGGTCGGCGGCCCATCCCGCTCTTTCTTTCTATTTTTTTTTTTTTTTTTTGTTTTTCGAGACAGGTTTCTCTGTGTGCCGGGCTATCTGGAACTCACTTGGACCAGCTGGCTCGAACTCAGAAATCGCCTGCCTGCCTCCCAAGTGCTGGATTAAAGCGTGCGCCACCACCGCCCGCCTGCTCTTAAGATGATTCATTGCTTGATGTATCCACGTTGTCAATCCCTCTGCAACAGTCACATCAATGCAGGTAGAGTCTACTGTCACAGCTGCTAGGGAAGATCTATAATCTATGTCAAAATAACAATCTGGCCAATTTATTAAAAGGATGGAAATTATTTTGTTAAAGTGAAAAAATTAGACTTGATTTAACTATAAACGTAGTATTCCCTATCATCCCTCCACCTAGCATAACAAAAGGTAACAAATTTGTACAACTACCATTAGTTCCACCCAGAGCCCATACATCAAAAGGATTCTGGGCAACATATTGAGCAGGGCTTTAATAAGTAAAGTTATATCCCTGCCAGGTTTTATTAAGGGCAGTTGTTATATAAGGTGAAAAAGTAAAATAATCCTTCTTTGCCCAGTTCATCTTGCATGCTCGGCATCCTGTCTAAGGCCACAATGAATCTCCCTAGCGTTCCTCTACAAAAGGAATCCATCTGGGTTGTATGGAAATGGTAGAATTACCTTTTAAATCTGAACTTGTCCACCATCCTTTAATCCAGGTGGCATTAGAACTTTCTTCCCATTCTGCAAATCCCTTACCTTAAACCAAGCTGCAGTTTAATTATAAATAGGGCAAATCTAAACTAATATTACTACTAAAAAAAAAAAACCAAGAAAACACTTGAGCATCATGGTGTATTGGCATCAGATTCGAAAACACCGACAGGATTTACCTTCTTTGTTCCGTTACTGCAGGATTTACCTTCAGAAGAAGAAGCAGAAGGATCATACAAGTTACATTTGCGCACCAGCCTCTCTGGGACCCAAATAGGGTCATGGTGATCCTGCGGAAATACGCAAATAGATCCTCTCGCCCAAGCCAACACCGGTCAGGACCATGCCATTCTCCAGTTAAGATATCTTTCCATTTTACTTGACCTTTAAGGGTCGGTGTCCAATGCACATGCCTATCCACAGCGGAGCGGTCATTAACATCTAATTGTAAAAAATTCAAAGTAAAAAGAGCCAAAGAAATGCGTTCTCGGGGGGTACGACCTACTCCAATTCCCCCTTTCTGTTTTAATAAGCATTCCTTAAGAGTACGATGTGCTCTTTCTACAATACCCTGTCCCTGCGGATTATACGGAAGTCCATGTTTTAGGTCAACTTGCATTTGATTACAAAAAGATTGAAAAGATGCAGCAGTATACCCTGGTCCATTGTCAGTCCTTAGAATACAAGGCTTTCCCCAAGCGGCCCAGGCTTCCAAACAATGAGCAATAACATTACGAGCCTTTTCTCCTGCTAAGTGGGTAGCATGTATAAGACCAGAACATGTATCTACAGAAACATGTATATATTTTAATTTTCCAAATTCTGAAAAATGTGTCACATCCATCTGCCAAATTCGTAAAGGCAGTAATCCTTTAGGGTTAACACCTACTCCTGATGGATGTAGGTGGATACTGCAATCCGGGCAATGAACAATTATTTGTCTAGCCGCATCTCTTGATATGCCAAATTTAACTTGCAATGTTTTAGCATTAACATGGAAATTAGCATGAAATTGTTTAGCTAATACTACAGGTGATTCAACAAGAGAGGAAAATACAAACTCCCTACGAGTAGCATTATCAACTTCTTCATTAGCAACACTCATAGGTCCTGGAAGACCTGAGTGTGCTCTTATGTGTTGAACATAAAAAGGGCACCTACGATCCCAAATTAACTTTTGTAACTTCACAAGTAACCCAAAAATAGAGCTGGAAGCCTTAATTTTCCCTACAGCTTCCAGGTCTTTTACAAGAGTTACTACATATTGGGAATCTGAAATCAAATTAAAAGGTTGCTTACAATTAGCAAACACCTCAATCACTATTTTTAATTCAATAATTTGAGGCAAAGCTGGAAAAAATTGAATCACTACCGTTCCTCATCATTAATTTTATAAGAGCCATATCCAGTTTTAGATCCATCAGTATAAATTATACAGCTCCAACTATGGGATAAACTTTAGTTACCTTGGGCATCACAATAGGATGTGCTTCAAAAAATCGAATTAAGGGATTCTGGGGATAATGATTATCAAATACTCCTTCAAACGGTGCACTTTAAAACTGCCCAATCATCTACCGCAGCACATAATGTTTGCAATTGATTATTATTATAAGGAATTATTATTTTATGAGGCTGTATTCCAAAATGTTGCAAGCACTGTTGTATCCCTTCCACTACCAGGTAGCAACAGCTATTGGGTAATAATCAACAGTTTTGGCGATAGAAATCTTAGGATGTACCCACTTCATTGGTCCAGATTGCCATACTACCGCAGTGGGCTGATATTTTGTTTTTAAAAATTAATAATTCAATTTCCTTTTCTGACTCATAACATTTTAAACAAGCTCTAGCCAACTCCTTTTCAACAACGTCCAAGACTGCACGTCCCTCAGATGTTAACTCTCTTGGGGAATCCAATGCAGGATCTCCACATAATATATCATATAATGGTTGCAACTGATAATTGGGAATTCTTAAATATGGTCTTATCCAATTAATATCACCTAACAATTTTTGAAAATCATTTAAAGTTTTCAATCCATCTTTTCTAATCTCCATTTTTTTGAGGAGTAACCTCCATGGTCCACTGACAAGGACTGACCATGAGCATTCTTCACTGATCTACACTCATTTGCCCAATGGTTTCCCTTCCTGCATTTTGGGCATAGCCCAGGACCAGGGCGTTGACTCTCCCTTTTCCACTTTTCTGGGCATTGCCTTTTAAGGTGTCCCATCCTTCCACACTGGAAACATACTCCGGGGGTGTTACCCTTCCCTTTAGTAAGCTGCATAACAGCAGCAGCAAGACCAGAATTGAATAAAGGTCCTCCAATTTCCCTGCATACTTTCATCCATGCCTGCAGGCCTTTGAACTTCCAGGGGGTAATAGCAGCATGGCACTCTTCAGTGCACTGTTCAAGTACTAACTGCTCAACTAAAGGCATAGCGGTATCAGGGTCTCTAAAGATACGCCCTGCAGCTTCAACCATCCTCGCAACAAAGTCTGAGAAAGGCTCCGTGGACCCCTAAATGATCTTTGTTAAATTACCACTCACCTCTCCTCTATTTGGTAATGACTTCCATGCTTTAATAGCCATACCGTTAATCTGTTCATAAACTTGCAGTGGGTACCCGACCTGATTGGCAGCAAACCTTTCCTGTCCCATGAGCATATCATAATCCCAGGCTTAATTTCCTTGCCTTTGATTCTGAACAGCTTGCTGCTGAGCAAATTCTTGGTAAAATGCTTTCCAGTCTAGATATTGGCCCATTGTAAGACAAGCCTTAACCGTGCTCATCCAATCACTGGGCGTCATAACAAGATTAGCCAAGCGCTCTAATTGCGCCTGTGTAAAAGAAGCATTAAGGCCATAAGCTTTCACAGACTCTGCAAGAGCTTTCAGCTGTTTGAAATCTAGGGGCTCATGATATCTTTGATTGTTAGCATCCTGGAACACCGGAAAAGCCATACAGGCTTCTCTCCAGACCTCCAGACATAATGACAACAGGTGACCATGTAGAATGAGAAGTGTCTGCATAGGGCGGAGGCAATGCAGACGCACCCTGCCAGAAGGCGGAGCAGAAGGCTCAGGTGCAGCAGCTTTTGCCCTCTTCTTCCTCCCTGCTCCTTTACTTCTCTCTAGAGCTACAGACTCCATTTTAGCCAACAAAGCTTCCAGACCTTCCTCTAATCTTTCTAGTTCTTCCCCTGAACTTATACTCTCATCAGAATCCGACTCCTCTGAATCCTCTAGGTCCTGCAAACTTGAATGTAAGGACTCCTTTTTTCTCTCTGCCCTCTCTGACCTGCTCTCCTTCAGGTGTCCCAGAGCGTTTAATGTTTTTTCTAACTCTCTGCAGCACCTGTCATCTTCTAAACAGCTGCAAACAAATTTCCAAACTCCTCTAACCCCTCCTTTTAGACTTCCTCTTCTCAGGTAAAATCTAGCTCCTTTCCTAATTTCTTCCAGCTGTGAATGCTTAAATTCCCAGCTGGGTGAACCAAGGTGCTACATTGTTTACCTCCTGTAGGAAAACCTCAAGGATCCCATCTTTCATTTTCAGCCCTTTCGCTTTAAGCAGTTCCTTTAAGGCTGTCTTAATCGAGCTAGCTGAAGAATTTCCCATTTTTCAACTAAACTTCTGCTCTCTTGCCACTTTAAACTTTCTCCTTCCCAAGAACTTTAACTCCTTGTCCCTAAACCGGGAACCTTAAATCCTCGTCCTAAACCGGAACTTTAAACTGTCCCTAAACGGGAACCTTCTCTTGCCGCTTTACCAGGTCTTGAAATTGTCTCTTTCCGAGAACCTTAAAACTTATTGTCCTAAACCAGGAACCTTACCGATCAATCGCCCTGTCTGCCAGGAGTTCTGGAACCTCACACGGGTCGCTTTACCGCGATTTTCTTCCTTGTTCCCTACAGGCCACCAATTGCCCGCGCCCTTCCTGGCCAGCAGGAAATTAGATGCAAGACAACAAGGTTCCTTCTCAAGGCAGTTTACTCAGGATTATAGCTTTCTGGAGGTGGTGGCACCACCTACCCGGGGACCAGGCTTATATCTAAGCAAAAGCCAATGAGCATATGCCATGTATCATCTCTCCATATATCCACGTATGACTATTCCTTGCCCCTGCACAGCTGTATAGCCAAATGAGGACTTGTTTACCACAAGGAGCACTCTCAGCCAGCACCATCCTCAGGTGCAGCGCATAGCGGCTCTCTACATGTATGTGTGACAGTAGCTTAGAAGTTGGAGTCTTATTACCCAGGCTCAGTCCCAGTACTTTTCCCTACCTGGTCAGGTAACTTGAAGGCACTTACATAGCTCTGCTGAGTTTTAGTCTCCTTTTCAGTGAAGTGAGAAAACAACAACAACACAAATGGGGTAAAAATACTTTGGAGTTTTGTCTTAGGGTTTGTATTCCTGCACAAACATCATGACCAAGAAGCAAGTTGTGGAGAAAAGTGTTTATTCAGCTTACATTTCCACATTGCTGTTCATCACCAAAGGAAGTCAGGACAGGAACTCAAGCAAGTCAGGAAGCAGGAGCTGAGGCAGAGGCCATGGAGGGACGTTACCTACTGGCTTGCTTCCCCTGGCTTGCTCAGCTTGCTTTCTTATAGATCCAGGACTATGGAGGGATGATACCACCCACTATGGGCCCTCCCACCCTTGATCACTAAATGAGAAAATTCCTTACAGCTGAATCTCATGGAGGCATTTCCTCAAGGGAGGCTCCTTTCTCTGTGTTGACTCCAGCTTGTGTCAAATTGACACACAAACCCAGCTGATACAAGTTTCAAATGAGTGTATGCAAGAAGTCCCTAATAATAAGTACAAGAAAATGATGTAACTGTTTATTACTATAGAAATCATTGTGTTTAATATAGTAACTCATGTTATTTGCATTGATAACTTCTGCAAACAAAATATGCCCCTAATTAAAGCTAAATGTAATTGTTCTTATCACTTCTACTTTAACAAGCATTATTAATCTGAAACACCTGGTAATTTCTTTGTATTCTACTGTGACCTTAGAGCATCTGGGATGGAATCAGATGCCTCAGGCTGAGAAATGCAAGACAGCCAGAATGGGATAATAGAAACTTCCAGAAAGCCTGTTCCCCATGGTTCAATCATTGCCCCATTCCCTCACCCCTTACCACATGCACTGCATTCTTTCTATCTCCAAAGGCTGGGGCAGGCCCCAGCTCTTGCAATTTACTGTGATAAATGCTCCAAGCCACAGAGTGCCAGGAAACTTTGAAAAGCAAAAGAATTTGCTTTTCAAACACCAAACCTCTACCTCCAGAAGAAATACTTACATCAGAGCCCAGAGATGAAGAATTCTAGGTTAAACTCAAAGCACACCCTTAACCTATTGCAAACTCCATTCTCCAGCTCAGGAAACAAACAAACAAAACAAACAAACAAAACACCTATAGGCTAAGCCGGTTGGGTGGCACCTCTGAAGAGCTAAATAGGATTTGACAAATGTTCATCCTACCCTGCAAAGCTGGGCTGGGTGGAACTGCCTTTCTATGTAAAATCAGCAATGATCTTGAAGGATTATGTGTATTTTAATAAAATTATTCTACAAAGAAACATAGCTCAGATTCTTTGATGCATTTCTAAACTCTATACCTACTGCCAAAATGAGCTCCACCTGGTGTGGTATGCCGAAACTGCAAAGGAAAATTGGTTTTCTCCAGTGGAGTCTCTCTTTCCTTCCACCAAAGGGAGATGTGGTAGTCCCTGAATATTAAGCCTGCCAAGCACTATGTGTTTCACTTGTAATGTAGCAAGTCATTTTCCACCCAGGAAACTAAGGCTCAAGCATCTAAAATGCTTGCCCAAGTTCACATTGCTGATAAACAAGATGATAAGCTCCTCTGAAACACTGCTGCAAGCTCCTTTAATACCCTTCACCTGCGCCTCCATTGGTTCCAAGAAAGCATCTCTTCTAAACAGCAGTTCCCGATTGGACTGGCATTGTTGCATCAGCAATCCTTGGTTTCTCAGGCAGTACTCAGTTAGGTCCTGCAGGAGAGTTTTTGCGACTGTACCTGACCCACCCTTTCGTTTATGCAGAGGCAGCATCCCGTTCCTCCTACATATGTCAATTATGGAACATGAGCATAGGTTCATCCCCCATACCAGACAGACCACATCTGTACCAACTTACTGTTTAACGCTGTGGTTTCAAGGGAATTTGATTTGTGTTGTTTTCATTATTATTATTTGGGTGTGTGTGTGTGTGTGTGTGTGTGTGTGTGTGTATCCACTGACTTCTCACACTGGTCCACAAGACAATGTTTCTAGGTTTGAGAAATTAGAAGTATCAGCATTTTTTTAAAAATATCTACTATTTATTTTACACAGATATGTGTTTTGCCTGCATGTTTATATACTTACTGCATGCATGCCCAGTGCTTGTAGAGATGCCACATTCGTTTGGAACTGGAGTTATGGATGGTTGTGAGCCACCATGTGGGTGCTGGGAATCAAACCCAGACCTTCTAAAAGAGGAACAAGGACTCTTTACTGCTGAGCCATCTATCTCTCCAACCCCTTCATATCAGCTTTTAATGGTCAATTCTTGCTGATTTCTTAGTTAACATTTTTTTTAAATTAAAAATAGATTTTTTTTACACAGTATATTCTGGCTATGGTCCCCCCTCCCCCAGCTACTCTTAGATCCCCCAGTTCTGCACTCACCCAATTCCCTTCCTCTCTCTTATTAGAATACAAACAAGCTTCACAACAACAACAATAATATAGTAAGATAAGATAAAATAAGCAAACCAGAATAGGACAACACAAACAGGAAGCAAAAAGGAGCCAAAGAGAAAGTACAAGCAAACATACAGATGCTGAGATGCACACATTCACACACACACACACACACACACACACACACACATCATAGAAAGAAAATTGGAAACTATACTATATAAGCAAAAGATCTTCAAGGCTTAAAAAAAATGTTCAAAGTATTATAAGACAAGAATACCATTGAGTTGGGTTTATGGAGGCCTGCTGGTTATGGGATCTGCCCTTCAGGGTGTGTGTGGAACATAGTGAGACTCTGTTAAGAAAACTTGTTTTTCTTTGGTCGGTGGTTAGCAATTGGGGATAGCTTCTGGGTTAGGGATGGGAGACGTCCTTACTTCCTCTCTCACATTGGGATCCCATCTGGCTTAGCCATGTCCAGGCTACCATAGTCTGTCAGTTCGTATGTGCATCAGTCTCATTATGTTTGAAAGCTTAGCTACAACTTTTATTAAGTGTATTTCCTTATTATAAAATGGGCTCTGTAGAAACCACATAGGGTAAATCTTCCGTCATTTCTATGTCCTCACAGCTTGTGACAGTTCCTGCCATCTAGAGAAGCTCAACAACATTTCAGACTGAATGACTTCATTGCAAATGTGCAGGTGTATAGAAGTTAGTCCCCTGTGTGTTAAAGCTTGATCTTCAGGGTGATGTCACTGGGAGGTGACAGTGTGATTTGAGGAAGTTGAAAGGCCAGTCCTTCCTTTTTGTGATCCTAGCTGTTAACTGAAGGGTTTTTGCAGTACCATATGCTGCCACTAACATATCCTGCCCCACCCACGCTCAAAGTAACATGGCCATTGGCTGTGGACTGGGCAGAAACTGTAAAAGTAGGTAGGAGATCTTTGCACCTTCACACTGACCATGTTAGGTATATTGACAAAGATAGGATGATGAGTTCTTAGGAGAGCACATCAACTCTCACTGTCCTTCTGAAGTGTAGGATGGAAATAGTTTTAATGTCTTGTGGGATTTTTTTTCATTGTGACATAATGAAATTTCTCCTCTGTTTTGAAGGTACCAGTAGCGATTTCATGAAATTTATAGAGCATTATTGTTCCCTATGACTTTGAGCTGAATCTGTGCTGCTGAATCTTAAAGAGTTATTTTGCCTTATGGGATATATTATCAGTTTCTCATACAGAACCTGTTTCCAGAATTCCTTCAGTTATGGTAACAATAAGTGCCAGGGTGCTGTGGTGTGTATTGATTTAGGCTTGACATAGGGTTTCACACACAGGTTCCTTTACAGAGAGCTCCACTGATTGGGTCTAATAAAATGATGCCTACCTAGGTCATGAGGTCAAACCCATGGAAGAAGCATTACCAATTTGTTCCCTGGGCACAAGAGTGACTTTGAGCCTCAACCAGCATCCTCTTTTCAGGTTCCTCTGCCATGGCACCTTCAGTAAGTTCCTTCCTTAACTTCCAGGCCATTATCTCCTTTTCTTTCTTTCTCTTTCTTTCTTTCTTCTTTCCTAGAAGTCAACATATCCAACTGCAGAAGAAGCAGGAGGAAAAAAAAATCACTCAAGGCAAGCTAGATGCTATGCAAATACAGAGGTAGTCACCTCACTATAAACTATACCAGTTACACATTCATTCATCAACAATGAATTTAGCCCATGTTTCATAGTGAGTTGACGTAATATGCTTATTAATCAGGGCTATAAATGATAGAATAAACAAATAGTGTGTAAGCTTAGAAATAACCAGTTGACTTACATAAAATTAAACATTAAAAAAATCATAGCCATAAGTTATCATTGGAATAAAGCTTCTCTGGCAATACATTAGCTAGAAATTTAGCTCAATAAATAAATAGCCTTTGGCATTATTTTATGAGTGAGTGCACACTTAGCATATATTTCCCACCCAGGTTATCTTAGTAGCTTTTTTTTTTTTTTTTGTAGTAACAAGGACACATTACATAAAATGAGAGCATAGAGTTCCCGAGGATGAACAAAGCCAAGGGACACACAGCCAAATAGTCCACTTTTAATAAGTACTTGTGCACAAATAGTCCACTTTAATAAGTACTTGTGCAGTGTAAGAACTGAGTGAGAAACTGAACTGCTATCTACTCCTCAGAAAAATGGCTCCACACTGGGAAAATGTGACATTTTTAAAAAATTAGTCTGGGTTGGGCCTAGATAAATGGTTTGATAGTTACAAATATATACTGCTCTTGTACAGGAACTGAGGTGGTTCCAGTCGCCTGTAACTCCAGCTCTAGGAGAATCCTACCTCACTGCCCCCGCCCAGATATCTACACTCATACATACACATGCACACGTGTTAAATAATAAATGTGAATAAATCTTTAAAATGACTCTGGATCACACTAGTTTGCTAAAACAAATACCTAATGTTCACTTAAATATAATTTGTTTTTCTTACTTAAAACTCTGGAGAATAAGTGTTTTTAACTAATAAATTTAAATCAAGAAGGGTTTTATTCCTTCTGGAAATCAAAACAATGCTGCTTTTATAGTGGCCAAGCTGCCATATCGGAGCTGAGGTACCACTAAGGAAACCCACGAGTCACAAATGCACATTCTGTTGGTTTTGTTGGTACAGTAAAAATCTCAGTTAATACTTCAGCACTGATACCGAGAAAGGCAGGCTTTACTTACAAGAGCTGAGAAAGGCTGGAGGTGGTCGGACCTGCTTGTACTCTAAGCCCTTGAAAGGCTAGGGCAGAAGGGTCACAAATTTCAGCCAGCCTGGCAATATGGTGATGTCACATCAGGGACTGGGAGAGAAAAGAAATAAAGGAAACCTGGGGAGAAAGGGGGAGAGAAAAAGGGAGGAAAGGAGGGAGGGAGAAAGGGGAGGAGGGAGACAAAGAGGGGGGAGGAGGAAGGAGGAGAGAGGGAAGGAAGGAAGAAGGGAGGAGACAAAAAAGGGAGGGAGGGAGGGAAGGAGGGAGGAGGAGGGAGGGAGGAGAGGGAGGGAGGGAGGAGGGAAGCCAAGGCAACTTCTCCAAAATACTTCTAGTAAGTCAGGTCTGTTTGGTTTTGATTTGTGTGTGTGTTTGGGGGTTTTGCTTGTTTGTTTGTTTGCTTTTTGTCAATATTTTAAAAAGACAAATGCATTGTTCCTTTTTTCCTCAGTCCCCTTGCCTCTCCCACCCCCAAGGGTCCTATTTAGTCAGTTAAAGACAACCAGGGCCAAGCTTGAAGCTGCATATTTGGTTTCTTTATCTTGTTCTCTCTCTTTCCTTCTCCATGTGTTGGGATTTTCCTGCACACTCCCCTATTGCCCCAACTGCCTGTCACCCCCGTGTCTCCACCCACATTAAAACCTGTCTTCAGAAGCATGTCCACATCAGATATCTGCATGGAGACTCAGTTTCTATTCAAATGGAGCTTGGAAGATGGTTTCTTTTCTCTTTATGAAATAATAAATAGAGCAGATCCGAAGGGAGATTTGACTTGGAGTAATTTCTGTTTGAGTTTTGTCTTCTCGAGGAAGGATAAGGCCATAGAAAAGAGTAAAGGCTCAACAGATCCTTAGACTCAAGTTTGAACCCTCTCTGAGGTTTCATATCTTCTTGAAAGGAGGAAATAACATGCCTACACAAAGACGGTGTTAATATTAATGAACGCTTTGTAAAAAGAATAAAAGCACAACCTTGTGTGTATGAGATGCAACACATAAGCCCTATTATCTGAACAGACAGTCTCTGTTTCTGCAACACAGGAAGCCTGATCACTTGTTAATTGTGAAGTGGATACAGTAAAGTAATAAGCTGAATTATGTTGAGGGATTAAAATTGCTGCCATGGGGAGCAGGGAAGGGAAAGGAAGAAAAACAAGTCACAAGTGACATGCCATCAGATAGCAGAAGACTGGAACATAAGTCACGGTCTGATTCTGATACCTTGGGGTGGGTCAGAGCAGACTGGGTTGACACTGTCCAAGAGCCATTGAAGATGGATTCTTGCCAAGGACTGACTGCACAGGGTTAGCACTGCACAGGGCTACAGAGAGGTAGTGCTGGAGTCTGGTCTCTGTCAAAAACCCACTAACCATTCATCAAAGATGCTCCTGTCTTCGGGATCCTAGAATCCATAATGAGGAGTCTGCTTCTCAACAGGAAACAGAGCCTACCTTGGTTTTTGTCTGTGTGAGATTTATTTCTCAGCTCTGGGGACCTTGTCTAAGCTTTCCCCTCCCTTTTCTGTTTTAGAATAAACAAAAAGGCTATAATACATCGAGTGAACCAAGACCATGAGTGTCAGTTTATCTGATCACCTGGTGGTCCTTATCACCTCTTTTGATACATCACTTGGAGCTAGACTCTGTCCATCTTTTATTGTTTATTTAGATAGATACAAAGGGTAGCATCTCTGCCTATAGGCCTATGCCAACTCTTTTGGAAGCCTCCGGGTTCTCTGGCTATTGTTTTTTTCTTTAAAAGTCCTGCTGCCCTCCTAAATGTCATAGCTGGGCCACCCCAAACTCCTCTGTGCCTTTCAAGTCTGCCAGTGGTTGCAAATATTGTATCCTTGACTAAGAACTTACCAACAGTCTGTGTTGAGTAAATGTTTCATGGTTTCAACACATTGAATCTAGGCATAGAACTTTGTTGGTTCCTTATTATAGTGTCAATTTCTCTGTTCTTAATTATTCATCTGATACATCATGTCATTCCCTTTATCTATTAGAGAACATATTGCTAAACTACTGCCTATGGGCAAAATCCAACCACTGTCTATTTTTGTATGGCATATGGACTTACAGTAGTTTTTACATTAAAAAGTGCTTACAACTGTTCTATTCAAATCATTGGCAGCAGAGGTCCCACTTAGCTTATAAGGCCTGAAGTGTTTCCTATTTGTGCCTGAACCTATAGCACAGTGGTAGAGTACAAACATATCCAAGTCCCCCAGTTCAGTCTCCATGTACAGCACTGGAATAAATAGATGATTTGTTCTCTGGCTCTTTGAAAGAAGCATCTGCCAAGCTTGGAGCACAGCCTTTAGCGGCTTGGTCCTAGTTAGATACCGTTTACCCAACAAGAGCAAGCTTTTTGCCTCTATCCACACCAGTAAGTTTCTTTCCAGCCACAGCTCTCTGTTGCGCTCAAAAAGACCAATGAACTTTCTGTTTGTCTATATTTCTGTTTAAAGACTAGTAGTGATGCTCCATCCTGACCTCTTCCTATCTGATCAGAACCCAAAACGCTAGATGCCTCACATTTTTAAAGATTGTATTTTGGATAATGTCACAAGTTGTCAAAGTTATCAGAAGTGCTAGAGGTCTTGAGGGGTACAGACAAAAGGCTCTACTGCATGGTAGCACAGAAGAGCTGTGTTTTAGCTAGTCCTATAGCAAAGAGGTTCCTATGATGTCAGGAATACAATTGTTCAAGGGAGTCGGGGACCGGAGGTGAAAAAATGTAGGATGAGCACAAAAATAGACTCAGAGAAGCTGGAGTATCAACAGAGAAGCTGGGGTGTTCAGTGATGAGAGAGAGAAAGAGGGGAAGCCAAAGATGGGTCATGGAGTGGGAAAAAAATGGAAGGGGTGTACACATAGAGATTCAGCAGAGCCAAAGAGGTTGGCACTAAAACGAGGGGGTATCAGAGGAGCTGCTGAATGAGCTGAGGGAAGGAAAGAGCCAATGTCCCCTTCGACAGAGAGAGCAGCTCCAGAGAGGAACAGTCATACTTCATGAAGGAGAAATCCCCCAGAGCATGAAACTGTCATGTAGGTATGGTCAACTAAAGGGGCAGGTTCATAAAGATGGTGCTGAGAACAACCCCGGATTGAGAGAGTTAACACTTTCCCCAAAAGGAAGCTTTGTCTTTAGATTTCAAAGAGACAAGGTTGCTATGAACAAAGAGATCGGAAGCCATGGAAAGTGACCGAAATCGAAACAAGTAAAAATGAGCCAGAAAAGTGAGCTGCAAAGAGGTGCTAATCCATCCGTGTGGCAGATTAATGGGGTCCAGGCTACAGAAGCGCCCTACTACCAATATGTGCAGGAAGAGTAGATGCAGCTCCTCAAGCTTCCAACCTCATCCTGTCAGACAAGAGTTGTTTGTTCTGGGCGTCTACCCATGTTACCTACTTGTCCCACCCATGTACTGCCCGCTATAAGCAGTCTCTCAAGCCGGAGGCAGATAGGAATTGGATTTTAGGGCATTAGCTCTTTGTTCTCTACTTTGCTGAGTTTTTATCTCTTTTCCTTGCCTTAGCATATATTCTTCTTTAGGACAAATCTCCTTCTAAAACTTGGTCCCAAAGAGAAGCATTCTTTGATGTCCTCTCCTGTCCTACCTTGTAAGACTTGGGTTCTTATGTCCATTGAGATCTTTTCTATTTTCATGATGAGCAGAGTTGGCTAATTTGGAGGTTCTACAGGGGAGAGCAAATACAGAACGAACGCTACCTTCTGTGCTGACCTTCCAGCTTAAGTCTGTGTGTGGTGTGCAGCCCTTGAAGCTTTGAAGTTTTGCTGTCCTCCAAGATTTAAAGAAGTGCCTTAGTTTCCAATCAAAATTACCCAGAGAACACAGTGTTTCTCATAGATAGTTTTCATGGGTGTGACCACCAAATGTGTGACCAGAAAAGTTACCAAAAAACCTCATCTCATTTTAAGTAATTATTTTCAAGGACGTTGGATTAACCATTGGATATGCATGGCTCTGAAGGCAAAAGTAATGTGGACAGAGAACATTCATGTACAGTAGAAAGCTGTCATGCTCATGTAAATGATAAGGGAACAAAAACACTAGATAATATTTTCCTTCCTTTGACAGTTTAGGTTTTCATGGAGGTATAACTAAGCACTGAGACAGGAAGGTCACACACATGGAGAAACATCAGCATTATCAAGGACTCAGAATGTCCAGTCACTGGCATCATAACTGACTTGCCTTAGAACAGCACAAAGGTACTGAGATTCAGGGTGATGGATGATCTACAGTTTTGCTGTTGAGGAAATTCTCCTTTCTATTGATATATCTCAGGCCCAGAATGCCTTTCACTGCTCAACTCAGCTATAATATTTTTCTAAATCAAATTAGTCTCAAAGGGATATAATGTTTTGTGGCAAAGATTACTCAAGCCTGTATACTCTGAGTGCACATAAACACAGAGGGATAAGAGACCCCTGGTTCTCACAAACAGCAAGTGGACTAAGCATCCACTACCTTTGCAGTGATCTACTGAAGAACTCATGTCAAACAGACTGGAGTCAGGTTGCTTGTACTTTTTTTAAAGGAAAGAAAAAAATCTCTTGACATAGTTGTGTGCCAGTTTCCTACTAAAAAAGCTGAGGGGAAAAATATGTCTGCAAGCTTGCTTATCTTTATGGGAACCAGAATGCTTAACTTTTAAAAATACTTCTATGAAGAGTCTGTTGGTAGCACATGCCTAGAATTTCAGTACTTGAAAGGCTAAAATACCTCTATGAAAAATATTACAAGATGCATTCGTCTATAAGTTGTGAACCTATAAATATCAACCTGTGTGTTGTGTAATATAAATCAACCCTAAAATGTTATGGATGCAGTATTTAAAAGAATTTTGTCACAAACAAATGACTTTTGAGCCTTGGTATTCTCTGACTATTGACACCCGAGTACTCCAGTCTGCTCTGTGTTGTTAACAGCAGTAGAGCTAAACCCACATTTTAAAACAGTTGTGTCGACATTTGTGAATTTTTACCGACTCCTTGTCAGTTCTTCCTAACACAGCTGACAGTCACAACTAGGAGATGAAGGGTTGACTCTCGATCTCTTATGCCACTGTCGCGTATAGTATTAGTCTGACTTTGCCTTTGGATTTTCTGTACCAGATATTCCCTCAACCATTTACTTGATAAGTGTGAAGATTTATTTTAGTAACTATGTAGGTAAAAATAAAATAAAAATGTAAGTAAAAGGATCAGAAAATCTCAAAGTGACAGAACTGCTCTACATGGAACATACTGGGAGCGCTCTGTTGCATGCAAACACTGGTGTGAACTTGTTCTATCACATGGAAACACTGGTGTGAACCCCGATGATGAGCCAAGAGTGCTCCATCACATGGAAACACTGGTGTGAACCCTCTATGTATGATGGAATTCTTCCCATTCCTCCAAGATATCTTCTATAAAAGCTACAACATGGGACAATGCGATGGTCCTGTCTGAAAAGTATTTGAAAAGTACTCATACATTAGTATTTGAAGATGCCAAGTTCAGATTCCCAGTATCAATGTTAAGTTTTAAATAAATAAAAATAGAAACAGAGGTGCCAGCATTGCCCCGCCAACCCCAGCACTGGAGAGGCAAAAACAAAAACAGGAGGATACTTCAGGCTTGCAGACCAGCAAGTCTAATTAATCCACATTCAAAGAGATAGCCTTTCTCAAAAAAGTAAGGGAGTCAACAATTGAAGAAGACATTTGACATTGACCTCTAGCATGGTGCACACACACATACATCCACCACACATCATAGTGGGGTGACCATCATTGTTTTAAAAAACCCTTGTATACAGCAACAAAAGAAAAAGGTAGATAAATTTTGTTTATCTTTGTTGAAGAAGGACTTTGATGAAATTAACAAATTTTTCACATTAAAGATGGTGCATCACCAGAGTGAAAAAACAGCTCAAGGAAAGGGACAAATATTTGCAAATCATACAATGATGAAGAGTCAATGTTCAGAATATGAAAAACAACCCAACTTAAAAATAAGCAAAGGACTTCATAGACAACGCTCCATAGAAGAGTAAGCAATAAATACAGGATACTCAACATTGTGAATGACCAGGAAGTGAAAAGCAAAACCATGGTGAGCTATTTCACCTCTATTAGGCTGGTTATTTTACAAAATGAATAGAGACAGAAAATAAGTTCCGGTATATATAGAGAGAAATTGGAGTACTCATACATTAGTGATGGCCACCGGAAATAGTATGGTCATGGTAGGGTCAATTTAATGGCTTTTAAAAGAAATAATCATATCATTGATCCAGCAAATTCAATTCTACATATTGATTCAAAGTAATAAAGCAGAGATTCAAACAGATACTTCAATACCAGTGTCCTTAATAGAATTGTTTACTATAGACAAAAGATAGAAGTTGCCCAAAGGCCCACCAACATCTGAGTGGATAAACAAATGTGATTTGTACTTTGTAATGGATTATTCCACCATTCTGAGGATGAAAATGCAATTCTGATACGTCATGTAACATGGATAAACCCTGAAAACATTATGCTAAGTGAAATAAACCAGGCATAAAAGGACGAATACTGCATGATTTCCTTATAAGTTATCTAGAATAGACAAATCCATGGAGGTAGGAGTCTGTATACACACCACCTTGACTGGGCAAACAGAAAAAGAGGAACACAGAACTTCTATTTAGAGTGATGCAAAGCTCTGAAAAAGGAAAGCTCATTTCGGTCAGCCACATTATGACTGCATATAATGCCAATGCATTATGCTTCTGAGTGATTAAACCCATGTATGCTTTGGCACATTAAAAGAAAATCACCAAAGCATTAGTAACATTTTATTTTCAAGATTAATGAAATTAAAACTTTGCATGCTATTGTTTCTTCTGTATCCTTATAGGTCTTTCTGTGTGCCCCTCAGAGTCCTTTAAAAGAGGAAAACATTGGACTATACTGGTTCCAGTCAAACTATACTTTCAAATCAAAAGAGATTTGAAGGTGACATCATCCCTCACTAGACAACATACAGCTGACGTATGACCCATGGTCATCATATAATGAATCCATTCACACCTTAAAAAGTGTCACACCACTGGAGGGGGATATAGGGCTGAAACCTAAGGTGCTTCGCTCTCTGAACCATGGACCTGAAGAAAGGCAGTGTCTGGGGGAAGAATGAAACTTTTTTTTATTATTTATGAGCTATCCAAATTGATGTGTGTATAATAATCAATATCATTTGTAAATATTTTAGAAGTTAAAAATCTCAAGGCTGGCACAAACAAAAGCTGTTTGTTGGTTGATACACTATCTTGGTGCCAATACACACCACCACACACACACACACACACACACACACACACCCTGATTATCTGGGTGAAAACAAAGAATTGTTGAACAGGACAAGAGAGCCTTAAATCTCCAAGACCCCAGCAACAAACTTATCATCCATTATTTAATAAAAAAGCATGTGTCATAAAGATACTTTTGGCCAAGTCTATCAATGAAAGAGGCAAACGGCACGAGAGGGGTCTTCAAGGTCACACAAGGAACGAATGGGAAAGTCACCTGTAAGGTCTGACGTTCTGCCATTCTCCTACCTGGAGGTGTTCTGGAAATGAGCCTGGTGGGGTCAGTTGTAAGCAGGACTTGGATCCTGTGTCCTACAAACGGAATTCTGCTACCTTCAGGTTGAATGAGGTTTGTGACAATATCATATGAAGTAGGGGAAAGTAAACAATAAACTAAGAGCAGGGTAACCAGTTACTCCTGGACACTTTGTGCTTGAGAGGGGGAATCCCTGGATTCACTTTTCTCCTGGAACTTTCTCTTTTCATATTTTGAGCTGTACAAGGCAATGCATGCATTGCATTGAATAGACGGATATGTTCATCTTCTCTTTGTTTACATTATTTTATAAGAAGTAATTTTATTTTGCAAATATTCTAGAGTTTCAACCGTTCTCCCAAATAAGAAAGACAAACCCCATGTCCCTTAGTAAGGAAAGGGTCTCTGGTCCAGGTTTTTAATTAATTTATTTATTTTTATTTTATGTGTATGGACTGTATGCCCGCATGTAAGTCTGTGCACCATACACGGATGTGGTACTCACAGGGACCAGAGGAGGGCGTTAGATTTCCTGGAACTGAAGATGCAGGAAATTGTGAGCAGCCATGTGTATTGGATCAAGCGCAGGTTGCTCTTTAACCCTATAACCATCTCTCTAGACCATTGTAAGCCAATTTTAAAGCAGTTTGTACAAATGAAAAAAACCAAGTTGGGAAGGAATAAAACAAAAAAAACAAAAGAGAAACCAAACAAACAAAAAAAGATCTTGCCTGCATTTGAATTTAAAAATCGAAGTTTGTTCTATTGATCATCTGTTTCTTAGTTTTATTTAGGCACAGAAATAAATGCCCACAATCCTTCCAATCTGGAAGTCTTGCCAGAGAGCAGCAGAGGAGGATGAGAAAACGAGGATTCTACAGAATAGTTCTGAGCTGTAATTTTGGTAGACTCCTTGTCTTCTTTCCTTTTT
Organism: Mastomys natalensis; assembly: GCA_021653895.1. Taxonomy (NCBI): domain Eukaryota; kingdom Metazoa; phylum Chordata; class Mammalia; order Rodentia; family Muridae; genus Mastomys; species Mastomys natalensis. The sequence goes on along the minus strand of JAJTUV010000607.1, from coordinate 402,077 downwards.
TTGATTTTTTTTTTTAAATTCTAATTTCAAGTTTTCTAAATGAAACCCTGTAGCTCAAGCTAAGCCACATGGGCTTTACTGGACATGTAGAACAAGATCTTACAAGGAACAAATAAGGACCTGGTCTTTTTGAAAAGCTCAGAAGTGAAATCTTCAATTGGATTGGCTCGTTTCATGGCAACTAGAAGCAAGCTCAGTTCTCCCAGAAACCAGCTGCCACTGGCTGCTCAGCAGATGTGCTCATTTCACATGCTCTCAGAAACCATGCAGACTGCAGTGCCGGCCTTGCTGGGTTATCTTTTCCTGGGACTTCCAGGCACGTTTGTGTCCTAGAGAGATCCTGGTTATTCCACGTTTCTCTCTCCCCAGTTCTTTAGTATAAACAGCAATGGAACAGCTGCATTCCTCCTGTCTATAGGAAAGATAATATAGAGTCTGGGTCTCAGTATTTAAATCTGTGTTAAGGTCATCGTGCCCTTTAGGGTCAAATTCCTTTGAGCTTTTCTCTCACATAGGAATAACTCTTTATTTCTGATACTAACAAAGGGTCATATCGCAGGCAGGAAGAAGAATTTTGAACACAGACATTTAGACCACAGAATGATCATTTAGCGCCTATATTAGATTCCTTTTGATTTGGGCCCTTAGGCAATCGGTTTATGAAAGGACTCCACAAGCACTTGCCCTTTATATGAATGAGAGAGTAAGCGCCAGAGAGTTTCTGACTGTAATGAAATCAGAAAGGGTCAGCAACCCCTAACTGTAGACATTAATTAATGAGCAGCCTGTCCATCAGGAGAGCAAGGTGTGTTTGGAGGAGACACACTGCTGGGGAGCAGCTGCTTCTGCAGCCGCTGGGCTGAGAACAGAGACAGAGGGGAGGAAGAAGGGAGAGAGGGGAGAGGGAGAGGGAGAGGAGCAGGACTGGGGAGAGAGAGAGAAGAGAGAGAGAGGAGAGAAACAAGCCTCTTGCACCAAGGCAGTTTGTCCATGCCTTTGACCCCATGATGTGCTAGCTCACTCACTGCCTTTCTTTGTTTCTTATACATTTGCATCTACATGTGAAAAAGCAGGGACTTTCTTATCTTTGAAGGAAATTCGCTCACTTCTTACTCAGTACCCGCCCCATGCCTGCACTGGACGTCACTTGTCTAAAAGCAGAAGAGAGTTCAGCACAACACGTGATCCTATTTCATGTTCTCTGAAATTACTTCTGTGAAATATCCACCTCCTTGCCACAGCTGATTTGCCACATCACCAGGAAATAACAAATGCAATTACATCGGAATCAACATAATAGGAGCCCAGATTGCCTTAACATTCCTTTTGCTTGGAAGGAACTTAATATGAATGAGAACCAGCTGTCTGTCTGTCATCGCGAGCATTTGGTCAGCTTGCATAACCGATGACAGATAGGCTCTTTTGGAAAATACTTTAAAGTCACATAATTGTAATGGCCATTCTTTTCTTGGCATCTTTAATATCCATAATGAGTCAGACAAAGCAGATTTGTCTTACCTGAAGCCAGGAGAGAATTCTGGGCTGTCCAAGCCATTATCTTCCCAGATTAGTTTTGCTGCCCAAATGTTTTGGATTTCCTTAATAAAAAGAATAGTAAATGCTTATTCAAAAGAGAAGGCAAATAAAAAAAAAAGCCCCAGGTACTAGTGGTTGACAATTTCAGGAAAGCAAATTTTTTTGAAAGGAACTAGGTAGTGGTGATGGGAGGTGTGTTTCCACCTTACAGGGGCTGCGTTCCCTCCCTAGTGCATCACAACCCACTTTTGAGTTACTTATATTGGGTTGCTGCAGATCCTTGGTGACACAAGGATCTCAGGGTCACAAAAGGATCAGTGACATGTGAGTCTGACACAATCAATAATAAAGCTGCTAAGGAGAGAGTTTGGCAAGATTGACAGGGTCGTCACAGTAAAACCAGGAATAGTCCATACTATTCCAGTAACGGCTACTTAGTGTAACATAAGAACAAAGCCCTAACATTAGCCAGAGAGAGGAGACTATGATGTGACTTGGGTAGGCAAATGCTCAGAGGAGGCTTGTGCTTCTTGCATGACCAGGTCCTGGTGTCATGGAGACAGGAGAATGAAAAAAAGATTACCATATAGACATGTTTGATTCCATATTTGCTACAGTTTTAAAGGCTACAAGATTAATCTAATGTGGAAAACAAAGCTACATACTTCAGGGGAAAGTAGACTACCTGTTGAGATAGAGAAAGAATTATTGTTTTAATTATTTTATTTGTTTACATTTCAATTGTTATCCCCCTCCTCCTGGTCTCCCTTCCAGGAGCCCTCCACCCCATCCCTCTCCCCTTTGCCTCTAAGAGTGCACTCACCACCCACTCCCACCTCACCCCTTTAGCATCCCCTTTGCTGGAGCATCAAGCCTCCATGGGACCAAGTACCTCCCCTTCCATTGGATGCCAGATATGGCTGTCCTCTGCTACGTATGCAGCTGGAGCCATGGGTCACTCCATGGTGCTCTCTGGTTGGTGGTTTAGTCCCTGGCAGCTCTGAAGGGTCCAGTTAGTTGATACTGTTGTTCTTCCTATGGGGTTGCAATCTCTTTCAGCTCCTTCAATCCTTTCCCTAACTCTTCCATTGAGGGTCCCTGGGCTCAGTGCAATGGTTGGCTGAGAAGCACGGTCTTAGTCTGGTGTTAGCAGAGCCTCTCAGAGTCACCCATACATTAAATAAAGTCCCTGGCAAGTGCAAATGATACTGAAATGCTGATAACATCGATTCAGTATGTTAAAATGAAGAGCTTCTTATAATAGGATGCAACACACAGCTAAAAGACTAAGTGATAGCCTGGGCCAACATATTTATAATACACACAATTTAAAATTAACATCCAAAAATAATGAAAAGAATGCATAATGTATTTTTTAAATGAAAATAATAGTATCTGACATAATAGAAATCATATCTAAATGAGAAGAAAAATTAATTTAACTAGTAATAATGGAAACACAATGAGACAGTGGTAGTACCTGAGAAATCTGGACAAACCCAATATTTTCCAACTTGTAGCAACAGGAACCATTTGTTGCTCATAGAATTGAATATTTCAGACCACAACACATTACTAAGCTTTTTTAAAAAAAAAAAAAAAAAAAAAAAAGTCTGTGCCTCCTGCAGTGGCACATTATGCCTGTATGCTTGAAGCCACCCACCTTGACACCCCAGGTCTGCCCACCCCTGCGGTTTGCTCTGCCCTTCACATAGCTCCTTAAGCTGTCCCCAGTGGATCCCTGAAGCTACCTCACATTTGCTGTTATACTCAAGCACACTGTGCTTTCTGGGTGTTTTGCTTTGCTTTTTATTTTCTTTTTTGCCCCCAGTGTGATTGGTCCAGCATGCACATTTACATTTTCTCAGTCACTTTAGGCAAAAAATATTTTTTCCCACTGCCTAAATGACAAAAAGTCACATTGTAGGACACTCTCTGGGACACTCTCCCCATCAAAGTGAACATGGTATTCCTTCATTGTTATTCCTTCATCAACCCTCGAGGCTTTGTGGCTATATACACTTCTTTGTGCCCAAGAAATGACACACAAGAGGGTTCTTGCTTTTTTGAACATCCCCTGCTTTCTGTATCCATGCTGTGCTAATAGTTCATAGTCAGCATTGCTCAGATTGTGTAGGTCAGCCAGGAAGATGGGAAGGAGGGAGGGAGGGAGGGATGGAAGGATGGAGGGAGGAGTGGAGGGAGGGGCAGAAGGAGGAAGGAAGGAGGTACAAAGGTAAGGAAGCAAGCAAGGAGGGAGAGAGGGAAAATGTTAGGAAACATTATTAAGCACTCTTGAACTGCTTGCCCAAAAGGCAGTTCTCTCAATGCCTCTTTAAAACAAGCCATAGTAATTTCCCATTCCTATGCTTGTGAAATGTGAGAAGGGGGGGGGGGGGGCACAGGCATGTATGGATGATGATCTCATGCATCCATGGTGGCCCTCCTCTCTGAGGTAGTCTCTGACTGAGAACATTCAATTCAGAACAGAGCTGCATGGATGGCTTTACTTCTTCTCTAGGGCTGCTCAAATAAGTTCCTACACACTCTTTGGCTTGCAAGAACAAAGCCTTTTGTTTCTCAGAGTTCTGGAGGCCAAAGCCTGAAAGCAAGATCAGAGGTTCTCAGCCAATGGGTTGTGACCCTTTTGAGGGTGGTATGTCCTAGCTTCTGGATGAACCATACCTCTGTCCTAGCTTTTGGTGGCTGTCAGCAATCCTGGAGATTCCCTGGCTAATATCATCTTGTTTATTGTCCCTTTCTTCCCATGGTCTCCACCTCTGTGCCTCTCTTATCTCTTTAACAGTGGCTCAGAACCTTCCCAATGCTGCAACCCTTTAATACATTCCTTATGTTGGGGTGACCTGCAACCATAAAGTTAATTCCATGGCTACTTTATAATTGTAATTTTGCTACTGTAATGAATCAGAATGTGAATATTTGTTAGGTAGGATATCTAATATGTGACCAACCCAAAGGGGTCACAACCCATGGGCTGAGAACTCTGCTTTAGAAGAATTTAGTGAATGGAGTAGAGTCAACCTTAAAATTAGGATGGTCTCATCTTAAATATCTTAACTGAATAACATATGAGTAGATTCTTTTTCCAAATAAGGTCAGTTTTTTGAGATAAGCAAAACCAACCTCATCAGAAACACTAACTAAACCACAAAGCAAGTATATTAGGTACACTTGACACCAAGGGAATTGTTATAGGCTTTCATCTGAAGGTTTCATTGTCTCCAAAGATGAGAGGAAGTCAATATACCAGCACACTGGATAGCCTAGACCTACAACTAGCACTTATGGTGCATATACACACCACACACACAGTACACACACACATACACATACAAACAAGCACCACATACACACATATACATACACACACACACACTTAGTGGATTTTGGAAACTCAGCATCAACCAACTAATGCTGTGAGATGCTTCCTAAAACAGATAAGAAGACAAGGCAGGCAACAGTCACTATCTTAAAAAGCAGAGGGCAGCTGTTTGGCTGCATCATTAGCAATGCAACTTAACATGGTGAGTTCCTTCAAAGGAATCTGCTCTTGAAAAGATTTGCCTAATCCTCTCTCCATGTTCAAACAATTATTTAATAAACCAGCTCTTAGCTTGGCCTGCGGCTAATTCCTATGAAACCTTAGTGAATTAAGTGTGAGCTGACAAAATTTCTGATCCTGAGTTTAGTCATCAACAAATATCCAAACAACAAGTAGTATCACTTTTCCAGCCTAGAAATACATGTTTAATGATGGGCCAATTCCAATGATCTTGAAATGAAACACAGATCAATGTAATTAGCTAATTTTTTTAAAAATATATAATATTGAGATGTCTACCACATTTCTAAATAAAATTCAGAGGGAAGGAAGATTATATTCAGGAATTCCCTTGTGTTGGTATCTCAGTCTCAATGAACTTCACATTTTTGATCCAGCTTTGTTTTGTTTTTAAAAATAGATTAGGTAAATGATTTATAAAGCTAGAGATAAAATGGAATCTATACAACCAATGGTCCCATGGAAAGTTATAATTCTCAGCAAATGTGGCAAACCAACATAATCCATAGACTCAAATTACCCAGCTCTGCAAAGCACACAGTCAGAAATTAACCCACCTGCTTGAACACATGTCAGAAGCCATAATATTTTATTTTACTACAATAAAGACTATATCAAACATCCACATAACCTGAAACAGGTGACGTGAGAATTAATTTTCACAGTTCCGTTCTTTTCTGTAATATTTTTGGAGCAGTCACTTTGGTGTAATGTAGAATGCCTTCGATCACCATAGCTCTGCCACATACTGGCAAGTCACATGACTTAAAAAAAAATTCTTGTACACAACGTGACCTGAACTTTCCTCAAGGGAAAGACTGAAGTGTAGTCTCTACCATGCTGAGTTATTGTGCAGGACATTAATACTCAGGCAAGTGTCTGCTATTCCCAGATTGTAACTACTCATTAGGTAAATCTGAAAACTCACAGGTATATTTGAGAATTTGGCTGGACTGTATCAAAAACAAAACAAGCAAACAAACATCAGAACAAAAAAAATCTTGTAACAGTGTGTAGCTTCAGTTTGCACATGAAAGATGCCCACTTAATAATTATTTAATTATAATTGGAATCAAATGTGTTCAAGTATTTGCCATTGCTCCTGGTTGCTTGCTATGATTAGATGGTAAGACCCAACTGCAGAAGACAGGGCACCCATCAACTGTAAGAGAGAAGTCAACCTAGAACTGACTTGAAAACTCCTCCCTGCTCTCTAACTTTGATGGAGCTGAAGAAGAGTCAGTAATGGCACCACTCAGCACTGTGCCCAGAATGCTGTAACTCGGATCTATCAGGCAAGATGCAGTCACTGGCAAAATAATGGAATGAACTTTATGGAACTAACCAACTACTTCTCATGGAACTTGAGGCTTTCCTCACAGGACAGGATTCACATCCGGTACTATAAACCTGTGCGAAGATATGTGGCTCAAGAGGTCATAGACCCTAAAGGGGAACCTACCAGTGCTGTTTTGCTAAACAGACACATTGTCAAACCATCTTCTAAATATTTGTATTTGTACCCACTGATTAGTACTGTTCTTAACCTTGGCCAGGGAAGTTTCTTAATGCAGTATAAGTTAATGAGGAGACTCATAGATGGCGAATACTCTGAGAATAAGTCACTGTTGGGTGTTGATCCCTAAATGGAACATCTGTAAATGGAACATCTGTAAATGGGACATCTATATGAATACCCTGGGTCACAGGACCTTCACAAAAGAAAGAATGTAAGAAGCAGCTGCGAGGACTATGAAGTACTGTTTGCTGGATGAGATGTGAACTCACTGAAGTTAGTTACTGTGTAAGATGAGGCCTCACCAGCTGGTGATGCACGCTTTATTCCCAACACTAGGGAGGCAGAAACAGGTGGCTCTCTGAGTTTGAGCCCAGCCTAGTCTACAGAATGAGTTCCAGGACAACCAAAGCTACACAGAGAAATGGTGTCTCGAAGAAGAAGAGGAGGAGGAGGATAAAAAGGAGAAGGAGGAGGAGGATGAAGAAGAAGAGGAGGGGGAGGGAGGAGAGGGTTAGGAGAGGGGGAGGAGAGAGGGAGGAGAGGGGAAGGAGAGGGGAGGAGAGGAGAGGGAATGAGAGAGGAGAGGAGGGGAGGAGGGGAGGAGGAGGAGGAAGAAAATAAAATCAGTTAATATTTAGAAAGCAGTATTAAGTGACTCTCAGGGGGCAGGGAGAGTTGGAAACATGAAACTGTAAAGTATCAGGGAAGCACCTTTCAAGTGCCTGGGCAGGGTGTGTATTCAGGGTGTATGGTGTATGTGATCAAAACCCACTGTATACAGTTTGAAATTATCAAATAATAAATAAACAAAAATAATAATACAGAAGGCTGTTATTCATGAGGATAAGCATTGAGGTGTCACACTCATATCCTTTCTCTGAAAAGGCTTCAAAATGCAGCTATAAAGGAGTATACAGCTCGAGGCTTCAGAGTCTCCCTCAGCATCCTCCCCAAGTGCACAGTTGCACAGTCAACTGCAGTGGGCCCTGTCAAGAAGAGTTGGTGCAGTGGTCCACTAGGCTCACAGCAGTCTCCAGCCATTGACTGCTAAACAAGGGGTAACATGAGGCCCAACCATTTCCTCCCACGCTAGGGCTCCACCCTGGGCAAGCTGCACTCCAGAGCTCGCATCCCTATTGGGCTGGAGAGAGTTGTCTAGGTGGGCACCATGCAGTGGAGGGAAGCACCCTACCTACTCTCACTTCCTGCTCTTTTTTTCCACAGCTTTACATGCCAACAAGCATCTACATGTCTAATGTCTTGACACATTGCAAACATTTAAGAGATTTTTGTTACTGACAACATTGACAAAAAATAAAAATAAACTTCTGGCAAAAGAATAAGTGGAAACATAGTAGCTCTTCATTACTTTCCCTGAAACATCCTGATCTACACTGCTCAAGTGAATAGTTCACGGCTCTGGCTGTACCTGTTAGAGTTAAGCCAAGGTTCCTATCTGTGAGTATTTTCCCCCATTTGCTCCAACAGGGATTGGCCTTCTTTGAGTGAAATCCATTTCTTTGCCATGTATTCACTGTCATGATGAAGAAAGAAACGTCTCCCTGTGATTCGCTCCAACAAAGCCCCTTTTATATCAATTAAGATTTGCAATGCTCTTAAACATTCCTCTGAGGACTGATTTTCCAAGCTATCTGTCATGTTTATTGCTTTTCTCTGGATAGTATCCAATCTCTCCACCCTGCATCTGTCCTCAAACTCAGGCCTTCAAATTCATGGCAAGTCTTCTCCAGCAAGCAGCCAGCCTTGAGCTGGGTACGGAAAGTGGGGCCCTGGCTACTAAGGAGAGTAACTGTAGAAGCTAGCCACATGAGCTCTCCACCAGCATCCATCTTTGCTAGTGAGTGAGTTCAGGACCTCGAGCACTTACATGCCCCTCACTCCAAAGAAGATTTGAGATATTATCACCCAACGTGCACAGTATTAAAGCACAACTCCAGGGGAAACACAAACCTGTGTCTTCCATCATTACACCAGTGGGCAAACTAAAACCTTTCTATTAAAATAATGAAGTTGGTGCTTCCACTTACACAAGTCCCTAGAGCACCTATCAGTGCTGATTTGGGGATTTACAGAGTGAGGAAGGACAATATCTTCACTTTATATTCCTCAACTAACACTTACTTTATTCTTATTATTTATGTCTAGGCATATGGATGCATGTATGTATTTTGAGACAAGGTCTCCATGTAGCTCAGGCTGGCCACTAATTAGCTTACTCTCTTGTCTTAATTGCCCAAGCCTTTGAGTTGCATGTAGGCACCACCATACCTGGCAACACTAAATCTTTTAGGAAAATTACACACTGTCATCAGCTCTTCTCGAAATCCTGTTCCCTGTAAACTCACATGTTGGCCCTACATTCTAGCATGAACTATCATCCCAGCCCATTCTCTGAGAAGCTCTTCACCAACTCCCACTCACCCTGAACCATCTTCAATTTCTCCACAAACGCTGCTGCTTTCCCTGTGTTCTGCTTTTCCTGGAGTTTCTATGTCTCCAAGAACCTTCCCTCCTGATTCGAAAGATGCATGACTTCCACAATCCGACTCAAAACTTCATTTGACTCCACACCCCATCCAGATCTTGTCTCTTGCTTCTCTTCTAACCCTGAAAGCACACTGTTACAGGGTTCCATTCTACACTCTAACATGCACACTGTCTTCCTTCAGTCCCTGGGAGCTCTAATAATGTGTCATTTTCCTGTATATGTCCTGCAAACTATTCATGCATTAAGTCACAGTTGGTCACCAATCAGGGCTAGGCATTCAAATAGTTATTAATTAGTGCATGAGGTGGACTCAGAACCTAACATTAGGAAATAGCCTGAATGGAAAGAATGGATTAAAAAGGCAAAGGCTATGCTCCGCAGAGGACAGAGAGCCCATGGGCTGGACCTAGAAGGGCTCCATAACTCAGGCCTCAGATAAATTTTAACAAAGACCCTGGAGGAGAGTGGATGGTGGCAACTGTCCATTGGGAGAGAAAGTGATGAGAAAGCTGAGGTGAGACAGAAAATTAATTTCGAACCATCCTGGAAGAAGCAGCGGGAAGCTTGAGAGAGCAGTGTAATACTTAAACCTGAGGGTCAGGCTAAGATACAAACAAAAGCCAGGGCAAGGTAAGGACTCTAAAGAAGGTGAAGGGGTTCAAATATTACCTTGAGCCAGCAGCCAGTCCCTGACAGCTAACCAGAGTTTCACTTGCAATTGGCTTCGCTACAGAGATGAGTCTGCACCAGAAAAGAACCTACACCAGGAATCAAAACAGTCTGTTACAACAATGCAGGTATGCCTTAAGGGATGACTCCTAGATATTCTGAGGCATGCGAGCGCCCCCTTCAAAGTCAGATGTAGACCCAGGAGCCTCTACTCTCTATATGAACACTATTTTAATCTAATCGACACCAAATCTGTAACTGCACCATATAACTGAGGGGCCTCAGAGTGTTGTGTGCCAGGATGCCTCATTCAACATCTGGATTTTAGCACACCTGGATTCACTTCAGCATTCCAGCCACAAGCATGATAGGGAGAGTCACTGAGTTTCCAAATGTCACAGCAGCTCCCAACTCATATGGATAACCAATCAGTGCAATCAGTACTGGAACATTTTAGCACTTTCAACAGGCATAATTGCTGTCTTAAACCATAAGCATGGAGCGCAAACACAGAGAGCATCTTCTCTGCCTCATGTTCCTCCAGTTGTTGTCCTCCTTAAAAGTAATGGGTAAATGAAAAGTAGTCTAGAGGCTAGTTCCTTGGGAGTTCACCTCTTTAGTTAAGAAATAGTAAAATTCTCCCTGTTTAACCTGAAACTATGTGCCAATGCAGAAGTAGGCAGCTGGGGAATCCATAGTAAAGGCAACATTTTCTTAATGATGACAGCATCGCCCATCCCTGTCCCACAACACGACCAGTTCTGCTTCCATTACCACTAATTCAGAGAGATGAGTATTTTCTCCCCAAGTCATATGCATATCATAATTCTAATTAAAGTCATCAAAATCCATAGGCTGGAAGCTTAGAAACAGCAATGTTTCTCTCACAGGTTCAGAGGGAGGAAACCTGAGAGAAGAGTGCCAGAATGGTTTCTGAGAGGCCCTCTTCCTGTTTGAAGACAATAGCCTTCCCCTTGCATATCCTCACATGGTAGAGGAAGGGGGTGGGAGGCTCTGCAATCCTAAACCTACAGGTGCTAATCCAGTGCTTCTCAATGTGGGGGTTATAACCCTTTTGGGGGGCCACATGACCCTTTCACAAGATTGCATTGCATATCTTTACATTACAATTCATAGCAGGAGCAAAATTACAATTTTGAAGTAGCAACAAAATAATTTTATGGTTGAGGGTTACCACAATACGATGTATTAAAGGTTCTCAGCCCTAGGAAGGGTGAAGACCATTGCTCTAGTCTCATTCATGAGGACCTTGCTCAGAACTCAAAGGCCTCCTAAAGGCTCCGTCCCCTAATACAAGTCATCATGCAGATTCAAGAAGGAGTGGGGCCCACTATGGTGACAAAACTGGGAGTCTGAATAGTTGTCATAGCAACAATCCATTTAATCCTGGGAGGAAGGGCCGTAAGTGGGCCATTTTGAAACAGGTTGTCCTTTTTGATACATGTCCTCTATTACCTAATAATAACCCAAATTATTTAATTTGAGTCATTTAGTTATCTAAACACAGATTTCTTTGAAACCAGATGTACACACTGTCCTGAAGTACACAACAGGAAATTATACCGGCCACTTCCAGGTTACGTGGACCCTTAATGAAGCTCTTACCTGGCATCTTTACTAGTCCCAATAGATGAGGTTCTTAATTATGCTTGCTTTAAGAGAGAGGCGGAGGGGTGAGAGAGAGGGGGAGATGAAGATAGGGAGAGGAGAGAGAGAGAGAGAGAGAGAGAGAGAGAGAGAGAGAGAGAGAGAGAGAGATGGAAGGAAGGAGGCTGTGTATTGGTGCTGTTTTCTGAGAAAAAATATTTGGATTGACTTTTTAAAATGTATCTATTAACAAAAATGATTCAAAACTTAGATCCTGTAGATTCCTTGTTCAGGCTTTGCCCAGCATCTCAGCTAAGCAGGTCTCCTCATTCGGCTCCTAAGGTCTGAGCTGAGCCGTTTCTATGCTCATCGCAGGTCTTGCTCAGTGCATGAAGCATAAAACAACCTCAGTAGCAGAAAGGATGTGAGTGGGGAGCCCTGAGACTTGTCAGGGTAAGTGACCTCAGTAAAAGTTTAAGATTGCAAACCAACTTTGTCCTTAGCTATTCAGAGCCTTCGCTGGATTAAGACTGATGAACTAATTATGCCGTGGTTGGTGTTAGTTTGACTTCCAATTTAAATTGCTTTTAAGTTTCTCATCAGCATAGTTCCAAGGACAATATAGAAAAGAATCCATAAACTCAGAATTACTCTTGTTCTAAGAATGTAATCAAATAAGCTGTTTCTTGTGTTACCCGGTGACCTCTCTAAGAGGGCCCTTAGGATGAATTTGTCACAGGTTGTAGTGGCAGAAAAACCTGAATGTCCCCCCAGGCAGCTGGACTCCATTTTGTTTTATGGGACATTTTATCAAGGACCTTGGGATGTTCCTGCCTCTGTGTCAGCTGCTGGAAAGTACACAGTCAAGAGAGGCCTCTCACAGCTTCCCATTTGTTCAGCCATTTTCCTTATCTTACCGTGAAAGAAAACTATTATTAAAGTAGAATTGGAAATTCAGGTAAGAAAAATGAACATAGAAATCATGTTAACTCTCATTATTTCAAGATGGTTGATGGGGTTTTGTTGCATTTCTTGGTTTTGTTCTCTTGTGCATGTCTTTTTATTCTTGAAAGAAAAAAAACTCAAAACATATTATATAACACTGTGTAACTAGCTTCTTCTACTTAATATAGGAGCATATTTACATATCACTGAATGTCCTCAGCAAAGTCTCTGATGACTGTTAACAATAAACACTCTGTACTGTGATGCTGTCTCTTTAACCACCTTTATCATGAACTATATTTTTTTCTTTTTGAGTTTCTGTTATAAATATGTCCTTGTGAATAACTTCCTTACAATCTTTATAGTAGCATTTTCTAATAATTTGTTCGTTATTTCTCTAACAGTAAATTTCTAAGGCTATAATAATTTGGTCAAATTATGTGTAAAATTTAAAGATTATTACTTGGAATTAGGAAATTGCTCTTCAAACGACTTCACACATGTTGAGTGTGCTAAGCAGCTTCAGACATGGCAGACATGTAGGTTGCAGATGCTTGGGTGCGTTATTGGACATCTCACACATACGTGCATGGCCACATATTATGTGTGTCTTAAATATGTATTCACATGCACGTGTTCATGGAAGCAGATCACTAGAGATGTTGTTGGGTTCCTTTTAGCAAGTACAGATGTGGCAGCCACCCTTACCACGGTCTTGTCTCCAAGCCTGGCCCCACCTAGTTTGGCTCCATAGGGATATGCTCAGTATTCATATCTGCATCTCCTCTCTGCCAATCCATCCAGAGATCCTGAAACTAAAGATGGATGTTTGATACAACTGAGGCCATTTTACCCTTTCTCTTAGAAATTTCACAAAGAGATACAGACTCTTGAAAGGATTAGACTTAATAGCTGAGACATCTCTGCTGCCTATCATTAATAGGCTCAAACAGTCCTGTTGCCTAGGTCCTAAGGATTACCAAGACCACTTGTCCCCTCTGGGGCCTAGTTTTCATTAACACCGGCCCAAGTTGACCTTGTCTATGGATAATGATTTAAATAAAACTCACCTTGACTGGATTGTGCAGTGAAATGGACACTGTCCTAAAATCTTGGCCTCTGCTATTTCTCTCTGTCTTTATAAAATCCACAAACAGTGGATAATTTAAGCATCTTGGTTTTTAGAGGCGAGCACCTGAAGGTCAGAGCAATTAAGTGATTTCTCATCTGCCCAAAGTCATGAATCCCTAAAGCAGCAGGGCTGGGATTGAGCCAGAGTAATTTTGCTATATAAACCTCATGTTCTTTTTGGACATTTTATTAATTTAGAGAAATACATACACATACAACACACATACATACATACATACATACACACACACACACATACATACATGCACACATATATAGTTGTTTTTATCATATCCACCCTATTCCCTTCTTTTCCTCCCAATTTTTCCACTCCCACTTCATTCCCTCTCTTAGTTTTTTTAACCCACTGAGTCTACTTAGTACTGTCCATGTAAACATGGGTGTGGAGCTGTCCACTAGAGCATGGTTAACCTACCAGGGCCCAGATTTCTGAAGAAAATTGATTCTCTTTTTGTGACACCTTCAGAAAGGGTTAATGCAGTTGAGAGGTATCATAGGCACACTAAGCTATGCCCACAACCAAAGTTAAACCAATAGCCACCAATTTCCAGTACCCCCTCAGCTAGGGTTGAATCCTGTGTTCTTAATTGCTATGTTGGAGTCGCCATTATCCTTCAGAAGTTCATAGAAACCTCATCTCAATACAACCCAAACAAGGCATGTTTAAGTCACCCTCAACTGGACAAGGGCAGTGCAAATCCAATTGGCTAAGGCAGGGCTCACTGTGACAGCCCCACCTCCATCCCCACCTCCACCCTACCAATAAGCTGGGAGTCAAATAGCTACTCACCAGCTTCAGCAATAGTCACGAGAGACCACCCAACTGGGATGGGTGAGGGGACCCTATTCGTTGACCATCATATTCTCTCTCTGGTTGTGCTGAATTCTATTGAATGTAACTGCATTTACCTGACACTGTAATGTCCTTAGCCTCAGTCATCCAGAAAAGAGAGCAACGTAGACCCCACAGTTGGGTCTCTATTACTTTTAATCAGAGCAAGAAATCTAGTTAGGCCTCACCTAGAGACAAAGCACTGGCAAGAGCACCAGAGAGCATGCCAAACGACAAGGAATTCATTCTCTTCCCCGGTTACAAGTGCTGGTTTGACCAGACTCAAAACATGCACTGGGCTGTCAGGAAGTGAGAGTAGACTATTGTTCAAACTTGCACAAACCGTTCTGTAACTATTTTAATTTGTGGGGATTTCTGAGGCACTTGCCTTTTCTGGAGCCAGTTTCACATTCCCGAAGGGAAACTGGGCAAAGTGTGTGGAGTGGATGGCGCCGATAACCTCCCTACCAAAGGCTTCAAGTCCTGCAATCCATCAGTTTCTCTGATGTCACCAGCACATGCCTATGCCAGAGTTTCTACTCCCCTCAGACTCCACCAGCCCTGGGTGGTGAGCTTACTTCTCTGTAGCATTGGTTGTGTGACTTACTTATTTTTGGCTTGATGTCGCTCTTTCTTCAGGATCCAGCTGATGTCCAATGAGAGCGTAACTCTGGCTGCCGACGTAACTCAGGGAGCCTATGCCACCATTCGTTCCCTCTTTTCGAAGTGCTGTCCTCACAGCACTAAGGTCTGAGGACAGTGCTTTCCATTCTTCCTGCAAGAACTGCAGCATGGAAGCACCTGGTCCTAGTGGATCTCCAAGTTAGCAGGTGTTTGCACATGAGGACACGGAATTGGTACACTATACACCGAAGATACCTCAACCTAGGGTAAGGTATTAGGTGCATCCAAAGTCCTTTTCTCTCCTCACCTACCATCTTTAAAGCAATTTTCCCCATTCACCTGTCTATCACCCTTTAGATTGCATCTGTCCCTGAGGGCTCCACAGTCACTCGGGGAGGGAAACCGGCAGTCTCCTTCCAGACATTCCAGCCATGTCTGAATACTGTACAAAGGCTGATGGTGTTTAGGCTCCACCTGAAATTCCTCCCATCACATCAGCTATTATCCCATCACCATCCTCATCATCATAATGATGATGATGATAACAGCCATGATGAACCAGAGTTTATGAAGGATGCTCTCTTTATATCAAACTGCAATTGGAGAAAATTAGATGCATTCTCTTCTTCTGTCTCATTTTTCCAACACAAAAACATTTCTAAAAGATATCTAACATTTTGAATCTCTAGCAAAACATTTTTTTCCTCCAAGACAAATATAATTAGCATTAAGTGTTAGAGAAAAATCATATAGTGACTTTCCCCAAAATGGTTCTACTTGCCTAAGCATACAGTTGATCTTGTACATTGGAGATATAAGGAGAAAAAAAAAATTATCCAAATAGCTTATTCATAAGACATTCAGCTTAGGAGTTAAAAGGCCTAAGTTCTTCAGACTTCAGCTCAATGTGTGTCTTTTGGAAAGGTTCAGAACCACTCCAGATGCAAGGGAGGCCCTGTCAATACAAGATGTTAACGCTGTCTGTAGAAACATTTCACTGCATTCAGTCCTCAAAACAAAGCAAATGCTTCACAAATAACAATTATTTCCTTCCTATTCTTTCATTATTTGCCAGGAGTTGTACAAACACAGTGTTAAATGTCAGTGTGGGGGAGCTGCTGCCAGAGAAGAGCATGTGACTGGTAGGTGAATGCATAGGCTGAGTGACGGATCGATGTTAATAATTGTTAAAGGGAAAGCTCAAAGCATCCTGTCACTGTGTGCTCCTGATAAAGACAGCTAACTATATGTCATGGCCGTAACCAAGGTGATTTTGCTCAATACCTGGATATCTATTTCTATCTTTATTTTGTCTGTCCCATGATTATCGTGGTCCTGAGAAGAGAGCTCTAACTACCAGACGTAGCAGAAAGAGTAGAGACACTTGTGAAGGTGAGACCCACCCTTTGTTTAACTTGTCAATGCTGGCTTGGGCCACTGCATCTCTCCAGTACTCTCTCATTGGTACCTTTGTGTCAATGACAGGATTCCTCTGATAACAGTGGCAGCCGTGATTGAACGTTTTAGATATTATTCAGAAGAGACTTGGACATTTAAGTTTACACAAAACTTCGTTTTAATTAAAAAATAATTTAAAAGGTCAAAGGAATGTTAGGGGAATGAAAACAATTAATAAGATGCAGGCTCAGTCCTTACACAATCCACAGTTCGAAACTGATTGGAATCCCAGCTATCATATGCTCTGTCGGCAGATGAGACTTCGCTACTACATAGCAAATAACCTAAAACTTGTTAGTCTAAAACAACAAACAATTTGTTATTTTGAATATGTCACTTCGTAGTTGGTAGCCCAGAGTCTTTCACACAGGGAAACTAGAGCAGGGAAGCACTTTCTGTTTCCATGCTGGCTGGTCATATGGCTGAGAGAAAGGGACCTCTGTCCCTTACATGGATGTCTATATGCAGCTGCCGAAGCATCCTCGCAGTGTGGTATCTGCTGTCTCTAGAGCCGGAGGAAAGATGGAAGCCATGATGCCTTACGGCATCATCTCAGAAGTAACACAGCTCATTTCAGACCATCTCCTCTTGGTTTCATCAGTCCTCTTTAATCAAGAAAATGCTACACTGGCCGGAATAGCAGCACACAGAGGGTCAGGGGGCTCGTAGTGGGAATTTGGTGCACACCTTGTATAATAGTCTCTATGGTCTACACTCACCTGTAGTCATAAGTCACACTGCTATTTCAATCTTCACCAGCTCTTTCTCTATTAACATTTCAAGTTTTTTTTCTTATAGTTTTCCCTTCTTCCCCCCCCCAAAATCATGCGGACACCCCCCCAGACAGGCTGATTGCAAGGACATGTGGTGACATTCTGCCCAATGCATCAGTCATTTCACTAAAGAATCAATTCCTAAAATTACAGTGTTTATTTCAAAGTCAAAAGGTTTCCACTCCCCTGCTCTAGTAGGGTCAAAGGACACCCTCTGTGTCTTTCCCCACTTGCTCCAATCTTTTGTATATATGGGCTGTCTCACCAGTTTACCGGACAGAGCTAAGTATGTCTGATTATCTCTTCTATTTTTTTTTTATTTTTATTTTTTTTTGGAGCTGAGGACTGTACCCAGGGCCTTGTGCTTGTTAGGCAAGCACTCTATCACTAAGCTAAATCCCAACCCCTACTCTTCTATTTTTTAACTAGGTCCCACACAATACACTGTACACACACACACACACACATCACACACACCTGATTATTTATAAGTATAAAATAAAATTTTTAAACTAGCATTTACTGAGTCTCAGCTGGAAGTCATTTGCCTAGTAGCCAAACATTCCACTGACTGCTGCTTCTTGCAATAGAGGGCAAATTGGGTCCAAAGATCAGACTTCCGTACATTCAGGTCACTGCGGCGCTAACCTACGTGATAAACCCCGCAGCAACACTGGGTGGATGAACGACAGGTCAGCAGCCACTTTGGTTTAATGACAGCAGAAATGCTGCCTGATTGCTAACACTAGAAGCCTCCCTCAGGACATTCAACTCTAAAGGAGCAGAACAAACGCTTAGTTACTAAAGGAAACTTCTATCTTATTCTCTCCCCCATTGTGGTTTTAAAGCTACTTACTAGTCATCTGCTTAGACATTCCTCAGTGAGACCCTGAATTTGAATAGGAAGCTGCATTTATGTGCTATGAGAGCCTGCACTGTCACTCAGGCAATTTACAGAAAGGATTCTTCCTCTGTCCTCCTTAGTCCTGAACTGAAAGCTCTCGCTGAAATCAAGTTTCTGTTGCCCTGGAAGCCAGAGAAGAGCCAGAATAGCAGTTAAGTGGCTCGAAGACAAGAATTTATACAAGGTCGAAGCACTGCAGTAGACACCCAAAGAGGACAATTATAAATGAGGCCAGTTCTAGCTGGTTTTCAAGTTTTGTACTAGATGCACTAGTGATAGTCTCATTGGTGGATTAGTTAAGGGTACAGACATTAAATTTCTCAAGATTCTGTGTTGTCACCATCCAAGTTCTGCTTTGCTTAGCAAGGCTTTGGTCTTACAAAAGTTAAACTGTGATAGGGCATAAAAGCGTGATGAGTTTGTGAAGTTCCTAACGGGAATCTGTTCATTTAGTCACTCCTCAATGGACACACATTTCAAAGAACATACACATATTAAGGATTAAAAACTTCTTGTTTATTAAATTATATACTTGTGAAAATGAGGAGCTTACCTGAAGTATTAAGACTCTTGATCAGAAATTTTCCTAGTACATTCAACAACTTAAAGGTTATATAATTTTCCATTACCATGGTAAAAAAATAATTTACTTATACATTCCACTGTTTGAACATAACATTTTCTCATAGCTCTGCAGATCGGAAATGCAGTTACCACATCTTGTTTCTGGTTTCCCTACTTAGCCCATCACCAGAATAGAGATGAGACAGTGGCAGGTCTTTGCTTCTTTCTGGAGACTGGTCATGAGTCTGCTCCCACACTCCTTTGAAATAGATCTTATCTCAGTCCCTTACGCTGTAGGTCACAGGCTCCCTTTTCCCTCCGGGTTAATCATCATGGCTGGTTTTAGTTCCTTGAGATCCGTCTCTGGTCCTCCGTATATGGGATCTTCTCACCCACCAGCCAGAATAGTTCAATCCAGTCTTGCTTATGTTCTCTCTCTCTCTCTCTCTCTCTCTCTCCTCTCTCTCTCTCTATCTCTCTCTTCCTCTCTCTCTCTTCCTCTCTCTCTCTCTCTCTTCCTCCCTCCCTCTCTCTCTCTTTCTCTCTCTCTTGCTTTCTCACTCTCTTGCTCTCACTCTCATTTCTCTAGCTCTCTCTCACAATATCTATCTATCTATCTATCTATCTATCTATCTATCTATCTCTATCTCTTTGTGTGTGTGTCTGTGTGTGTGGTGTGTGTGTGTATTGTGTGTGTATGGTGCAGGTCTCTATTTTTTAAATCTCTCTGTTTTCCCAAACAATTCTCCCACCCTTTTTGACAGCTCGTGTCTCTCTGCCATGTAGGAAAGGATCACTTTCCCCCCCTGATAAATAGACAGGAAAAGGTGTGGAGCCAAAGACTCATCATTACATGGAAGAACGGGAAAATCCTCCCCTGGTATTAGTCGTTTTCTACCTGGGTTTCTCCTTAATGCAAACAAACGATGGTTTTGATCTTTTAAAAGTTGTCTTTCATCTTAAAAAATTTATTAAATATCTATTTTCAACTAGTTATTAATTTCAAAATCACCCTTTCTTAAATGATTTTAAACTGAACTCCTGTTAGTTAAATTACATGAGATGCTGTTATCATTAATTTTATGCTCTGTTTGATTTTGGTTTTTTGTCTTTTGAGACATTTGTTTCTTTACAGCCCCGACTTGTATGACTCTGAGTGCTAGCCCTTCTGCTTTTCCCTCCCAGTCTAAGTTTATTGGTTTTAACACTTATTCAAAAACCCATCATTATTCTGCTACTTTATGATATCCAAAAACTAATCATAGGGACTGAAAAACCAACCCCTGAAAACTAATGACACCCTGTTGTGCTTGTAGAAAAAAAACCCTAGCATAACTGTTCTCTGAGATGCTCCACCCAAAAACAGCCAATGGAAAGAGATGGGGTTTGACTCAAACCGAACAGTTGATGGGGGTCAGGAAGTCTCACAGAGGTTGGGAGAAAGTTTGGGGGACCCAAGGGGGACAGGGTCTCCTAGGAAGCCCCAACAAAAGTAAACTAACCGGCCCCTTGGGACTTCCAAAGTTTTAAATTTCCAACCCAAAGTGTGAGCACGGGGCTGGATTAGGCCCCCTGCACATATGTGCAGATGTCCCAGTTTGGTTTTTCATGAAGATTCCCCATACAACTGGAGCAAGGACTGTCTGAGCCTGTTGCCAAACCTGCTGCCGGGGGTCGATTTTCACCCTAATTGGTCAGCCTTGTCTGGCCTTAGTGGGAGAGGATGGCCTAGCCCCAAAGCAACTTGATGTACAGGGTTAGGTTGGGGTTGGGAATTGGAAAGTTTGGGGTTGGGGGGTAATTTTTTCCCGAAGAGGGCTGCCCCTTTTTAAGGGAGAAAGAGTACTTACTTGAGGGGGTACTGGAGGAGAGGAAGGGCTGAAAATTGGGTTGTAATGTGATTAAATATTAAATTTAAAAAAAAGGTATAAACTAGCCCCTTTCCCAATTAGTAAAACAAAAATCCCTATTTTAAAATTTCCTTTCCCAAAAGTTTTTGTTTCTAGCATTGCTAACGGGAATTGAAGATGTATCTCCAAATTTTCTACATGATTTATGCCAAAAAAGTGAAGGGTTAAATAACAAAATAACAGGATAATTAAAAAAACATATCACAGATGGCTAGCACTGGCATTAGGAAACACAGAAAAAAAAGGGTTTCCCATGTTGCTTAAAATCTCACTGAGAAGGCCAAGCAGGAAACTGGGTAACTACAGGTTTTTTGGGGACTTGGGTTCAGAAAAGGGATTGCTTCCAAAAGCATGGGGGATATTTCCCCCGGAGAGGGAATTTAAAACTTGGCGACAATGTTCTGCCTTTTGATGTTGCCTATTCCCTTCTTTCCAAGAAAGAAATCTGATTTTGAGTCGGGCATCTGAAAACACTAAGAAACGGTGAAAGGGGCTGCGATGTTTACTGTGTCGGGACCTTAGCACATCAGTACAAATTTTGCAGATTTCTGACACCCCAGCGGGCAGAGGCAATCCATTACAGTGGGCATTGATTTTCTCAATACAAACATCAGAAGTTATTTTAAAGAAATCTGTTTCCTCCTTTAGGTGCTTTTTAGAACTCGGGAGTTTATGTCAAATATGCGGGTTTTGGGAAAGAGTTGAAATGGTCAACAGCCGGTATTCAACTTGATCCTACTTTTGTCTACTCTTTAATGTTTCATTTTGACCTCTGCTCCTCTAACATGCTCCCGGGGAAGATTTGGGCCCCTTTTCTTTTTCTTTTCTCCGCTTCCTGGAAAAAATTTATTCAAACTGTTTTAAAAAATTTTTCCTTCAGACATTGAAAGTTTGCCTTTGGTCCAATCCCCAAATCTTTCTTCACCACTTACCAGAAATTTTGACTTGGTTTGAGGGGACACATTTTATCAAAATCCATTTTTAAGAGAGGTTATCAGGCAAGCTAAAAACACAGGGAATGTTATTCTCTGTTCTTTTGTATTTGCCCAAAATTTTTTGTAGTTTCAGTGACATTTAATTTTTTCGTTAAACCCAAATCCCTGCATTCCAATTACTCTAGTTGTATTTTGTTTACTGTGGCAAAACATTTGGGCCCCAAAGAAATTTTCAAGGAATGGGTTTATTTCCCTTACAGGTTTTATATAGCCCCCATAATTTAGGAAGTAAAGGCAGGCCTTTTAAGTAGAACTTGAAACAAAAAGCAGGGGAGGAACTTTGCTTGCTAGCCCACTCGGTCATGTTTCTGTAGATTCCTTTGGACTGAACCTTTCTTATCAACTAATATCAAGGAAATTCCCCCCAAACAGACATCCCTCACAGCAGTATTGTTGGGCAACCTTTTCTTTGAGATTGCTTCTCAATGACTCTGTTTGTTTTCAAGCTAACAGTTCACGCAACTAAAATGCCAGTCAACAAGCTAGAAAACTGGTTCAAAGATGAATTTAAAAGGGGTGTTTATCACTAAAAAACAAAAAAAATTTGGTGGGTTAAGTTTTTAATTTTAAAATATTTTAATGTTTTGTGTTTAAACCCAATAGATACTTCCATATAACATGAGACATGGTAGTCATTTTTTCACTACTAGGGTAAAGAAATTGGTTGACTTCAATTTTTTACCTTTCCATAGCTGTAAGCCTGACCCAATTAATAAGTTCTCTGGGGCCCGTGTCTTACCCCCAAATTTGTAAACAGCAGTTCATTTCTCGGGTAAATATATTACTAATTCAAAATTAAGAAGAAAAAATTAAGATTTATATATAACAAATGTATTAAAATACTTTGTTTTCTTTTTCATAAGAAACTTGAAACTCGGGTATTGGATTTATTTCCCCCAAAAACCCTTAAAAAGCGTCAATGAAAAATTACAATTACAATCTATTGATGTCTGTGCCCTAGTAGAAGGAGTTTATAAAAGTATGTTCCTGTCTTTGTTTTCCTTTCACTTTCAAAGGGAATTGAACTTTTTTTGCTATCTTTTTTCTTACTACAGCAAAAAGGAATGGTGAGAATTATTTGCACATAGAATTTTTAAAAGGAAACCATAGGCAGAATGCACTCGGGGACTGACAAATCGTATGTGTCATTCTGCAACTGACAGAAACCTTTCTCAGTACAGGGACATTGGTGTAAATGATCTTATCCTAGGCAAAGAAGCACGTGTATCTCTCCCAAAGTGGCAAAATTTACTCTCCGCACAAAGGGGGCCTTTGGGGGCTTGATTGAGCAAGGGACAGCAAGGAACTACAGGGGAAAACGGCCATTTGGACCAAATTAAAAGTTCTTTCTCAGAAACTGTAAAGCAGGCGATGCCATTAATGCAAAATGCATTAAACTTAAAAGTAAAAATTTTTTTTCCTGTCTTCAATCATGTAAGGTTCTCAAGTTTTCAACTTTTTAAATTTGCTTTAGGAAACCTCCTGACCCTCCCCCTTCTCAAAAAAAAAGTTCCCTTTTAAAAATTTGAGAACAAGTTGAAGCATTTTCAAAAAGATCACAGCCTCCTAAAACATAGAAGGGAAACTGCAAAATCTTTTTTTTAGCTAAATTGATGTAAACTTTTAAACTAAGCCAATAAGTGTTTCTATGAGTATTTTTAGGGTAATTAGCTTGGTGTGCAAAGGGGTTTGGGACTCTAAAAGTAGTAAGTTTTTTTTAGATAAACATTTTTATAAACACTTTATCACATTTCATCAGTCTAGTGTCTAGGTTTCAGTCAGCCCTTTTGTGAAGGGAATTCCTCTTTCCAGTCAGTGCTGCCCAATTGGAGAAATGGATTTGTTAGTAGGCTATGAAAATTTGTCATTAGGAATATAGTGCTTGTCTTGATTAAACTTTGGGGGAAATTAGATAAATGCATTTTCTTTTCCTCTTGAGCTGAAAACCAAAAACCCCTCCTAAAGCTAATTAATTTTCTGATCTCATGGCATTTAAAAGTATTTAGGCTCTTCTTTCATGGATAAAAGATTCGCTAAAAAAGAATAAACAACACTTATGTTCATGTCTTCATATACACAGGGCAAACAGCACTTGGGTGAGCTTGCTCTTATTTTCTTGTGCACTCTTCCAGAAGTATCCCTTTTGAGAGCCAGATTTCAAAAGGAAATACACTAACAAGCTTTCCCCAAATAGGAATTTTTCATACCTTTTCTCTATGCTTTTTTTCTCTCACCCGGCTTTCCAGTTCACTTAAAAGGGCTATATCTTTGAAGATGATGACAAAAAAAACCCACTTGTAATGGCTGAACCCCCCAAAACTGGTTGAAATTAACACCAATATTAAAGTTTCCACAGAGATATGCTTTCCCTATGGGAGGAGCCTAAGAACATTGAGTTTCATATTTCAGATTTTTAAAACTTTGATTCATTCCAAACCCTCATGACTTGGGAAATTTTTGTTTTCATGTTTGTCAACAATAGCATACACTTAAAAAGGATACCTCGTATCCAAACATGAAGAAAAAACAGAAAGAAAAGGAAAATTACGTTTGTCTCAAGACAAGCCATTTAGTTTTTAAGTTGTTTTTAAAAGTTTTTTCTTGGGATCAAGTTACTTCATAAAGGGGTTTCGGGAATTTTAAACCTGTCTTTAGAGGGGAATATTTAATCGGTTGTTTCTAAATCATTCCTGGAGGAACATTGAACAAAAGATGTAGGAAGGGTGCATGTCAGTTTCTAATGATTTGTATTTTCCCCAAATAAATTTTTGGTGTATATAAGGAAGTATTGTGATGGCAGGCTTGGTGGTCAACTCAACTGAGTTGGAAGTCGACTGGATAAAAATGACGGAACATTCTTTTAGTTTTTGGGGGAAAATTAGAAGCTTTGCAAAAGAGTCTTTATGCTTGTAGGGAAGGACACTCTCAAGTTGGGCAATCCCAAAACCATGGGTTTAAAATAGTTAAAAGGGCCCAAAGGCAAAAGGGCTTTGCCTTCTTGGACCAGCCCTCATGCTCCCTGAGTCTGCTGCTATCACAAGAGGACAACAGCCCCCTCAGTCTTAAGTTTTTGGAATGCAACATAAGACAGTGAGGGTTCCAGGAAACCATCTGGCCATTCAGCCTCAGACATGAAAGGGACATTAATACATCCTCTTTTCCCTCCGTTGTGTTATTGGTGGGTATCAAAACTTTTGTATTTTTATATGCATTCATAGATTTTGACTTTGCCCTGATGGTAGGCTTGGATTGTGTGTATGTGTATATCAAGGGATGTAAAATAAACATGTATGGAGCTCCGCATTCTCCTGAAAGCTAAATGGATGTCAGGGAGGGTGCCCCGTGTCTTGCCCTATGACTCGGTCTTTTTCCTTGAAAAAGAAGTTTTAAGCAACTACCAATTTCCCAGCAATCCTCCTGTCTCTGCATGTGCCCCCTTCAGTTTTGAAATTAAAAGCTCAAGCAACTACATTGCTTATTTTTTTTTTAACATTTTCTGGGGATTTGAACTCAAGTCCTCATACTTG
This sequence comes from Mastomys natalensis, assembly GCA_021653895.1. NCBI lineage: Eukaryota > Metazoa > Chordata > Mammalia > Rodentia > Muridae > Mastomys > Mastomys natalensis. The sequence goes on along the minus strand of JAJTUV010000607.1, from coordinate 376,969 downwards.
CACAGTAATTTTTCTTACCCACTGAGCCATTTCCCAGTCCCCACTTTGACTTTTTTGCAACATTTTAAATAAGACCTTGGGGGTTTTCTGGCAATGAACCAAATGTATTTTGATTTATGGATGGCCATGGCCCTTTGGGGGCCCCAGGGAGAGAATGTTAAGGGGTTCAATATGAAATTGCCCTCCAGGGTTTCAGGTGTGGAACTATTTTGGTCAGCAGTTGATGCCATTTTTGGTGGTATTGATAATGCTGGTTTTTGGTCCTGGTTGGGACATGCCTATGAGGGCATTTTGGGTCTTGGTTCTTTTCCTATCTTTTTTGCTCTGTTCCCCCAGAAAAAAAAAATTAAAAGAAAAAAATTAAAAACCAGCACATAAGCACCTGCTGCATTGTTGATCTTCTTTTCCTCTAGTTTTGAGGCTATGACCCTTTTAAACTGTCTACCCGTTCTTTGACTCTCTAGACTGCAGACTCTCATGCTCCCTATCATATTAAATAATCAAAACTTGTAAACCAAGGTAGATGGGTATTTTTTCCCAAATTTTTTTTCATATTCTTCTGGTTTTATTCCTTTCTGGAAAACCCTTGACTAAGAAATATTGAAAAAGAAGTTTCCGTTGTTTTTTAAATACAGTAAGAGCTTTTTTTTTAAAAGGAAAACATCTTAGAACATCGTAATTGATTTTTTCATCAAAAATGTAATGTTAAAACAATAACCCAATTGTTGTGGGTCCAAAACTGAAAGCTCTTCTAATTGGTTGTGTTAAACGAGTTTAAATAAACCTCACCATAATCATATTTGAAATGTTATTACATAACATTGTCATATTAGATATTTGCATGGTTCTAATGTATTCTACCCATAATTGAAAATGCCCAGACATTATAAGTATTTTAAATTTTTAAAATTAAAGTCTCCCCCCCTAAAGGGGATGAGGAGGACATTAATTGCATAAGCAAACAATGTTTCCCTAAAAGAGTAGAATAAAAAAACAGTCTTTGAAAGGAGCCCCCCTGCCTTTTAATTCCTAAACCCTAAAGGGACATTTTCCCTTTAAGAGCAGGGAGTTATGTTGTCCCAATTGAATATTGTTCTTTCCAAAACTTTCAAAGGGGAAATTTCCAACCTTTTCTTAGGGACTTGCATAGTTTTCAGTGAAATGGACTCAGCTTCTCTGGCCTTTCTCAAGCACCCACATTTAATTGACTAGAAATAAAAAACTAAACAAAAGAAAGAAAACCAGGCATCTGTTTTTCCAAGTATAATCTATGGAACTGTAAAAACTCGGTTTCATTTCATGAAAAATATTACTGATTTTTTTTGGATCTAGAAACTGCAGATTACGGAGACTGCCAACTCCTATTTACCGAAAAAAGGGAAAAGAAAATGTACCTTTTGGGCAAAAAGGGTCCCCACTGGAAGTGAACCCAAGTGTAGAGTTTAGGTAAGGAGGTGACTATCTCCCACAGGGACAGCTATAAACCCCGGGTTCAAGAATGAAAACAAGGCTTTTGCTTGGCCCTTTATCCCAAAGTGATTTTTACTGATGTAGAAACTGGAAGGAAATAGAGATCACTTGGTAGGGTAAAAAAAAATTTTAGAAGAAAAATTGTAATAAGGAGGGTGTTCTGGGTCCATCATGCTTTTGCCATGGTGTTGGGGGAGGAGATCTTTTGTTTCTACCTTTGCTGGCTCTAGGAGGCTAGGTTAAGCGTGTTATTGAGTACTCGGGCTAACTGTTAGGTCTTGTTCTTGTATATGACAGGTTGGCCGGCGTGGTGGTTGTTTGACAGTGTAGTTACCACAGATGCTTGGAAACATGTGCATGTTGGTGGTGAGTGGTTGTGGGGAGCGGTGGCTCCGTTACGTCCCCCGTGTCTGTTATTTGTTGGGAGTAGGGCTAAAGGTGTAGAGGTTCTCATTTGGTATTAGCAGTGGAGCGCTGCGGGGGCGGGGGTACCAGGGTATCCTGCACACAACACCCACACAAAGTTGTTGGCATTGGGGTGCGTGTATGCCGTGTAAAGGCGCTTTTATATTGGAGTCGATATGCGGCAGGGGGGGGTCCTCATTTTCGTGTTGGTGTCAGTGTGCACTTGGGGCGTTTTGTTAATTCTTGGTTCCAGCTTGACGGTGGGGAAGATGGGCAACGTCGCTGGGTTAGCTGTCGGGTTTTTGGTGTGATCTGGCTGGGATGGATTTACCGAGGATTTATAATTAAGCTGGGTTATAAGATTATTTTAGTCACTTTCACATCCACCACTCACTCTCACACTCCTATAACTCGCATCGGCCCGTTGTACTAGGATGCGGGTGCGGGACGTCGGGGGTTGACACATTTCTCCAGGTTTCGTGGCGGGAGTTTATCTTAGGGCCTGTGGACGCTGTTTCGGCAACGTTAACACGGCCCATGCTTTACATATGTGCGTTTAGCTATATCTATATCCGCAGCATAAGAGCTGTGATTGCAACATACACCTATTAACAAGCACACAATCCTAACCACTGGGAGGGCTTTCCTCTGCGGCATGTGAGAGACTTTTTTGTGGTGTGTCGTGGGTTATAACGCCTGTTGCCCACCTGCCTTATAGTGGGTCGCTTGCTGAACCCCTCTCCGGGTTTGACGCTGGTGGTTCTCGGTGGTGGTCACAATGGCTTCTGGCTTCCGGCTTTCATCTTATTGTACGGAACCTTATGACCCTTTCATTGCAATGCCATTCTCAATGGCACCACTTACTCGTTATCTGCTTCGGTGTGGGTGTTGGAGACCTTGGGGGTTCTTTTCGGGGAGTCAGGTGAGTCTCGGGCAAAGCATCAAGCGTGCCAGTATCGATTGCGTTCCGGCGGGGGTGGGTTGGCCGGCGGCAGGGAGTATCTGGTGACGCGAGCGCAGCGAACCAACCTAATATACGACGAGTTTATGAGATAGTGATTAAGTAGATTGTGATTACGGTTGGTTTTTGCTAAATCTGGACATCCCCGCGGACAGACCGGTATGGCAGGGTATTACGTGCCCCTCGTCAGGTTACTATTTGGATTACCTGAAGTGGGCCCAGGGCAGGTCGTTGCGTGGTGTAATGTAGAATCCCACTTATGGCGCAGTGCTAGTGCGTGGAACCATCGCTGTGTATTGATGTATAGCATGGCGACAGACGTTGCGAACACTGAATCAGGCTCAGTGGTAAGATATTAGATCCTTTGATGTTCTTATAAGCCATGACATAGGCCCTGTATCCGGGATAACTAAGTCAGTTCCCAAGCTAACTTGAGCTTAGAGATTGAGACCCTTTTAGCATCACTTAATTTTTTTTTATAAATATTTCAAAGGGACCACCCAACTTCAATACATTGGTATGCTTTATTGGCGATGATGATATCTATTTAATCTTTTAGCAATAGTCGAGTGACTGGACCTGACATCCCTAGAAGGGTTGGAGTCAGGGACGCATGGATTGTAGTGTGGGTGATCAACTTAGGTACTGTGGTGGTCTTGTTCGTTGTGTGTACTCCCCTAGAGGCTGTGCCACTTTTTCTTATACTTAATATTCTAAGGACATGGAAATGGCCCCTTGACCAACCTAATTATTAATGCACAGGAATTATTAGTTAAACCATGCTAAGTAGCCTTTGGAGTTCCTAGTCTTAATAGAAAGAATGATTGTTGCTAGGAGAGTGCAATCCCCAGAGAGGTGGTAAGGTTAACGAACAGGCCAATATAAAAACAAAAATTCTCCTCTCCTCGATTAGAAAAACTCAAGGACCAGGAAGAGTTGAATGCAACCTCTGGGTTTTGTCATATGGATTGCCCTCGTGTTGTCCTAGGGCGAACCGCCTGGAGTAGTTGCACGCAGTGACCAACAACCTGACATTGGCCATCCACTGAGAGCTGAACGGGTCCTGTTGAGACGAGCGAGCTGGCCGGCGGTGCTAAAACCGCAACCCCTTAACAATCCAAGAATGGGGGGACGGGGGTTTGGGGCGAGGGGTTGACGGCGGAGACTCCGGTGGGGGGCGGGGGTACGATATGTTGCAGTGGGGTTTTATCGCATATTGATGCAGTGGTTTATGGGTAGTTCATGTGCGTGCTGGATATGCCGAAGCATGTCTTGGGGTAATTATCCGTACCAGTGGGCGAGGCCAGATACTTGGGCCAGGGTTGGTGTAGCGGGGAGGATGATGGCGGGACGTTCTGGGGCAATGGCCGCAGGTCAGTTAACTATTTGGGTCTGCGGAAGGCCAACCCGTTGCAGACGCAAAGGATGTTTGGGTGATATACATGGCAGGCAGGATTCGCTGGTGTTTGTTGATGTGGGGGTTTGGGGTGTAGGTAGGGTGAGGCGTCACCTCCTGGTTTTCTTATGACATGCGGAGGAGGGTTGTATGGGGCAGCGGAATCACTTGTGCGGACAGCGGCGGTTTGGGTTGCCTCGGCCGTGGTGCTGCAGTGGCGAACCAGACAGGTTGTCTCGGCTGTTGCGGCGGAGTCATTCGGTGGCTCGGGCAGGGAGCCGGTGTGTCAGGTGTTAGAGTGGAGGGTATCTTATGTTGAGGCTGGGTTGTTGCTATTGCGACATCAGCAATCTCTTCGATTCACCATTGTCGCTTGTATAAGGGGAAAGTTTTGGGCTCGGTACCGAGACAACTAGTGGTCGCAGGAAAACGGGGGTTCCCTTACCGGTGGCGGACAGCACGGGGTTGAAATATGAGAGGGGGCTCGGATGTGGAAAGTTGGAGGTGGGGAGTTGTTAAATTGGGAGTTGAGAATGCGAGGGGAGTATGTGGGAAATTGGTCGCTTCTGGTATGCAGATAGGGAGAATATAGTGTTATATAAATTACAGATAACCAAAAACATTCCTCAGACCCTCCTATTCTACGGTATGGGCAGAGTTTTGATTTTTTTTTTATTTTTGGTTGTTTGGTTTTGAGAATTTCAGTGATTAAAGATTATTTGTTTTGGGGGGGTTTTTAGGAGCAGGGATTGAGTCGCTCGGGGTAGCCCATCTCACAGTGTTCGGGGAGGTGTGGGGGTTTTGTATTGGTATTGGGGATTTTGGGATTGGGTTTTGCATGAGAGTGGAGACTGTTTAAGTGTGGACGTGGTGGACTGGTTTAGGTCGGGAGTTTGTTTTTGGTGTGAAGTTGTCGTGAGGTTGGATGGGACACGTGGGGTGTAGTTCATCATGGTGCAAAATGTTCCCTGTTAAGGGCATCGACTTTGTAAGTGCATCGGTTACTTGACTTTTGCTCGGTGCCCCGTGCGGGGGTTGCGGTAAGTCGTGGGGGGACCTAGAGGTTACCGGTGCTGGTGCTGACGGAAGGTTGCATAGTTGTGCCGTCCTGGTGCCCGGGTTGGAGTGCGGCTGGGAATCTCATCGTGGGCGAGGTCTGGGGGTGCGAGGTGGGTGTGGGTTGGGGGTAATGGTTTGAGTGATGGGGAGGACCACATGCCACTAATGAGTGGGAAGGCACTGGGGCCTGCTGATTGGGATCTGGGAGGGGTTGTGTTGTAAACAATTAGGGGGGCTAAGGAATGACATGAACGGGATTTTGAGCGGCATATTTGGGTGTGGGTGCTCACGCGGGTTTAGTGGATGAAGTAGCAGGCGGAGGGGACTGTTGGTTGGTGACGGGGGGGGATCGAGCCCTAAGTGGGTTAGTTTCGCTACACAGGACTCATCGGGATTCGGGGATGCCGTTTAAGGGTGGGTTGGGTATGTGCGCAATGGCTTCGCAATGGATGGTCTTGGTCAACGGGCTAGTTGTAGGAGGCCCAACCCAACACTAACGGCTAAATCGTTGAGGGGTGTCTTTTTTTTTTTTTTTATTAAGTGCCTGGGGGTTTGTGGTCAGGTGCGGTTGAAAAGTATGATGATGACTGTGGGGGGGCCATGCATCGGTATATTTGGCAGTTGTAGTGAGGTTGGCCTGAATGTTTTTTGACCTGTGGGGTTGTGGCTCGGGATTGGGTATGGGTTTTGGTGTTACACGATGTTGGGAGTTTCAAAAGGAGTCGACTTTTGGCTGATGGGTAGGGTTTCATTTACTTAGGTGGGTTTGGGTTTTACTTTCGGGGGAAGGTCGTTCCTCCAACATAACACATCTAGTTTTCCTGCCTAATATACCACATTTGTTCCTTACCTTGCTTTGTAAAGTTCCTGGATTGCCCATCTCGCCAAGGCATTACGTAACTCCCTGACACACACCAATACTCCTGGGCAGCTCCTAATGGAGCTCTTGAAATGTAATATAGGAAAAAAGATCTAATAAGCTAGGAGATTTAGCTGCAGAAATTCTCCAATACCATCAGTGATTATTGCCTGTATATGTAGGGACAGAAGGACCTAGCTTCCAAAATTATATAATTTACAGAGAAGCTTGGCTGCCGGATGAGTTCCTTTGTTTATTCAATGTTGGAAGTTCTGTCTTCAGCCTTCTGGCCTAGACCATTTGGTTTGGAACTTATGTGAAGCAGAAAATATGAATTGACTGGACTTAACTTACCATGTCTTGACAGGGCTAAGCAGTTGCCTATCTTGCATGTGTGTTTTTCCTGGACAGTATCTTTGAAGCAGATGAATTAGGGCAATGCTAGCCCATGTGGCTTACATTTGCCACAATAAGAAACTCTGCTGGATCTAATCATGCTCAAATCTTCTTTGAATTGTGTAGACGAAGGTACTGTCAGGGGAGACATATGGGAGTGTCCCATTGTCAAATGATCTGTATAATGGAAATAACATTTAATGTCATATTAGATGTATTATGTGATTTTGAAGGACTATCTATATATGAACTGTTAAAGCTTGGACTACTCTTATTTTTTTCTATTTGAAATAACTATTGGAAAAATTTTATTATTATTAAATAGAATCCATAATACCATGAGTTTATATTTAGGCCCTTAACTTGCATTATTTGATCATCACTAAAAAAACAGTTTGTAAAAAACAACTATAGAAAGACTGGTGTCAAGGCCTTGTCTTTTTAAATGAGCTTGTATAGTTTCAATGCCTGTTCTAAGAGTAACAACATTAATTTCAAAATTTTTTGTGTATCCATTATACAAAGACAAAAATCCTTAAATCTGTATCAATATAAAAATTCTGTATCAATTAAGAAATTATAACATTTTATTTTTATGACTTTTTATAATAATTATAAAATTATAACAATTTTTGCATCAGTTATAAATAAGTTCTATGTTAGATTATAATTCATCCCTTCTGTTTCTTCCTGTTCAATATTTTGATCATTTTCCGAAATGTCCCTTAAAATGATAACCTATCTATAATTTACAAAATAACCATAACCAGGACACAAACTCAAGTTATTTTAGATGATGACTCTCCACAACTCCACAGAATCATGTGAAATAAGGGGTTACACAATTTTTGTAAAGGGGGTAGGGATGGGTAGGGTAGGAATATTGGAAATAATTTGTTAGGACTTGTAAGAAAAGCTAGCTTTTGCCGGGCGGTTGTGGGCATGCCTTTAATCCCTGCACTTGGGAGGCAGAGGGAGGTGGATTATGTGTTTGAGGCCAGCCTGGTCTACAGAGTGCTTCCGGGGATAGTCAGGACTATAAGAGATACCCTTATCGAAAAAAACCAAAAAAAAAAAAAAAAGAAAAGCTAGTTTATCATCTGTTATCCTGTCTCTGTATTTTTAGGAAGGCTCAGGAACATGACTGGAGTTCAGACTTGATCTGTCTGAAAGGATGGAATGAACTGTGTCCAATGGGATTCTGCAACTATTCTTGAAGTAGCTGTTTTGGGAGACAATAGCTGTTAAGAAAGGTCTTTTCAGTGGTCCCCGTGGATGAATCTTGCAGAGCTGTATATTCTGAATATATGAATCTTACAACTAATTTTCTAGTATTTTAACGATATTTGTATTGATTATCCAGGGCACAGAGTCAGTTTAGGATGAATTTTTTGTTCCTTGTTTGAGCAGGTAAGAAAGCTTTTCTCTTTCATTTTAAACTACATTTTTACAGAGCCTCTCTCTCCACATAGCATGTCCTTGGTCCAGTTGCCTGAAATCATCAAAGGTATACGATTGAGTCAATTTAGTAGCTGGGCCTCTCGTCCAGAGGGATTTTTAACATCATGAACCACATGCATTTTGATAATTTATAAACAAGTTCAAAGCAATTAAAGCGCAACCTAAAACATATTTTATCATTTGTTGTGCTCAGTGTTTCTTACTCGTTTACATGAGATCATGCGCCTAAAGTTTCTCACTTATTACTCTGGATCAAGGTTATTCTCCACTATGCTCCACTTCTCTTTAGCCTATGCAATTTAAGATCAAAAGCCTCAATTTATTTATTACATCTATGTATGATTAAGAGAATTTGCGCCTCTTCTATTTAGCATTTAATTTGCTCCTTTTTTTCATTTATACCTTGATAATTAATGTCCTTTTCATATGTATTTACCTTTAATTTAATTCCCTTCTATAATTTCTTTTAATTGGTTGTATTTCTCTTTAATTACATTTCAGAGAAGGTTCTCCCCTTTTACTGTTCCCCCCCCCGAAGACCTACTATCCCATCCCCCTCCTCCTGCTTCTATGGAATTCCACCCACCCACCCACTCCCAACTTCCCCACCCTCATTTGCCCTTGCAATGGAAGCATTTAGCCTTCACTGGACAAGAGTGGCCCTCTCCGCAGGATTGGTATGCCTGACTCGGCCATCCTTCTGCTACATATGCAAGCTCTGGAGTCTCTCCATTCCTCAGTCCCTTCCTGGGAATCCTAAAGGTTTGTTCTGTCTCCTTGCCCAGTCATTGGCCATCAAGAGTTACATTTTATTGACCCGTCAATAAACCAAACTGGGACAGGCTTCCTTTAATCCCTAGGTTGAGCGAATCAGGTTTTTTTAATGTTAAACACACGCCACTTACAGTTCATCGTGGTCAAACCTCCAGTACAGATTGTCTTCGCAATCTATGCCTGCAGCTCAATTCTTTGTGCACTTTAATAAGATAAGTCCTAAAAGAGAACAAAATGTTTAACAAAAAGCTATGCCTCCTTAGTTAAGACCCATCAAACAAGAGGTAGGACTAAGACCTTTTGCTTTTGATTGTCCATGATCCTAGCTAGGATTTTTTGTCTCAAGAAATGAACAAATCTCTTTACCCAGATAGTTAGAGGGCTCCAGAGAAAGTAGGACAGTTCAGAGGTTCATAATTACACTCTTTACTGGAGGTTGTATATCATTACCTTCACAAAATTAAGCTTTTTCATTTGGGTAGTTACAGTATATAAACTATTATATTTCTGTTAAGTGTGGAGTCTTCGTATGTTTAATCAACATGACAAGCGAATGTTTGGGGTGGGTGTAGGGTTTTTTTTTGATGAGGTGAGAAAGGATTCTACTAGCTGGAATTTAAAAGATGGATTTGAGGGATGAATAAGAGTCCTCTCTGAGGTAGAGGATAATGTAGGCAAGGGAAGGAATGAAAATAATACTTGTAGGTGGAATGACTTGGATGAATTTCCAGTATTACAAATAATACTGGAAAGTCCTGAGCAAAAGGACAGACTAGAGGATGTGGGACTGTGAAAGAGGGCTTGGTTTCTGGTAGAGATAACCAGAGACCCAACAGGTGTCCATGCCTATGAGGGATGGCATATATTTTGCTATGCTCCCAGACACCAGACTCCTGACACGAGGTCTAAGACCTCCATTTGATCAGCGCCTTTCAGTCATGTAGGACAAGGCCCCTACCAGCCCCTCCACAGGTAGAGGGTGTGACTACAAGCCTCAGCCTAAAGAGATTTCTATATTAATGAGATACCTGTAGATGAGAGGGCATAGCCAATTAAGTATTCCTTACCAGATCCTCCTCCTTACAAATGATATTTAACCAAAGGCCCACCCTGGGGGTGGGTGGGTACAGCCAGATTCATTCACTTTCGCTGTAACAATAAACCCTTTTAACACCATGGACTTCCTCGTGTCTTTGGGGCCTGCTGTGGAGAACTGTGGAGAGGGTCTCTGAGTATCTAGCTGCCACCTAATCTCCCATGACTTCTCTACATTCCAGCCACGGAGGCCACCAATTCAAGCAAGCTAGCTGAGTAGTCAAGTCAGCCAAGCAAGTAACCAAGAGTCTCCTCCCCATGGGATGCTGTCAGGGCTTCCTGCTCGCCCTTCATTCCTCTCACGTCTCTGTTCTTCTGCAGCCCCCAGCAGCATCTGGGAGCCCAAGAATGGAGACCACTGGCCTCCTGGTCCACTCAAGAGCCCTGCCGCCACAGAACTTCAGACTGAGATCTCCCCACGCCCAGGTGGAGCCCCAATTGGCTTCTCACAGCCTAGTGTCTGCTCGTTGTCACGTGGAGGGAACTCAGTAAAATTTCTGAGCTTCTGCTCCCCAGAGGTGAGGTCCCAGATGCCTGGGGAGGCAGACACGCTGGAAACACAACTCTGCCCAACAGGATCCACCTGTGAGCTAACTGCCTGCAAGAGGAAGACAATAACTTCACCTGAGCTTTTGATAAGAAACAACAACCTTTGGATTCAATGATAACACAAGTTGTATTTTTTTCATTGATATTTCTATGAAATGAATTAAAATATCTAAGTGGGCACATCTATGATTCTCAGCCAACATCAGAGATGGAGAATGCACGGAACTCTTGGAACTGTGGGTGGGCACAATAGTGTTCCACTGAATGTAAGGTCAGCCCCACCTCCTTTTCCAGTGTTTAAGCACTGAGGACTCACTGCCCTGAATCACAGCTGGGCAAGGAAGGGGGTTCAATGCGCTCATCCCTGCAAGGTGCAGTACACACAGCTAAGAATAAGGCACAAAACACCTTCCAGCTGCCCACCTATACCATGCCCTCCCTCAAAGGCCTGTAATGACCCTGGCTGGAGGGGCACCTGTTTTATAGAGAACACAAAATTTAGGCCAAACATGCAAATTTTTGGTGTTTTTCTCTGAAATCTGTCTCCCAGTAGGCTCTGTACCTCTGAACCCATTATCAGGTTTTGTGTGTGTTTGTTTGTTTGTTTGTTTGTTGATTTTTGTTTTTTTTTTTAAGCTGGCAGGCTTTACAGTTCTTGACAGTCTCAGCTATCTCTGAGTTAGCTTCTCTAATCTGTAGTCTCCAGACACCCATGTGGGAAGAGCAGTGCATCTTCTGAAGTATGTATAGTCTTACTTTTTTCTGACACAATGAGTTTGTAATCTGCTGTTCTTTACATTCCAGCGTAACATTGGGACATGGACAAATTCTTAGTACAGGTAATGTCATCTTTGGAATATTTAGAGTGGTCAGGGGTGTAGGAAGCCCCAGATCCAGGGAAGTCAGGGGCAATAGAAGTCTGATTTTCAAGTCAGTGTGTCAGGTTGCTTCATCTGTTTTATTGTTGTCTTCGGAAAACTGGGTCTTTTCCCTTTCTGGTGTCCTAAGCAGTGAATAATGGCCAGCTTCTTAAGGCTCTCAGAGATCCCTCAGTAGGGAGAGAATTTTTTTTATGAGTCTTGGTTTTTGTTTTTTGTTTTTGTTTTTGTTTTGTTACCCCCCCCCCCCCATTGTCAGAAAGCTTTTCTCTGTATAAATATCCCATGGACATGAGTGGTAGCAAAGGCATTTACCAACTATCTGTGTTTCTTGTTTTGTTTTGTTTTAGCTCTAACACCTTGGTTAGAGTTATCAGTTCAGCTTTCTGCACTGATGTTCTTGCTGGGAATGGCTCTGCCCATAGATCTCTGTATTTGAGACCACCTCAGCCCCTTCTACCCTTCCTGAATGAAGAATCTATTGTCATTGGTTCACCAATGACAATATCATGAAGATCTCCTCTGGTCCCATCTGGGCCAAAATGTCCCGAGCAGTCATGTTGATGCCCATTGACATCTGGGTCAGGTAGCAGGATAGCTGGGCTTAGGGAAGCTGGGGCCTGAAAGGGTATCTTAGGGGGAGTTAAAAGAAGAGGACTGGTAATGAGTCATTCTGGCATTGGTGATGGTCAGGTTTTGGCCCAGTGACAATTTGTCAACCTCTTTAACCACGAGGGCCGACAATGCACTAATGTACAAATGGGGGGTGGGAGCAGCTTCTGGCAACTGGGTCTAATTTCTTTGACAGGTAGGCCTCCATTGGCCAGCCCCAGGGCCCAGATATTTCATCCATGGAGAGATGGAAGGGTGTAGTCACATCTGGCAACCCCAAAGCTGGGGTGGAAATTTCTTTCTGACCTCGGAGAGCCACCTCTGACCTTTTCTTGATGTGTATCTCCCAGATATAGAAAGGTCACTTGTGGTTAATAGAGTAGGGCCTTCCTAGTAGAGGCTCTATAACCTAACTTTTTTAGGGCCTTCAAGAGGTCTTGGGTTCTCACTAGACATTTTTGTTTGGTTTCTGCTGTCACCAGGAGGTCATTCATAAACTGTTGAAATGTCAGTTTACAATGTTAGTTCTGTTCTTACTCAGGTCTTGACTTCTGGGTGCCAATGGTAAGGTGAATAAGGAATCTTTTAACTCTAGCATGATATACCATTGGCGCTCAGGAGGAACAGCACTCAAGAGGGTATGGAGACTAGGGGCTGTTGGGTGGATAATGAACGGGTTACTCTGCCCACTCCCAACTGTTCTTTGGGCAGTAAGAGAATTTATCTTTAGGCTTGAGCAAAACAGAATGTTGAGTTCTGTCATCTATGTTGGTGAGTTTTCTCTTTAGTGAGTTTGCTGATTTTGGTATTTCATCTGTTGGCTTACAACAGTCATTCTAGTAGATGCTTGTCAGGCTGGACACCCTCTCACTTGCTCCCATTTTCCAATAAAGCCCTGTCACAATAAGCATTCATGTTGCTACACCAAACCATCTTATGGGTTAGCAGTGAGTAGGCCCAAAACTTGAGTTTATAATAAGGAAAACCTAATGAAATTACATCAGAGTAGGCTCCTTAGTGGTCTCTTTGGGTTCATAAATGCTTCCAAGCACAACTGTTATAAATAAGTAGAGCCATTGTAGGTTTACACATGTAATTGTATTTAGATGTTACTTGTGATCTATAGTAAGATATACAAATAGATTAAAAAATTGTTTGACAGGAACCCTGGCTAGGTGGAACTCAGCAGATAATTCTCCTAACTATATGTCAACCTCAGGCAAAGGGAAAATGAACTCTGGTGCACCTAACTGCACAACAACAGATAGAAACAGTTGCCTAGCATCTATAACATCTGTAGCCACATCTTCATCTATATAAGCAGCCACTTCTGAAGCCACATCTGCAGCGACATCAGCAGCCACACAGGTTGCCACATTGGCAGCCTCATCTAGAGGTGACTGTGTGTCAGCTGATGTGGACAGAGCTTGATCTACAATCAGAAGCTATACTGATCCAGCTTCTGGCACAAAGAGTTCTAGCAGTGTCAGTTCCACAAGCTCAATGTCCTCTCGGGTTGCAGGTCTCCCTGTGACTCTGCCACAGAAGCTGGCCTCAGAGACAGAGTCTCTTGTATCCCAGAGGCCTCCTGCACTGAGGGTTCTGGAGTTGTTGCACAATCTAAGGGCAGAAGGACATGGACTTTTAGTGGAGGCAGCCTAGAAGCTTCCAGGTTGGGGTGAACTTCCTCAAGATGGCCTTGAGGGTCACACAAGCCTTTTCATGCCAAAGAATCCCAAGTCCACTCCTCACAGTAGGACATCTTATGTGACTGCTCTCCAGCCCTGGCTTCAGGCCAAAGCTCTGGAGAATTCCCTGGTGGAACCCCTCACTGAAACCAACTCCTACCTTGACAGGCAACTGAACACAAGCCTCCTCACCTTGCTCAAGCTTTAGCATTTTGGCCTCCTCCTCCTTCTCCAGCACTGAGAGCAGCTCCCTGGCTTCGGTATCTAGATCTACAGAAGGCACATAGAGCCTCAAATAGTCCATCACCTGCCTTAAGACGGCCATATCTGGGACTCACAAAAATCCTCAGGGCATTTCTGAAGCCACCAAGACAGAAAACTGAATATGGCGCTGCCGGGAAGACGAGGTTGAGTCAGAAGCCTGGCCTTGCATCACCAGCATAGTCGTGGGCCCCATCTGGACAACACAATGCTGCCAGTCTGTGTGTGATGGCATAGTGGTCAGGAGTATGAGGCTATGTGGAGATGACTCCCGACACTCGTACCTTGGAGACAGACTGGGGTAACGGGCTGGGCTGTAGTGGGGATAGATTCTCCCAGGGCCCTTCAGCTTCCATTCTCCTCCCCCCCTTGGGTTTTCCCCTTTTTTTTTTAAATTTTTGGGGCCCCGGCCCCCAAAAAATTTTCCCCGGCGTTTCCCCCCAAAATTTTCCCCCCCCCTTTTAAATTTTTTTCCCCCCTTTAAAAAAAACCCCCCCTTTTGCCCCTTTTTTTTTTTTTCCCCCCCTTAAGGGGGAAAACGGGGAAATTTTTGGGGGCCCCCCTGGGGGGGGTTTTTTTTTTTTTTAAAAAGCCTTTTTAAAAAACCCCAAAACCCCCCGGGGGAAACCCCTAAGGGGGGGGGGCCCCCAAACCCCCCCCCAAAAAAAAATTTTCCCCCCCTTTTTTTTCCCCCCAAAAAAAATTTGGGGGAAAGGGGTTTCCCCGGGCCCCCGGGAAAAACCCCCCCCCAAAACCCAAAAAAAAACCCCCCCCTTTTTTTTTCCCCCCCCCCCCAAAAGAGAATTTTGGCCCCCCCCCCCCCTTTTCCCCTTTTTAAAAACCCTTCCCCCCCCCAAAAATTGGGGGCCCCCCCGGGGGGGGGCCTTAATTTGGGGGGGAAAAAAAATTCCCCCCCCCCGGGGGGGCCCCTTCCCCCCCCCCCCTTTCCTTTTTTTTCCCCCCCTTTTTTATAGGGGGGGGGTTTTTCCCCCCCGGGGCCCCCCGGGCCCCCGGGGGGGGGGGGGAAAAAACCCCCCCCCCAAATTTTCCCCCCCCCCGGGGGCCCCGGGGCCCCCCCCTTTTTTTCCCCCCCCTTTTGGGGGGGTTTTTTGGGGGGCCCCCCGCCCGGGGGGGGGCCCCCCCCCCCCGGGGGGTTTCCCCAAAAACCCCCAAAACCCCTTGGGCCCCCCCCCCCCAAAGAAAGGGGAAACCCCACCCCCCCCCCTCCCCCCCCCCAAAACCCAAAATTTTTCCCCCCCCCCCCTTTGGGGTTTTCCCCCCCCCCCCCCTTTTTTTTTTTGGGCCCCAAAAAGGGGAAAGGTTTTTTTGGGACCCCAAAACCCCCCCCCGGGCCCCCCCTTTTAAAAGGGGGTTGGGGGGGGGGAAAAAAAGGGGGAAAAGGGGTTGGGGGGGGGGCCCCCCGGGGGCCCCTTTTTTTCCCCCCAAATTTTTTTTTAAAAAAAAACCCCCCGGGGGCCCTTTGGAAAAAAAACCCCCCCAAAACCCCCCCCCCCCGGGCCCGGAAAGGGGGTTTTTGGGGGGGCCCCCCCCCCCCCCGGGGTTTCCCCCCCCGGGGGAAAAAAAAACCCCCCCCAAACCCCCCCCCCCTTTTTTTTTTCCCCCCCCCCCGGGGCCCCCCCTCCCCCCCCCTTTGGGGGGTTTGGGGGTTTCCCCCCCTTTTTGGGGCCCCCCCCCCCTTTTTTTTTTCCCCCCCTTTCCCCCCCCCCCCCCCCTTTTTTTTTTCCCCCCTTTTTGCCCTTTTCCCCCCCCCAAAACCCCCCCAAAAACCCCCCCTTTTTTCCCCAAAAAAAGGGGGGGGGTTTTTTTGGGGGAAAAAGGGGGGGGGGGTTTTTAAAGGGGGGGGGGGAAAAAAAGGTTTAAAAAAATTAAAAAAGGGGGAAAAAAAAAAAAAGGGGGGAAAAAAAAAATTTTTTTAAAAAAATTTTTTTTGGGGAAAAAGGGGGGGAAAAAAGGGGGAAAGGGGGGGGGGTTTTTTTTTTTTAAAAAAAAAAAAATTTTGGGAAAACCCAAAATTTAAAAGGGGAAAAAAAAAAAAGGGGGGGGGGGCCCCCCCCGGGGTTTTTAAAAAAGGTTAAAAAAAAAAAAGGGGGGGAAAAGGGGTTTTTTTGGAAAAAAAGGAAAAAAATTAATTTTTTTAAGGGGGGTTTTTAAAAGGGGGGGGCCCCCCCCAAAAAAGGGGGGCCCCCCCCGGGGGGGCCCCCCCCAAAAAAAAAAAGCAAAAAAAACCCCCCAAACCCCAACCGGGGGGTTTTTTGGGAAAAAGGGAAAAAAAGTTTTTTTTTTTAAAAAAACCCCCAAAAAAAAAAAAATTTTTAAAAAAAAAAAAAAGGGGTTTTTTGGGGGGTTTTCCTTTTTTTTAAAAGGGGAAAACCCCGGCCCCCCAAAAAAAATTTTTTTCCAAAAAATTTTTTTTAACCCCCCCAAAAAAAACCCCAAAACCCAAAAAAAAAAAAAACCCCAAAAAAAAACCCCCCCCTTTTTTTTTCCCCTTTTGGGGGGGGGTTTTTTGGGGGGGGGGAAAAAAAAAATAAAAAATTTCCTTTTTTTTAAAAATTTTTGGGGGGTTTTTGGGTTTTGGGCCCCCCCTTTTTTTAAATTTT
The DNA here is from genome assembly GCA_021653895.1 of Mastomys natalensis. Classification (NCBI taxonomy): domain Eukaryota; kingdom Metazoa; phylum Chordata; class Mammalia; order Rodentia; family Muridae; genus Mastomys; species Mastomys natalensis. Next base: position 360,484 of record JAJTUV010000607.1, on the reverse strand, counting down.
TTTATTTTTTTGGGGGGGGGGGGGGCCCCCCCAAAAAGGGGGGGGGGCCCCCAAAAAAAAATTTAAAAAGGAAAAAAAAAAAGGAAAAAAAAAGGGGGGGGGAAAAAAGGGGGGGGGGGTTTTTTTTCCCCCCCTTTTAAAAAATTTCCCCTTTTTTGGGGGAAAACCCCCCCCCCCGGGGGTTTTTTCCCCTTTAAAATTTTGGGGGGGGGGGGAAAAAAAAAAAAAGGCCAATTTTTTCCGGGTTTTTTTTGGGGTTCCTTTTTAAAATTTAAAAGGGGTTTTTTTTTGTTTTTTTTTTTAAAAAGGGGTTTTAAAACCCCAAAGGGGGGAAAGGGGGGGGCCCCTTTTTTTTTTTTTTTTAAATGGGGGGGGAAAAGGGTTTTTCCCCCCCGGGGGGGGCCCAAAGGGCCCCCCCGGGGGTTTTTTTTTTTTAAAAAAAAAAAAAATTTTTTTTGGGGGGCCCCAAAAAAATTTTAAACCTTTTTCCCTTTTTTAAAAAACCCCCCCCCCCCTTTTTTTCCCAAACCCCCTTTTTAAAAACCCCTTTTTTTAAAAAAACCCCAAACCAAAAAAAACCCCCTTTTAAAATTTTTTTTTAAAAAAAAAAAAAAAAATTTTTTTTAAAAAAAACCCCCCAAAAAAAAAAAAGGGGGGAAAAAAAATTTAAAGAAACCAAAAAGGGGGGGGAAAAAAAAACGGGGTTTTTTTGGGGGTTTAAAAAAAAACCCCAATTTGGGGGGGTTAAAGGGGGTTTAAGGGTAAAAAACCCCCAAAAAAAAACTTTTTTTAAAATTTGGGGGTTTTGAAACCTTTTTTTTAAAACCATTTTTTTTTTTTTAAAAAAAACCCAATTTTAGGCCCCCCAAATTTTTTTTTTAAAAAAATTTTTGGGGGGCCCCCCAAAAAAACCCGGGAAACCCCCCAAAAAATTTGAAGGGGTTCCCCCCCCCCAAAAGGGGGGAAAAAAAAAGGGGGAAAAACCCGGGGTTTTTTTTGGAATTTTTGGGGTTTTTTTTTTTTTTTTTTTTTTTTTTGGGGGGGGGTTTTTCCCCAAAAAAAAACCCTTTTTTCCCTTTTTTGGGGTTTTTTTTTTTAAAAATTTTTTTTAAAAATTTTTTTTTTAATTTTTTTTTTAAAATTTTTTAAAAAAATTTTTTTTTAAAAAAAAATTTTTTTTAAAAATTTTTTAAAATTTTTTAAAAAAACCAAAAATTTTTGGGGGTTAAAGGGGGGGGGGGGGGGGGGAAAAAAAAAAAAAAAAAAAATTTTTTAAAAAATTTTTTTTTTTTTTTTTTTGGGGAAAAAAAAAAAAAAAAAATTTTTTTTTTTTTTTTTTAAAAAAAAAAAAAATTTTTAAAATTAAAAAAATTTTTTAAAAAAAAAATTTTTAAAAAAAAAAAAAATTTTTTTTTAATTTTTTTTTAAAAACCAATTATTGTCTAAAGCTATTTTTTTTTTTTAAAAAAAATTTTTTGGGCCCAATTTTTTTTTTTTTTTAATAAAATTTTTCCATTGCTTTGGGGTCTAGGGAATCCCCAAGAGCTCTTTAATTTTCTATAAAGTTAAGAAACAGTGCATGTTTCTTAAATTAAGCTGTATTTGTATAAATAACTGTAAAATTTGAGAATTAGCAATATCTAAAAGTGGAACAATTTTTAAGCAATTACAAACTAAAACTGGCTGAGCATACAAATTGAAAGCTTGTTTTTTTAGCATTTCAAACAGTGGCTATAGCACTAATTTAATTGTGCTAAAGCAAGGGAAAATTCAAGAAAATGAACATGTGATCTAATTACATATACTGTTTTCTCAATAGATGAGGCATCTGTAAATATAGTAAACATCTTTTCTATGGGCTGCATGTAAATTTATAGTAAATACAAAAGCATGCATAGAGAAAAACTTAAACAACTTGTCTTATGGATAAATTATCAAATTTGATGATAAATTATCAAATTTGCTTAAAAAGATTGCCATGTAATAAGCCAAATATCATTATTCTCCAATAACTAACTTAATTTCTATTTGGAATAAAGAATTAACATTTCATCCAAAATATTTTTTAGGATCCTATCTTACAATCCTGTATTAACACTGCAATAGTTTCATAATAGGATGTTCAAATTTTACTTGGAGATGAAGAAAGATGAATCTACATTAATGGTTTTCTCTTGCCAAAGGGTTGTTGTGAGTACATGAGTAACAATAATGTAAACAGCCAACAATTGATCATAGTCTCTATATAAATGTATCTGTTGATAACTAACAGCTTACTCTATTTTCTACAAAGCTATTTCTCTCTCATCAGTTAATTGTCGAGGGGAATTAGGATTTGCATCTCCCTTGAAAATAGCAAATAGAGGTTTAAGTTTCTCCTATGGTAAGCTTAAGATGAGGTTTTAGCCAACTAACAACTTTAAGAATCATTAAAAGTAAATCTTTTCTTTTGTATGTACACCTGCAAGTCAGAAGAGGGCACTAGATCCCACCACAAATGGTTCTAAGCCACCATGTGGTTGCTGGGAATTGAACTCTTAATATTTTTAGTTGTGAAACTAGCCTTTAACGGCTGAGCCATCTCTCCAGCCCCAACTATCTATTCTTATTGGAAATTTTCTGTTTCACAATTTGTTTAAAATATAACTGAGGTCTCAAACATTGAAAAGATATTGCCTTTGAATCTTTTCTGGAGCAACAAGCATTTCCCAAAAATTTAAAGCACGTTGTATGAGCTCAAAGACTTGCATTGAAACACCTTCAGAGAGATCAATTAATAAAATACCATATAATGAATAATATACACTGAAAGATTTAAACGCTTAACCTTTTGTATAAAAGCAACAACAATTTATATATATATATAAAATTTATATTATATATATAATTTTTGAGGCAAACCCTTCTAATGATACCGCTTTATGGGCTCTCAAAAATCACAAGCAAACTCACTGAATTTAAACCTCTCTCTCGCCTTTACCAGGATGTAAAGGAACGGTATAAAACAATCTTTTAAATCTATAATAATTTTATAGGCGTTTACTAGAATGGAAGCTGGAGTAGGCAAGTTAGGCTGTAATTGTTAGCATTCTGTCAAACTAGTCCACTAGCCAACAGTAATGCCCCATTAGTTTCATACATCTTAAACTTGAACTTTGTTTTGGATTAATTGAATAACCAATTTTCTTTAACTGAGTATCAGATAAAGGCCAAGCTGAAGGCAATCTTGTCCTCTAATAATTGTTACATCAGCTTCCGTGTCTATCAATCCCTCAAAACTTTTTCTTTAAATTATTAATTTAAGATTAGGTCTCTTGCTAGTAATAGATCAGACCCAATACACATCAGAGGAACCAAAGCCAACCTGTCTTAACACTCTCTACAACTTTAAGGAAGCAAATGCAAAGGAACTAAAACAAGTTGAAGCAATTCTTTTTCCAGCAGGTATAGTTATAATGCCATGAAGGGAAGCAAGCATAATTTTAATTTTACCAGTTAATTATCTATAACTCTTGGCCCTTAAAGTCTCATGAATTTTGGCCCTGAGGCTAAGACCTCCTCCCCCAAGGAACAAGCAAGGCCATTAACATACACCTTTTCAGGGGCTGGTTAGGACAAAAGGAATGTCTGTCACACCAGCCTCTGCAGAGCCCAGTCTGCATTGTCTTAATTTAAATGTAACTGTTCTCAATCCCAGCCTGTCTTCTGAGGCCAGTACAAAGATTATCTTTTAGTAGGCCTGCACTGTATCACAGCCGTTTGAAATACTTTTATTTAACTTTATTTGTTTTATCTTCTTTTCTATAAACATGAATGAATCAAAAAAATCCCAAACTCACAATTGAACTGCCAACTGTAGCCAATGGAATACTGGCAGTTTAACTATATTTTTAAGTCTCTTTTGTAACATTAGAATATAACCAGATTTGAGAAACAAAACCAATGTAAACAATCTATTTTCTCTAAAAACACCAAGTAGATTACCTTCATGTTACAAAGTTTTGCTGCCAATTCTTATATAAGAATGCATGATAGTGTAGCTTTTAATATCTCTTAAAGAGACATAGTTTTTTAAATCTTATCTTTTATACATCTGGTTTCTGAATGACTCCAACCCTGAGTTACCAGTTTTAAGCCAACTTTCTGTTACCAAGGTTGCAAATTTCTAATCACACCCAATAATTTTATAAGCCAATAATCTATAACCAAGACATGCAGAACATTTTATACCTTTAAAACCAATTAGAAACAACAATGAAATGGCTACACATCTTATATATTTAGACCAAACAAAATTTCTTGCCTTTTCTAGCTGTAATTTCAAGAGAAAGGCACCTTGTCACAGAGATTTTTCTAGGACAAACAACTATCAGCTTCCTTATATTACCCAAAAAAAACTGCTGTTCTCTTTAAGAGCAGCTTATGCCGACAATCAATTTCTGGAAAAGCTTCTCCATCTCAGCTCGCTCTTAGCTACAGGTAACTCATCTGTGCACATTAAGACTGCTTTTAAAACCAAGTTAAACTATATCAGGGGTTGGATCAAGCAGTTTTAACCGTTTTTGTGTTTTGAACATGCAACATAGAACAAACATTTAGACAATGAAACAAAAAACAAACAATTGACACACGTGGACATTGGCGCGCCAAGGACAACAGACAAAGAAAGACCTCTAGGAGCCAAAGAGAAACTCAGGACGTCTCCTGAATTTCATTCTGTTCCTAGGAGAGCTATGAAGCAGCCTTTTCATTCTTATTTTGGTGACACAGCTCAGAGAGAGGACAACTGCTTTTCTGAAATCCCTTCTTTCTCTCTCTCATATTCAAGATCTAACTCTTCATCTCTCTCTTTAGGAGATGTAGCAGGCAGCTAATTGATAACACCTCAGTGCCCTGGTTTCTTAGTTTTCCAATTCCTTCTAACCCTACTCTTCCTGCCTGGAGCAGCTCTTAGACTGCGGACAATGCCTGTTTAGAATTCTCCTGACCTGTAATTCACTGTCACCTCCTAGGCAAAAATCGGCACCGGGTCAACACCTATTTCACCTAGACCGTATCCCTTAAACACACTTCCTGCAAACACAGCCATAGCTAGCATCAATGCTGTTCATTGCTTACCAAGTGCCCAGGATACTCTTCTTGTTGTTCCATTTTCCGTAGAGCTCTACCTAAGACAGCGTTCCTCAGCTGGTCTCTCCTGTTCAGGCCCCAAGTCGAGTGCCATTCTGTTGCTGGCCAGTGGCCACAGTCAACCGGGTTCACCTGAAAGAGAGGTTGGGAATGGAAGAGGGACAGGAGGGTGGGAAGAGATGAAGCCAGGACAAAGGTTTCTGATCGAGGCTCAATACTTTAATGTTCCACTTTCAATTTAAAGGGAAACCCACCCCCACCCCCAGAGTTGTGTCTGCTTCATCCTGGAGATGTGGGTGAGGGGAATCCATCCATCCATCCTTAATCATGGGCCAGAGGTGTCTCCAGGCAAGCTCAGCAGGCAGTCTATTCTCCTCAGCTCCTGTAGCAGACTGAGGGTCTGTCAAAGTGGTTAACATCTGAGTCCTATTGTTTTGGTCTGCTGTGGTAAACAAGGTCTCTCAGGCCTGCAAGGCTGGGGGAAGGGCACAGCTGGGTTCTGGTTTGCAGGGTGTCCCCCCTTCCCCCCCAATGCTCACAATGACATTCCATACCCTGAGAAAGAAGTAGGCACTAACATTAAGACTGTTGTTATTTAAAAAGAAAAACGGAGGCAGAGGTGTCGGGAGCCGCTCCGCCATTAGAAGATGGCGCTGGTTTCCTGCTTCCTGGTTCTTCTCGAGAGTTGACGCATGCGCAGTTGTCCACAGAGTGATGCAAGCTGCTTTCGTCTGATTGGTCCTTGCTAAAGCACCAATAGGAGACGCACACGCCTCACCAAGCCCTATATAAGTGACGAGCTCCCCAAGCTCGTGGTCCTTCTCCATCTTGATCCAGAGCTGTACAATAAAGAGTGCTGTCGGAAGAATCCTGTGTTGCCGCGTCTGCTTATTCGGCGGAGCTGGCGCGACAAAGTGTGCGAAACCCGGGAAGCCGAACCCCGGTGGAGGAACGACTCGAAGGACCCCCGGACTGCTCGTCGGGAGAGGATTCAGAACTGACGGCGGAGGAGCCTAGGCCTTTTCTGCAAGGTATGATTAGTTTTGTGTGGTTATTCCGATTCTGTTGGTTACTTTCGTTTTTGGGTGTTTTGCGCTTTGTCTGAATTGTGGGAAGCGGGATAAGATCTGCACATACCCTTTCTGTAATAGCCAGCTGTAAGTCTCAGGCAGATAACTGAGCAAGCACTCCCACTCCTGTAGATAAAGGAAGCATGGGAAATCAACAATTGAAGCCTATGTCTGAAGCGTGCGGGCGCTGCTTCGAGGGAGACATTTAAAGGTTCCAGAAAAGGTTATCATAAGTTTCTTGAAGGAGGTAGATAGGATCGCTCCTTGGTTTATTACATCTGGGTCCTTGACTATGGGGTCTTGGACAAAATTAGGGAGGGATCTGACAAATGAGAAAGAGAAAGGGAAGCTGCGGCCGGGTACTTGGCCATTATTCAAACTGATTAAATCCTGCATTTCAGATGAGAGATGTGAGAAAGAAGTTAAAGAGGGGCAGAGACTTTTAGATGACCACCAAGACAGTCTATCAGAAGCAGAAAAGAAAAGGAGCTTAGAAGGAAAAGAGAGATCTCAGAAGAAGACAGCAAAAGACAGGGTAAGTAAAACAAGGCAGAGTTTGAGGCTAGTCGGAGAAGAAAAAGAGGAGAAACCGCCAAAAATATATCCAAATTTGGCGCAATTTCGAGAACCCAGGGCCGAGTTATCCTCCGAAGGGGAGACGTCCTCTGACGATGATGACTCGATGTTGGGAGATCTAGACCCCGAAGAGCAGGCAGAATTAGAGGAGGAAGCCGCAAAATATGAGGCGGAGCGGTATAGACCAGATCCTCCATATGCTCCGGGGTACCGCCCTTCAGCCCCCCCCCTTGAGGGAAGGGCGGAAACAGCCAGGTCAGAGAGGAAGCCAACTTGGCTACCAACATCCACTTCCTATATATCAGAGAAAGAGAGGAAAAAGATCTCGAGAGCATTTCCTGTGTGGAGGAAAATGGTGCGAGACAATATCAAGCATTAGACTTAAAGTCTCTTAAAGCAGTGGTCGAAGCAGTACAGACTTACGGAGTTAGCGCAGCTTATACTACAAGTTTAATAGAAAGAATGTCAGCCACTGCGATGACTCCCGAGGACTGGTATAACACCGTGAAGGCGAGCCTTTCAATGGGACAGTATTTAGATTGGAAGTCTATCTTTCAAGAAATGTGTGCTTCTCAGGCTAAACAGAATGCAGCTGATCCAAAGAAGCGCTATTGGACCTATGAGATGCTTACAGGTCAAGGACAGTGGGTTGCCAATCAGACAGGCTATCCATGGGAGGTTTATCAGCAAATTAATACAGCAGCCATAGAGGCCTGGAAACGTTTGCCCAATAGAGGACAGGTTGCAGGAAATTTAACCAAGATCGTCCAAGGGTCCACCGAGCCATTCTCCGATTTCGTGGCTCGCATGATGCAGGCAGCAGGACGAATTTTTGGAGATCCAGAGTCATGCATGCCGCTGGTAGAACAATTAGTCTTTGAACAGTGTACTAAAGAATGCAGAACTGCCATAACTCCTTGGAAGGCGAAAGGCATCTCGGCCTGGATGAAAGCCTGCCTAGAGTTAGGAGGCCCTTTAACAAACGCGGGCCTTGCCGCCGCCGTCCTGGCTGCCCAGAAAGGAGACAAGCAATGCTATAAATGCGGAAAGCTTGGTCACCTTCAACGGCAATGCCATTCCCGAGGACCCGCGGACCGCAGTCCTAAGCAGCCTGGAGTATGTCCTATATGTAAAAAGGGGAAACATTGGGCAAATGAGTGCAGATCAGTGAAAGACATACATGGAAAGCCTATCACAGTCAGTCAGTCAAAAAACGGGCAGAGGGGCCCTCGTCCCCAGGGCCCACAAATATATGGGCAGTGAGACAACCGCAGAACCAATCTCAGGCGAAAGTATCAGGAGAGCAACACCAGGCTCAGCAGGATTGGACCTGTGTGCCACCGCCCGCGCAGTACTAACACCAACCATGGGGTGTCAGCCTATTCCTTCAGACTTTCAGGGTCCCCTACCGGAGAATACAGTAGGCATAGTTTTGGGCCGGTCCTCTGCTACCCTTAGGGGCCTCATAGTACACCCAGGAGTTATAGATCAAGACTTTACTGGACAAGTAAAGATTATGTGCTCTTCCCCAAGAGGGATATGTGCCATTGCTCCGGGAGACAGAATAGCTCAACTCCTGGTGCTACCTAGTCTACATTCCCAGTTTCCTAGCCACCCCGTAAATCGAGGAAGGCGGGATTTGGCTCCACCGGAGCCTTTGTTCCTTTTTGTCATTACAGTTAGATGATAGACCCATGATGACTTTAAAACTTGATGGTAAGCCTTTCACAGGATTACTGGACATGGGAGCAGACACTTCCATTATTTCCAGTGAATGGTGGCCAAGAGAGTGGCCCCTCAATAAGTCTTCCCATTCCCTACAAGGGCTGGGATATGAGGCAACTCCGAGTATCAGTGCTCGACCTCTATCCTGTGAAGACATGGAAGGAAGAAAGGGCATCGTTACCCCTTATGTGTTAAAATTACCAGTTAACTTATGGGGAAGAGACATCTTGAAACAGTTGAGTTATAGATTGACCAATGATTATTCCAGTCAGAGTCAAAAGATGATGAAAGAGATGGGTAGCGTGCCCGGGAAAGGATTAGGAAAATATTTGCAGGGACGAACTAGTCCGGTTACCGTAGCTTCAAAGAGTGATCGAACCGGCTTGGGTTTTTCGTAGGGGCCATTGAGGAGACCATTCCCATACCTTGGAAAAAGGAGGGCCCGGTATGGGTTCCACAATGGCCGTTATCCTCCGAAAAGCTCCTTGCTGCAAAAAATCTAGTACAAGAACAGTTGCTTGCTGGACATCTAGAACAGTCCTATTCCCCTTGGAATACCCCAATTTTTGTTATAAAAAAGAAATCAGGTAAATGGAGGCTATTACATGATTTAAGAGCCATAAATCAACAGATGCAAGTCATGGGCTCGATTCAAAGAGGTTTACCCCTATTGTCAGCCCTACCCAAGAATTGGCATGTTATGATTATAGATATTAAAGATTGTTTTTTCTCCATCCCACTGCATGAAAGGGATCGAGAGAGATTTGCTTTTACCTTACAAGTGTGAATCATGAAGAGCCTGACAGCAGGTTTCAATGGAAAGTACTCCCCCAGGGATGGCCAATAGTCCCACTATATGTCAATTATATGTGGCGGCTGCTATTCAGCCTATAAGACAACAGTTTAAAAAGATCAGAGTTGTTCATTATATGGACGACATTTTATTGTGTTATTCTGATAAAGAACTCCTGCAGGAGGCATTTTTAGTCCTGTCTAAAACCTTAGAAACCAAGAATTTGTTTATAGCCCCTGAAAAGGTACAAGAGGGAGCCTTAGGTAGTTTTTTAGGTACTATCATAACCCCATTAGTAGTTAAGCCACAAAAATTGACAATTAGGAGAGATGGTTTATGAACATTAAATGATTTTCAAAAATTGTTGGGGATATAAATTGGCTGTGGCCATTCTTAAAATTGTCCACCTCTGAATTAAAGCCATTATTTACTATTCTTGAGGGTGAGGCCGCTATTACCTCCCCTCGCATTTTGACTCCCGAGGCAGCTAAAGTATTAGATATGATAGAAGAGTCGTTGAAAACTGCTATGCTTGTTCGCTTTGATTTAAATGCTCCCTATCAGTTATGTATTATTCCTTCCCCACAACAGCCTACTGCTGTGTTGTGGCAAAATGGTCCATTGCTTTGGATACATCCCCACACTTCTCCAGGAAAAGTGTTGAGCCATTATCCTTCTACAGTTGGAGACCTGGCCCTAAGAGGTATCCAACAAGCTATAACTCATTTTGGTGTTCCCCCAGATTCTCTTATTGTTCCATATACAGCACATAAGGTACAAGTGCTGTGTTCTACTATTGATGTTTGGGCCATTTTAAGATGCTCATATTCGGGCACCATTGATAATCATTTTCCAAAACACCCTTTGTTACAATTTGTCTTAAACAATGCTATTATTTTTCCAACCATAACCAAAGTTGAACCCATTGAAAATGCAACAGATGTGTATACCGATGGCTCTAATACTGGAATAGGAAGTTACGTTGTGGAAGGTGAAGTTGTTAAAATTCCTTTTGATTACACCTCTCCCCAATTGGTAGAATGTGCAATGATTGCGGTGGTTTTAAAATGATTTGATCAACCCCTAAATATAATTTCAGATTCCCATTATGTAGTGAAAGCAGTACAAATATTGGAGACGGTGGGTGTCATTCAGTCTAAAACTACTGTAGCACACCTGTTTTCTGAGATTCAACATATCATTAAGGTAGGATACATCCTTTCTGCATTGTTCATATACGAGCACACTCTCTACTACCTGGACCTATGGCTGCTGCTAATGAGTTAGCAGATAAAGCCACCAGGAAGATCATGCTGAGTCAAGATCCTGTTCAGCTAGCCACACAATTTCACCAGCTGTATCATGTGCCAGCAAACACTCTTAAAATCAAATTTAATTTATCTCGTGCTCAAGCTCGAGATATTATTCTTAAATGCACAGATTGTGCAGATTTTAGACCTTCTGTGTCCTTGGGAGTTAATCCTCGAGGACTTCTACCACTACACATCTGGCAAATGGATGTTACTCATTTTCCATCATTTGGAAAGTTAAAATATGTTCATGTATCGGTAGATACCTGTTCTGGCATTATTCATGCCACGCCTCTCTCAGGAGAAAAGGTGGCCAATGTGATCACCCACTGCCTAGAAGCATGGGCGGCTTGGGGAAAACCTCAACAGTTAAAGACAGATAATGGGCCAGCCTATACGTCCAAGACTTTTCAACAATTTTGTCTGCGTATGGGTGTGCGCCATATCACTGGACTGCCATATAATCCACAAGCACAAGGCATTGTGGAGCGTGCCAATGGCACCCTCAAAGTGATATTACAAAAACAGAAAGGGGGGATAGGCCCTGGCAAAGGACCTAAGATCTCCACCTCCCTGGCCTTATTTACCTTAAATTTTTTAAATTTGGATTCTGCTGGCAAATCCGCAGCAGACAGACATGCCTCTCCTAGTTCTTTGCGAGAGGAGGTTAGATGGAAAGATGTCATTAATAATACTTGGAAAGGCCCGGATCCCGTTCTTATAAGATCCAGGGGAGCTATTTGTGTTTTCCCGCAGGATCAAGACAATCCGATTTGGGTCCCGGCACGACTGACCCGGCTGGTAAAACAAGATGGGAAGCCCCCTGAGCCTGATCCTGTGGCTGCTGAGTCTGACGCTGTTATGTGCGACCACACACCCACCACCACAACCGCAGCTGAGATGGGGAATAATGACAACGTTCCCGAGACCGATGCCGATCATGCATAATGCGCAGGTGTTTCCCAGATTCTTCACCACTAATGATACCTTGGGCCTACCATATTTACCTATGGACAAAGACCTAGCCAAAGTTCCCACCAATGACACTTGGAAAATCAACGGCAGTCTTTGTTTTACTGTCAATATGACCACTGGGAATGGCTGTATTCAGTTGGGGAACTATTCTTATGCACATCTAGAAAAGGAACAGAGAACAGCAAAATTCGTGCTTACAGCCAATGCTACTGTTCTTTTCGGATGGTGGCCCCATTTAGATTCCTATAAGATAAAACTGAAGGGCACCCGTGGAAGCATCAACCGCAATACGCTCCCTTTTGTACCGGGAGTCAACCAGATCCTGCCAGCATACTTCCCTGGACAGGGTGTCAGAGTCGAAGAGCTCACACTCTCTCAAAAGGATTTTTTACCTTTTCACCCCTTGAAGGATATGGAAATTTTACCGAGATGAATCCCTTTAGATATGATATTAATCCCTTTGATGCTTGGCTATTGTGTGGCGTCAATGGCAGTTGTTCAGATATTACTTCTCTGTCTATGATATTGGGAGGATTTGTGGACCAAGCTACAGTGACTTACAACATGAGGACAGCTAGTACAACAGCTGTTCTCAATGGGGATCTAATAACGGTGAAACCCACCCCCGTCTGTTTATGGCCCCCTTTTATATGGGTAGTTTGTAATTCTACTGATTGTTTTTATGCCTTGTGTTGGAATGCTTCTAGCTTTGATACGGCCACTGTTGCTCGTATGCCCCGTTTTGTTCCCATTCCTGTGCATACTGATAGTTCCTTAACCTTGTTCAGACAAAAACGTGATTTTGGTATCACAGCAGCTATCGTGGCCATCATAGCCACTTCTGCAGTTGCTGCCTCCTTGACTGTCTCCTCATTGGCCCTGTCGGGACAGGTGGCCACTGTTAACACCTTAAATAATTTATCATCTTCCCTTACTCAAGCCACTGATACACAAGCCTCTCTAAATACCCAATTGAAGGGTGGTTTGATGATAGTTAATCAACGTATAGATCTGGTTCAAGAACAGGTAGATATATTGTGGCAATTGGCTCAATTAGGGTGTGAAACAAAATACCCCGGCTTATGTGTTACTTCCGTCCAATATGAAAACTTTACTAGGGCAGCTAACCTCTCAAAGGAACTCTCTCATTTATTACAATATAATTGGTCAACAGAATTCGATGATACCATGAGAAGGTTACGATTGGCTATTATTCAAATTAATTCCACCCGTCTAGATATATCCTTCACCCAAGGATTTTCCACCTGGATAACCTCAGCCTTCTCCTATTTTAAGGAGTGGGTAGGAGTAGGATTATTTGGTATACTATTGGCTGGTGGACTAGTGCTCTCTCTGTGGATGCTTAGCAAACTGAAAAGACAACAGCGGCATGACAAAGTGGTCTTTGCGCAGGCGTTACTTGCGGTAGAACAGGGAGCATCCCCCCAAGCTTGGCTTAATATGCTCAGACATTGAGACTCTGCTCTGACCAGACAATCTCTGAGGGCTCAGGTTCCCATTGCACCAGAGTGCGGTCGAGCGGATCTGTACATCTCCCAGGGCTCGTGTTCCCATTGCACGGGATTAAGGTGTACAGAGTCTCGCCCACACGATCACTTCGAATGCCAGAAGTTGAGGAAGCTTTTGGCTGATCAGTGACGTAGTGGTGCATCCGTTTGACAGTTTATTATAAAGTAAAGGGGGAGATGTCGGGAGCCGCTCCGCCATTAGAAGATGGCGCCGGTTTCCTGCTTCCTGGTTCTTCTCGAGAGTTGACGCATGCGCAGTTGTCCACAGAGTGATGCAAGCTGCTTTCGTCTGATTGGTCCTTGCTAAAGCACCAATAGGAGACGCACACGCCTCACCAAGCCCTATATAAGTGACGAGCTCCCCGAGCTCGTGGTCCTTCTCCATCTTGATCCAGAGCTGTACAATAAAGAGTGCTGTCGGAAGAATCCTGTGTTGCCGCGTCTGCTTATTCGGCGGAGCTGGGCGGGACACAGAGGGTTCCACGAGGAGATGTTTATTTAGGGCAGGGGAGAGCAGAGAGAGATGGAGGTGGTGGCCGGCCATGACCACATGGAGGGGGGAGGGGAGAGGGAAAGGGTCAGATATGACCTGCAGGCTGGCAGGTCAAGGGCAAGAGAGCGAGAAGGGGCCAGACAGCCCCTTTTTATAATAGTGGGCAGGGCTACCTGGCTGTTGCCAGGTAGCTGCAGGGAGGAGCATACCTGGCTGTTGCCAGGTAACTCTGGAGGTGGAGTTTAACAGAATGCTAACATACCTCCCTTCTTATTATTATAAAAAGAAAGGAAAAAAAGGGGGAAGAAAGAGGTGACGGCGCAGCAGGAATAGGGTCTTCGTAATATCTGGCTACTTCCTGCTGGTACTGGGGGCGACGTGTCTTTAGGGGGAACCTGGGGTGATGTTTGTCTGTGCTGTCCAGGGTCTGTGGAGCCATCCAGATAGGCCAGAAGGAACAGGTCCAGTGGAAGCAGCTGTGTGTGTGGCAGGAGATGGAGCATCTGAAGGTTGCTTCTCTGGAGATGTCTTGGATGTACCTGGACTTGACAAGATGTAGGGAATAAGATTAAGTACACTTGGGAAAAAAAAATTTTAAGATGTACATTTGAAACCCAGAGGGATCCCACCCTTTGTGATAGTAAGTGGGGCCTTTAGGCAGATGTACTTATCTGGATGGCATCTATTTGGTCCATGAGAGGTAGATTTCAGTGGGTTTCCTGTAGCTTATAAGTTTACAAAAGAGATAACAGCATGAGTTAACAACACGAGCAGTCTTTAAGATGAACCTTTGTTGGATCGTATAGTGGAATGTTTAATAAAACAGTCAGGCAAGTTCATAAGAACTCAGGTAATTTAATTGGTGGCAACTGAGTTTAGATAATGAGGTAACAGATTACATCTGTGAAAGCTTAGCTGTCAATGTAGTCAGAAGTCTGAAAAAGAGTAAACAACAATCTACCAGTTATATTATTTTAAAAAATGACAGAGTCCACTAGCCAACAGTTCCCATGGTTTTTATAGTCTCTTGGGCAAAGTCAGTTTTGTTTTCAGGTGCAGAAGATGCAGGACTTTTTCTCTGTGGAATGGATACACATGACATGAGAAATGACTTACCTCGGTTTGACTTAGCTAAGTCATTTAACTCAGGGTATCCAGTTTAGTTCACTGCATTCGTTCCCATACAGTCTAGGCTGTATCTTCTAGGAGTCCAGTGTTCAAGTCTTCTGAAACCATCTAGGGTCAACTGCTATAGGCTTTGGGATTTTGTCAGCTATAAACTCAGTTAGTATTAACAGACTTCTGACAAAATTGAGAGCCATAAGATTGGTCTTAAGTAACTCTGGCAGGCTGTGCAGGCAGGGAAAAGCACACTTCTGTATTAGCAAAGAACTGTTTGGCTAGGACCAGGATAAGAAAACTGATAACAGTGGCAAACGATCGATTGAACTTCTGGCAGTTGCTGGAATCAGCTCTGCTTGTGGCAGCTAGCACCGGAAGTCACTGCCCAGTGCCACTACTGCAGTTAACAAAAAAAAAAAAAAAGCAAGCATGTCCCATAATCACAGCAACTTTCAAGTTAATGGTTTTTGTGGCAGAAGGCACTGCCAACACTCACTTTATAAATCCTGGGCATAGAGGGAGAGAGAGAGAGCGCCTCCCTTGCATGATTGGGCAGTCAAGCCCTTTGCACGGTTGATTGTGCACATGGGGAAGCAAGTCTCAGAGAGAGTCTCTTGCAGGACTGAAGAAAGCCCAGAGCAGAGCAAAGAACCACAGAAGGGAAGGGAGCAAGCACGGTCACAGACCTGCTGCTTTCCAGGCAAACTGACAGGACTAAGTCCAAGAACTAAGTCTAGACAGCCGCAGATGATGGGGAGAGGAAGGGAAGAAGCATGAAAGGCTAACCCATTGGGAGAGACACGCTTAGGGGACTAAAACTGGAGGCAGTGCTCCTGATAACAGTGGAGAACCGGAGGCGGTGCTCCTGATACAGAACAGTCGGTCCAGGCCTGGCCTGGCGTCTGGAGGGAAAGGGAAGTGTCTCACCCACTGGGAGCCATCCTAGAGGGAACAGGGTTAGCAGAGCAAAGACCCACCAGGCAAACCAGCAGACCGGCTGCAGAGGAGGTGAAGGGGGGGAGGAGACAGCAGTGGACAAACTGCTGCTTCTGGCAAACCGAGAGAACAAATTTCAGATGGCAGCAAATGACAGGGAGGAGGGAGAGGAGCACATGAAAGGCTGACCCATGGAAGAGACACGCTGGGAACTACAGTTGGGAGCCAGTGCTCCTGAGGCGGAGGAAACAGTAGGTCCAGGCCTGACCTGGAGTATTCAGCCACGAGAAACTGTCTCGAGAGGAGGGGGAAGTGTCTCGCCCACGGGAGCCATCCTAGAGTGAGGTTTAGGAGGAACAGGGTTACAGGGTTAGCTCTAAGCTCAAGAGATCTTTCTTGGGGATCAGTGGGAAATGGGGAAACAGGCAGGGTCTCTGTCTGGGATACCCAGCCCACGCGGCAGCTGGTGGTTGAGCACTGTGTTAGGGGCAAAGCTCACATGGTGGAAGTTTGCAGCAGCAGTGGAAGTTCACGCAGTCAGCAGCAGCAGGAACGGCCAGTGGTGCAAGTGGTGTCTGGCGGCGGCAGGAATGGAACTGCCGCAGGTCCCCAAAGTCTTTGAATCTTGAGTTTCAGCACCATTGTTGTTATTTTAAAAAAGAAAAACGGTGGCAGAGGGTTCCACGAGGAGAAGTTTATTCAGGGCAGAGGGGAGAGCAGAGAGAGATGGAGGTGGTGGCCGGCCATGACCACATGGAGGGGAGAGGGGAGAGGGAAAGGGCCAGATATGACCTGCAGGCTGGCGAGTCAAGTGGCAAGAGCTCGAGGAGGGGCCAGACAGCCCCTTTTATAATAGTGGGCAGGGCTACCTGGCTGTTGCCAGGTAGCTTCGGGGAGGAGCATACCTGGCTGTTGCCAGGTAACTCTGAAGGTGGAGTTTAACAAAATGCTAACAAAGACTTTGGAAGAAAATACATTCATAGGTCAGTTTCAGATTGTTGAAGGAAAAATGAAACACATAATACTTTTGTTCAAAAACAGACAAAGAAGGAAGGAAAAAGAGAGGAGTTCGTATTTCCTTGATTTTATAAAAATATCAAAAAATCATAGTGGTATACACAGCCTGAAACTCCTGGAAGATAAACGGAATCAATGGAGTTCAGTGAGGATAGAAGGATGTATGGGAGGAGATCTGCTCAGTGCAAACATGTACTCATATGACAATAGCCTCCTGTCCCACATTACCATGCACATAAACTTTACATAATTAACAATGTTTTGGTTCTTTGAAAAACATCTTCTTATTTTACATGTAGGAGTACATGTGTTTCCATGAATGTATGTGTGCAGTGAACATGGAAGCCAAAAGACTGTGTTGGATCCCCTCTACTCATGTTCTGTATGGTTGTGAGCTGCCTTGTGAGTGCAAGTAATTGAACCCAGGTCCTCTGCAATAGCATCCAGTGCCCTTAACACCTGAGCCATCTCTCAGAATCATTTTTTGGATTATTGATGGTCGGAGTAGCCATTGTAGAAACCACGATAGTGTCCATTGTTACCCAGTAGAAAGTTTCCAGCTGGGTTATAGGATACAACCTGGTAGTGAGTGTCGTTAATTTCTGTTCCCTTAATTAAATTATTATATCACAACCATCAAATATTAGCAACTTCAGGTGATGGCCACACTTATTTTGGCTACACCTGTAGAATTTTTGTGACAGCTCATTGGGAACTGGTGGAACTGTATATCAGGATACAGGTGGGCTGCCTACCAGAGGAGATCTCAAGGGCATGAAGTCTTCCTAACTCAGGCCTGCAAGGTTCGCTATGCTGTCTGGCAGTTGGTAGAGCTGTGGTCTGGCTTCCCCACAGCAGGGTGATGGAGACCCAGCAGAAGGCCTCTCAGAGGCTGGCCTTAGAGGCCAGTCATGCAGCAGGGTAGTAACAAAAGCACAACAGCCTCAAGGGGAAGGAAGCACAGTCCACCTGGTCATAGGCAGTAGAAAGTTCTAGAAGAAATGCTCTTGTCCAGCCAACTCTGGTTATACTATTAGAACCTGACATACTTTGGACAGCATATGTTTTTTTATTTGTAACTGAGGTTTGCTAAATTGCGCTCCAAAGAAATTGCACAGGTTCTCTCCCAGCAACAACGTGAGGAGGAATATAAATCTTTAACAAAGGGTTAATTGACATAAATGGGTTGAGTACCTGTGAGTCTCTTCCCAAGGATATGATGCTGTATCGTGAGGCCACTAGAGGGCGGTGGTTCTCTATGAAAGCATAAGGAGGCCCTCCCTGACCTCCTTGCTGGCATCTCAGTGACATTTCAGAAAGGGATGGGGATTTGGGTGGCTACTACAGTTAGCTCAACAGAACAGGGCTTCATTCCTATCTCGGATGCCCTTGATAGGCTGTGTAAATAAAATCACATAGTGTAGTTTTCCAGTTATCTGATTCTCTGCAGAGCAAGAGGCCCTGCCTCTGTGAAAGGTGCCCCATCCCACCTCCTGCAGAAGCATGGGCCAAACCAGGACTGACAGTTCCTTCTCTGTGGTAGAGGGTGTTAGAGGATAATTAATGGAAATTCTTCAGAGGCTCATTTCCAGACAGATTTAGCTTTACCTAGGAATGCTGGGACTTGTCCCATGTTCAAGGGCATCCAAGCCCCGTGTATTCTGGGTGGCCCTAGATGACAGCCCCTTTCCAAGCTGTGTTCAGTATGAGACCATGTTCACTTAAACAGGGTGGGGTTGAGACATCAGCTCTATCTTGTCTGGTACCCCCTCCTTTTTCAGGGAAACCTTGGTGAGCATCCCAGGGACACTATTGAGGTTTCTCTGTCCCAGGATGCCACCAGCCAAATTTGCTTTCTCCTGACTCCCCATCTCCTCAAAGTTCTGCTCCCCTGACATCACCTGAGGGCATATAGGCAGGGAAGCCTCCAGGGGGGATAGGGTCAGAGCTGGACACTGGAAGCCCTCACAACCTAGACTGTGTCCACTCATTTACGATGGGCCCATTAGACAAATGTGAAAAGCAGAAGAAGACTGGGTATGGTGATGAGAGCCTGTTTCCCAGTGCTTGGGATACAGAGGCAGATGGATCCCTGTGAGTTCTACATCATGAGTTCTGGAAGAGATAGGCTATATAACTGACTCTCTCAACATCAAAACAAAACAAAAAGTAAAATGAATAACTTTTAGTATTAATCTAAGTAATAAATTAATCTGGCAGCTGTATTTCTAAAGAAATACAGTAGTCCCCAACAACAACACAGAGAAGAGAGATTTATTAAAATAGCCTTGAGCTAAATATTGAGCAAATATTACTCCATTGTAAACCTGCAAGCTCGTCAAGATTCCTCTCAGACAATACCTCTACATTACTTGCATTTTTTGTCCTTTCTTTTTCCAACTCTCTTCTCCTGATGCTTCCTGGACTGCTCCTCATGGCTCCATTCCTTCACTTCCTGTCTCTTTCCATATTCCTCCTAGAATTGGAAGTCCCACCTTATCCTCTCTAAAGCTATTTATTGGTTCATTGGCTTTTATTGATGAGGCAGAGAATGAATGAAGAGCAATGTTTACACAAACTTGAGATGCGTTTCTAAGAATAAACATAACAGAGATATGTCCGGGTTGAACCCAGACAGTAGGATAGAGAAACCAACATTAGAAATAACTCGAAGGTAATCTTTACACAATATTACACCTCCAGGTGAGAGCACATTCACGGTATTGTCAAGCAACCATACACAAGAATCATGCTCTAGATTCTTTTGGTTTCAGCTGTTGTTGAAAGGGCTGGTACTGGTGTTTCCACTTTGTTGTTGGCTTGAAGACAAATCTAGCCTTGAAGCATGTGCTGCCTTTAAAACCTTAGTTTCCTCTGCCCTGGCTTCTGAGCGCCGAATCACAGCTATGCTGGTTAGTTTCTTCTCAACTTGGCACAGCATCTGGTGAGTTAGACTTGATAGTCATCAGGAAAAGGAAAGCTCAACCCAGGAAATATCTCCATGGGGTGGCTTTCAGGCAAGTCTGGGCTTTGTTTTTGACTAATGATTGAGAAGGGAGGGCCCAGCTCATTGTAGGCGGTATCACCCCTGGGCCTGTGATTTGGGGATGCATAAGAAATCAAGCAATCAAATTGAGAAGCCACATGGAGCAAGCAAGGAAGCAGCACTCATTCATGGCCTCTGCTTCAGTTCCTGCCTCCACGTTCCTACACAGA
This sequence comes from Mastomys natalensis, assembly GCA_021653895.1. Taxonomy (NCBI): domain Eukaryota; kingdom Metazoa; phylum Chordata; class Mammalia; order Rodentia; family Muridae; genus Mastomys; species Mastomys natalensis. The sequence continues at coordinate 340,592 of JAJTUV010000607.1, read as the reverse complement.
GGTCCTGCCCTGGCTTTCCTCAGTGATGGACCATTTGGGAAATGGAAGTCAAATAAACCCTTTCCTCCCCAAGTTAGTGTTAGTCAGTGTTTTATCACAGCTATAGAAACCTAAGGAAGATAGCGAGCAAAGGTTACTCTGCCCAGCAAGATTCCCGCAGGATCGGTCCTCCCTTGTCTTTGAGCAACATTCTCTGGACACGTCACAGATTCACCATCTTGTTTGATCTTGTCTGTCATTCTGTCACTACTGAGATGAGATCTGTTCCATCTGGTCTGATGGTTGCTGAGGAAGAAAGTGCCAGATGTCAAGGAGCCAGTGTCAGGAAAACTCTCCAACAGTTTGAGCAGCCAGCAGCTATGGCAGCAATAGTTCTTAGGTCAGGCCTACCTGGAGTCCAGTCCTGGAGTAGATTCTGTCTGTCCTGTAGGTGATGTTCTAGCATCTCAAATGGTGCTCAGCCTCTTTCTCTAGATAACCTGTTTCCTAATAATGTTAACAGACATCAGTTAAAAAGTTCCCAAGAAAACAAAGACAACATTTGTTAAATTTCTTTTCATTCCTCTGGGTGTTTTGTAGCCTGTGTGTGTGTGTGTGTGTGCAGTTCCTGTAGAGGCCAGAAGAGAGCATGGGACCCCATGAACTGGATTAAGTCAGGTTGTGAGCCTTCATGTGGGTGCTGGGAAATTAACTTGGGTCCTTGTAAATGCAAACTGTGCTCCAAACCCCTGAGCCATCTCTGTAGCCCCTAAGCACAAACAATTTCAGAAAACTGCAGGTGTCCTCCTTAGATGTCCAGTACCTTTCAACTATTTAAAGGTCCTGCTTGAGTGCACCCTGCCAGGGCATGCTAGGTTACCTCTGCTTAGAGATTCAGGGGACATTTGGGAAACCTTACACATTTAGTGCTGGTGACAGGCAACTATTTTTAGGCTCAAAATTATATCATAAATACACAATAGCATACTTGTTTGCTCAAAGATAGTAGGTATAGAGAGGACAACCTGAATGGCAATTTTCTCTCTGAATGGCATTCATGAGGAAAAGCAGAAATGCCCAGAAAAACTCACTGGCAATTTTGTAGGTTGAGAGTCCAGGTATAATGCAAACTTTCACATATTCATAAAATAGCATTCACTGGTTTGTTATCATCTATTAAGCTTACATAGAATCATATAACCTTGTGCAAAAAATATGAAGTTCAGACGCACAGCCTCACCCATTGCTCCTCATTGAGACATAGGATATTAAAGCGGTTGCTTATAGAAATCATTTCAAATACCTCAACAACAGAGAGTTAAACAAAGCTTGATAAGATAATTTTTAAATAGCAAAAAGCCTTGGAAGATCAGTGCAAACCTAAATGATTAATTGATTTTTTTTTTTTTATTTAAAACCTTTCTATTCATTTTTTTGTGAATTTCACAATATACTCTTTTCTCCACACTTTTTGCTTGCAGGTGTTCATTGCAAGGATGTGTTGCTCTGGTTCGAGGCCTCTGGCTTCTGATACTTTATCAATGCTGAAACCTCATTGAGACTTCTCTAAATTATATTGTTCTTGTCCTGTGCTACAGAGATCTTGTAGTTGGATCTGTAGGACCAGCCCCTTCATGCACTCCAGCAGTTCATTGATGATGTAGATAAGACAATTCAAAGCCCGGGATCTGGTCCTGAGAGATATCTGAGGTGGTCAGCCTCCCAACTCTGTCACACTCACACACACCACCACCACCACCACCACCACCACCCACCAGAGCAAGCTCTCCAGCTCAGCCCTACCTGGATATCAGCCTGACCCTTTGGTGGTAACAGACCCTGCTGCTGCAGAGCCAGTCAATGGCCCTTGGTGGCACATAGGCTCAGGTGGCATCACTGGCTGTTCCTCACTATCCTCAAGTCTCCAGTTCCACCTCTCTTCATTGTGTACACATCCTTCTTGATCCTCTTAATGATGTTGGGGTCTCTGAGTGTAGGGGTTATCTCAAGAGTGCTCTGCCCATTCATGCATTATGATGCTGGACACTGGCCATGGAGTATGCCTCTCCCCACCCTCCAGTGACTGGTGGTCATCTTAGGCTAGTTCCTTTTCTGGGCCCCTTGATGCTGCACTGGTGGCTGGACTTGTGGATTTCTCAGGCTTGCTCCTTGCTTGGCTGCTCAGGTGGCCCCATGCAGGGGTTATCTGTCTTAGACTCACTCCCACCCTAGGTCTACAGTTTGAGGCAGGGTTTGTCTCCTCTTGGGCTCACTCTTTGCCCTGGGAGCCCATTCTTATCTGCATTGCTGGTGGTCATTTCAGGCTCAGTTTTTTCAAGGAGTGTTAGGCTACTAATCATTCAGATGTTCACAGGTCAGAACACTGAGGATAGATATAGCCTCTCTCCTCTCTGTTACCTCCTGACACACAGGTGACACATCAGGCGCACCTGTAATGTCTCTAGGGGCAGGAAGTTTTTTTTTTAATTAAATTAAATTATTTATTTATGGGTGTGTGTCACAGATCCTGGGTATGTGTGCACATATATGCGTGTATGGGCCAGAGGGCAGAGGTCCCAGGTGTCATTCCTCAGGTGCTATTTTGGGGGCCAACATCCCTTGCTGACCTGGGACTGCCTAAGGCTGGGCTTGTTGGCTAGTGAGTCCCAGGGATCTATTCATCATGGTTTCCTATCTAGGACAAGTCCAGATTTTATCTGTTTGGTTTCAAATGGGCTCTGGGGATCAAACTCAGCCCCTCACATTTATATGGTGAGTGCTTTATACACTGAGCCATCCCCTTAGCACCCAGTTATCAGACCATCCTGGATCATTTTCTATTGTCTATACTGTAAAGAGATGCAGAGGGAAGGCTATGCCTTCCTCTGAACCTTTAAAAGGCCATTCAACTAATGAGCTTTAATGATTGCAGACAAATGGGAATGGTGGAAGGCCAGACCCAAATTATCTTCAGGCATCTGTAGCACCCATCATAGCCATTTATTAATATCTTCTCTTCTCAGCGTAACATTTTTGTGGCCATTGGGTAACTCTTTGGTACGTGCAGACAGAACACTAGTTTCCAACCAATCATCTTTCCAGCACAGCCCATAACAAAGTAACTTCCACAGCCTCTGTTTCCAGAATTAATATTTGAAAGGGCCAAACCCAAACCACTGCAGTCAGACAGAATCTTAAATTTCACATTTTTAGCAGTTAACACTTTAGTGAGGTTTGTCTGAGGGAGTCCCCTATATCCAGTGTTCCTGCAGCCTCAGTTCTACAGGAAAGACTAACTTTTTATGTCTTAGCTAAACTCTCTTTTAAAGGAAAAGAAAAAAAACCTAGTCAAAAGCAACAGTCCTTATACAGGAAATATATAATCTAAAATCATTCCCACCCATCCACATTCATCACCTTTGGGTGATGCAGAGGCAGGAGGATTTCTACAAATTTGAGGCCAGACACACATGGTGAGATGCAGTCTGTAAAGCAATACAAAAACGCGCACATCCACACGGTTCTAGTGAGGATGCCAACAATAATTTGGTGCACTACAAATTCAGAAAAGAAGTATGTGGCTGAAGGGGATAGAGGTTTGCAAAGAAGAAGTTCTCAGGTAACCAGGGAAGATAAGTTTTGCCCCATGCTGCTTTACAAACATCTGAAACCTCATCTAGACTTTTCCCTGGGGTGCTATGGTAGGACAGACAGTAGTCCAATTGTTACAAAAAACCTCAATGCAGATCGCCCCAGCACCCTTGTTACTGTCTCAAGTGGTTCAGTAGAACTCCTAGGACTCCACAGAGCACAAAGACAAACAAAGTAAAGGTGGCTGAGGCTTCCAGATTTTTCTTTGGGAGTAATATGAGCTTTTCTTTTAAATGACATGGTGTGTGTGTGTGTGTTTGTGTGTGTGTGAATGTGTGTGTGTCTATGTGTGAGTGTGTGGGTGTGAATGTCTATGTATGTGTGTGTCTGTGTGTATGTAAATGTCTGTGCCTGTGAGTGTATGTATGTCTGTGTGTGTGTATGTGTCTGTCTTTCACTGTGTCTATGTGTGTATATGTATGTGTATGTGTCTCTGTATCTCTATGTGTATGTCTGTGACTATGTGTGTGTGTGTTTGTGTATGTGTATCTGTACATGTATGTGTGAATATGTGTATGTGTCTCTCTGTGTGTGTCTGTCTCTGTGTGTGTCTGTGTGGCTATGGAAACATGAACTCAGGTGCCCAAGGAGGCCAGTAGTGTCAGTCTCCCTAAAGCTGAACCTATAGGCAGTTGTGAGCTGGACTTATAGGCAATTGGGAGCCTCCTGACATGGGGTGCTGGGAACCAAACTCAGATCCTCTGCAAGAGCAGTGTGCACACTTAACCACTAAATTAAAATAAAGACAAAGCCTATTTTAAAGGACAAGGTATGAATAATTAAACAGTTCTGATCAAGCTGTTGTCTCCTCAATCATGGCTTGATTCTGGTTCTACAAGAAGGTTCTGGTTGCTCAAGGGCACATTTTGAATGTAAGAGGTGAAGGCTCCTGCTCTGGGCACCATTCTGCCTGTCAGATAATTGCCCTCCTCTGGGACTTTACCCTGTATTCTAAGGAATAAAAAGCCAACTGACTTATCTCTGTGTTTTTAGATGCGTTGTATTCTAGCTTGCTTTCTGATGCTGTAATAAGCACCACAACCTGAAGCACCCTAGAGAGGAAAGGATGTAGTTGAATTATGTGGCCAGGTCACAATTCAACATCAGAGGAAGTAAGGATAGACTAAGGCAGGAACCTGGAGGAAGGAACTGAAGTAGACACCATGGGGATAAAGCTGTTTACTGGCTTACTCCCAGGTTCAGGGTCAGCTACATTTCTATATTAGCCCAAGGTCATCAGTCTAGGGATAGTATCTCTTACCATTTTACATGGCTAGCCCTAAAATAAAAGTTTGCTAAATTTTAAGAGGGGTGAGTCCCATCAGTTAAGGGGCGTTTCATATCCAATAGAAAGTAAAGGGAAGGAGAGCTAAACAGTCATTATCAGTCTTTCAGGTCAATTTACAAGATCTCTTTTAGGATCTTTGTTTATTTTTTTCTACTTGTCCTAAACTCTGGGATCTATATATATATACTAAAGTTTCTAATCAATTCTCAGAATGTTGGCTAGTCTCTGACTTACCTGGGACAGAAAAGTTGGTTCATAGTCTGACACTTTTACCTGAGGAAGCCCGTATTTTGGCCGTTTGTCTTTTAAACATCAGTAAATATTTATATTTCAATTTTTTGGTTTTATCTCTGAAGTCTGTCTCCTAGTAGACTCTAGGCTTTGTGCCTCTGAACCTATTATTAAGGTTTTGTTTGTTTGTTTGTTGATTTTTGTTTTTTTTTAAGCTGGCAGGCTTTACAGTTCTTGACAGTCTCAGCTATCTCTGAGTTAGCTTCTTTAATCTGCATTCCAGGCACCCATGTGGGAAGAGCAGTGAATCTTCTGAAGTATGTATAATCTTATGTTTTTCTGGCACAATGAGTTTGTAATCTGCTGTTCTCTACATTCCAGCATAACAATGGACATGGGCAAATTTTTAGTACAGGCTACGTCATCTTGAATATTGAGAGTGGTCAGGAAGTATAGGATCCCCTAGATCCAAGGAAGTGAGGGGCAATTCAAGTCTGATTTTCAGAGCAGTGTATCAGGTTGCTTTCTCTGTTGTATTGTTGTCTTTTCCCTTTCTGGTGTCCTGAGCAGTGACTGATGACCAGCTTCTTAAGCCTCTCATAGATCCCTCAATAGGGAGAGAATTCTTTTTGAGTCTTGATTTTTGCCCTGCTGTCAGAAGGCTTTTCTCTGTATCAATAGTCCCATGGACATGAGTGGTAGTGAAGGCATTTACCAACTATCTGTGTTTCTTGTTTTGTTTTAGCTCTAACACCTTGGTTAGAGTTATCAGTTCAGCTTTCTGCACTGACGTTCTTACGGGAAGTGGCTCTGCCCATAGATCTCCATGTTTGAGACCACCTGAACCCCAGCATATTTCTGAATGAAGCTATTGCTGTTGGTGAACCATGTTACATCTGCATCCATCAAGGGTACCAGTATTTTGAAGATCTCCTCTGGTCCATGATGTGGGCCAAAATGTCTGAGCAGTCATGAAGAGGCCCACTGAGGTCTGGGTCAGGTAGCAGGATAGCTGGGCTTAGGGAAGCTGGGGCCTGAAAGGGTATCTTAGGGGGAATTAAGAGGAGAGACTGGTAATGAGTTATTCTGGCATTGGTGATGATCAGGTTTTGGCCCAGTGACAATTTGTCAGCATCTTTAACCAGGAGCGCAATGCTGCACTAATGCACAAACGGGGTAGCTTCTGGCAACTGGGTCTAATTTCTTTTCAGACAGGCCACTGGCTAGTGCCAGGGCCCAGATATTTCTTCCATGGAGAGATGGAAGGGTGTAGTCACAACTGGTAACTCCAAAGCTGGGTTGAAAATTTCTTTCTGACCTCAGAGAGGCACCTCTGACCTTTTCTTGATATGTATCTCCCAGATATAGAAAGGTCACCTTGGTTGGCAAAGTAGGGCCTTCTTAGCAGAGGCTCAATAATCTAAAAATTTTTAAGGCCTCCAAGAAGTCTTGGGTCCTCATTAGGCATTTTTGTTTGGTTTCTGCTGTCACCAGGAGGTCATTCATAAACTGTTGAAATGTCAGGTTACAATGTTGGTTCTGTTCTTACTCAGGTCTTGGGTCTTTGGTGCCAAGGGTAAGGTGAATAAATATCTTTTAACTCTAGCACCATATACCATTGGAGCTCAGGAGGAATAGCATTCAAGAGGGTGTAGGGATTAGGGGCTTTTGGGTGGATAAGTGGGTTACTCTGAACACTCCCAAGTCCACTGTTCTTTGGGCAGTCTATGAGTATTGTTTCATTCCTGTTGTCCCTTTGACCTAGCATTTTTTTTTTGAAAAGATTTTATCTTTAGGCTTTAACAAAACAGAATGTTGAGTTCTATCATCTACAAGGAAGTTGGTGGGTTTTCTCTTTAGTGAGTTTGCTGATTCTGGTCTTTCATTTGTTGGCTTACAACAGTCATTCTATTAGATGCTTGCCAGGCTGGACACCCTCTCACTTGCTCCCATTTTCCTATAAAACCCTGTCCCAATATCGATTCAGGCTGCTGCAACAAACTTTCCTATGGGTCAGCAGTGAGTAGGCCCAAACTCGAGTTTATAATAAAGAGACCCCAATGTAATTACATTGGAGTAGGCTCCTTTGATTGTCGTTTGGGGTTCATAAATGTTTCCAGGCACAACAGTTATAAATAAGCAGAGCCATGTAGGGTTACACATGTAATTTTATTTAGATGTTACTTGTGATCTATAGTAAGATATACAAACAGATTAAAAATTGTTTGACAGTTTTTAATACCACTTTAGATTCAATTTACAACTGCATTGATAATACTGCAAGATAACAGATACTCTCCTTCATAAAACAAACAAAAAAAACCATCTTGCTACTCTGGCTGATACACTCCCTCCAGACTTCAACAGATTCAAATGTATCACACATTTCTGCTGAAAATATTACAAAGCTTTCACACCCCTCATCATCCTATGCTCGTAAAGGATGTGATGTGTTAAAAATGTACTGGGATGAAAACATCCATCTTCTAATAGTGTCTTAGTAAATAAAACCTAAGTACTGAAGCTCCGGGTTAGGTGCTAATAGTGCACTCATTTGCCTTCTCAGTGCAGTGATGTGCAGACTCAGGCATCTTCCATCTGCCTATCCATCCAGGCATGCATGTATGCATCCATCCATTCATGCATCCATCTGCAATCGATCTATCTATCTACCATCCATTCATCCACCTGCTTCCCAATCCACCCACTGACCTATATCTATCTATTCACTTATTCACCTAACCACCCACCAACCTATTATCCATCCACTCACCCATTCATCTATCACCAATCCACCCACCCATCCACTCATCCATATATCCACCCACCCACCCTCTCCTATTCATTTACTCATCTACCCACTCAACCTACCTATCATCCATTCACCTACCCACCCACCAACCCACTCATCCACTCATCCATCTATCCATCTACCCACCCATCCACATAACTATCTACCCACTCATCCAGCCAGCCAGTCTGACAGCCACCCCTCCCACTATCCATCTGGCTGAGTCTATACCATGAGAAAATACTGTATCGGATACTCAGCTAAAATACATAGAGAACACTAATACTGGGGATAATATAAAACAACCTTAAAATCTGTAGATGTAAATGTAAGCATGAAATGTATAGAAATCAAGTATGCTACTAAAGTCTGTTCTCCATTTGTTTTAGTAAATACTTTTTTAAAATATGAAATCAAAAATCTAAACTTTTTTACTTTGTTCTCATTCTGTAAAGTATTGAAGCAACTTGGATTTAAATTTTAGACTAAATCAAATTTGCCAAAAAGAATCTCAAAAAATAATCTGAATTGGATTTTAGTCATTTCCCATTCTTCTAAAGGTTACAGAATGCAGTGGGCAAAAGTTTTCTCTCTAGCTATAGAATCAAACTAAAATTAACTTCTTGGCAAAACTACGGGACAAGCGACAACAGATAAGCTCATGACATTTGTGAGTAAGGAGTCACTAGTTTCATTCTGTTGTGACATCAGTAGAAGAAATCATGACAATGGTTGGTAGCTTTAATGTCTTCCCTCCATCCCACCCTACCAAACAGAGAGGTGCTGCCAATGTGACTGCTGAGGTTCTACAGGGCAGGCAGGAGACAGGAGGAATAACACAGACAAGCTACTGGAAGGATAAAAGGCTCAAAATGTAAAAGTCATGAGGATGATGTCAGCATGGTAGGCCTCAGTATTGGAAAACAGAAATGAGAGAAACAGAAAAGCTTCTCAGCAATTACCAATATGATAGCGAGTCACAGCCACGCCCGTGTGTGTCCAGGCTCCAGGATGACCATCCGGCAGCACAGAGCACTCAGACACATGCCAAAGCAGGGCATGGGAAGGGGCTTGCAGATGGGGCTTTCAGTGTCAGATTGACATGAGTAAAACCTACTACTGGCAGGTGTTACAGGACAGCTGCCCAGAGGGCAGGTGTCCACACACACAGCAGGCAATGTGGGCGGCTGGGTGACATCCCCAAACTCATGAGCAAAAACCACTTTTAATTATCCCAAGACATTCCTTATCAACTGAAACAATGTCACCCCAGATCTAAATTTTTCTTTTCATAAAAGTGAGAGATATTAAGAGCTGCAGGCCATTTAAATATGCACCTAAGGGAAGGCAATGTCCTGGTCCCTCTGCAAGGTCCTACCTATAACCCAAACCTAGGGACACCACAATGACTTATTTAAATAAGTAGCTGTCCTTCCAGAATTGCAAAGCAGACACTGGACTTTGAGCCTCTGCCTCAGCCAGGACTGTGGAATCTCCATTTGGTAAAAGGGTCAGGGCAGCAGAGGGGAAGTCAGGGTCTCTGCCAGGGCAACTGGCTAAATCAAGTTTATCTTGTGAGGTACTTTTTAAATTTTAAAATGTGCCAACAACACAAGAGAAGAGAGCTGTGCTTCAGGAGGAGTGTGGCCCTGTTTGAGAGACTGAGCGTGAATCCAGCCACAGCACCATGGGTCGTGAACAGCTGGTGGCATCTCTCAGCTAAACCCAAGCTTCCATGATTCAGAGCAAGGGGAGTGAGGTGCTGACAGAGGAGCAGGGATCCCAGGAAATAAAATGTGTAGGTCCCTTTCCCACTGGGTGGAGTAGGAGGGAACCAGATGCTGCAGCTCTACCATGCAAGTTTTGCAGCTTGTACACGGCCTGGCTAACTGGTGCCCATGCTATCAGGGCTAGCCTTGAAAGTGAGCTCCATCTGCAAAAGTCAGTGGGCACTTTCCATGTGAGTACCCACAGGGTTCCCCTCATAAAAATGGGTGCTCTCTGTTATAAGTGCCAAGATAAGGAAAGCAAATGAGCATGTACATTTCCTTGGAGGCTACCAGGCCAAGTGTGCAAATAGATACATCTCATTTCGATCTGTTAAACCATCTCATTCCCTCTACAACCATGTCCATCGGAATTCAATTTGCAAAGAAAAGAAACAGGAAAGCATATCACCCACTGGTTGGAAGACATCACTGAGACACACAGCCATTGATCTTGCAAAGAGTTGACATGGGGCAGCTGCACAGACACGTGGCAAGCCCACCAAATCAGGATAGACTGGAGAGGAGACTCTCACAGCCAAGAGGGAAGCAAGATACTATTTCAGGATGATGCACTAGTTACTGCGAATTTCCTGGTGTGCAGCATGGTGTGCTGTGTTTAGTGGCACTTAAGTATTACACAGTAAATACTCAACAAATCCAGAAGGATGTGCAGAAGCAAAATCACACAGTTAATACAAAAGGTACTAAAGCTACAGGGTAATACCACTGTGAGGGTGCAGAGATCACTGGAGCTCCTAACACACTTGCATATGGTGCCCTGGCTGTCCACCGGCTGCCTGGACCTTGCAACTCAGTCGGACCAATCTTCTCATCAAACTCAGATCATCATCTGAGTCACTGTACTCCACAGCAATGCGTCTAGACAAGATCGTGGCCACGTCGTTCCCAACAGGCTCCCGCTTGGCTTCCTGCTCACGTTGCTCCTGCACTTTTTTCAGTTGTATTCCTGAAAACACAAGGCAGGGAGGAGAATCAGTCTCTTGGCCAGCTCCCAGGAAAGGAAACCAAACAGGTCACCCTGTTTATACTGAGTTTATAAAGACAAGACCCTGAACATCTGAGAGCAGAGAAAACATGTAAACTCAGGCTGTTGCTGGAAATGGACACAAAATACAACAGTCTGTGTAACTGCTTGGTAACACAATGGTGGTTTAACATGAAGCACTTAACATTGCCCTTTGACAGAATTTCAGATTTATGGACTAGGTACAAAACCAGGAGAAAGATATTCCCATATTATTGCCCTTACAATTTGGAACAAGCTTTCTCAATCTGTCACACACATGCACACTCTCAGGGACACACACACACACACAACACAGACTCACACATACATGCACACATACACACACAGGCACACACACAGACTCACACATACATGCACACACAAGCTTTCACAAAAATATGCACACATTTTTCTCTGGATGGTTCAGGAGTTACTCAAGATATAATGGGCCTATACTACTAAAATACGCAACTACTAACGTGTTCTTTCCTGAAGAAAACATCAAAACCAGAACCAGAAGTTATCATAGATAAACATTGTTTCTATTTTCCCTATAAATGTTATTCAAATGGTGTCACTAAGCCAATCTAGTGGGGACATTTTTTCCTGGCTCCAAATACCTCTTACCTCATCTGTCCCCATTTCTGTTAAACTCTAATCTGGAGAGTTCTTTGAGCTCCACATTTACAAGCTTTGCTCCTATAGAGAACAGACATGGTCTTCTGGAGCATGGTAGTCTCTGGTTATGCACTCACTGGATTGGCCTAGAGTGTACAAAACCATGTCTAAGACTCTCATCCTAAGACTAGAGAGCTGACCTCCCTTAAGGTAGTCTGGCTTTCAGACTGCATCTCTTGACAACTGAAGTCTTTCAATGTTCAAGATACTTGGGGACTCCAGAGTCTTTAGCAGCAGGTAGGTGTGTGTGTCTCTGTAACCTGTGCATATGCATACACAGTAACTGTGTGTGTGTGTGGTGTATGTTTGCAGGTACACCTATGCATGTGTGTGTGTATGCACAGGCTTGACTCAATGAGCTCAGGCGAGGCAGAGGCAGCTGCACCATATTTCTGTCAAGGATGTTACCAGAGTGCAGTTTCCAGGGTAACAGACCAGCAACCTTCCTTTTTACTTCCATATAATACAGGCAAACTATGACCAAGAGGCTGTAAAGTTCCTTAGGGTGTGAGGAGCTCTTGGATATTCTGCAGCCTGTTGCTGCTGCCTGGGGCCACCTGGGCTTTGACAGTTTAAGGGTGAATGGTAAAAAACACAGGTCTCCCTGGGAGGCTCTGGAGCAGTCAACAGGGTCAAGGTCCACAAGATGCTCATGCCACCTCTCCTGTGTCAGGGCTCAGCGGTAAGGGCAAGAGTTTTGCCTGGCACAATCTTTGAGCTACTGAATAAATTCCAGAAGCCACAGACTTGGCACACCAAGCTGTGTCTGTGTCAAGTCCAGTATAAGCTTTGTTGAAAACAAAACCATTGCTGGGCACTCACTCACTTCCATTTCATTCTTGAGGTCCAAAGTGGAGATGGGACCTATTAATCTATCATTTGATGTCTAGCTTCTGGTTCTTGTCAAGTAAAGCTTTCCTGAAGGTTTAACTTTTTATTACAATGTATTTCTATGCTACCAGAAGAATAATTCCAACTTAATAAGAAAGTAACAAATGACAGAATGTACCATTATCTTTTGAAGGCGGTGTAGCTGGCTGAGCCACAAATCAGTCTCTTCCAGAACGCAGATTGTGAACCTGCATGCACACTTACCCATCCGGATGGCAGCCAGGAGGTCACTTCTTGCATCACTTACGGGTGGCTGTGCAGGCTCTGAGCGCTTTGCCTCAGCCACAGGGGGACCATGCATTGGGGAGGATGACAGGGAAGAGGGCCAGGAGGACCAGGTGGAGGAGGTGGGGGTCCTGGGGTGGTGGTGCTGTGGCCAGAAGCCCAGTGGAAGGCTGGTGAGGGGGAGTGGGGTATGTAGAGCCAGCTGAGGCAGGGAACGGTGGCTGCGCAGGGATCTGGAGAGGGCTGACGAAGGCAGTTTGTGCTGAAGGAATCATGGGTGGAGGGGGAGGTGGTGGTGGTCCTGAGGGATTGTAGTATTCAATTATCTGTGCTGGAAGCATCCTAAGGAATAAATAAAACACAGTTACCCACATAACCAGGGAGGGTCATGTCTCCTAGTTCCAACAGAGCATATAGAGACATAGCTCAGACACAGAGCACGGTGCTGCCAGCTGGACCAGAGTCACTGCGGGGTGTGAGTGTCCACTCTAAGGGTCAGTTTCTCCCAGTTGTACATTTTTCATCATGATAATTAAAAACTCACTGAAATGTACCTAAAATGACCATTTTTTGAAACGCATGATGAATTCTGTGGATGGCTAAGGTCCATAGATGGCAGCAAAGGTTAGTATCCTTTCCATTCCAGGCCTCTTAGAACTGTAACTCTCAGAACCTTGTCTCACGAGGGTTCTAAAGCCAAGGAGACAGAGGCTGGGGTGATGCTCCCTTCTCTGGCCCTGTTGATATTCAGGTTAGATCTCCAGGGTTAAGGTGCCCAGCGGTGTGCCAAACACTCCAAGAGACAGGTTAACAGTTTTCCAAGCCACAGACCCTCTGTGTGTCTGATGCAGCGGCCTCAAAACATAATCTAGGAATCCAAGCTTAGCCAAGACCAAAGGACAGGAGACACCCAGGCCATGTGGTCTCCTCTTTCAGGCTGGGGCACAATCAGAAAGCAAGGATTTCCCTTGGATGGAGAAGACATGTTGCTATATTCAACTTTCCTGGGTGTAGACACTAGGGAGCGTTTTAAAGACTAAATCTAAGAGAGCTAAAGACAACCTTCCAAAATAAAAGAGAGGGTCTCAAATGAATTAACATGTGATCTGGAAGGGTCTAGACACAATGGAGGCATTCAATTCACAGAACAGAGAACAAGAGGCACAGGGCAGAATGTTCCAGGAGCCAGGAGGTCGAGAAGGGATTACAGGGTGAATGGAGAGAGAGTGAATTACTTTTCTGGTCTATGACCATCGCTCTGTGAGAAACTCGAGGGTGTAGACAAGTTCTCAAATAAGCATTTTACACTTTATGGGTGCCGTGGCTTAGAGTCCGTATGTGAGCAGGGGACAGACACAGGTACACTGTCCACTCGAGATGTGATTACAAAAGGAAATTGTCAGTGGCTGGATTCTGCACCCATTTGACAACCTCTATCAACACTGACACTGTGCCCAATCATTCTTGACTATACTCTATGCGATAACAGTCTTCCAAGACACCAATTCACCAACAAAAGCGAACATGAAAGAAATAGCAGTTTACCCATAGTCAGCTGGAGCCACTGACGTAGAGGCCTGGGACCCCTCTGGAGCCTGGGGAGGAGGCGGGGGCGGTGGCTGCTGAGGTCTGTTCAGGGCCATGTGCCTTGCCGAGGCAGACGAGGGTCGGTACTCATGCTCAGCGCCTTGGTTTGTGGTTCCATGCAGTGGTGCATCGCCAGCTGTGTAGGAAGGTGTCACTGGCTGTGCTTGCAAAGCGTGGTTGGGAGTAGCAGGATAAGAATAATCGGTAGCATCGGATGTGTGAGACCTGAGTTTGGAGGAAAGGGAGTGAGAGGAATTGAAGTTTTAAAAATGTCCCCCAAGACGTAGCTGCATATTGACAAATAACAACATTGTCAGTACATGAGGAGAGACATTTATTTCTTTTCCGTACAGCTAAGTCCAGCCCCTGAGAGCCTCCAAGCAACAACACAATTATTTTAGTAGCAAGCCCCAGTGTTACATGGATTCAGATCAGAAGCTTTCATAAGTCAGACCAGTAAGTGGGAACCAGCGAGACACACTGCCACAGAACTTCAAGGATTTCTTTATGAAGACAATGATTTATAACAAACTCCATTTGTTTAGAAACAATATCTCAGATTGAGTGAGACTTTCTGACGCAATAAAACACCATAGCATATGATTTGGCAGTATGAAACAGCAGGTGAACTGGATACATGTTAACAGCAAGAAGACAAGAGGATCCAGGATGCCAATGAGCTGCATTTTTATAAATGGCAGAAATGTATTGAACCCGAAGAAGGAAAATCAGCACGGACTGGCTTCCTGGGCCGTAAGCACAGCTGCACAACAGAGATCTAGAGGGAATGGAGACCTTGTGTTAGTGAGCAGTTTGGAAAGGAGGTGATGCCGGCATCCTGCAGAGCCTGGGAGGAGGGTAACAGCTGGCGTTATGTAACAGTGGCAAGCGGCGTTAGTAAGAGGCACCCATTTTACAGACAGTCATCAGGGGCTGCACATCTCCCACGATGCTAAAGCAGGCTTGGTCTGGAGCTGGGGATCCAAGAAAGCAGAGTGACGCACCCTCTGGGCCTCGTGTCTTCCTTGGCGTCCTGCCTGATCCAGCCTCTTGCGTCACTCATGAATTCAATGCCCATTTTCCTCCTCTCCACTCTTCTCTTCTCGTTCTGACTTTTCTCACATACACTTGCTGGTTCCTGCTAGGGTTCAGCTTGAGTTTCTCTCTCTGAAGGAAACAGGTAAGCACACACTGGGGACATGGAAAGGGCAGAAATGAAGACACAAACTCATGCCTGCCTTTGGGACTTTTGTGGGCTGCTTTCCCCAACTAGAGGGTCTGCTCCTCCCTTCTGTCCCCTAACTGCAGCATAACAGTAACTTATTTGTCTCCCCTGTTTGTGAGCTGTGGTCTAGATCATGGCTGTATGTGAAGATGTCTTAGTCACTCTCTCAAGAGCTCGCAGAGGAGTTACCATACTTTAGTGGTAGAAAATGTCTAACCTGTATCTGGGTTCAGTATATTTCAAAAAAAAAGAAACAGATCTAAATCTATGGGTCATTGATGATGTAGCTATCCTACCTAGGTGACTGACGTGTCACTTTCTACAGGAGACAGTCACCCAGCACAGCATGGAGTGTCTCCAGTGGGACACTGGGTAGGACGCAGCACATTCCATGGTACAGAAGAGAATGCCACCTTTGGATCATGGCTTTGAGAAAAGAAGCCAGGACAAAGCAGATGACCACACAGAGATAGACACAGGATTGATGGGGACAGGACTCTGATGAAGGGTGACAAGAGGAGAATCAGCAGGAGCTGATCAGGTGAAGGACCAGGGAACAGAGGGTGACGGCAGGCAGTTGCGAGTAGACTCGGAGGCAGCTGAATGGGCACGTAGAAGTTGCCACAAGGCATGCCACTGATGTGCTGAGCAGCATGACCCTCAGTTCTGATGGTCAGTTTCCATCTGTTGGGTTAAGGTAATGGAGGCAGGAAGGAAGCTGTTCATTTAGCTCGAGAATCCCATCAATACCCAGTGATTTTTAGAGAAGCAGGCAGGCAGAGCCACAGCACTAAAGCAGGGCCCAGAATTGGAGAAAATAAAGCCAGCTGGATGTGGAGATGTACTAATTTCTGATTACAGAGAACATTCCTATTAACTGTTCATCTGAAACTCATAGTTAGAAACAAGCCATGCCTAGCAATGTGTCAGGAGAGGGCAAAACTTAGGAGGTCCATTTACCTGAACTTTTGTCTATAGGACAGCCCTATATGCAGCTTAAGGCTAAACTTCCCTTAGTATCTTTAATGCTCATGTGTGTAAAGAGAATACACCTCAAAAAATCATGCCTTACCAAATAATGTTTACCAATAAAATATTTTTAAGATGTCAAAGAGCTAGGAACAGTGATGCATCATGCCTTTAATCCCAGTATTTGGGAGGCTAAGGTCCATGGATCTGTGTGTGTTTAAGTCTACATAGGGAGTTCCAGGAAACCCAGTGCTACGTAGTGAAATTCTGGGTCATAAAAACAACAAACAACACAACAACAATAAAAATAAGTAAAAGGGAAATGTTTCACGTGATTCCAATTCTGTAAAGATAAAAATCCCACACAGGCACAGACAGAGACTGAAGACAGATACAGTAAGAAACCAAACTGGCTTCTGTAGATGATGTCAGGATAGGTATTTAGTTTTAATTCTTTCTGTAATATCCAGATATAAGTATTTTTAATTCATAATAAAAAAAGTTAAGGCTGGAGAGAAAGCTCAGCAGCTATGTGTACTGGCTGCTCTTGCAGAGGACCCTGGTTTGATTCTCAACCCGCATATCGGTTAAAACCCATCTGTAACTCCAAGCCAGGGGTCTGCCGCTCCATTCTGGCCTCCACAGGCACTGCACTCACAGACTGCCACACCCATACACTTTCAAATAACTAGAAGAAAAACCCACATTTTCTTTACAAAGAGAAAAGGCTGCAGTTTTAATAAAAATGCCAATTTTCCAAATTAATTGAAGGGGTTCAGTCTAAGTCCAGTGATGAACTGTGATGTTTGCTAAAGTCAGGTCTGCAATGGTGAGTCACAGCAAAGGGCACGAGACACAAGCCATGCTGAGAAAGGAACCACATAAGAGAATGAAACTGTACCTAAACAATGTGAGCAGACAAGCAGAGGATCAAATAATTCCAATGGCCATCAGCAGATGTCCGGCATGGAACAATCTCAGATAGTAGGGAGAAGCATTCAACTGACGGTGTTAAAAAAAAAAAAAAAAAAAAAAATCCACTCCTTTCCCATCTACACATGTTTAAATCAGAGCATATATGGTGTGAAAATGAAGTGTGTGCTTTGGTAGGTACTGTGATAGTTACTGGGGTTCCCATGCCCTTCACCATGGCAGCAGAATTGTAGTATCAATAACCTGATACTAAAGTTCAAGAATGGGGCTAGAGCTCAGAGCTCCCAGAGTTCTCTGAATACTTCAGGCTACAGGTGTATAGAAAGATTACCTGTGGCACACCTTTCAGACCTCACAGGCCTGGGCAGGATGCAGTATCAGAAGTCCTGTAATCCCTAAACTTATCTCCTAGTAGACACCCACCTATTCTTTTGGGTGTGTAGAGACTGCTCTAAACTCCTTGGTAATAAAGGTGAAAAGAAGAAAAAACAAAAGGTAAAGAAATCAAATATGAGGTACATACCCGATTTCACATTATTTTTGACATTTTTCTTGGATAAATTCCTTATGTTTTAGTTAGTTTTGTACATTTGTTTGCTGTTATTTTAAAAAGTCTCATGTGAGGATGGCCTCAGATATGTAGTCCAGGATGACCCTGAATTTCTCATCATCCTGTCTCCACCTGTGAGTGTTAGGTTGCAGGCTTGTGGCAGCATGCCTGGTTTATGAACCAGGGTTCACCCCAGGGCTTCACACATGCCAGGAAACCACTCTTCCAACTGAGCTATGCACCCAGCCTGAATTCTAACTTGCAAATGCAGAAGCTCAGATGTCCACACAAATGGAACATGATTCGATAGAACAGAAGCAAGAAATTAAACCAAAAGTTAAAACAAGCCAGTTGGTCATCAAGGGAGTCTCTCTGTGTGAGAAATGTGTTCTCATGACCTCTCTGTTGGTACCTGCAAGAAATATTTTTACTTAACTGCTGTCAACTTTTTCAAGAAAACTCAGCAGGAAGCCCTAAAATGAGAGCATGTAAGAGGAGTGGTTTGGAAAGAGAGAGCAAGCCCTCTTTTGTCTGTTCCTTCTTCAAATGAAGGTCTTCCTGGGTCACTACTGACAAAGAACAAAGGAAATTCAACACTTTACATTAAAGCAGTAAGTGATGACTAAGCAAAACCAGAGTCATTGATAGTCACCCAAGTTCAGAATCCATAGTAACACTCCACCTTCCAGATTAACACAAGAGAAAACTCAAGAAAGCCTTAAAGGGGCGTGCAAAGTAACCCACATTCAAACCACATGCCTTAAAGCATTATTTTAAAAGCAAAATACAGATGACAATGTTAAGGATACAGTAGGCAAACAGAAGTCCCTAAAATACAGGGACTCAAACAAGGGGAGAGGGGTCCATGACACGCACACACCTAGTATCTGGGGACAGAGATCCCTCGGAGGATGCTCCATGGTGCACACTCTGAGACAACCTGTTGTCGGGCCTAAGCTCTTTGTCATACGCCATCATATTCCACTCCTGGCGCCTGTTTCTGGCTTTTCTAACCTTTTTCACCTCTCTGGTGGTGCCATCTACACGCTTTTGCTCCTGATGTCCAAGAAAAGAGAGCAAGCATGCCAAGACAGAAGGGAAAGGAAAACAGCAGGTTAGAGGCAGTTACAATGCACAGAAACAAGCCTGGTGCACACTCAAGAGCTGTTCACATCCTATTACACCCAACTATGGGAAATTCTAACAGCATATGCCTTGGGCTCACCAGGTCCCATAAAGTGGGTCCCTAAAGAAACAAGAGGCTCCCTCCATAGTTGCTTACCTTCACCTTCGGGACAGGACTCTCGCTTGCTGGGGTTATAGCCTGTTTAACATGTCTGTGCCTAAATCTGCACTGCTTATGTGAAGTATCTGGTAACACCATTCATAAAAATCATTTCCCTAATTGACAAACTCTGAAGCCCCTATATGTGTGTACATGTACATGTGTGCATGTCTGTGAACACACAGATAAACTTACCTGCTTAGACACAAAGACATTCTTACACCAGTCCTGTCTGTCAGCCAAGGCATATTTCATCCTCACAGTGGTTGAACGGAAGCTCCTCTTCCAAGGGGAGGCCCTCTATGGGCATCTACACATTTGTCCCTTTTCTTGCACAAGCACTTATGATCTTCCATGACAAAGGTTGTATGCCTTTCCCTCCTACTCTCCCTTACGGGCCTCACTTACTCTTTTACCTTTACAAGAAGCATGCACTCAGTAAATGCTGGCTGAGTGATCAAAGCCACACACCACACCTCAAGCACAAGCATGTCCCAGGGACACATGCCCAGCACTCAGACACTGATGATGTAAATAGCCAACATACACACAACACATGCATGCATGCATGCACACTCATACACACACACACACACACACACACACAACACACACACACACACACAGTTTCTATCCTCATGGAGCTTGTTTCCTGAAAGGGGAAGTCAGACAGCTAGTATAAACAAGTCTCTATAGAATGTGGTAAAATACAAATATATCTATATTTTAAAGTGTGATATAGCTTATACTCAGCTTTATATTAAACATGATTATTGTATGTGTAAGTGTTTCATATATCTAAATATGTGCATTTGTCTATATATTTACCAAATGTCACCTTGCCTGCATTTAAGGCAGTGAGAAAGCGGTGGCTGCACTGGATTGTTTTCAGAGGTGCTTAGAGGTTCTAGAGCACTTTAAGAGTAAGGACACAAAATGTACACAGAACCTAGGAATGACTGCAGAGGATGAGAAAAGACGAGATGCAGATGAACGGCACTCAGCAAATCAACAATATCTGCCAAGACCCTCTGGCGGTATAAACTGAGTCTTCAGCCTTTAAAGGGGCAAGGGATGAATGACTGGACTATCCAAATCTTGCCTTGCTTTCTGCTCATTAACAGCATTTCACCTTCTAGAAATATAAACTAAAGAACCACTTCTAATGTTGTAGGAAACCAACTCTGGGACTTCAAAAGTGCAATTTACAATCAACAGCCATTCCTAAACAAGGCAAAGGGCAGGTAGTTTATGGAGCATTTGTATTTCAGAATACTGTATGCTATTAAGAAAAAAACCCACATTCTTAATAATTCCTGTGTGTGAATATCATGTCTGGTATGATTTTGCATATACAAAATGCTTCAGCACATGTGTATGCATACCTCAGTACATGGCCTAAAGATCGGAGAAGATATTCACAAGACTGCTAAGTGATGCTAGGTCTTCACAGAGAGGGTATGCCCTCATAACAGTCAAAGTCATTTGGTTGCATTACAGCCAGGATATATTATTTATGTACTTTTAAAACCCAAAAGAAAAGGGGAGAGATGTTTCAATGGCTACATCCTAATTAAGAGCCACACTGTCAAAGGCACATAACAACTATCATTCTTCCTGTTCAGGAGGCACACATTGACATAATCAGGGGAAAGGTGTGCTATGTGCTCACAACAATTCAGCCTTTAGTTCTATGCAGTAAAATGCATATTAGATGGAGACACACATAGTATCTTGAAATATTAAAGGTAATAAATCTTATCTCAGTGACAGGGGCTTGCAATAGAATACCCGGACAATGCAACACAACCTCCTACCCTCTGTACCTCTTCCAAGAAAAGCCCTTCAACTCTTGAAGACTATCCATCACATCTGTCGCCTGTCTCGACCAACCCTTACTTCATACAAATCCTCATTCTGCTGATGTATATTAGTACATCCAATAAAACTATCAGTTATAGCAGAAGGAGGAACACATCTGTGGTGAAAAACGCAAACTGAAGGGATCCATGGTATAATGAAAGCAGTGCACACATCTTAAAAATGACAGATTTCAAGCAAAAAGGTAACCATGTCCCTTAGAACCTTGGACAAATAAGAATAAGAAAACCCCAAATCAGCAGGGGAAGAGAAGTAAGAGATGTCATGGGAGAAAGAAATGAAATTAAAAAAAAAAAAATTAACGAAAGGATTGGTTATTTGAAGTGATAATAAGACTGACAGTCAAAACAATCCAAAGCATCCAAAAGAAGATGCACATTAATAGATTAGAGATGAGGGGGGAGGTACAGCCACAGCCAACAATACAGGCCAGAAGCTCACTGGGAGCAGTTAAGATCTGCTTTATACTAAGTTGGTAATTTGAAAGAAATGGATGCATTTCTAGGTATCTACGACCTACTGAAATTAAGCAAAGAGGATACAAGCTACCTATAAAAAAGCAAAACTGAAGCAATAATAATAAAAGGCAAAAAAATCTCTCAAAAGCTCCAGGTGCCTGCTGGGAGACAGTTCCAGAGCTAACACAGATGTTTCTCACACTAGTTTGTAGACTAGCAAGGAAGAAATAGCACCGAATGCTCCACACAGAGCCAGCATCGCCCAGATCCAAAACAGGAGAGAGAAAAAACAGTAACAGAAAAGAGAATCATAGGCCAATTGTCTTATCAGAGACACAGACTTTCTCAGCACGAGGCTTACAAGTGAACTCAAGAACATATCAAAAAGATCATTCACCCATGATCAAGTTGGTTTCATCTGGGGATGGGAGGTCCATGGATGACACAACATATGCCCATTGGGGCCTAAGGCACCACAAGGCATGTGGAGAATGCTCTAATGCATGAACCCTCAGGACATGCGAATTCACAGACTGTATAGGAGCCTTGCAAGTACCTTCCTAGGATGGAAGCTATACTCAGAGACCATCTCAACTTAGAACAGTGCTCATTAAGAAAACCACTGTCAATGAGGATACAGAGAAACGGGAACCATAATCACTGCTGGGCACACATATAAATTAATTCTGCATCTAGGGAAGCAATACAGAGGTCCTCTGAGATCAAAACCAGGTCAGCTTTCCACTGCTGGATTTGCCCAAAGAACTCTAGGTCATCTTGTCACAGAGATAGCTCCTCCCCAAGCTTTACTGCCCTGTTGCTCATGACAGCCAACTGGTGACTGTCAATAGAGGACAGGATAAAGACAACGTTGGATTCAAACTCAACAAACTGAATTCAGTTACAGAGAGTGAGGGAAATGGATCAACTGGATATCCTGATATTAAGTGACCTACATCTCCAAAAGATAAATATCATATGTATTCCCTCATTTAAGGATTCTAGATTTTATTTATTTTTCCCTTTTTATTAATCAGATTCTTTTACACACACACACACACACACACACCAATAACCTTATGAAGCTAGTGTGAGTACAATAATTACATACCAGCAACAACAGCAAAAATGATTTTCTTTCAACCGGTTATAGGACAGGACTGGAGAGATGCTCAGTGGTTAGAGCACTGGCTGCTCTTCCAGAGGACCTGGGTTCAATTCCCAGCACCTACATGGTGGCTCACAACCATCTGTAACTCACTTCCAGGGGATTTGACACCCTCTTCTGGCCTCTGCAGGCAGACACCAGACACTTAAGTAGTACAAAACATACATGCAGGCAAAATGTCTACACACAATCAATCAATCAATTTTTGAGAAGGAAAACCCTCTCCTGAGATAGATATGAGAAGGGAAGGCCTTTCGGAAGGACAGGAAGTATCCATGGAGAACACTCCTGAATGTTCTGGGTTTGTCCTTTACAACAACAGGGGCTTTCAATGTATTTTTTCTTACATGACTTCTTTGCTTGAATTCTTTTAAAACTCAGCAGTTCTTCTCAGGTCCCCAGCTAAATCCTTCCCCAGTGTGAGTGCACTCAGAGAGTGCCATCTAACACACCTCTTATAAACCCTCTCCCTGAATCCGGGCACCTTCCTCCTCTCTATCCCTTCTCTTTCTTCTTTTGTCTGTGCTGAGAAGTAAAGCCAAGACCTGCTCACACAATCAGGTGCTCTGAGCTGAGCTACTCCTGGCCCATCCTTTGGTCATATTTTCAAACCTCGAGTTCTTATTCATCTTCACCTCAATACATCTAAATGCTCCCAACCTCAAGACCACCCCACTGAGTGCTAAGTATTTCTTCCAGTATAGCCTAGTACTTGTCAAGCCAAGCTGGGTGGTTGTTTTGTTGGTATTTTACTATTGTGGTCTGTTTTTGTTATTCAGGTTTGTGGTTGGTGCTTTCTCTTTTGAGACAGTGTCTCATTATGTAGCCTTGGTTGGCCCAAAATCTATTATGTAGACCAGGCTAGTCTTGGACTCAGAGATCTGCCTGCTTCTGCCTCCCCATGTTAGGATTAAAGGCATGGTCTGGGTGGTTGATTTTTGAACACAATGTATGTATAAAAAGATCAATAGGTATTTCCTTTGGAGAATTACTCCTCTCAATGGGGTACATCTAAATTCTCAGCCTTAAAGGGACAATTTTCAAAGTCGAAGTCGCTTAACCCAAACAACTCAGTTTATCCTTCCAAGATGATATATAGGGCAGCTATTTCTAAAAATCCTGACTGACATTCTTCTTGTTCACCTCTACCTCCAACCTCCTCTAAGTGGGGGCTCACCCCTAGTAAAGATCTCTGAAAGTACAGATCACTTGCTTCCCAGTCTCCCAAGAGCATCTCAGTAAGTTCTAGTCACAGTAACATCGTACCTAACAGATGAATGTAAACAAGAAAAAGCACGCTGATATCTGACAGGAGCACTGACTGTATGAAGCTCTGAGGGAGCAAAGGGGCAAGAGTCATCAAACACAGTCAGAAACTAAACTTCAGCATTCACCACTTCCTTTGTTAGAGGCACACAAGTGCTGGAGAACAAATCTTGTCGGATCTACTTAAAACATCATTGCTGGGTTAAAGTGTCAAGTTTGTCATTCGAAAGGAGGACACCCTGAGAATACCTGAGCACTAGACATAATTCCCCAAATATGTGAGCAAAGGGCCCGTGTGCACACTGATGGGTGTCTCCCGCTGACACTGTCACACACCTTCTGACGTCGTTTCTCTTTCCTCTTGTCTTCTGTGTCCTGCAGCATCTTTTCTTTCCAGAGGTCAAAGAAGTAAGAGGGATCCGTGTAGAACTTCAGCCCATCCTTCTTGTCATCTCTGTGGACCAAAGCATTCAAAGCCAGGGAAGAAGGATCGTCAGCAGCCTTCATCAGGAGGTGACATTAACTTTAACCCTTTGGATCCTAACACTCACAAGCGGCATGCTAACCACCTTATATATTATACCGTGAACTTCCTTATTTGGAAAATCATGGAAACATGCACAAAAGCAAATAACTCTACAGTCTTAAAAACAGAACTCACTCGGTGTAAATCCTATGTAAAAATTTCCCTCACTCACAAATATCCAACTTCAATAGCTTTTGCATTTAAGGAACTATTTGGTTTATTCTAACAGGAAGCTACAAGCAGAGGCCCAGGATGCTCAGAGTATACTAACTCTACTGGGAACTTCACTATAGTCATGATCAAAAACTAGTAAATACTCTGTCCCCTTTGCCAATTCAAGTTTACACAACACCATTTGGTTTCAGAAAGCAAAATGGTCATGGGTGTAGACGTGACAGAAACACAATGTATTTTCTCAAGAAACTTTATCTCCCATGGCTATGTCAGTTTCAAGTACTGCTATGATTACTATAGTCTAATATTTCAAATCATTATATAAATTACTCCCTTAACATTTAACAAGTAATAACACAGCAACTATGAATTCAGGGCTGTTAACAGGAATCAGCAGTGATGCTTGAGGGGCTGGAGAGATGGCTCAGCAGTTAAGAACTCCTACTTATCCTTCAGAAGACGTGAGTTCAGTTCCCAGCACTCACATCAGCTGGCCCACAGCTACCTGTAACTCTAGCCTCTGGGTGCATGATATTCATGTGCACTGCATACAGAAAGACATATAGTCAAAAATAAAAATGGAACCTTTTAAAAATGCTTTCCATTGCTCTCAGAAAAATAATGGAAGAAATTAATTTTTTTCAGTCATGATGTAATGTAAACACTGCATTCAAATTAAATGAAAAGAGCTATTCTTTATAGCAGTATTCCACTACGTTATATATGCATGCAGGAGAGGCAAGGCCAGTTAAATATACATAGACAGGAGAAAGTTTTTGGCCCAAATAAAGGAACAAAAAACCAAATTAGTGGAAAAAGAAGGTGATCAGGAGAGAGGTTTCTCTTCATGCATATCACAGTTTTAAATGTGTACACTCTAAATTCTAGGAAAGCCTGCTTGTCCCATAGGAGCTGAGGCATGTTATGTTACCTGGCTCCCATCAGTTTCCATATGATTTTAATTATGTGTGCATGCCCACTTATTTGTCTGAGAGAATCTCTTTGTCCATCAGAAAGAGAATGTGACAGTCCCAACTGTCCTGTCATGGAGGTTGGCTCTAAATCTCTTCTGTCCATCTTTGGAAAAGATCACAAATCAAATGAAGAGCCTGGGCCTTCCTGAGGAGGACGTCAGGATGGCAGCCACATACAAAGGACATGCAGGTCTCCGAGACCAAGAGACTTGGCTGCAGCACTGCCTCTGGGAAGTGAGCGAGTTTGTCTATCACCACAGTGCCCAGCAGATGTTGGTGAAGTGAGATCCACAGAGGGGAGGAAAGATGGGCAGAGGGGCAAGGCCCACCATGGAGGACAAGGAAACAGTAAGAACAAGAAAGAGACTCAAAGATGGTGATGGTAGTTAGGAAAAGAAGACAACAGAGTCTTGGGAAAGATGCATGAAGCTTCATAAGAGTGTGTGCAGGTGGCCTTTCCCTATGAATACTGCCCTCCCTGTTGGTTTTTTGTCTTTTCTCTAGGAATCTGTCCCTGACATATCCAACCACCATAGCAACAACAGAACAGTGATGTTGGTGTGCTGGTGTGGGCTAGGGTGAGGGTTTTACCATGTTATAAATGAACCATGTCGTTGCTTTCCAGCTAACTTGAACATAAGTAACGACACACCCACACCTGGTATGCTGCTGTGAAGTATCACTCCCCCTGAAGACGGCCACATCTGAGTGCGGAAAATCAAAACTCACACGTTTCCTGTTACAAACACCAGTAATTCTATAGCCAACATTTCACTGGGTAGGATATGGCAGTAAACTATTTCAGAGTGTTCTTTTTCAACTCAAAGTAGCCCTCCAAAGTGGTACCACCCAACACACCAGCACATTTTAGCCTCTGGAAGCATTCCTCGATCTCTACTGGAAAGACCGTGGGAAGCGGGAAGAGAGAATGGAGGTGTACCTGTATGGTGTCAGAATGCTCAGCGGCGGAGGTTTGTCACTCTGGTTGTAAATGTCAGCAACAGGGTTGGGAATGCTGTTCTTGGAAACCACCTGCTGGTCTTGGATGGTAGAGCTTTTGAATGCTTTCTTCATGTTGATATCCTGTAGCGAGACTATTGAGAGACAAGTCCCCCGGGTTACATACAAGATATTCTCTGTTTAGAAAGAAGTATCTTTTGACTCAGAATTATAAATATCTCCCAGAATGACTCAATATTGGCTTTTTCAAACAGAGATTTATTTTTGGGTATGTGCATGAGTGTGTATACATGCACAATGCTGGTAGAGGCCATAAGAGGGCATTGCATCCCCTGGGACTCAAGCAATTGTGAGCGACTAGATGTGGGTACTAGGAACTGAACGTGGGTCTTTTGCAAGAGCAGCCAGTGCTCTTAACCACCAAGTCATCTCTCTAGCCCCTGCAACAATGGTTTCTGTTGTTCCTTTAAAATCCTGCTTAAACAGAATGTCCTTCGTCCCTCTAAAAGATACATTTTCTCTATGACATGAAGTCAAATCACAGCTTTGTCTTCTTTTGTAACAGAATTATTTCACTGGACCAGGGGACCATTTTGTTGCTGTTTAAACAGCACCGCTCAGAATACAGCCCGAGGATGTCAGGCAAGCACACAGATCTATACAGCCCTTGAGTAACAGGCATGCACGCAGATCTGGATATCTTAGGAGAAACCATTAGTGCCAGGTGCCGCAAGATGCCTGAACGAAAACGAATGCAAATATGAGCAGCCTACTAAGCACCCATCACAACGATGCAAAGAGAGGTATTGGGAGTGACCTTGCCTAAACATTAACTGCTTTGTCAGCCATACATGCTTATTGGCACAAAGTCTTGGCATCTGTGGGAAAGTACTAACCCAGTTGAGAACAAACAGCTATAGATCTTGTGGATAGGTAGCCTCTGTGGGAAAGTACTAGCCTAGTTAAGAACAAATAACTATAGATCTTATGGACAGATACCTAGCAACCTGTTCTGTTCTGTTCCTTCTGCTGAACTTTTCACCCAGACAACATCCTGTTCTTGAAAACACCTGTGCTCCCCAAAGACAAAGAAACCCTATGTCACTCCCCTACCTCATGTCCTGATTCTATGTGTATATCACCTGTGTGGGAACAATTAAAATTTGACAGCTTGACTATCTGTTCTTCATGTCCCTTGTCCCCCAGTTCTCTCTTTCAGATGGTCCCCAAAGTTCACCGCCCAGCGGGCCAGGGCAGAGAGGTCTCAAAACTTTCGACCTCTGACCCACAAATTAAGCACCTTGATCCAGGAAACGAAGTTGAGCTAAGTAGCACCCAGCTGAGCAGAGGAGGGTGAGCCTTCTTCAGTTTTCAAAACTTTTACATTGTATATAACTCATCCGACCTTGATAACTCCTCTAGGTGCCCAAGCTGGTCCTCCAGTTTGCCCTGCCCACTGGATCATCAAACCTGTAGCTGACATATGCTGTGTGACAACCCAGAGAAGGGACCCAGACTCCTTAGCTTTGAGGAGAAGGTCTCTGCAATGATAATATATGCACCAATGCAAACAATACAATAGAATCTTGCCTGGAAAAGAGGTTTAAAGACATGACATAGTCCCTGAAACTGCATATAACTTAACCTACTCATCTTGTCCAGGGTAGATCTTAACATAAGCATCCAATTCTAAGAGCTAACAAAAATACACAAGAAAGATGATCTAAAACTCAGCTGTGATATACACTTACAAAGTGAATAATAAGATAAATAAACTGGGCCCTAAGAGGTGGCACTGATAAGAGCACTGAATGATTTTGCAGAGGGCCTGAGTTTAGTTCCTAGTGCCCACACAGGCAGCTCACAACTGCCTGTGACTCCTGCTTCAGGGTATTTGATATGCTTTTCTGGGCTCCAGCAATAACTGCATCCACATACCCACACACAGACACCCAGAAAGACATGTGACTAAAAAAATAAAATAAATCTTCTTTAAAAAATACCAAGAATCCCTTAACCAAACAGAGCAAGTAGCTGTTCAATGTTTATTTTTTTAATCTGTAAATTAAACTTAAGAACTGGATTAAAATGAGACTGCCCTCAGCTTATTTATTGTAATATCTGCAACTTTTTAAAACAAGAGCATGACATATGATGAACTATGAGTCTTTTTTTTTTTAATCACTAATTAACCGAGTGCTATGGGGTGCTCCCTTCCCATTCTTCCAAGAAGAGACGAGATAAATGACAGTGTGCTACTGAAGAGAAAAAGCAGAGACTCCGCTGGAGTTAATTACCACTGTCGAGTCCGCATTGCATGCAGCTCACTGCTTTCATGCAATTACCTACCCTCCTCCACCGTAGAGTCCAGCTGGGTGACTTTGACAGCAAGCCGATCAATTCTGTCTTGAAGGGAATTTGCTCTGATGTAGAAGTTGTTAGCCTCATTAAATAATTCACCAAATATGTCTTCTGCATGTTTGCCTAGAGAAGATGGGGGAAAGACACCTGCTAAGGGATTGCTGATGCATGATCATCACTGTCACTGCCACCATGCAGGACTGGTACAAATGAATGTCAAAGCAAGTGTCAGGGTGAAGGCCTTTAGAACAGTAAACTATTGAGACTGCAGCATCCTCCTTGCTGCCTGAGCTGTCACTCAAGTTGTTACAATAAATGAACTTCTTTAAAAGAAAAAAAATAAGTTCTCATTTTACACGAAACAGAAATATTAAAGCTTTCCTCTTATTGCTCAAGAAACCCAAGAGATTACTTTGACCTTTTAATGTAGGCCACCATCGAGTGAGCAACACTGCACATGTGACGCTGTGCTTGACGCCTTCTGATGACACTAAACTCCCCGCACATTCAGAAATGCAGTTACGCGCACTGAATCTCACAGTCTAAAAATCAGCATTTAAGATTTCAGCTCAAAGTTTCCAGCAGAGCTCACCTCTACTTTTTTAATGGGTGCTAGACAAAGAGTAGACATGATCTCACTACATAGCCCAGGCTGGCCATATCCCCTTGGCTCAGTCTCCCTGGGACTGGGACTCTAAGCATTTGTCACCATGTCTGGGTCTCCCTTTTTCTTAAAAAAATCTATTAAACATTTCTGGAAAGATAGATTTCCTACCTGAATCTGCAAATCTCTACATTATTCTTTACTTAGTCTACACATGTTCAGTGACTGACAACTCCTCATGCATCTAAGGACTTAATGTCTCTGACAAGAGACACCTAGCTCTCTGCTGGTTTTCAGTTTCTAGTGAGGCTTTGCCCAATCACAAAAGAGAATGTGAACACTCCCAGAAGATAAGTGACTAACACAAGAACGCTCTGGTGGTTTGAAAGAGAAATGCTCTTCACAGGCTCATGGATGCAAAGGCTTGGCTCCCATTGAGGCCTGTTTTGTGGGGTGTGTGTGTGTGTGTGTGTGTGTGATGTGTGTGTGTGTGTGTGTGTGTGTGTGTGTTTTAATGGAGAAGTATGTCACTGGGAATAAGCTTTAGTTTTAAGTCTCACCCCACTCTCAGGTCACTCTCTCTGCCTCCTTCACGTGGATGAAGATATGATCTCTCAGCTTCCTGCTCCAGGCTACTGTCACTAGGCTTCCCCTAACACATGGATTCTCCTCCTGGAACAGTAAGCTAAAATAAACCTTTTCTTCCATTCGTTGACTTTCGTCATCATGTTTCATCACAATAGGAAACTAATGGTAACTAAGACAGACAATCCCACTTTAGCAGACTCCTGAAGCTTACCAACTCAGGGTTGGCTTTTATACTTATGACCTAGTCCTAGAGAACAGGAACTGTGCCTGTCTACATCTGTAGATCCACCTCTCAACCACGCATTCTACAAGTGGATGACCGAGGCCAGCACACAGCCAGGGGTTACTGTATACATTCTCTAGATCATTAAGCTGGGAATAGCAAACGCTGATCTGTCCAAACACATTACCTGGGAAGTGTCAGAAACAGATGAAACAGAAGTTTCACCTGTTAGTCTCAGTTTCAGGTGCTCATAGAACCTCCTTGGCCACAGACAACAGTGTGACAGTCCTCACAGTATGCAACACAAAGTTACCACAAGATGCAATCACTTCACCTCTGAGCTTGGCCCAGAGAAGCAGCTGTTTTCCCATCAAATACAGTTTTAATGGACTGGAGAGATAGTTCCTTGATTATGAGCACTTTCTTCTCTTGCAGAAAACCAAGGGTCAGTTCCTAGCATGCACATGGCAGCTCACACCATCTATAACTCTACTTCCAAGGGATCAGATACCCTTTTCTGGCGTCTGTGGGAAATACATACATGAACACATACAGTCACAGACATAAAATAAATAATTTTTTAAAAAACAGAAATAGGTATTTGCACACTCACGCTCACAGAAACATATTCAGTACAGCTTATAGGTAAAAAGCAAATCACTTGTCCATCAATGGATAAAAGGATAATGAAATTGAATTTTAGCCTTCAAAAGGCGGTGAATTCTGGCACATCCTACAACATGGATGCACCTTAAGGACACTATGCCAATGAAATAAGACGTGACAGAAAAACAATAGTGTGTGACTTCTTCACAGGCATTAGAGAACAGACCAATTCAGACAGAACATACAACAGAAAGTTACCATGGACTCGGGGAAGGAGGAGGGTGGGGTTGGTTAATGGGAAGAGATTCAGTTCTGTAAGATGAAAGGCTCTGGACACGTCATGGGCAACTGTGAGCACCATCAACACACTGAACTACACACCTAAACACAGTAACAAGGGTCAATTTTATGCTATGCATATTTTGTCACAGTTAAAACTAACAATGTGGGAAGCCTGAGGAGCCAGGTTGGCAGAAGCTGCGTCTTAGGGTAGATGACTGTAGCTAAGGAGATGTTATGCTTTCTCACTGTGAAGTCAAGCTGCTCCCACGGACTCCCCAGCTCCTGACTCACTTCAAATTTCCCCACAAATGCACCCAGGCTGCCCTAGAGGATGCTGTGCAGCCATAGCCACCACAGCCACTATACTCACCAATGTCAGCAGTTGCCATGAGTGAACTGCTCTTAGGAAAGTGACTGGGAGTTTACAGGTTTTGGAATTAAGGAATTAAAACACACGAACCAAATCATGGCTGGTTAACCTACAACCAGTCCCTCCAGGCACAGGGTGAATTTTCTAGCAAGACACCTACACTCTACTCCCATGAGACACCTTAAGCTTATCTTACTCCTGACTCACACAAAGCTAATCTGGTTTTTATCTCACTGGCTTTCTGAGCATGGGAACTAAACCTTTAATCTCTTCACTACATGCATAGAGCTGGTTCTCAATGGCTACTGAAGAAAAACAGATACAGACTGGACCAGTGTTCCCTTTAATGAGTAAGCACACAACAGATGCTGCTGCTCACAGACTTATTGAGAACATTAGCTAAGCTGATTGCCCCCATGTTTCTACTCCTTTGGGGCACCTTAAAATCTTTAACAGAAAATAGGAATCTGAAAGAAGAACATTGATATCACACACACACACACACACACACACACACACACACACACCAAGGAAACGTCAAGAACTCCTCTTCCCCTTTTGCAAAAAGTCATCCTTAGGGATAGTGTGTCACACAAGAATAGACATGTACATCTCAGACTCCTGCAGAAGTCACAGCATCCTTTTAAGCATGGTGACTCCTGTTAAGAAAGATGGTCACTGTACGCTAGATGCTATACAAGCAGAAAATGATAATGTGTAGCCTCTCCCATGAATTCTTAAACAGAGATGGAGAGCATGCAGCTGACACTATCTTTCCACCCAGAAGTTCTCGACTTATAAAGGGATAGAGAAATTCAAGACTTCTATGATTAATATTTTTCCAGCTGCAGAAAGTGAGTACATGGCTAAAGGGAAGGAAAAGAAGGAGCTGTATTTTCTGGTGAATATGTGTAAATGCTGCCATTTTAGTCTGCAGTTTTCCAAAAACAATGTGAAATGCTGAGTTCCACTCATCAATATAGTAAGTCTACTAACAGTTAAACTAAAATAATTCTGATGGGAGTTAATGACCACATTGTTATCAACAAAGCTTCTGTTTCTGGATCACAGGACCATGTGAACCCATTTCCAGTCACATCCAATGGGGGAAATGCCTCTGAAGTGCCGAAAAATAAAGGTAACTGTCAGGGGCAGCCCTCCTATACACTGAAGGCCTAAAATCAACAATAGGCCTAAGTCAGCTTGCTAGCACAAAGTCTTGGGTCTGTGTGGAAAAACACTGAATAGATAGCTATAAGATATTGTAAACAGGCAGCTTTGGTGGAAATTTACCAGCCTGGATAGGAACAAGTGGTCATAGTTTTTGTGGATAGTCATAGACCTGTGTAGGGGATAGTACCAACTTACATAAGGACAAGTGAATCATAAGTGGAGTCATAGTGACCTGTACCTGAACCTTCACCCAGCTGACACTCTGTTCTGGAAGATATCTGTATTCTCCCTAAAACCTATGCTCCTGTGTCATCCCTTCCCCACATCCTGCCTTTTTGTGTATTTAACCCCTGTGTGAAAAAGTAAAAATTATGATTTGATCAGACTATAAAAAATTGTGGTTCTTTGTGTCC
This sequence comes from Mastomys natalensis, assembly GCA_021653895.1. Lineage (NCBI taxonomy): Eukaryota > Metazoa > Chordata > Mammalia > Rodentia > Muridae > Mastomys > Mastomys natalensis. The sequence goes on along the minus strand of JAJTUV010000607.1, from coordinate 307,486 downwards.
ACCTGTTTCCCCCACTTTCTCTTTCAGGTACTCCTGGACCCTTTAATGCCCTGCTGGACGGGACGGATAACGAAGGGTTTTTACCTATATATGACAGCTGAGAGTATTTTATATTATTTTATGTGTATGGGCTTTGTGACTGCAGGTATATATCTTTGCACCACATGGCCCTGGATAAACTATATCAACAGAAGCAAAGAGGGTTCTATCAGGGAAGAAACAGTCCATCAGAAGACAGCAATGCTCTTGGTGTGTGTAAACAACACCCAGGAGTCCTGTTCACTGGGCCCCGAGTGATGGAGCTCACAAATGCACGTCTACTTTCAGGGCAAGGGGATGACAGCAAGGAGAGAGAGCAATGATGATTAAGATGGGGATATTTTTCCCCATTGGGAATGAGAGGGTGAGCAACTTAAGTATCTATTCTCAAAGCGACTAAACTCATTTGCTATAAGTGAATCTGGGTACAAAGAGATGGGAGAAACAGGGAAAAATTAAACATTGTGTTTCAGGGCATATTGAGCCTAATATACTTTTGAGGTATCATATGAGCAGTTGTATGAAGGAACATAAAACCTAGGGGAGAGGTCAGAACTGTATGTATAAACTTTTAGGTCACCGCATAAAGATCATCAGATAGCTTGCCAAATGTATGGAAGAGGCAAAAAAAAAAAAAAAAAAAAAAAAAAAATCCTAATGGCCAGTCCAGAGAGCATTTGTCCACTCAAAGTGAGGTGTTGTATGAAGTCTCTCCAGACAGGAAACTACTGATGAACCAAACACCAATAACAGATCACATAATGTGAGTGAGACTGGGGCATTAGCTGCTTGGATGTCACTGCAGTGCTGATGCAGTTTCATTAGTGTGGATGGAAAGGAGACAACCAGAGGAGCAGAGACTGTGAAGCTTGAGGGGTTCTTGAAGGAACCTTGATGTGAAGAGACTCAAGAGCATCCTCACTAGATCACATCTGATGGGAGCATGATGAGAGAAGAACAGGAGCACAGGATGCGTGAAGAAATGGATTCCACATGTGTCCAGCCCCACCGTGGTGAAGAGGGGCATACAGTAAGAAGGCAGACACTAACACTGGGTTGACTTATTCAGAAGGGTAACACAGTTCTCTTTCTAAGTGAAATAAACATCATAGTCATGAGTGTACATATGAGGTGGGAAGAGAAGATAGATGAGGCCAGTCTAAAACCACAAAGACTAATTAACGAGGAAATCACAGCATCGAGGCTGAGCAATTTACCATGGATCTCCATCGTAAATCCCACAAACACACTGGTATTATGTGTTTATTATCACTCTGAAAGTGCTTCTAATTCCTGTTTTAAATTTTTCTTTGACCAGCATTACTCTAAAAAAGAAAAATGTTGCTTGAATTCCCAATATTTGAAAATTATCTTAAAGATAATTAGCATCTTATTATCATCATGCTTTCTATATTAATCTCTTTGGACTTATGTTTTATATAATAGCAGATGCTCCATCTGGTAGATGCTCCCTGGGAATATTCTTTTAAAAAGTATATATTCTTTTGAAAAGAAAAAAAAATTATGTAGGCTGCAGAAATGGCCCAGTGGTTAGAGCAGAGGACCTGGGTTCAATTCCCAGCACCCACATGGTGACTCACAATCATCTGTAACTCCAATTCCAGGGGATCTGATGCCCTTTTCTGGCCTCCATGGGTGCTTGCATATATGTAGTCCACAGAAATGAATACAGGCAAAAGTATTCATATACATAAAAGTAAATTTTAAAAAATTTGAAAAGTGTGTATGTACACATGCACACATGCCTGTATATGTGTACATGCCTGCATGTGGATGCACGACATCCTGCACACAGTGAGGTCAGAGGGCAACTTGCAGGAATCAGTCCTTTCCTCCCACCGTGAGTTTCCGGTTATCAAACTCAGATCCTGAGGTTTGACATGGAACACTTCTGTCTGCTCAGTCATCTTATGCTTCGAAAATGTATACTCTATAGCTTGGGAATTTATTACACAAGAAGCAATTAAGCCAAACTGATTAGTAGTATCATTCAAATATTTCATGTTACTATAAATTATCTTGTCTACATTTTCTTTCAATAATTAGGGCTTTTTAAAATCCCACCCCCAATTGTTATTTGTAATTTGTATATGTCTCCTGTTAGTTTTGCTTATTTTATTTTATTTTTAAAATATTCTGGTTTTCTTTTTAATTGTGTGTACATGCTATGTATGAATATGCACACATGGTAGTAGTGCCTACAGAGGCCAGACCAGGGCATCGGATTCCCCAGAGCTGGAGGTATAGATGGTTGTGAGCTGCCTGGTAGATGCTGAGAATTAAACCTGGGTCCTCTGCAAGAGCAGTGAGAAGCCATCTCTCCAGTTGCTTAGTTCTGTTTATTTTTCTTCCTTGTGTTTTAGAGTACTCTTATCACATGCACATACATCTTTAACATATGAATTGTATTGTGTTCCAACCTGTCAGATATGAAATAATCCCTACATTTTCTCCTTATGTGGTGGTTTGAATATGCTTAGGCCTTAGGTGAGGATATTGTTAAGAGGTGTGGCCTTCTTGGAGAAAGTGTGTCACTGTGGGGGTGGGCTTTGGAGGCCTCCTACTATGCTCAGGCTCTGCTCCTTGTGGAAGAGAACGTCCTCCTAGCTGCCTGAGGATACTGGTCTCTCCTTGGTGCTTTCAGATAAAAATGCAGAACTCTCAGCTCCTTCTCCAGCACCATGTCTGCCTGCAGACTGCCATGCCTCCTGCTATGATGATAATGGACTGAAGCTCTGAATCTGTAAGCCAGCCCCAGTTAAATGTTGTCCTTATAAGAGTTGCCTTGGTCATGGTGTCTCTTCCCAGCAATGGGAACCCTAACTAAGACATTTTATATTGATAATTTCCTTTTCTGTCTCTGTAACATATATAACACATATATATATATGCATATATGCATACATATATACTTCTTTGTTTATATAACTGTTTTATCACACATATATATTAATTAATATATTAATTAATCCTGTACAAAGGATTAGGTTTTATTACAGCATCTTCAAATAAAACACATTCTGTCTGCCCTCCCCCTCCCCTGCCCAGCCACTGGACCCTGCTAACCCTGGAAGCTTCTTTTCCACCCTAGGTCACACGTACAACACTTCTCATGGTTTTGTGACCTATATCCACCTGTATATTATAAACACACATAGAAATTAAAATCTTGGATCTGCATGTGAGGGAGAATACAACATCTTTGTCTTCCTCAGTCTAGGTGGCCATACTGAATATAATCATCTCCATGTGCACTCACTTTCCTGCAAGTTTTGTAATCCCTCTCACAGCTGAATAAAACTCCTTGTGTAGCTGTACAGTCTCCTTATCCATATCACTCATGGACATCCAGGCTGATCCTGCTTCCTTACCGGTGTGATGTAAACACTCTTACAGGGAAGACCCAGGATTGAGTCCCTACACCCATGGTAGGAAGCTCACAAACACTTCTAACTCCAATTCTGGGGGATGTAAACAGAGCAGCAACAAACACAGACACCAAAGTGTCTTTGTGGCAGGGCTTGAAGTCTGTAGAGAATATACCCATGGTTAGACTACCTGGATTGTGTAGTTTCAAGAAAGTTCCATGCTGGTTTCTATAATGGCCACACCAATTTTCTTCCTACTAGCAGCAAATTAAACATTGTCTTTCCCACATCGTCTTTATTATCGCTTGTTTTTCTAGGTGATTGCTGTACCCACTGGGTCAGATGGAAACACACAGCTGTTCTAATTTTGCAGCCCCCTCCCGTTGGCTAAGGATGCAGAGAACTTTTCAGGATGTTACCAGTTATTTGTGCTTCTTTCAAGTAGTGTTTGTTCAATCCACCACTGCTGGAGTTTTATTTTCTTGTGCACAACGTTTACATTCCTCTATGCAATCAACATGCCAACCCTCATCTGACGTGTAGCTGCCGGGGTCTCTCTCATCTTTCAGGGTGTTTGATTGATGTTTGATTCAGGGTTCCTTTTCTGTGGAGAAGCTTTTTAATTATATGATACTGTTTGTTAGTTTTAGATGAAATTCCCTGCCCTGCTGGAGTCCTGTTCAGAAAGTTCTTGTTTATACCTGTTTCCCTACATGAACAGGTTTAAGACTGGTCCATGTTCTTGGCTCTTTTATCTAAATAAAACACCCTTCACTTCTTTCCTAGTCTCTCCTCTGATATTAACCAAACCAGCTTTCTTATGCATTGCAATTGCGGGATACGTTTTCTGCCCATGATTTTCCTTAAGTCTGTGTCTTTAACCTTAAATGTGTATTTTCACCTCATTGTTTTATGTATCTTAGTCATCTCTTCTATGAGGACTGTAATGATTAGAGAAAGTAGGTAGATTTTACATGAATTAACTCAGAGTTCTAAGTTATCTGCAGAGACTCTCTCATTACGAGTAAGTTGATAGCTATTAAGATGGCAGAATGTTTTTTCAAAAGCACCCAAAGATATGTTATGTACTAGTGTCCCCCAGAAAGGAGTCTCATGTATTCCACCAGTGAAGAAATGTTTAAATAAGTCTACAGATATAAGAAGCATCAGCTATTAAAAGTTTCTTGGATGAACCAACAGAGTTGTTTATCATGTAGTGAGGACGGGCTTCACAGCTATTTGTATACTGAGATGTCATTCTCTTAAAGACAAATACAAAGCAGTATCTTCAGTAAGTTCATTAAATGGATGCAGTGTTGTATATTGTGTACTTGGTGTAGCTTCGTGCTATACATTTTACATATAATCAAGTATAATGTGTGTGTGTGTGTGTGTGACACAGAGAGAGAGAGGGAGATAGGAGAGAGAGAAAGAAAGAACATCCTAAAGGCAGTAAGTGGAACATTTATTATCACAAAAACAGAAGAAAGTCATGACAGTCACAGTATGTTTAAAGGACTCCTGGCACTGTTGGCACAGACTCCTGATGCTCCTCTTTCTTTAAAAGGAAAATTATATTAAAATCATACTCTAATGGTGCTAAGTATCTTCTTATACGCTTCTTTTTATCTCATTCTTCCTTGGTCGAAGTGTACTGGGACTTATTCACCTTTTTAAAAAGATTTATTTACTTTTATTTTATGTAAATGAGTGTTTTGCTTGCATAAATCTATGTGTACTATGTGTATGCAGTACCTACAGAGGCCAGAAGAAGGCGTCAAATTCCCCTGGAACTGACAGATGGTTGTGAGCTGCCATGTGGGTTCTGGGAACTGAACTCAGGTCCTCCACAAGAGCAGACAATGCTCTTGTGGCTAAGCCATCTCTCAGCCCCAGTATTTGTTCTCTTCAAAATTAGTTCCTCCTTAATTAATATTGAATTTTAAAACTTCTTTGATAAGTCATTTATCAAATATGTTCATAAAACATGTTTCTTCTACTTGGTGGCTCATCTTTTTATTCTTTAGAAAGTATCTTTCTTAGAAGTTTCCAACCTTAACAAAGTTATAACATATAAAAACTATTATTTCACTCTAATACCAGCAAGGATTTGATTGAAGACACTGCAGTTTTAATTGAGCAGCCAGCTGAGAGGTGCAAGAGCTTGGGATTATTAATCAAGGAAAATGGTGGAGAAATATTCTGATTCATGGTAATTGGTGTTTAGAGTGACTGCCATCATCTGAAGGAAAGCCCTCAATGCTCCTCAGGGGACACTAAGTTCTGCAGTGTTAGCCACAGCTGCACCAGCGGGGGCTTTTCTCCCTCACCCACTACTCTGATCTCCCGTACTGGAAATTCATATTCAAAGATAATCTGAAACTGCATAGTAAATACTTTGAAAATGTTACTGGATAAACTCTGAAGGCTCTTGGGCCTTTGTCTTTCACACTAACACTCTTCAAGTTACAAGTTTCCTCTTTTGTGGCTATAATTGTCACTAACCTTAGCAGCAGCAACCAATGTTGTCCTGTTGACAAGGTTTCCTAAAAACCCCACTGAAACACAATACTGCAAAACTCCCTTACCTCAAAACCTGTGTTCAATTAGGCTATGAAAAAGAGTATGCCAGCCAGGCAGTGGTGGTGCATGCCTTTAATCCCAGCACTTGAGAGGCAGAGGCAGGCGAATTTTGAGTTCGAGGCCAGCCTGGTCTACAGAGTGAGTTCCAGGACAGCCAGGACTACACAGAGAAACCCTGTCTCGAAAAACCAAAAATAAAAAAGAAAAGAAAAAGAGTATGCCAAACACCCCAAAGGCATAGAACGCAGAGCTGCACATGCTATTCCATATGCAGAGCTACACATGCTATTCTGTATACAGGACCAGAATCTTCAGGCTTTAAACAGCGCTTTAGTGCTCACCATCCTGAGCTTCCAATAAATATAGGAGAATCAGAATGAGGTGAGTGCCAGTCTCAATGGCTGGTTCCTCAGGGATTTCTGGTGCCTCTACTCCAGAACCACAAGAAAGCAGGTGGATCTCCAGGCAAGTTGCTTTGCTCAAGAGAGGGATGACAAATGTGGGTTGAGGCAAATCCTGAAGCTCCCACTGAAACCCTTCTCCTGACCACAACGGCCTGTCAGCCAGCCAGCATCTCTCACTCCTGCAAGAAGTCCCAGTGCAGCGCAGCACCTGTCTGGACCCACACCTGAAAGTGAGTCTCTAAGGGTGGGTGAAAGGAAGAGGACTGGATTTGATGGGAGTATGGGGTTTGGACAGAAAGTAGAGAAGGTTAAGTAATTCTCATCTGGATTGACTGAATAAAGGTTAGGGACCCTAAAAAAGTTTTTAAAAGATTCTGCTTTGGGTTTATCATAAATGGTGGGATACTTGGCCATGCACAAGGACTTGGGCCAGGGCCTAGACACCAAAACAACACAAATAACCAGTAACACCATCTGATGATTATGAACTGGGAAAGAAAAATCCATGAAAGACAGGGTCTCATGTAGTCAGGCTGGCCTGGAACTCACTGTGTCCACACGGATGACTCTCAACTCATCTTCCTGGTGCTGAGATTCCAGTGCTCCGCTACTCTGTCCACCCTGGTGTGGTATATTGGGGATTGATCCCATTGTGATGACGGCAAGTACTCCACATGCTGATCTCTTCCACCCCATTTTAAAATTACACCTGTAAATTCTGATTCTGGTGCTAGCACAACCCACTTTCTCTCAGCAGGCCACTCCTTGGGAACAAAGACAGAGGGCCAGCACAGTGTGAGGATGGACACAGCAAGGCAGACAGTTGCCATAAATGCCTTGGAGAGAAACACACACACACACACACACACACACACACACACACACACCACACTCACAGAAGCCATCACTGAAATCAGGCTGCTTGGTGTAAGCCTAGCACCTAACAGTCAGAAAGCCACTGAGTACTTGACGTGAACAGGAAGCTCCCACCCCCATCACACACACTTAGAACTCAGTCACAAGTAAATTCTGCATAGAAAGACTCCCCAAAGACTGAAGAATAATGGCAGGTGTATTCAATGCAACCAAACAGAATGAACTGCGCAGGTGGAGCACAGTGTTGAAATGTGCGAGTGTGGTAGTTTGATTGAGAAATGTCCCACACAGGCTCAGGTATTGGGTCATTTGGTCCCCTACTGGTGGTGTTGTTTGGGGAGTTATGGAACTATTAGGAGATACAGACTCCATTGACAGCTGCTTTCTTCTCAGATCTGCCTCCTCTACAATTTGGGTTTCCCATGTGTTCACTGTGGCTCCTTATCCTGGGATGACATTTTATTAGCAGGTCCCATAATGTTTCTTAGGTCAGCTTTCTAAAATGAACTGACTGGCCTAGATTGTCTTTTAAATGCAAAAACACACAGGTCTGCATTTGAGGGCTGGCATCTCTGGTCCATATTCCATCCTCCACCTATGGGATGCTTCCTGGAATCTTGTTTGATAGTCTGAAAGAAAGGTAGTGTCAGGAGCTATGGGGGGAATCTAGCTAGGGACCAAGTCTCCTTGAGGCAGGTACCCATTAGTGGTCCAGGCATGAGGCCACAGAGGATCAGTAGTGCTTAGAGACATCAGGTTTCTGTATGATCATGTGCAATACAACAATATCCACCCCAGAGTGGCAGATGGGCTTTCTATTGTATGTGTGTACGATAACCCCAATGGTGACTTTAAACTCCAGTTATCATCTTACACCTATAACCCCCCGCATCTAGAATGAACTTGATCTGTACTGTATTAAAGTCAAGATATTAGCAAGGTTATGTTTCTTTGGGAGATCTCAGGAGAGTCTACTCCTCTCCCTTTAGGTTCTAAGGCCTGCCTTTGCTCCACCTTCAAAGACAGTAGTAGCTGCTGAGCCATTTCAGTAGGATACACTCCAACATCAATTCTACTGCCCTCTGCCACATTTGCAGAAATCCCATGATCCGTGAATTCCTTGGCGCAGGAAATATCTTTCTCCAAAGGTCAGGTGCTTTATGAATGTTCCCTTGTGTGTAATTAACATAGTACAGGTTTAAAGCACAGGGTCACGGACAGCTACATCTGGAGGGGCTTATGGGAATATACCTATTGCAGGAGCTTCTGCAGCAAAACACTTGGGGAAGCCAGTTACATGGGACTATGTTCAAACAGGTAGAATAAACCTGATTAATATAAGATTCTGCTGAATACCACAGTTCACTGGGTAGCCTGGTTATTAAATTTTTAAGTTTAAGTCAGTTTGCATTATTTATATTTTGTGTCAACAGACATTTTAGCTACTAGCAAGAAAGAGAACTTGCAAAAAACAAAGCAAAGAGAAATGTGTGCATCTATCAATAACTTGAAAAAGATTTTTTCTGTAATTATACAAATTTATACATTGTATGAACAACCACTAACCCAAAATCAACAGTAATTAGTTTAGCTTTCAAGGGAAATCCATTCCAAAATACATGGTAATTCATTTCCAAGTGACAGTTTCCTTAGCCAAAATTTACAAATCTCCTTAAAAGATATCAGTATCAGATACAATCCTTTTAAAGAAATCGTTATCTGAAGTGGTTCTTCTCAAAAATAAATACATAAAAGCACTTGAGTCTCTCTCTCTCTCTCTCTCTCTCTCTTCCACACACACACACACACACACACACACAAACAAACATACACTCACTCAAAAACACATTTACTCATAAACACACTCATACACACACTTATAAACACACTAACACACATACACACATTCATACATACTCTCTCTCATATACACACACACTGATATAATACACACACTCACACACACTTGCACACACTCATACACAACTCACATACACACTAACCCACATACACACACTCATATACACATCTACCTTCTGTGTTTAAGACTACCTGAATATAGAATTTCATAGAAACTTTCCAGCTATTGCTAGTTTGTACAGTGAAAATCCATCACCACTGAGCAGAATGGAGGCAAAGTGAGAAAACAGGGCCAGGATATAGTCAAAGTAGAAAAAAAAATATAATTTCAAACAGCATTGAAGAAAAAACGCCTTTTCATGCTTCTCTAAATCCTTAAAAGAACATCCTTGGGTATTTAATATTGACCTTTATTGACAAAATAATGAGGTCTTTTCTTATGGCTATAGCTGATGTCAGTCAACTACATATAATATATACGCAATAATCAGCTTACCTGTTATTTTCTACTTGGAATTGGGCCAATATTTGTTGAAGATCAACTATATACAAGGTACACTGTGGATGCTAACTACTTTTCAACCTAACAGATTAAAAAAAGAAAAGACCCTTGGTCCTGTCAAATTTGATGAGGTAGTTTTGCTAAGAAAAAATTCAATCCACTATCAACTTAACCTTAAAAGGCATTAAAAACAGACACATCGTGAAGTCTACACATCTGGTCCTAATGGACATGTTGTGAAGTCTACACATCTGGTCCTCTCTAGCAATGTGCAGGCTCATATTTTCATGATGACAACTTTAAATGCACACTCAGGTACCAGCAGCCCAGGGCAGACACAGTCATTGGCCATGGCAGACGGAGGAAGATGCTTTTCTTCACAGTTGACAATGAGTCAAAGCCCACTGGGTACCATTTAGTCTGTAAAATACCACCAGTAGCCAGGGGAAACAGAGGGGACTTACTCAGACTGCTTAGCTGGCGGATGATGGCAGCGAGCGTGCTGTTGGTCACACATTCAAGCTCACTGGTGATTCCTTCCGGCAGGGCGCCCCGGCACAGGTGCCGGGGCTCGATGTTCCTCTTCACTAAAGGCATGGCTGACAATCTGAAAATTAAAAAGATGCCCATGGTCATATATATGTGTATATGTAGTATGTATGTATGTATGTATATGTGTAGATAGATTAGATAAGATAGATAGATAGATAGATAGATAGATAGATAGATAGATAGATAGATAGATAGATAGATAGATACATAGATAGATAGATAGATAGATAGATAGATAGATAGATAGATAGATAGATAGATAGATAGATAGATATGTGTGTCATGGCCTCATTTAAACAATTTTCTTGGAATGGACACTTGGTCAGGAATTTCAATTAGCCTTTCATTCCTGTGTGAAAGCGTTGGCTAGAAGGTGATACATGTTCAAATGCCTTAAAACTTCAGAGATTTCATATATATATATAGAATTCTACTTTAAGAGAAGAATACTCTTGAGTTCTAGATATGTGTGAGAGACTGAACAGGTGAATCCTGCCCTCACTCTCCACTAAAATGATGGCAGACAGAAAAAGAAAAAGGCCAAAAATTAGTTAATTAATTAATTAATTAATTAAAGCAGGGCATGATGGTGCATATCTTTAATCCCAGCACTCAAAAAGCAGAAGGAAGTGAATCTCTGTGAGTTTGAGGTCAGCCTAGTCTACATAGTGAGTTCTGGTCAGCCAAAGCTACACAGTGAGACCCTGTCTCAAAAACAAATACCTCATAATTATTAGTTATAGCAAAATATACACAAAATGCATTATATATCTCTCACAAATGTTTAAAGATGTCTCAAATTGCTTAAGTAATTATCACTGGGTGGAGAAGCAGGGACTACTAGCATCTGAGAATGTCTCTAAATCTCTCTTTCTGGTGACAGCTCCTTTCTCACTCCTTGTGACCAAGTGTCTGGCAGGTGTCCCCTGTACATTCTGTAGACTTTACCACCTATGCATGAAGCCTCTAATCAGATGGTTTAGTTTTTGACTGAGTTTGGTATAACTGGAGTCATACCAAATCTTGTAGGCTTTCTTTCAATATAAGGTTTGTACTATTATCAAAGTTGGTATATGTTGGTTTTCATTGTTTTATGACATACAGGAAGGAAATCATGACTGGTACTAGAAACCTAGCATCTTCCAGGAACTGATGATGTCATGGACCTTAGAAAAGAGTCTACAACTACCATGGCTAGACCAGCGTAATTCCCTACCACTTTCTAAATCTCATCTTTATATCACAGCTAAGTGTAGCTTCCACCCCTCATGCAAGAAGCTTCTCCTTACAGCAAATGGAGACCATCACAAAAAAACATAACTGGACAGAGTACAGATATCAACAGATTGTGGGGAGTTCAACTCTAATAGACACACAGAAGTCCTGAGTCCATGGCTTGGGAAACATTGAGGAAGAAGGGCCAGAAAGACAGCAAGAGCCAACACACCAGGAAGTCTGCTGTGAAACAGGCTCTTCTGGAAATGGCTGGATTAACAAAGCTGGAACAATGGCAACATCAATGGCCATGGCAACAGAGAGGGGGTGGGCAATTTTGCAGGCTCCACTCTAGAACTACAGGTAACTATTTACTTCTGGAACAAGAATTAGCCTCTTGCAGGGATGAGACCCCTTATTGGTTGTCCAGTACAGAATGGTCAGCCTTGGAATCATAAACACACCACCAATAAAAATGGACTCAGTAGTATGTATGTATATGTATATATTCTATACACACACACACACACATATACACATACACACATATATATATTATAAAAAATCAAATAAAAGGAGGTTATCAACGAGAGTTGGGGTATGGGAAGAGTTGGGGAGAGTATCTGGGAAGGGCTGGAGGAAGGAAAGGGGGAAATTATATAATTCTATTTTAATTTAAAACACCTTTTTAAAATTAAAATGATACTATAACATTCATTTTCATGGATTTTAATATTTCTATGGAGCATCCAGAAATATTTGTGTATATTCATAAAAATACACTACATATTACTTATTTCTTTGCTATAGAACATTTCTTGTTATACACCAGAAATGTCTGTGCCACAGTTAACTTACCCATTCTACTGGTGAATGCCTTTGAGCCATTTTAAGTTTGAGTCAATTATAAAGAATGCTTCTTTGAAAAACCTACACACACAAACACACACACACACACACACACACACACACACACACACCAACACCAACTATTGGGTTTCTAATGACCTTCAGAGACCCAAGTATAATATAGTCCTGGTCTCTGAGCAATACCCTGAGGGGAGAGTAGAAACTTTAAGAGTTTTTCTGGGATTTGGGTCAAGGCAGGAGTGAGTGCCACTGGAGGCTGGCAGGCCTTAGTTACTTCCCACTTTTGGTTCTTAGTAATGACATGAGCAGCTCTTCCCACTTTTGTCTGCAACATGTTACTTCACCAGAGGCACAACACAACAGGCTGACCAGCTATGGATGGAACCACTGAACCCTGAGCCAAATCAGCCTTCCTCTTGAAATGACTAACCCAGGCACTGTGTAACACACTGAAGAAAAGCTGACAAATACAGAACTAAGAGTGAGAGTCATAAGTGGCCATGAGTCTATAGACACAATACCGCCAGACGATAGACAGAAAAGGCCGTCCTAGACTACAAACATGAAGAATTAGAAAGCACATGCTCGAGAATCAGAGGCACCAGGAAGGAGAGAAATGAGAATGGAATACAAGAAAATAAAAAACTCCTTCTTCCCTGCTGGGATTCCCTCTTCCACTCCACTCAGCATGACACCGGCCACAGGAAGGACAGGGTAAGAAATGCAGAGAAGCATTAGAGCAGCCATCTTCACTGACTGGAACACTACTGCTCTGGAAACTCCCTACCAGAAACAGGAACACTCCTCTCTGGGAATGTATGGGAGATAATCTATAAACACTGACCCTGGGGAGGAGAGCGTCTCCCTACTAAAATGTCAGACAGTTCACCCTACCGTAACACTCGTCAATAGTCTGCCAGGCACACAACATCCAACCAGCTTTCAAGGCTTCAGATTTCAACATAGGGCAATCATAGCAGGAAAGCGGTTCTCAATCGGATTCATTCTTACATGTTTACCCCTTACATGTTAATATATATATTAATCTAAAGAACTGCTCCCAAGAAGAGATGGGATTCTTTTCCTTTAAAATGATTTTTTTCAAATGTTTTATTTCATGTGCATGAGTGTTTGCCTGTATGTCAGTAGATGTACCTTGTGTGTGTAGTGACCTCAGAGACCAGAAGGGGGCACTAGACCTGGAGTTATAGGCAGTTGTGAGCCATCATATGGGTGTATAAGGATTGAACCTAGTCCTCTGGAAGAGCAGCCAGTGCTCAGCTGCTGAGCCGTGTTTCCAGACCCAACACACACATTAGAAGTGCAACTGGAACCCCACACTCATTGAAGAGGTTTGTGACTATCATACTTTACTCCTTATGGAACACTAGGAAATACAATGACTGAGGTGAATTTTCAACCTCACAAGCTTCTCCCATTGCCCAGCTTTCAGGAAGAGATGGCAGTACCTACATGACTCTTGTTAGCCGTCAAATTCCTGACACACCAATCTGAAATTTCTATGGCATTAGGGAAGTTAATAATCTATGTTTAAGGCCAAAAGGTTTTCTGTTACCTGAAGCAAAACCTACTGTCAACCAATACAGTAACCGAATGGCAAGCTACAAGGACAGAAGCTGAGAAGGTGTAAGCATGAACCAACCCTTGCTTCTCTTCCTCCTCTCTTCATGTCTGAGAGTCCACTGACTCCAAAACAAGTAGCTTGCTGATATCCTGTCTGGTACCCACCAGCATCCAAGCAGCGGGGGAAGATGAGCCCTGTCTGGAGAGTTCTTCTCCCAGCCGAGTTTTAGCAGACAAGGGAACTAATGACAGACCAAGGATACCACCAAAGTCCAGCTCGGTGAACCAACAAGCTTACTGATGTTTCCGAGAGGAGCAGAAGTGACCCAGATAGAAGCATCACCAAAGCCCATCCCAGCCTGTGCCACAGCTCACAGAAGCTGGGACCCTACAGCTCTCTGTACAACCGGCAGCTGAAGTCTGTGACCTGCTGGTTAGCTCTCATGACGCCAGAAGGTACTAGGCAAGCTGCTGGCCACCAATGGTTCTACCGAGCTATGGACTCAACCAGCTACAGTAATGCTTGCTGATGCAAGAGTGGCGTGACTTTATTGGAGGATCAACTGCTCTCTATTCGGATGTGAGGCCCTTTCCATAGGAGAGGACTAAGTACTGTACTCTACTTGTACTGTAAACCTGGTCAAGAGCCTGTAGCTGGTGATGTCAGAGGCTTAGGAGAAAACCTACAACTGCCAGTCTGCTAAATGGACATGGTATCAAACTGCTTTCTAAATATTCACTTATATTCACAGATCAGTTCTGCTCTCAGCCCCCGTCAGAGAAGGTTCCTTTTTGCAATGGACGGTGGTGAACACAGAGACTTACGACTCATCAAAGTGCTGAGAGCAAGTGACTGTGGTATGCTTGGTCCTACACGAGATAACAATATCATCCCCAAAAGGCTCAGAGAACATCACGGAAGATGGGGCAAAAGAGTCTAAGAGTCAAAGGTTAAGAAAGAGTGATGAATGCAAAACATGTCCTGGTCATGGCGTGGCCACTGCACTCGTGAGCTCCCTGCACCTGTGGTTACCTGCATAAAGCTTGCACAGAGCTGAGCTAGTTGCCATTTCATCATGCTCAGGAGAGGTGCCAGTGAGGCCCCATCCCTCACGGAGGGACAATGGGTAGTTAGTGGGTGCTAGGGTGGAATAGTGGCATAGTCTGTAATGTAGCCACAGATAAGCTGCCTATGTTTCAGTGACTAACCATACATACACACTGATGCTCATATAAGCAATCTTAATTAGACTCAGTGGGAGGGGACACACACGCACACACATCCCAGGGGCCATGTTGAGAAGAAGAGGGAGGTAGGAAATAGATATGAAAGTGACCAAAGCTCAAGGTATGCATGTTCAAGTCACAGAACAACAAAGGCAGAAGGAACAGTCAGGCTTCTGAAAGCAGAGGCAATGCAGCAGGCACTGGACAGGAGTCTGAACCGCTGTTCCCAAGAACACATGTGAGATAGCTAAGCATTCACTGCCTTCTAGGTACCTTATCCCCCACAAAGTGTGACAGCTAAGAGCTCTAAATTATATTCTCTTCCACATCCATTCAGAATTCAATGTCAAACTTCTAACTTTGGACCTGCCCAGAAACGGGGTCTGTACAGAACCTTCTGGACAGAAAATCATCACCCACGTCTATTTGGACCTACAATTGTTCAAATACACAGAACTCTCATCACATACATATCACCAGTGCCTCAAGTCTACAGCTTATCTAAAATGAGTTAGAAAACTGTTCCCTCTTCTCCAGAGCTATTTGCCACCTCCCGGGGTGGGACAGGGTGCTAAACACACATGCCTGGTGTTCTAGCCAGCTCAGGCTGATTCCCACAAAACCCAACATTCCCTCATGCACACCTGCCTAGTCTGTGTGCTGTGGCTTCCCATCCTACCCTGCAAAGGCATTTAGTTCTGTGTGCAAGCAGCTCTTTCTCAATGCTAAGGGGCTGCTGGCAAACCAATAGGGGAGGTCACAGCATGCTTGGGAGATTGCCATAAAAGCTGACCTTAAGACTAACAAGATGTTTTTAGGGTGCAAATGAGAAAAGCTTAGCGCCTTATAGCCCTAGCTGAATGTCAGCTTTGCCCTGGCTGTTGAGAGCCTGCCCCTCTGAGATCTGAGAGCTGATAATCACTAGAAACAACTAACTGAGCCAGGAATGTGCTCTTATGTGAATCTCTGCCAAATCAGAACCTCGAACCCACTGCCTCATCTGCTGGGTCCCTGCCCTGGACACCTCCCTTAATCCATTCTGTGCCACCAGTTAAGAAAGGTAAGAGCAGCCCCATGCCCTCAGAGACCACAGAATTATTCAAACTAGTCAATTCTGAGCCTTCCCTACTTCAGTAGAAACTATGATGAAGGTTTTGTTCAGGGTGCCCTTCACCCTCACCTCCTAACGGACCAGGTGCTTCCCATGTTACAGCCAACCCTGTCCTGTTGAAAACTGTCTTTGCAACACTAACTGTCTCATCGCTGGTATCCCCACACCTCCCCATGCTGTACTCTACAGCAACAGGGAAGTCTGGGGAAGGAGAACACACAGCAACTTCATGCTTCCTCTTACCCCCACTTAAGCTTCATTTCTGCAACCTGCAAGAATGTCTGAGACTTTTACAAGGAGGTCTGTGGCTGCCTTGCTATGAGGAGAGCCAAGTCTATGAATTCTGTTCACTCTGTTGGCACCAATGGCCTCAGTACAACCTGATTCTGCCGCTCATCCAGCCACCTGCATACATAGCAATGTTTGCCTCCTCTGCCTGCTGCTGCTCTAAAATGCCAGCCTTGACTAGTTTCTTACCACTGTGCCTCTCTCCATGACAACACAGATAGGCTGACTTCCCTACCTGCAGTGTTAGCAAAAGGGCTTTTCAGTTCCACTGTAAGCAATGGTTTCTGTGGCTTTCTGAGCCAGTGTGAAGTACTTGTACACTTTTCCCAGGTTGCCTTTATTTTATCTGACACTAATTTAGTTTTGAATTATCTGAAGCACAAGGATGAGAAAGGGGAAAAAAATGTTGGGTTGGTCCTTACTCTTGAGAATGTTTTACAACGAACATAATTAATCTAACTGTTGCCCATGGAAGCACTTAGTGTTTCTTTATGGAGGAAAAAAAAAACAGGATGTATCAAACCATACTTCCACATCTGTCTGTCTGGTAAGTGTGAAGAAAAGGTTGCCAGCAAAATGTTTATGGGTTACCAGGGGCTTTGAAAGGAATCTGTTAGAGGTAGGACTTGTTTGTCCCACTTTTCTGAGAAATGATCTCAACTTAGCAAGAGACAATCTAGTTCCCAGAACCATGAACTAGATCTCAGACTATAGGGATAATCTCCTGTGTTCTGTGTAGAAGTATCACTTGTCAATAAAAAAGCTATTGGCCTATTAGCTGAGGCAGGAAATAAGAGGCAGGAGTTCTAGCAGGGAGAAAGGATTCTGGGATAGATCAGGCAGGACAAAGTTTGTCCGGATGGTGATGGAGATACTGAGAGAGCTAACCAACCACATGGTGGCCTAAGCATTTATTCATAATTAATTACATCTCAGAGTCCTTACTTCAGGAACTGGGGCACAGGTGGTAAAGCCTGTAGTTACATCAGACCCTGTAGAAATCAGGCCAGGATCCCGATCTAGGAATCACGGGACCACGATGTTCAGCTGGGAGTGACTGGAGTCTTTAATGGTAGAGACAGACAGCTCTCACTTCAGGAGACAGATGGACAACATCTGCAGTGACAAACTACAACACAATACCCGAGCAAATGGTAGAGGCAGGGAAAAACAAAGGTCTCCCTGGCACCTCTGTTATATTGCGGTGCCATGAGAATGGCTGACCAGCAAGGAAGACCAGCAGTACCCTTCATTCCTGCAAGGCTAGCCTGTGCTTTGCTGGTGGTTCTGGCTTCCTCTGCTCCAAACTCACATTCCTTCACAGAGGGGGCATCTTGGCCTCTGCTTCTAGGACCAAAACTAACACAAGAGAACAAAAGGAAGGTCAAAGAGCAAGTGGTAGGCAGGTGGGGATTTAGAACTTGCCAGAATCCCATTCTGCAGGTGAAGGAATGACACTGTGGCTGACAGGTGATATGAAGTCCCTGTCATGTGACATGATTCAGTTACTGAAGATTCCACTGGGTGACCTGGAAAATGTCCTGGTGATGGATGTGACAAGGAACAGAACAGACATCTGAAAACTTCAGAGGAGGGAACCATCCACAAAACAACCACACAGTCAGTGATGGCTAAGCTGTTCTAATGCTTCATGTAAAGTCAGCACCGGACTGAAAGCTATAAATGAACAGGACATGGGCAAGGATGAGACCCACAAACCCTTCTGGTGGATACCAAGTGATCCTCTTAGGACCTGTGCTTGGAGCACCGACACAACAGGAAACTGTGGGACAAGACCCACCTGTGGCGTTGGAGTTGGGAAAGCCTGCCAGTCAAGACAGAAGCAGCATGCTGCTCTGGGCCCCAGTCAAGAAAACTGGCATCCTGAAGACTCAGAGGGGACATATATGGTAGATGTATAAGATGCTGTTGAATCTAAACACTTTCAGCAGGTGCTGTATATATAGTCTTCCTCTGACTAGGGACAAACAGTGGCAAAACCCAGTCTCAGAAGGGCTGAGTCTAGTAAGAAAGACATCGATGAGCATCACACTGATCAGTCAGAATAAGGGGAGTTCTGTCAGCTGAGTTATCAATTGCAGTCAGGAGCAGTGCATGAGCTAGAGATTGTGGAAAATGTGATCAGGCCCAAGCAGAAGAACCTGAGAGCCCAAAGGAATCTCACAAGCAGTGAGGCCAGAACCCCCAGACCCCACAGTGTCTCCAAGAGCTGAAGGAGGGAGGTCCCAGCCTGGTGTTAGTGGTCACCGAGAAACCGATCTCAGCTCCAACAGGAACTGTGAAGGGAGACAGGAAAACTCAACAGCAGCTGCTAAGGGCAGTACCCAGCTTGTCTACTTTCCATGCAGAGAAAAGTAGTCAGAGTTTGAAGTAAGTACAGTTAACCAGAAAAGCAAATGTCTGGGTATCTTAAGGAGGTCATGATAAAGGCATACAAATTAACTCCACTCACACACACACATACACACACACACACACACACACACACACACACACACGGTAATATTCCATGATGCAAGAGACACGGAATACAAAGTTGATGAAAGTGTCAGCCTGAAGCAGCAGTCAGGCCCTGTGGATTCCTGCACAGCATCCCATCTGATCCTCTTTATGGGAGAGGAAGTATGAGACTTTTAAATACGATAGCTAAAAATTGACACTCCATTAGTGTCTTTCCAGAAGGATAAGGAAAACCAGATGATTTCATCAACTGGCAGTGTAGAGAGGGGTGGGAAATCACATCAAAGACTTCATGCTGTGACAAGAGAAGGGTTCAATCCTGGTGCTTCCAGCTTACTCCCAATACAAGAACTCAGTAGACAAGCTTTCAGCCTGCTATCTCAAATGCAGGTCAACCACAGGAGAACACATCACATGGACTTGAAAATGCTGGATGATACTCATCTTCAACGACATTAGCAACGGAGTACCCCAAAACCTACACATTTCTCTTATGTTTCTTAAATCCTCTTAAAATTAGACTTTAAAAATGTTTATATTTAGTATTTTGTTTGTCTATTCCTAAACGGTAAAGTAATATTAATCTTGGCAATATTACCTTTTAATAAAGTTATCTTTCCTGGGAATTAATGCTGACTGGTCCACACTGTATATAACTGTATGATCAAGCTTGCCAAAGACCATCTAAGATTGAAAGACAGATTTTTTTCAAATACTCCAAATAATAAAATAAGTTTGCAGGCTACAAGTAACTGTCAGTATGGGGAAAAACAGGCCTTGAATCAAGAACTATCAACACTGTAAATTTCGGTAGTTTAAATGATCTGTTTTCCTCATGTGGTTTGCTAGCCCCTCTGGTGATCTTGATTATTTCAATTTTATGTTACTCCTGTGATGTGTTACATGTCATGACAAGTACAGACATAAAAAACATCAAATTTGGATCATAATGGCTAGTAAATTTTAATATGATCCAAAAATTACAGGTTTTTTCCTAATGGTTTTACCAGCCATTACTGTCTCCTAAAGATTGCTGTCCTGCCTAACAACCAGCCCTATCTACATCAGTTCCTAGGAATGACCCTTTCCTAGTGATGCAGGACTTTAATAATACTTAATGAATTATAACAGTCCCCTCGTGTCCAAATGTGATGCTTGGCCAACAGGAGGCAGTGGGGCGATGGGGAATGGGACTGTGAGCCAACATCTCTGAAAAGAATCATATTGCCCACTGAACCCTCTGCAATGCTGACTGACTAATCGGAACCTCTCTGATAGTAGAGAGGTTGGAATATTGCAGGACCAGACCCTAACTACAGTTTATCTTGTACGTACAATATATTTCAGCCCCCAAAATAGCCATTCCTTGACCATTTCTGTGTCTGATCTACCATTCTGGAACTAACAGATGAAACATTTTGGAATATATTAACTTAACAAAACCCTAGTTTTCATCAATCAAAGACTAAAAATGCAGCCAATGGGATCTGAAGTCACAGCTGGGTGTCCCAGCTCTGTCGTAACCTGCTGTCCTACCTGTCTCCATGCTGTATTTGAAAAGTGTTTTGATTTATACCTTTCTTTGTTCTGTTACATTGCCATGTTGGATCATGCTATTTAAGATAACCTGAATCTGTGTTCCCCAGCCATGCTCATTCATGTTTCCCTCTAGAATAAACTACCTCTTATCCCTTGTGAGGTCAACTTCTTGTGTTTTTGTGGTGAGAGTTTCTTCCTGATAAAAACCCTCAAAGAAAAAAGAATACAGGGACCATAGCTCAAGAAATTAAGGCCACACCTGAAAACCCATGGCCAGCACTGGACCAAAAGGAGACAACGTCAAAGCCTTCCCCATTACAATCAGGAAGAAGACAGGGGTCCACTCTCTCCACTCTCATCCAAAAGCACTTAAAGCCTTTGCTATAGCAGTCAAGCAAGAGAAGGAAATGAAGGGTTAAAAACAGGACTGGAAAAAGTAAGACATCCATCCCTATTTATAGACAATGTGATGCTTTACATAAGAAGGCTCCATCCATTTGTAAAACCTGGCAGGGCTAAGGAGTCTGTCTCTTCTATTCCTCAAGTGTCGGTGACCTTTAGTCTGATTGCTGCATGCCAGGCAATTAAGAGTGTGGCATGTGGCAGAGCTAAATTAGGTGGCACAGACTGCATTATATACACTGAACTAAGTTATCCAGGCTGCAGATGTTGGCCTTCTAATTACATGAACTTGTAATTCACCTCAGCAGACAAGCGGTCCCAGCAGTATTGATCTTGTGGCCACACACAGTGACATGATGCTCAGTGGAGCCCACTCTGTCTTTTCACTTAAGGGCGAGCTTTTCATTTCCCAGGGCCAGGACTGGATCTACTTGCCAGGGTATTACAGTACCCTGGGTGGAAGCAAGTGCCTCCCAAGAGACAGCATCACTACTATCTCTGCCTTCCCACAGTCAAAGCAAGAGCTCAGCTTCCTGAATTCCGATTAGTCACGTGGTCCTCTGCAGCCAAGCTGCCTGAGCATATCTTCTCTGTTACACTTCAGAGAAATGCAAACTGAGGAGGCAGAGGAACAATGAAGATCTCACGGACCAAAGCACAGCACTGTGCTAAATGGTTACCTCTGCTGTCTGAGTTGTGGTTTGTTGGTTTGAGAATTAGAGGCATCCTGGAATCCATACACTTCCATTTTTTCTCCTCCCCTCTCTCCTTGAGAATCCCTCTCAATTTAACTCTCATTTGCCATGAATGGTCAACTCCAGCATATAAAAGAGATATACTGGTTTACATTTTTGCTGTTCATTTCTATCAGAGACTTTAAAATCACTGATGGATGAGCTGTCTGGACCCCACCTCCTCACACTGCCTTGCGCCAGGCAGTATGCACGAGCCTGAGATTCCTGTCTCACTCTCTTATGTATGTTCCACACATATGATCAGCTTTTGGCTGACCACTGTATATATGTGGTGGATATTCATGACACAATCTAAGCTTGCTCAGGCCAGGGGAATAATCCCAGGTCTCTGTGGGTCAGGATCCAGTATGGCTCCTTGTAATACAAATACTACCTGGTATCTAGAATGCACATTGAATTGCCAAGGAGACTCAGCGTAATGCTGTGTGGGCCATGCAATTTCTCCCAGGATGCAGGATCCTCTCCTTCTACTATGTGTAATCTGTTCTCCTTTCAAGCCCCAACACACGTGTGTGCATGTGTGTGTGTGTGTGCAAATGTGTGTGTATCTCAACTAAAATAAGATACACATGACTAGGTGTACTATAAAGAGGTATGTATGTTTTTGAATGATAACATTTAGAGAAATTATTTCTAAATTTTTATAATCAGTATAGGATAGACATCCCAGTGTAGATTTGCCGTCAGGTTCCAAGTCATTGAAATAAAAAAGACCCATATTTCAAACATCTGAATAATACTGCTGAGCTAAAGGTGACAAACAACCTCCACTTAAAGAACAATAGGTTAAAGGCTCTCAGATTAAATGAAGAAACTACCTGCTAAAAACATGCCAAGGGCTGTGCTGGTCAGCAGGCATGGCTAAAGAGATGTAACAGGAGAAGGAAGGAGGTCCTATCTGAGAAACACACATGGAATCCAAACCAGGGGGCAGAAATATCCCATCTCTCAAAATCAAAACAGCAGATACCAATCGAATATGGTCTTTTCCTTAAGAGGCCAAAAACTGACAGCCAAGCTGCACCTCCCACCCCTCCACCTGCAGTCATAAATGATAGGCTCCTTAGTGCAGTCACTACCATTATCCTAAAGGGTCCAGATGGTCAACAAATCTGCCTAGATCAGGCACGGCTGCTGGGAGCCCTGGCTCTGAATTCTGGACTTGTGCCACACTAACACCTGCCACTGCTTCTATAGGGGCTGAGGATTCCACTGGGGACGTGCAGCTGCCTTGAGGATTGATCTAGGATATCCACAGTGATCTAGTGGGGGAGTCATCCATCACTTCTGAAGTTGTTATGGCAACCACTAGGGTGGTCTTGATTCCTGCTTACCAGCTTACTCCTTTTGACTTGCTCAGCTGGCTTTTTTATACAACACAGGATGACCTGCCCAGGCCAGCATCAGACACAGTGAGCTGGGTCCTTCACATCATTACCAATCAAGACAAAAGCCCACAGGCTTGCCACAGGGCAGTCTGACGGGAACATTCTCTCAATTGAGGTTCCTTCTTCCAAAATGACTCAGCTTATGTCAGGTTGACGTAATGCTGCCCAGCACCATTCCTGACACCTTCCTTTGAGCCCTTCCTGCAGTGTCCCTCTGTAAGTGTCCCTGACACAGAGATTCAGCACTCCATGTATCTGTATCCACACTACAGGCACTTCAGGTTTCCTAACTATGGTCTGTGTCCAGCATACCCATATCTATGACAGCCAGGACAGGTAAGCACAATACACTGTACAGGCTGCATGGTAACACAGGACAGTAAGCCACAGACTGTGTGCATGAACCAACCCTTTAAGTCTACATAAGTACATCCATTCATCCTCATGGGGCCAGTTTCAACCCTCTGTTCCAAGCACAGCAGCTTGTGTAAACCCCAGGATAACCATGTTCTGATGGCTTTATCATCTGTTCAGGTCTACATAAGGGACAGGGTGGGCTGAGTTCCTTTCACTGAGAGCTGGTAACACCAGGAGCTACTGGCTTTGAAAATGCCAAGCAGACAGAGCATTGTGAGAGGGTGGCCAAGAGCAGCTATCAACACTAGCTGCTGACAGCTGCTAGGAGCTCAGACTGCTAAGGCTGCGAGCCAAGAGCCATTGACACGTGAAGCTCAAGGCTGGAACACTAAGAAGGCAGACTTTTCGTTTTCATGATTTCAACCCAATTTAAGCAAAGGAACAACGGCTGACTGATGACATTTAAACTTGTCTATTCTGCATTCAAGATGACATATGAACTCCTGTGCTATTCTACCCTGTCATACAGAGCATTCAGATGGAAAGGCACACTGCCAAATGCTTTTTAAACTATCTAAACATCTTTCTGAGGCTAGAAAATTGTCTTATTTCAAATGACTTAAGAATAATTCTAGAAAATCATGCAGAGACACTGGACAGGTCACATGACTATTCTAAAGAGTTGGGTCCAAAACTCAGATTTCCTTAACTCCATATTGAAAGCTTTCATGAAAATGAGTAAACACCTGGAAATCACTAAGCAGAAATCAATGCACATAATATATGACTGATAGTGATATATAATATAATCAAATGATACATGCTATACAAGTATATACACATACACACACAAATGGGCACACATGAGTAACACAAGCACACACAGGACACATGCACCCCACACACACACACACACACGGGCATACAATGTCTACTGGTATTCAGCATGAATTTGCATCTCCAGTCCTCTTGTTAGAAATGAATTACTAAGGTTCATCTTTAGCAGAGGTGTTCAGAGTTCATCAGTCACAGATGTTAGTGGGGAAGGGAGGGCCCCAAACACACACACACACACACACACACACACACACACACAGCACAAACAGACACAGGGCAGCCCCCTCCCAGAGCTGTTAGACCCTGCTTGTTTCAGAACTCTAGAAAACTGGGAAAGCACAGGCTATATGCTTTTGTGACTGAGTCCACAATTGGAAAGCAGCAGCCTGAAGCCTCATAAGTATCCTTTAGCAATAGAAGGGGGCAAGTCTCGTCGTGGAGAAAAGGACAGAAATCTCCAAAGATTTAAAAACCACTGTGCCATATTAACATTCAGCCATTTTGTCTTTTTTATTCTATACATCTCTTTCTGCAGAGTATGTTAAAAACTGCGCTGAATATAAAGCATATGTATGTATATATACTCATTCTTGTTTGTCGTTCTTTCCCCTACTTTAGAGACTGTAGGGTTAATTTCACTTCTTTCATCTTCCTTTCCTGGGTACTCTGACTTTCATTCCTGCTGCCTTAACAGAGAAGGAAGAGGTCCTATCTGAGAAACACACATGGAATCCAAACCAGGGGCAGAAATAATCCCATCTCTCAAAATCAAAACAGCAGATACCAATCGAATATGGTCTTTTCCTTAAGAGCCAAGAAACTGACAGCCAAGCTGCACCTCCCACCCCTCCACCTGCAGTCATAATGATAGGCTCCTTAGTGCAGTCACTACCATTATCCTAAAGGGGTCCAGATGGTCACAAATCTGCCTAGATCAGGCACGGCTGCTGGGGCCCTGGCTCTGAATTCTGGACTTGTGCCACACTAACACCTGCCACTGCTTCTATAGGGGCTGAGGATTCCACTGGGGACGTGCGTGTAGCTGCCTTGAGGATTGATCTAGGATATCCACAGTGATCTAGTGGAGGAGTCACCATCACTTCTGAAGTTGTTATGCAACCACTAGGGTGGTCTTGATTCCTGCTTACCAGCTTACTCCTTTTGACTTGCTCAGCTGGCTTTTTTATACAACACAGGATGACCTGCCCAGGGCCAGCATCAGACACGGTGAGCTGGGTCTTTCCACATCAATTACCAATCAAGACAAAAGCTCCACAGGCTTGCCACAGGGCAGTCTGACGGGAACATTCTCTCAATTGAGGTTCCCTCTTCCAAAATGACTACAGCTTATGTCAGGTTGACGTAATGCTGCCCAGCACCATTCCTGACACCTTCCTTTGAGCCCTTCCTGCAGTGTACCCTCTGTAAGTGTCCTGAACACAGAGATTCAGCACTCCATGTATCTGTATCCACACTACAGGCACTTCAGGTTTCCTAACTATGGTCTGTGTCCAGCATACCCATATCTATGACAGCCAGGACAGGTAAGCACAATACACTTGTACAGGCTGGCATGGTAACACAGGACAGTAAGCCACAGACTGTGTGCATGAACCCACCCTTTAAGTCTACATAAGTACATCCATTCATCCTCATGGGCCAGTTTCAACCCTCTGTTCCAAGCACAGCAGCTTGTGTAAACCCCAGGATAACCATGTTCTGATGGCTTTATCATCTGTTCAGGTCTACATAAGAGACCGGGTGGGCTGAGTTCCTTTCACTGAGAGCTGGTAACACCAGGAGCTACTGGCTTTGAAAATGCCAAGCAGACAGAGCGTTGTTGAGAGGGTGGCCAAGAGCAGCTATCAACACTAGCTGCTGACAGCTGCTAGGAGCTCAGACTGCTAAGGCTACGAGCCAAGAGCCAGTGACAAGTGAAGCTCAAGGCTGGAACACTAAGAAGGCAGACTTTTCGTTTTCATGATTTCAACCCAATTTAAGCAAAGGAACAACGGCTGACTGATGACATTTAAACTTGTCTATTCTGCATTCAAGATGACATATGAACTCCTGTGCTATTCTCACCCTGTCATACAGAGCATTCAGATGGAAAGGCACACTGCCATATGCTTTTTAAACTATCTAAACATCTTTCTGAGGCTAGAAAATTGTCTTATTTCAAATGACTTAAGAATAATTCTAGAAAATCATGCAGAGACACTGGACAGGTCACATGACTATTCTAAAGAGTTGGGTCCAAAACTCAGATTTCCTTAACTCCATATTGAAAGCTTTCATGAAAATGAGTAAACACTTGGAAATCACTAAGCAGAAATCAATGCACATAATATAGACTGATAGTGATATATAATATAATCAAATGATACATGCTATACAAGTATATACACATACACACACAAATGGGCACACATGAGTAACACAAGCACACATAGGACACATGCACACACACACACACACACACACACACACAGAGCATACAATGTCTACTGGTATTCAGCATGAATTTGCATCTCCAGTCCTCTTGTTAGAAATGAATTACTAAGGTTCATCTTTAGCAGGAGGTGTTCAGAGTTCATCAGTCACAGATGTTAGTGGGGAAGGGAGGAGCCCAAACACACACACACACACACAACACACACACACACACACACACACGCACAGAACAGACACAGGGCAGCCCCCTCCCAGAGCTGTTAGACCCTGCTTGTTTCAGAACTCTAGAAAACTGGGAAAGCACAGGCTATATGCTTTTGTGACTGAGTCCACAATTGGAAAGCAGCAGCCTGAAGCCTCAAAGTATCCTTTAGCAATAGAAGGGGGCAAGTCTCGGTCTGTGGAGAAAAGGACAGAAATCTCCAAAGACTTTAAAAACCACTGTGCCATATTAACATTCAGCCATTTTGTCTTTTTTATTCTATACATCTCTTTCTGCAGAGTATGTTAAAAACTGCGCTGAATATATAAGCA
Organism: Mastomys natalensis; assembly: GCA_021653895.1. Lineage (NCBI taxonomy): Eukaryota > Metazoa > Chordata > Mammalia > Rodentia > Muridae > Mastomys > Mastomys natalensis. Next base: position 280,239 of record JAJTUV010000607.1, on the reverse strand, counting down.
TATGTATGTATATATACTCATTCTTGTTTGTCGTTCTTTCCCCTACTTTAGAGACTGTAGGGTTAATTTCACTTCTTTCATCTTCCTTTCCTGAGTACTCTGACTTTCATTCCTGCTGCCTTGTCCTCACAGAATCGCCAGCCCACAGTGAACTTGTTCCTATCACTGACTCTGTTACTAATAGTTCCAGTATTAGCTGTAGGGCATTTGCAGACATCTTTAGTGAGTTTTGAAAGGACTTTTGGATTCCTGTTTTTGAAAGTGTTTCTTATATTGCTGATTTTGTGAGTCTTTATCAATTATTAATTCTATCACTGGATGAAATAATGAGCATTACTAGATGCATCCTAGATAAATGATCACAGAAATTCAAAATACTATGTTGCCTATTCTGTTAGTATTGCAGATCGTGCTGATCTCTAAGCACTATCCAGCTCCCTGGCTTCTGAATACACGGCGTTTAGCACCACATATTTCCCTTCTGCACTAATAAAAATCAAGTGCAGGAGATGACTGTTACCAGGAGGTCTCAGGATCTGACTGATGGTGCACAGCCAGAATGTTTCCTTCCATCACTGGGAGTCTTTCAATCAGCGGAAGATCCTTTGATTACATTTAGATACAGAATAGATGATCTGCTAGCTGGGAGCACCTGACAAGGAGTGGACACAGAAGAATTGGAAGAAAAAGTCCCACAACATGCCCAACAGTTTGACACTGTGACACAACACTGTCATATACAAAGGTCATGCTTGAGAAGCATATGGTTCAATTATGGGGTTGGGGGCAGAGGTAGTTCTACAGTTAAGCACCCACATGACTGCTCACAAACATTTGCCAGAAGATCTGACACCCTCTTCTGACCTCTGGGGGACTACATGCTCAGAGTACACATATATACACATGCAAGCTAACACCCATACACATAAAATAAAATCTTATTTTAAAAAAATCATATAGGGAAAATGAATAAACACTTTAATACGACATAAACTAGAGTCATATTATGTGCTTCACACAAAAATAAAATGAATATAGCCAGTCACAGTTTTTCTCTTTTAATATCCCAAAGCACTGACTAAACTCAAAGACCTTTAATTATTATCAATATATTAAAATACACTGATAGTAAATATTCAGAGCCATTAATATCTTTTATGCTATTCTATTTTCAATTACATTTCTAGATCATTCTGTTGCTGCACTTGAGGAGCCTTGAGGCTAAAAGACACTCCTACCAAGTAGGTTGACTTGTGGGCTGAAAGGCTTCAGCAGCATCGCCGCAGCAACTCAGGTGTCAGCAGGAACAGCAAGCAGGGTCAGAACTAAATGAAAAAATAAAGAAAATAATTAAATAACAGTAGCTGAAATGTTCTCAAGCCTTCACCTAAGCCTGAAATTCAAATTTTACAACTCAACAATTTCACCAAGGGAGCCCTAATCCCAGAACTATTACTTTTTTTTTTTAAATTAGCTTAAGGAAAGATCTAATGTAAGACTTAAGGTCTTATACAGCCCAGCTCCCTATTCAGGAATAAACTCTAGAAATAACTTGAAGAATTCATAGTTAATAAGAGCTGAAGGACAGGAAAATAGCCAGTTGTATTCTAAGCACTTTCAACTACATAGTTTGATTTGTTCACTCAACAGTAAGACATGTCTGCAGGTGCTGATGCTACCTTTCAGAATCAGTCCAATAATATTGATCATTCATGCAAGAACTGTTCATTTTTCCCAACAATATTTGTATTTAATTAGAATCCTGTTAATCATGCTATAGACATTTTTGATAGTGAGAAAAATGGAGATAAAGACAAACTATTCTGTTAGACCAAACACATAAAACTGGCAAGGAATGACTGCTCATGAAAGAATCAGGATGAGAAACACACAGGGGATGTTATTGCAAAATCAGAGCGTTTAAGACATGGAGAACAAAGCAGTTTAGAAGACAGACACACTCTGCCAAACTGCTTCTCAGCGGTCACCACGGCAGAGGTTAAACCTGGGAAAGGCAGTCCAGGCACAGGAATACCTGTGCAGGTTCTGAAACAAAGAAAAGCAGCATCAAGTCTTCCAAACAATTATCTGAACATGCCTGAGCTATACCAGTTCAAGTGACTTTGAGAATCAATGCAGTAAAGACAGCCATCCTTTTTAAAAAGCATCTTTAAAAGTCAGCTCCGTAGTTTCCTATTGATATTAAAGAGTAAAAGAGAAATGCAGGGGGTTGGCTCAGAGGTTAGGAATGCCTGCCTACTGCTCCTGCAGAAGGCCTGAGTTCAGTTCCCATCAGCCAGGACAGGTAGCTCACAACCACCTCTAACTCTAGCTTCAGGGGCTGATGATCTCTTCTGACCTCCATAGGGGACACATACTCACACACAAACACACAAGCATATATAGAACTGAAAAGAAAATAAACCTTTTTTTAAAAAAGGTATCCTTTTTTTAAAGTAATCTGTGTATGTTAACTTATTTACAAATGCAGAAAACTATCCTTGGGTTTAGGTTATCCAGGCTTCATTTCACCTGCCCTAGTCCAGCTGGTCTGACTTGATGGTTTTAAGAGGTCTGAATGAGCAATGCCACTTGGTCCCCAGCTGGTGGCCCTGTTTGGGGTGGATACAGTACCTTTAGGAAGTGGAACCTTGCTGTAGGAAGCACATCACATTGCTGGGGCTTTGAGGGTTCATGACCTCTCCCCACGTCCTATTTTCTCTGCTTGCTTCCCATGTAGAGTTGAGATACGATCTCTTGGCCTCCTGCACCTGCTCCTGCACCTGCACCTGCACCTGCACCTGCACCTGCACCTGCACCTGCACCTGCACCTGCACCTGCACACTGCACCTGCTCCTGCACCTGCACCTGCACCTGCACCTGCACCTGCACCTGCACCATGCCATGCCTTCTCCACCAGTAGAAACTCTATGCCTCTGGAACAGTACCAAAGAAATCTTTGTAGTGAGATTTTTAGTTTCTTTAAAAAAAAAAAAAATGTTATGTGAACATGTTTTTATTTAATCCCAGGTGTGGGATATGGGGCTGCTTCAGTTTGTCCATAGTCATTAACTGTAATTGTCTCGTGCTCTAGGAAGGAAGTGATTTTTGCCAACTGCAGGGAGTTTAATTCTGGGGACTCTGGAGACGGAATAAATGCCAGAGCTCTGAGAGGGACAGAGGTGCCCTGAATAAGAAAGAGGAAGAGGGAGAGAAGGAGGAGGAGGAAGAGAAGAAGAAAGAGAGGAGGGGAGGAGAAGGAAGAAGAGGAGGAAGAGGAAGAAGAGGAGGAGGAGGAAGGTGTCTATGGTGACTGCTGCTTCCCTCCTGCTGCTCCTGGTTACTGCTGTTGTGATTTGACGAGAAGAAATTGAAGATATCCTAACAACAAACATTGGACTTGCCCCCATGGAACCCAATGCCCTAATCAGCAGGAAGTAGTCTATTTTGCTGTCTGAAAGAGATCTATGCCTCCTTTCCCATCTAACTTTCTTTCCTCCCTAGTGTTAGGGGTTGAAAGGGATCAGGGTTGGAAGGGAGGTATAGGTATAAGAACCCAATGAAATAGCTCAAAAAAATACTCCAACACTCCTTATCTTACCAGTTGTAGCCTTGGCATTGCATCACAGCAGAATCATGGCTAAGCCACCAACAGGTAGGCTTCACTAGAGAGGTGTATGTTTAACTGGTTGTGCCCAGGAGCCAGGAAAGTGTCCAGTACACGCTAGTGTCAGTTACGCCTAGGAACTCTGCAGTCTGGGAGAATCTACAGAATCACTACTTTTACTGTTAGCTACCGTTTGGTAGATGCTACAGTCAGGACCAATTCTACAACCAACATCACACATGGGCCTAACTCAGTCTTCAAAGCCTGCAGACTCTCTACTGCAGGACAGAACTGAAGCAGCAGAAAGGATTGTCCAGGATCACACAAGACAAGCCAGTGCCAGACAGAGCACCGCTGTTACTAACTGATTGTGCGGTCTCTCTTCAGATATAAACAATCACAGTTTTCTTTCCTAAAAAGTTGCTAATGTCTCTAACACAGGTCAGAAACCAGAAGGTCTTTGAGAATGAGCTTGATTGTGTGAGTGGTCTAGACCATTACATGTGAAACACTGCACAGCTACCAAGAAGTGAAATCCTGGGGCTAACGAGATGGCTCAGTGGTTAAGAACACTGGTCACTCTTCCAGAGGACCTGGGTTTGAATCCCAGTCCCCACATGGCGCTCAGAACCATCTGGAACTCCAGCTCCAGAGGATCCAATGTCCTCTTCTGACTTCCATGGGAACTCTAAACTTGTGCCCCTTAGAAATTCTTTTTTTTACTCATTTTATGTATATGATGTCTTGCCTGCATGTATGCATTTCTCAGTGCACCAGAAGAAGCAAGTGAAGTTCCAGGTAGCCAGGACTTTATGGAGGTGGCAATGGTGTAAACCAGTACACAGCAGGGCCTGACATCTTAAGAGACACAGTGGATGGGTTATGGATTTAGACGCTGACTTTGAGCGTTATATAACTCAGACAACTGGTGGTGATACAATCCTAAGCCAGAAGAGGAAGATGTTTAAATGGAATAAAGCTGAGAGATGAAGGTCATGGTCAGAAGTGGATGAGAAGGACTGAGCTACCTCCCACACCATGGAGTCAGGGGAATACCCTAAGGCAGCCTGTCCATCTGAGCTCCTTGTCATGAGGGAAGTGCTCCAGAGAACAATGCTTCAGCTTCCCAGAGTGCTAGCCTGGGTGGCAAAATTCCAGCTAGTATGATGAAGAGACTTAATGTTTTATTTAATTTTAATTAGTGTTAATATAAGCAGTACTATGAATTGACTGGCCGCTGTGCCGAGCAGTACCATTCTATGGGTTCTAGCTCAGATAGGTGAACTGAAGATCCTATTACAAGAATCTAAGAAAGAGTTGGGCAGTGGTGGCGCACACCTTTAATCCCAGCACTTGGGAGGCAGTGGCAGGCAGATTTCTGAGTTCAAGGCCAGCCTGGTCTACAGAGTGAGTTCCAGGACACCAGGGATACACAGAGAAACCCTGTCTCGAAAAACAAACAAACAAACAAAAAAGAATCTAAGAAAGAAATACTATGAAGAATAGCATACAGACACTCAAGTATTTGCTGACTGTTGTAGTAATTATTTAATCTCAGTTGGGGGTTATTACTCTGCTTTTAATCATTCAATTCCCAGTAAAAAAAACATACGACTTTTATATTTATAATAAGCCTTTAATGCACCAGATATCTACCCTCTATCTTATTATATCTACTTCCTATCAATAACCATGAATTATAACTCACCATGTACCATCTGGGCCACCCTTAACTCCAACTGGCCAGTCCTCATGGCCATGTTTGCATGACTCACCTACCCCATGGCATCTTCTCTCTCCACATTCTTCTCTTTCCTCTTGGTCTCTCCTCAGACCCAAAGCCCGCACCAAAACCCAACCTCCCTCTCTTCTGCCCAGCTATAGGCTGTAGGATCTTTATTCAACTACTAGTTTTAAATTAAAGAGCAAGGTCACACAGCATAATTTGTGAACATGCAGACTCTCTTGTCCATGGGGGAACTAGGCCTTGGGGGGGGGGTCATATTTAACATTACAATACATAGCAAAAGACCAAACCCCTAAAGCTGATTCCAAGAACAAACAAATCAATAATTAAGGGAGTAGTCCTTTTGGAGTCACACCTATTTCTAAAATCCCCAGCAGGGATGTATTTACCCTTGGCCATTTGGATTCTGATTAACGGCCTCAACATGGCAGCATCAAAATGCTCTCAGGTGGTCTCCAGGTAATTGTTAAAATGTTGCTACCAAATAAAAATTGCTTTTAGTATATCATGAATCCATAGTGAGTCTCACCATAGGATAAATAACCACCTAGTTTTGTCGTTATTGCTTTCAAGGCTATTTCTAAATTCAGGAAGAGAGTGGCATTTCTTATGATAATGAACATGAGTTCAGGTGACCTCACACGCATTGTAGATCATTTGTGTCAACAGCAGTACAAATTACCTTCAGTTTGCATTTCTCAGTGCCCTGCATGGAAGACTCTGCACCAGGCTCAGGAAGTCTTTTCTACTGGCATCTTACAAAGTCAATGATAATAAAAAGCGTTTCCTGTTAATCTCACTTATTCATGACATTTAAAGTCAATATGAAACAAGGAGTCCTGGGATATGAAAAGGCTTCCTGTGAAAACAGACTGTGTCTGAACTTCTCCCTGTTAATCTGACTGTACTCCCCTAATCTGACTGCATTAAACCTGTTTACTATTTCGGTCCTTGACATGGCTCTTAAGCCTCTCAATTCTAGTTTCACAGAAGTCAGAAGCATCAAAGCTCACATGTGGTCCTTCCAGGTGCAGATGCTTGCTCGACTCATTTCCTCGTTCCACACCCTTCACAAGACCCAGCTTCCTTCTATGTCACTAGGCCATCAGCATCTCAACCATTCACAAATGCAACTCCACTTGCAACATTGGGCTAAGTCCTGAGATGTGGCCACTATTGGTGTCAGGAAAGCACAACTCATAAATCATGAATCATGACATTTTAGGGGATTGAGGATATAGCTCAGCACATGAAAGAGTAAAAGGAAGGACAGAAAGAGAGAGGGGAGGAAGGAGGGGAGAAAGGCAAGGAGGGGGAAGGGGAGGAGGGAGTGAGATTACAAAGCCTAGGTCTGGCACCAGTAGCAGCCTTTGTGTTTTCCCTATGGTCTTGGGGATTCATCGACTGCATGACATACCTGTATCTTTTACAGCAGAACATGTTTATCTGGTCTCATGACTCAATACAATATATAACAGAACTGTTAGGAAACAGTGGGGAGACACTGTTGAGTAGCAACAAAGACCCTTGCCCTTACACATCCTTCCTGAGCTGGCAGGGTATAAAGATAAGCATAAAGCAGGTGATGCAGGAGATGGCAACAGCAGAGGAAGTGGAGTAAGTCAAAATAAAATCCAGTGGCATCTATTAAACATAGCGCATATCACATCGTCAACTAGGATTAGCACTTCTGAAAATCCTTTTTAGAGTTATTTCATGCGTGTGTCTGCACCAGAATTGTGCCTGGTGCCCTTGTAGGTTAGTAGGGGATGTAGGGTCCCCTGGAAACTGGACGTGGGGGTGGCTGTGGTGGTAAGATATGAAGAAAGGAAAATCAATGCCTGACACAGTATGACTTTGCAGAACCTCAGGACTGGAACTTAAGTTTGACCAAGCTAATGGTGCCTGGTCAAAAATACTGAAAGGAAGATTGGCGGGCTATGGTTGTTCTGGACTGGACTGCAGTAGGCCTCCATAAGTCAGTCCTAACAAATGCTGTCATTCACCCTAGGTGCCGCTCCATCAAACTGAACCCTGCAATGGCCCAATTTTCAAAGGGGGAGGAGGAAGAGCAAATCAAAAGAAACACTAAGCCACCAATCAGAAGTCCAGTTAGCTGGGCTGGTGTGGTACCACAGATGACAGTGACTCTAAAGGAACTGGTCCATTCTGCATTCCATATTTCTGCATGTGAATCCAGGCATATCAGCACATAAGAACATTTACTTTGTCTTTATACAAGTCGTTGCCTGGTTACAGAATCACAAATAAAAGCCACCTTGAAACTACATGTGGTTGAATTCTGCCCCTTGGTTCTAGCCCTCCACTACATGTTACAAAGATTGCATCACCAGTTTGGAAATTGAGTGTTGGAGGGATGTACACAGACTGCTGAGGGAAACCTGGCAGCAGCTGCAGGCAGCTACACTGAAGATCCACCCTTTGGGATACAGAGCACAAGAGGAATGTGCTCTTAGATAAAGGCTCCACATCACCTTGCTACCACGATGCACATGCAGTGTGCTCCTGGCACATTACGTACAGGGCAGATGTGTCTCTCCAGGGCCACTCACACTTGGCATCAGCAGTGTCAGGTGTTGAGGATGTCCAGAGACACACCTCCTACTTAGTGAAGGCTCCACTCCTCTCCACATCTACAAGAACACTAGGAGGCAGAGTTACTGATTTGTAACCCCAGGCACTGAACACTGCTATCGGTAGTAAGGCTTCTTGGTACCTGGGGAAGTCTGAATCCTTGAAACATCAAATAAGTACTTCCTGCTCTAGCCAGTCTCTGCAATCAAGGTCTAGCACAGGCCTAAAGGTGCCCAGTGCTCTCTAGCCTTAGGAGAGATGCTGCCCTAAAGCCACACCACCACACAAGGTCTACAGAGAAGGCACACACCCTTCTGGGCAACAACACCAGTCTGCACCCTCAGTAAGTATCCACTTCCTTGGCACTGTCAGCACAAATGGGGTCCCTGTTCCCCAGCCCTGCAGCACTTGAACAGTGTTGTCCAGTTCTTGGGCACATTGTCTAACGCCTTCCAAGCAGGATGTCAACTGTTCAAGGGGGCCTTCAGCTCATCAGCACACATCTCCTCAGCTCTAGCAGGCTGGGACTAGCATTTCCTGTCCCTTTCTTACCAATGAGCAACCAGCAGTGACACTTAATCAAGAGCCCTGCTCCAACACCCTGGCAACACGCATCTCCTTTCTCTGTACCCACTGCATAGAAGGCCACTGTGCAGTGGGCACTTGAGCCAGTTTCAATCTTGAGTGGGTTTCTCCGCTCACTCAGAGTTTGTTCAGACCTAAGTCTCTCAAGAGACAAGGATGAGACTGGGAGAATCATTAAATGACTAAATGATAGAAAGAGCTAGCCTTGGCACACAACTGGGCATCAAACATTGCCACAGCCTACCCTGCAACCATGCCCCCAAACTGAAGACTGTAGACAAGCCACTGCACATGGATCCTAAGCCCAGGTGCCACCCAGAAAAGAGTTCATAGCAGCTTCCAATAACTGTTAGCCTAGAACAAAAAGCCATGTAAGCACACAGAAAAAGCTAAGACTTGAGATGGCTTCTGGAAAGTTCCAGCTTAGGTCTGCTATTCAGTGTGCTGAGCTCTTCATTAGCATTCCAAAAAAACTGGATCACTGGAAGGGGAAAAAATGGAGAAGTTGAAGATGGTCAGATACTCATAGCAAATATACTATTTTCAAAGGAAAACAGACTGTCCAGTTGTAAGGCATAACTACACAGGCCAGGCCAGTGTTTCCTTGTTATATTAATCTCCCTTGGTGGACAGACGTGGCACTAAAGTTCTCAGACTTTCCAGACTAACTCCACTCTTTTCCCCTCCCTCCCTTGTCTCGTCACTGTTTATCTCTCTAACACTTAATACACACACAATATCCAATCATTTGACAAATAAGTGACTTTTCTCAAATGCCTAACGGGTGAAAGGGGAGCTAATTTCTGATCCATTTGGGCAAGAGAGAGCTGGACCTGCCCTGGACTCAATGACCTTGAACTGAATCTGTGATTGCCACTTCCGAGAGTCACATGGGCTCAGGCTGAGAATGTGAGCCATGGGAGCAGCTGTTTCCAGGCCACCAAACAGTTAATGAGCCTCTCTGGGATGAGCACTGAAAGATAAAAATAAGAATAATTTGTTCAGGATAAAATAAGGCTTCCTACTTGAAGAAAGGTCGAAGACAAGAAGCACGTGGCAAGGCTGCTGAATGGCACCACTGAATAGCGATCGTGTGGACCAGCCCCAGCTGGCTTTGGTAAACAGATTTCTTGAGCCATACTCAGAGGCAGCCCAAGAAATGAGGATGAGATCGGCAGACAGGATGCAGCAGGAGACAGATGGGGTCCAGAGGGTGGACCCGAGGACAGGAGAGGCACAGTAAGGCCACAGATGCCTGATTGAGTCCTTTGTCCTACATCACAGATGCAATACAGCTTCCTCATTAAGCAATTCCCCCAACTCCAGAGTTTGTAAAAGTCTCCTTTGGAAAAGTGGAGCAGCGTGTCCTTGGCTGATCTTCTGGCACCCTTCCTGATGCCCTTGCTCCGTCAAAGACTGCAAACCGGTGGCTACCAGGAAATGCCCCTGTTCACATTAAAGCCTGAAACAGATCTGGGCTGAGTAGAAGCATCCTTGACTAAACGGGTTTGTATTTTCCTCTCCTTTAATGGTTGAATCTTTAAATGAGAATTCATCAGTGATTCAAAGAGATGCTAAAAATAGCCTGCTACAGAATGCAGAGTGAGGCCATCACACCATCTCACTCACTCTTCCTCTCCCCCACCCCAGTCTTCCTCAGCGTATCCTACAAGTGTGCTTCCTTTTCATTAGCCAAAATGTAAGGCATGTCAGATACAGTCAGATACACAAAAAAATAATGTTTCAAACCAATCATGTAGCTATTGCCAAAATCTCTGCAATGAATCTTACTTAAAAATGGTCTCCTAGCCAGGAATGGGAGGCAGAGGCAGAGGGATCTCTGTGAGTTCTAGGGCAGCCAGGACTGCACAGTGAAAGGGTCTGAAAACAAACAAAGAACAACGACACAAGTTTACTGGTGCACTCCCTCTATGACCTTCATTAAGCATTTCTGATTGCAAGAATACAATTCATTAACATATAATGAATGAATTAAAAGAAAGCCGCTATCCATTGGGCTCCGCACTGCAAAACATCTGAATCCAGAGGATCACTGACAAGGATTTCACATAAATCATCTTATTTGATCCACAACACTGAGACCAGCAAGGTAAGAATTATTTTTTTAAAAAACTTTATGTATCCTCTTACCCTCTTGCTCTCCTGATCTCTTGCCTCTAGCTTCCCTCTGTCCCCTTGCCCCTCCCCGCTTCCCTTCTCCCTCTCTCCATGTGGTCATGGAGACCTCTACTCCTCTACTGCGCTCTCTCTCTCTCTCTCTCTCTCTCTCTCTCTCGCCTCTACTATCCTCCTGGCTCCCCTCCCCATGCCCTGAATAAACTCTATTCTATGATAACAAAAAAAAAAAAAAATGTATGTATAAGTGTGTGTGCACCTATGTAAACATCTGCCATATGTATATGGACCTGTGGAAGTAAACACCAGATCCCCTGGAGAGGGAGTTACAAGCAACTGTGTGCCTCTAGTCATGAGGGCTGAGATGCAAATTCTGACCTTCTAGAAGCACGCTTGCTGTTCTTAGCCACTGAGCCATTTTTCCATGCTTACAAATTGCTTTTATATATTCAACAAATTAGAGCCTGAGCTATAGAGAGAAAAATACAGACTTAAAAGCCATACATCAAGGATGGGGAATATATAGCTTGGTGGTAGATAGAACCCTACATGAAGGGGGCATGGAAGCATGCTCAACCACAAAAGCGACCTGGCTCTGAATCCCATTCTCATCCTCAGGACCACATCACCCAGAAGGAGCACCCCTCCCAATAACTGCAAAGAACTCCGAACGTGGGATATGCAACACAAACTGCCTTCTATTACTCTTCCTTCAAAGTGCATACTAAAAGTAAATGCAGTCAAACTTGATTCCTCAATACTCCATGGGTGCCAGAATCCGCATCTTGAATTATGAGCCCAACCCCACTGTCTGACCTTCCCTCCCTTTAGTCTCTATGGGGAGCTGCTGAACCTTCTGTTGTTGGCCAGAAAGAGGCTGGTTTTTGTTGTTGTTGTTGTTTTAATTGCTGATAGCTGGAATTCTGCATTGCCACGGCTGTTTGGGTAGGAAGACAAATGTAACAACAGCCCTAATAGCTATCATCGCCTACTTAAGATGCTCATCTCTGTTTCAAACTCCTGCCTCCAAACAGGGTAGAGATGCCCTAAACTAAAATATGTCCAGCATCCCCCCTCCCAACATTGAGAGCTAAGTCTCAGCCTGGTCATGGGATTAGCAGTTAGTACCACTAGATGTGTGGACTCTTAAGTTTTGACCAAGGAAAATAATAAGTATTACATAAATGAGTGACCCAAAATACTTATGAAACCTGCACTAGTATTAAATGAAAGCAGAAAGCCTGAGGAACATTATGGGAGGATTTATTTTTTCCATTATTACCATGACAATTTCTACTATTCTAGAACCAGACTATATTTATGGCTAGTTGTAACACTAAATCTGATACAAAGATTCTGTGTATAAATTCCCTGAGGAAAAAGTATAATCATGGCTATCGTAACAAATATGTCTATGAACTTCTACCCAATAGAAGTTGTTCAAATGAGCCCGGCTGCTTTAGCATACAGCTCCACCCACTCTCCCAAGCCTCTGGTCTGTCCATATAAAGCAGTCAGAGCCACTGCCATAAGGGATTATGGCCACAGCAACAGGAAAGTAAGTTCTTAGTAGAACCGTAACCAGTGAGTGAGTCCTGAGCATGATGTGAGAAGGGGTGAGTCCTGAGCGGATGTGAGGAGGGGTGAGCCCCAGTCAATGTGTATTACTGACAAGGATCAGCACCTCAGACTCATGGGAACTGGCAAAGTCTCCCTCTGGTCTCTGTATACATGTTAGCAGTGCATGTAAAACCAGTGACCACAGCTTCTTCCTCCAGACAACTGCAACCTGAGATTCAGCTACGAAGACCTCCTATGGCAGCAGGCTAACTCCTCCCAGTGGCACTGAGGTTCCGGGTTGTTGCATTGTGGAGTTGTTGCTGTTCCATCAGAGTTAGCACAGCCCAAGGAGCCCAGCTTTTCTGGAAGCATGTCTGTGTGTCTGTACTTTCTTCATTCCCTGTTACCCTAGGCATTGTTTCCAGGGCCAAGCTGTGCAGAGGCAGCAATGGTGCTTTGAGTGTTTAGACTTCAAATAAATTTATTAATAATAAATAAATATAATAAACCTCTCAAAACTAAGTGAAATATAGGGGCTGGAGATAGCTCTGAGGTTAAGAGGCTCAATTCTCAGCATCTACTTGACAACTTACAACTCCAGTTCCACAGGATCCAGAACCCTCTTCTGGCAACTGTGTGTACTACATGTACATGGTATACATACATACATACATGCAAGCAAAACACCTGTACATTTAAAATAAAAACAATCAAATCTCAAAAAAAAAAAAAAGAACTAAATGAAAACAAACCAATTATGAAACTAACAAAATGTGTGTGTGTGTGTGTGTTGTATATATATATATATCAAATGAACAGCATTAATGATGGCACCATGAAATGAAATAAACATTATACACACAATGGAACATTTACAATAAAACACTGACAGCAATACATGCTGCTGAGAATCCACAAACAACACTCACTCTTCTGGTGTGAGTAGAAACAGCACAGTTACTCTAGGAAATAATTCGGTTGGGTCACACAAAGCCAAATAGTCACTTACTGCTCAGTTTTGTAAGGTTGTTCATCCCAGAGAAATGAAAATTTGTAATCACACAAAAACCTTACGTGAAGGTTCAGTTTCAGCTTTACTGCTAAATAGCTTTACTGCTATTTGGGTGGGCAGTGGACAAGCCATATAATGACATACTAGCCAGCAACTGTGTACACACACACACACACACACATATTATATATATAATATATAATGATATAATACCTCAATAAACCTGAAGGATGTTTTGTTTCATCTTAAAGGGAAAGCTAAAAAGAAAACATATTTGAGACTGGAGATACGGCTCAGCAGCTAATATATTGTACTAATTATGAAGAGATGTCATCACTGGAGAACCTTGGCAAAAACTAGATGGGATAGTGTAAATGTATTGTGTGTGTGTAGGGGAATTTTCTGTGAGAATATAATTACCGTAAAATAAAAATGTTGCTGTTTTTGTTTTTCAGAAGAAGGTAAAATAAGACATTTTCTGGTCAACCAAAACTGAGCAGACCCAGAGTATAAATGAAAACCACTGAACATCTGCGCAGGAAGGCAGACACAGCAAGTCAAGATCTCTGACACCATGAGTTCCCAGAGATATTCACTAGTTCAATGAACACTGCTAGACAGCTCCTCCACAGGGTTTCCATGGTAGTGGAATCACAGATAGGGACAGTCAATGGATCTGGCAACATTCTGCACGACCATCAGCAAAGGGCTCAGGGAAGGATTTGTGGGACTCGTAAGGTATCCTGGTTCTTGCTGGGCATGGGCCTAGAACCAACCAGGGAAGTTCAGATCGCCACGTCCCCAGAACCCAGGGTCTGAAAAGCAGTCTAATCTCCATGGTCTCTACATATTCAGTCACGTAGGCCATTACAGCCCCTCCCAAAGTGCACAGGTAGAGGGTTGACTACAGGCCTCAGGCCCTAGAGATTTACATACTAATGAAGGCCAGAGGGCAGAGCCAATTAAACCCCCCCAGAATTCCCCCTTTCTCCCTCCCTACTTAACTCAGTCTGCCCTGACTTTGGGGGGTTACATCCAATCCATCCACCATCTGCCATGACAATAAACCCTTTTGGAACCAAGGACTTCCTTGTATCATGGGGCCGTTGTGTCACCGAAGCTTCCAGCCTTTGGAACCTTAGACTTTCTCCTATTGTGGCCCGCCGCGTGGAAGTCTCCAGGCAGCCTCCCCGCTGCGGCCTTGACCCACAAGGATTCACGGTGGAGTACAGAAAACAAGTTTGTCTTGGGGAGGAGGTCTTTATCGAACAGAATCCAGGATAAATGTAGTCAATAGTGAACAGCAATGTTCATGTACAGAACCATGGATGTATAAAGAAGACAGATGAGGGACATGCAGTAGGGAAGAGAGCAACATCCCTAAGGGATGACAGAAAGGGCAGGCAGACAGCACAGGGCCTCTTCTGGGCCAAAGGTTCAAATGTCACTCTACAAGCAACTGGGAGGGTTTAAGGAGAGTGAGGGGGTAGGTGAAAGGAGGTAGCTTGGCAGTGTGCGTGATATACCCCAAAACCAAGACAGGTAATAACACAACAGTCTAGGTGAGCCACGGTCACAGCCTGAGCCAAAGCAGCATCACAAGCTCAGTGGCAGGGCAATAGCAGGACAAGCTGCCATACTGAAATGCCTAACACAAATATCTTAGGGGATGAGCTGCTAATCTGGGCCTGGCAGCTGAAGTGACTCCATCCTTACAGGTGGATGTGGCAAGCTTCCTTCTAAGACCACAGCCTCAGACCCAGAAGCACAGGATAGGATGGGGTGGAAAACAGGATAAGGCTATAACCCTCAAAGGCCCACCCTACAGACCCATGTCCACCAGCCAGGCCCACCAACCAAAGCTTCCATAACCTCCCCAAACGGTGCTGCCTGCTGGGGACAGATGTCCAAACACATGTGGCTATGGGGGACAGTTCAGATTCAAACCATAATCAATTTCGTCTACAAGCTAGTTAAGGATAAAAGGGAGGATGGAGTGAAAGTCATCTATAATTCCACTCGGGTGCTCAAAAGATTTTGCAGTTTACCTCAGAAGGGTTTCAGAGGTAGGAAAGGCATTTTGATAGAAAACTAAAACTTACACTTTGGGAGACAGTTTTCAGAGCAGGAGAATGTCCTGCTATCTACAAAATGCAGAGCTGGAGCTGGGAGCCGATGCTGCAAATCAACAGACTTGGGTGCAATCAAAGGTCTAGACAAAACCAGCAGTAGATGAGCTCGCTGAAGGGTTGAATGCAAGATGAGAAGAAAACAGCATGGGTGATCAAAGGTGGAGCTCCTTTCTGACTCCCACTTAACAAGGCACAATTCATTACATTCTGCCATTGGTGTAGGCAGGGTCTTAACTCATTCAAATCATTACAATCGACATGTTTTTCTGTTAATAAACTCAGATATAACCAAGCCAAAGAATTAAGACAAATTATACCAGATCTATAAATGTTATGCAATATTTATATACTTTGTAAGCTTTGAGAAGATTTACATTTATACAATTCTCTTTACTACTAGAATTGTTTATTAGCATAAGATATACATAACAGTGTATTTCATGATGATATTTTCATGCACCTTGGATATTCAGTCATCCTGACACCAAGTTTGTTTGTCTCACTCTGCTGCTTCTGTCCAGCCTGAGCATCCCCCACCCCGCGGTTTTCTGGTCTTTCTTTTGCTCCCAATAGGTTAATCTCCATCCCATACGAAAGTCTTAGCAACTGTGTCAGAAGAAAACACTCTTCCAGTAACTGACAGGAACCACCCAACCCACCTCCTTCCCTCTCCACCCTCGGGGGGGGTGGGTGGGGGGGTTGTGCGCACATCTGTCTGTCTGTCTATCTGTCTGTCTTCATTCTACTTAAACCTTCTGCAGCTCTTGCCACCTACAGGCAGCAACCTCCTGAGGACTTAGATTTCAATGCAGCCTCCCCTAGAATGTTCTTCCCCAACCCCCATCCCACTTCCTTCACAACACTGCTTAAATATTACCTGCTCTGACCTCACTCCTATGAAAACCACCATCCCAGGTCTCCTTCCTCTCTCAGGAAAACTTTCCTCTCCCTCTGTTGCCTCCTGTGAGTTTCTGCTCTGCAGTGCGTGCAAACTTAGCCTGCACACCTCTTCTGCCTGATTCTCCCATGGGACTTCCGCTCTGACTGCTGAGCAGAGTGGGGCGGGAACTTGTTAATATTTTGATCAGTCACGTATTGCCGGTGTCCAACGAAGGCTGTGGCAGAGCAGCAACTCACTAATGAGTTGCTTAAAAATAAAGTGGAAAGCATATCTGGCATTTCATTCTATTTTATAAGAAGCTAGAGAATTGCCTTAAGAGAGCACAGCTGGTCACAGCCAATCCTCATCTCTGCAGTTTTGTCTGTAGCTCCTACAGTGGCTGGCCAGATATATGCAGGGGCAAAGCCACACTCTACTGAGCATACACTGGCAAAGCTAGTCTAAGGAATCATAGAGGTAATCCTCTTTATTTTTACCATTCAACAACACCCCAAAGAACAAGACACAAATGTGACGCCATAGCAAGCCAAATCTACCATAGTAGGGCCTCAATGCTTGTCCACACAAGTCACATTCTGCAGCACACAATAGTCCCTTTCTTCTGAGCTCTATTTGTTGTGAAATTTGACTTTGATCAATCAAAACATTTCCCAAGAGAACACCCTGGTCAGGAACCATGTGGTGGTTTAAACAAGCGTGTCCCCCATAAGCTCTTGTATCCTGGTTCCCAGCTGGTGGCACTCTTTGGGGAGGATTAGAGGGAGTGGCCTTGCTGGAGGAAGAAGTATGTCACTATGTGGGAGGGGTTTTGGTTTGCCCTCCCTTGTTTCAAAGCAGGTAGCTGTCAATCCTCAGATTAACCACGAATAGCACTAAAGTTCCCAATGGAACAAATAAGCTGCCTCTATGCTACTTTCCCAAACCAGAATCTTAGTATTGCTCACCGATCTAGCCAGACAAGGCCAGAAGAAACCAAGTAACCATATACCTAACAGGCTATGTCTAATTGTGCCTACAAGCCTAGCACTTCAGACATGGGGGCAGGAGGAGCAGGAGGCCAGCAGTTTCAGGGCAGCTGGGCTATAAGACTACAAGGCACACTATCTCAAAAACAAAAAAAGTCAATACCTGTTGAACATGGTGGTATACACCTGAATTCCAGTCAGGACTGCTAGATGAGATCTTGTCTCAATAACTAATTAAATTAAATATACACCTACTGATTATTTGGAAAATAGATATTTAAGAAACAGTCCAGCCTCATGCAATATAAGGAAATGGAAACCAGAGGGACACAATGGGCAAGTTTGGTTTTATATTGCTGTAACACATGCTCTGATCAATAAAAACATACAATGCCATCAAGAGCCCCTCCCTCAGCCTTCACTATAAACATTTGAAGGGTCACTAAACTGATCCTTCTTACCCTTCAGGACTAGTTTGTGTGTGTGTGTGTGTGTCTGTGTGTCTGTGTGTATCACTGCTATGCACATATAATATAATATATTAATATTATAATAATATATATTTTAAACTCCTTCCTCTCATCTTGCTAATTTCAATAATGATCACATATATCAGTCCGTCTGATTATCAATTTACTCCCATTTGTGAACATCACTTGTAATTTTTCAATGGATTGTCTAGTGTGGCCAACCAACTTTGAAACCTCTACTTTGGAATATTATCATGAATGGAATAATATATTATAGTTAAAATTTAAGAAAAAAATTTTTTAAGTCCTATAGCAATTTTAAGAAATCCTCAAAATAATTTTCCAAAAGGGACAAAAAAAAAAACCAACAACAACTCATTTTAAAAAGGTCATTTCAATTAACAGACACAGCCATTCACCAGCAGATGAAGGTCAATTTTCTCGCCTCATTTGCTCCATTGTTTTCAAATCTTTCACAGAATCCCATGAGGCCCTGATTTGATCTGCCTTGATTTGGTCTACAGTTTGGTTTTTGCAAACAACTACAGCCTTGATTGTCTTCAGTAAACCAACCATTTGGTTGGCAGCTCTTAGAAGGAGACAGGAGTTTATTCCAACCATAGATGCCAACCACTGTGTGAAAAGAATTCAAGCCTTCCTTTCTATTGCAGATGCCCAATCATGTTACATACTTCAGATATGAGGGCTTCCTTCACCTTAAAGTGAACACAGGTGTGAAAGGCTAAGGGGACTTTACTGAAGCAGACACAGGAGAGACGATGTTCTGCTTAAAGCAAGCACATGAAAGACACATGATGAAAGATTCTGTGCTAACAGCATGCGTACATTGGTCCACTTTGCATTGCATAGTTGAGCTGCATTGGTCATGACTCCATAGAGAAAGGATCCAAAAAACTTCTGGTGATGTGCTGCCGTTTCTTCTGCAGGTTAGGGCTGATTGGATGCACATGCACATGGAGGACACTGGATGTTTGGAGGGTATAAATAGGACTCCACAGAATGTCAGAAAGAGAACATGGCTTGCTGGTACAGTGTAACTAACACTCGGGAGTCTCTTGTCGTCGCTGATCTTTGCTTCTCTGAGAGGCAGAGCTGAGAACTTCTCCTGGTGTTCCTGCTGGTCCCTCCTGCTGACTCAAGCCAAGGCTGAGGTCTGGCTGTCTCTGCTAGGTGTGTCACCACTGTTGCTAACCAACTCTAGCAATCTGGACTGCTGGTGTATCCATGAAGTGTTTGTGAGTGGAAAGAGCTACTACTTCCTGCTAGCCTGTGAGCTGAACTACTGATTTCCAGATAACACAGACAGGAGGTTCTCCAAAGAACCTTTCTAAACAGGTCCACCCCACCCCCCTTCTTTTCCACTACCTTTCTGTTTCACCATAGCTTTCCTTGCTCTGGCTAATACAGTACACCTTTTATTGTTGTGCTCTATAATGTCTTAATATATGACAGGAAGTGTTTTCTGTTCTCTGTAACTTTAATTTTTTCAAATCCTACTTTTAATGATGGTTCTTAAATGCTTTAACCTCCCTTGTAGCCCACCACCTACTAGTAGTGGTGCTCAACCTATTAGCAAATACTTCATGAATATACCAGCAGTCTAGTTCAGTAGTGTAGGGATAGCAAACACAAATCAACAGTGGTGGACAACTTAATAGAAACACCCAGGCCTCCACCAAATCAACATGAGTCAGCAGGAGCAACAAGGACCAGCAGGGCCAGGAGAAGTTCTCTGCCATGCCTCTTTCAACAAAGTGAAGATTAAGAAGATGTGAAACCAACAGTTCCTTACAAAGCTAGCTATGTAAATAAGCCCTTTCACGGGCCTTTAAGTCCTATTACATACCTCCAAACATCACATATCCTCCAGGGTCTTACCTCACCATGTAAGCACATTGAGTCCGTTTTAACAAAACTCCAAGGAAGTCTATATCAGCGAACATCATTCTGCCAATTGGCCTGAGTCCACAAAAGTGGCAAGAAGCCACCAAAACACCAAAAGAGTTTTAGTATGTTTCTTTCTATAAAGTCACCATAAGCAAAGTTCAACAACACAATGTAAGGCGAACCAATGCATACATGTCTTTCATCACATGTACTTTTGCATGCTTGCTTTAGTAAAACATCCTTTCACCTATGTCTGCTTCAACAAAACATTTCTTCACATGTCTACTTTAACAAAACATCCTTTCACCTATGTCTGCTTCATCAAAACGTTCCTTCACATGTCTGCTTTAGGAAAACATCCTTTCACCTATATCCACTTCAGGAAAACACTCCTTCACATGTATGCCCCCCCCCCCAAAAAAAAACACCATTGGACACAAATGACTTTCCAAAGAAACCATAAGTTTCCACTTCAAAGTTTAAAGTATTTATTTTTTAAAGTTAGGACAGGTTCTTCTAATCATTTTATTTTATCATTTTATGTGTATGGGTACCATGTGGATGCAGTGCCCAGAGAGGCCAGAAACAGGGTGCCAGATCCCCTGGGAATGGAGTTTACAGACGTTTATAAACTGCCATGTCAGCGCTGAGAATGGAACCCAGGTCCTCTGCAAGAACAGCCACTGCTCTTAATTACTGAGCCCTCTGCAGCCCTGTTAATCTCCTCATTCTGATACAGAGTCCCAACAAGTGTGACATTGAGTCCTCATTGATACAGAGTCCCAACAAGTGTGATATTGAGCTGAGAGCACACAGAACTGTTTGACGCCCTTCTGGAAGTTGCTATGAGCCTATATCATCGTTTCAAAATAAAAAGTTATTTTTAAAATTAATTGTAATAAGTTATGCCTGGTAATGCAGGCCACAAATGCCGGCTACTTGAGAGGCTGAAGCAGGAGGGTCCCAAGTTCAAGGCCAGCCTAGGAAATTTAATGAGACTTTGTCTCAAAATAAAACATTTAAAATAGGAGTTGAGGGGGCCAGCAAAATGGCTTGGTAAGTGTTTGGTACATAAACCTGTCAGCCTGAGTTCAATTCCTGGATCCAGATCTCACAGTGAAAGGGGAAAACCAACTCCTTAAAGTTGTCATCTGACCTATACACATACACACACATCACATGCACGTGCACACACACATACACACACACACGCACACACACGAAAAACTAATACAAGGGTTAACATTAGCAGCATAAAGCTCCGCATGACTTGAAGCCAGAAGAGTCGTGTTCCCAAACCTGTCTGCACACTGGAATCAGCTGATTGTCCATCAAAACTTGAGAACCTATGCAGCACTCCAGGGCATCCCAATTCAGAGACTAGATTCCAGAACTTAGGGTTTTGGAAATTCCAAAGGTAAATCATTCCCGTAAGAAGCAGTATCTTTTAGATTCATGTTTCAGGACCAACGTATGGTACTAAACCTCAACAGATGCTAATAACAGAAGGTGCACTGGATAGTTTTACATCAATGTGACACAGCTAAAGTCATTTGAGATGATGGAATCTCAACTGAGAAAATGCCTTCATAAGATCAGTCTGTGGACAACCTATAAGCATGTTCTTAACTGATGATGTTGGAGGCCTCCTTGGCTACAGGGACCCTCTTGTATATAGTCTCCATTTTTGTAATAAGCTAAATTCTAAGAAACAGCTGAATTTCCAGAAATGGCTTCTGTTCCTAGGTGCCCTGTATGAACTTAAACAACATCTTACCCTATGCTTTGTTGGTCAGCACCCAGTTTGAACTGAAACCCACCAGCTGCTAAAGAGGCTCTGATTGGCTGATCTCGATCCAGGCCAAGTTATCAAGAAAGCTATCTGAGGTACCTGACAGATAATAACCCACTTAAGGTGCAGGACTGGTTGGAAACATACAAGGTATGCATGTACCCGATTGGTTTCCTCTACCCTTGCCTCCACCTGTCCTAATTTGTTGGGTTTTGCTCTGAAAGGTTGCTCTGTCCTTCCCCCACTCCCATCCCTGGCTGACACAGTTTATATCTAGAACACAGCCATCTCCCTAATGTATCAGCTTTTTGAATAAAGAAACTTTTGTTGGCTCGAACTTGGTTTTTATGGTGGATTATTCCCAAGTTTCTCAGACCCAACAGTGATTGGAGGAGGGCCATTGTAGGTGGTGCCATCCCTGGCGGTTCTGGGTTAAGAAAGCAGGCTGAGCAAGCCAGAAAGCAGCATCCCTCCATGCCCTCTGCATCAGCTCCTGCATTCAGGTTCCTGTCCTATTTGAGTTCCTGTCCTGACTTCCTTCAATGATGAACAGTAATATGGAAGTATGAGCCAAATAAATCCTTTTCTTTTCAACTTGCTTTTTGATCATGGTGCTCTGTCACAACAATGGAAACCCTGACTAAGACAGAGAGAGGAGGGAGGAAAAACAGAATGCTTTGAATCAATAAATTAAGTAAATAAAATTATAGTAAGCCAAATATTAAATGTGATACCCATAGGCATCGAAGAGAGTCAAATGACAATTTAATGAAGATCATTGAGGAGACAGTTTTAGAAAAGAAAGAAGAAGGGAGTTCTGTTTAAATGAGATAATGATCTATGACAAGTCAGAGAGAATAAACCTAAGGCACAGGGAAAGAGTCAAATGTTAGGTGTAACTAGAAATACCATATTTTCATGATACACATATATAAAACTTGAAGTAAAAAATTCAAAACATCCAAATCTTTAAATGATACTTGAACACAACTTTCTGAAAACAAAGGACATGAAATGACTGTTTAAAGAGTCAAATAGGAGTGCTAAGAGCAGACAACGTCAAAATGTACCCTGGTAAGCTATAAACTCCAAATCTAGTGAGCTACATGTGCAGAGCACAGGAGACATCCTCAGGGCCCACAGAGAGGAAGACGAAAGGGTAGAGAATGAAGGCTGGAGTCAGAATTAACAAAGCACTATGGAAGTAGAAAATCATTTTCAAAACAAACTTAAGGAAAACAAATGAAACTAAAGATAGCCAGCAGAGCTTCCTTCAGGTACCAAAGCTGTTTAAATATAGATGCATACATCTGAACAAGCAGGGACTCAGAGTGCGTACACATTATTCCTCCTGGGGGTTCAAACCATGCTTCTAAAGCCCAGGTTCATCACTTGGACCACAGACACAATCAATTATTTCAATAATATGTTCTCAGTTGTCCCCCAAATGGTACACAACTAATACCATTCTAGATACGGCAGCAAAAAGTGCTCCTTATGTTCAACAGATGCATCAGAGCTGGAAGGCTCTCTAGCTGAGGGGTTGCCAAAGCAACTGAACTGAAAGAACAAAGAAGTCAGCATTTTGTGTACTGAGTTGAAGAATGAAAAATTCTTGGGGTCCTGGATAGAAAAACAACAGGTATGGAGCTGAAGAGATGGCTCAGTGGTTAAAAGCACTGGCTGCTCTTCATGAGAACCCAGGTTGGGTTCCCAGCACCCACATGGCAGCCATAGCTATCCATATTCCACCATCAGGGAAGCCGATGTCCTTTTATGGCCTCCACTGGTACTGAATGCAGGTAATGTACATACATATGTGCATCAAACACCTATTAGACACACACACACATACACGTGCCGAAACTAAACCTCCTATTCCCTAACTATGGAGAATACAACCAAGAAATTGAGAGGAACGTGTCAAGAGAGGAGACCACAGTAAGGTCACTGTTACCATGTATGTAATAGATAAAAACAAGGAAATGCTATTCTAAATGGGCAGGTTAAAGTGAGCATGGCATTAAGGTGTTTCTAGGGTTGTTATTTCAAAGGTAATCATTACAATAATAAAGTATTTCCTGACATCAAAAGACTTTGATCAATGAAACAAACCTAACAACGAATGACTATGTAAATAAAGTGAAATAAAATATATACATAATTATAAGTGACAGAACTGAAAACATAGTTAACAGCAATTAATGTAAATGATCCTAACTAGCCTACTGAATGAAAAGTTATTTTCAAATTGTTTAGAGCAAAGCATAATTATTTTGACTATAGGAGTCATGCTTAAGATGCAGAACAATTACTGCATAGATACAAAATGCAAATGCATACTCAAAAAGGTTAAAGAGTGGGCAAAAATTTATTAGGCAAATGGAAATATGTTTTAATAACATCAGATAAAATAAAAATCGAGACAAAACTATTGAAATAGATAATGACTTAGAGACTGAAAGGTATGCTTCCAGTGAATGAAAAGTTAATCATATCTATATACCAAATAACATGTAAAAAAGAAAAACATGAGAAATAGCAACACCACCACATCAAGGGCTCATACCAGGAATGTAACAATGTTTCACTATTGTCAACTGCAGCAAAATAATTGTCAAACTAATAAGTCAAATGAAAAGAATTATATGGTTATCTCCAGAGTAGGTGAAGAAGCTTTTGATAGAATTCAACACTTCCCACCCCAATCCAACAAAAATAAAATCTCTTGAGGAAGCTGGAGAGATTAGCTCAAGCAGTTAAGAGTGTGTACTGCACTTCCAGAGGACCTGTGTTCGATTCCCAGCACTCACATTGGGTAGCTCATTCATACCCCACTATAACTCCAGATCCAGAGGATTTGGTGCCCTCTTCTGGCCTCAACAGGAACCTGCATCCATATGCACATACCCCAAACACACACACACACACATATACACAATTTTAAAGAAATTAAGTCTCTTGAGCAAATAGGAATAGATGAATTCTTTCTTGATGTGACTTTAGTCAAACATGAGACAAAAATGAAAGGAAGCACACATGCTCACTCACACAAATATGCTCACACACTAGTATACTCAATTGCTAACCATGCCCTAAATGAATGCTCAGAGCACTAAGCATTTTCCAGGTTTTCCTCTTTCCTAATGTACATGTTTATGGCTAAGAATGTTTCTCTGGGTATAATTTTAGCTCCAAGTCCTTACATACAGTATTTTTATATTAAATCTAATCAAAATATTTCTAATACTTGGTAATTCCTATCAAACATTTTCTCTGACCATGGGTTACTTAGTAAATAATTTTCTGGATACATTTGGCTACTAATTTTTGTTTAATTTAAAGAACAGCATTCTGTTTCATTTGAATCTCCCAGCATCTGCTGAGATTTTCTGTTGTCCCAACAAGCTGGGAGCTTGTATGACTGTCCCTGTGAAGAATGTGTATTCACAGCCGTTAAGAGCAACATCTGGACATGTCAGAGAATAATTGTGGCATTCAAATTCTTACTAAATGTAGTTCCAGCCATTGTGGAGAATATGTTTATTTAAAAAAAAATTCTACAATTTGTGGATTTAACTTCTTTATTTCATTTTAAACCTAAACTAGAAAAAAAAAAAAAGTGTTCCTAATGATATAGATACCCTGTTACAGGGAAACAGAAAGTAAAGGACCTCTTCTGCAATTATTTGAAATTCACATTTTTTTCCAGTTGATCATTATCCAAATGGCTTAATGTCACCTACCTGGAAAAAAAAGTAATTTCTTTAGGCATCTTCCCAAGTTTAATTGGGTCATATCCATAACTCCAGGGAGCCTGGCAATTTGTTTAATTACACAGAGGTGCGTTTTGCAACTAATTCATACTGCTGGGTACATATGAAAATAGCAGTTCTCCACAATATGCTCTCGACAAATTACTGACTTTTTATAGCTCTGAGATACTATTTTTCCCAAGTCAAAATTATCTTGGCCCCCTGTTCTTTGCAAAGAAAGCAAATATCACTCCTCCCTTCAGCATCCACTGCACCATCCTACTGGGCTGAGACGAGGGTACATGGCACTCACTCCCTCACATGGTCCAGACACCACTGGCACAGCCACTGATCTAAAACCCAAACCACCTGTGTCCTGGAAGAACCTCTCAAAATCCAGCTGAGTGCCTGTTTTCACATTTGGGAAAAACACTTGTGCAAAACCAGTCCTTCCAAGAACTGCAGATTGTGGGTACAGAAGTATGCTTGATTAGCACCCTCTACGGCCATTTGCTTCTCCACCTATGCTTCTCCACCTACAGCAGCACATTGCAGGGATCCCTGCCCTTTTCAATCACACCATCAGATCCTTGAGGAAAGTCATCTAGACAGCCACAGAACCTAGCGATGCCTGGCATACACACACCTGCCTCTACTGCTCCCCCTACAATCTGTCCCCTGAATAGAAGTTGCAGGAATCCATCACAAATGACACCAATTCCTTCCCTGTTCAAAACCTTGTAAAAAAAAAAAAAACAAAAAAAAAAACAAACCTCCTACTTTGGGCTGGAGAGGTGACTCAGCAATTAAGAGCACTGATCTTCCAGAAGTCCTGAGTTCAATTCCCAGCAACCATATGGTGGCTCACAACCATCTATAATGGGATCCGATGGCTCTTCTGGTATGTATGCAGACAGAGACAATGTACTCACATACATGAAATAAATAAATCTAAAAAAAACCATAAATAAATAAAACCAAACAAACAAAACACCCAACCCTCCCACTTCAGGATACAAAGTATCATCTCAGCCCACTGGGCCATGGACCACCCTCCCGGCAGCTGCAATTAATTCACACCCCTGGACACAGTATCTCCAGACATCTCAGACATCTCGGAAACAGTTGAAGTCCACATCTATCTTAGTTAGCTCTTTCCCAAACTGTCTAGCTGGCTGGCTCCCTCCTTCCTTTTCATTCACCCCTTGGCTTAAACCTCACAGAAGTCTTCCCTGGCCACTGCAGGAAAAGCAGTAGCTTGGGTACTCTCTGCACTCACTGCTTCTCTTCCTTAGAGCATCCCTACTATCTGTATTTACAAGTTGCCTATTATCTCTCCCACCAGTGAGTAGAGCACAGTTGATCCTCTGAACTGGGGGGCGGGGCACAAGTGTTTTGGCTGTAAAGGGCCAGACACTGAACATTCCATTCTTTGCAGGTGATACACTTTCCATTGCCACCACTGACTTCTACCTAGCTGTCCTAAGGCAGTCCCACGCCACCCAGAAACCCATGTACCAACACAACCTTCATAACAATCCGGGTTTAACTCCCAGGATGCAGCTTACCAACTGTCCTAATTTGCTTTTTATTGCTGCAATGAAACATTCCAACCAAAAGCAACTTGGGGAGGAAATGATTTATTTTAATCCCCTTATACTCTCAACCACAGTCCATCATGGAGGAAGTCAGGGCAGGAACCTGGAGGCAGGAACTGAAGCAGACGTCTTTGAGAAACACTGCTTACTGCCTTGCTCCTATGAAGGGGAGGCCTCTCCCATAGTAGTCTAGGCCTCCCATGTCAGTCATTAATCAAGAAAATGTCCCGCAACTTTCAGGCTAACCTGAAAGAGGCAATTTTTCAGTTGACATTCCCTTTTCCCACATAACTTTGGCTTTTGTCAAGTTGACAAAAACCAAAAAACCTAATGGACATCCCAATCTCTGCTGTAGTACCAAGTGAGCACCACACTCTGAATGAATGAGACATCCCTCCTTGGTCTCTAAAGCTGCCTTTAGAAGCTGAGAAACAGTAACACAGATCCTATAAGCATCTTACACACCCATTTGAAGGGCAGCTTGAAGGATATGCAATGTGAAATCAAGCTTTTTTTTTTTTTTTTTTTGGAAACTGGTATGATCTTTACAAATGATGCACACTACAGCATAAAGCTGAGCTTTGTTCCCTTCACTAAAGCCACCAGGATGCAAACTCTCACTTTTAGTTAGCCCTGGGCAAGTGCTGGTGATGTTGTCTCCTCTCTGGGGGTTCCTAGCTACACTGCGTCTTCTAGTCTGTACCAGGTTAATGGAAGCTGCATGCTAGCACAGCCAGCAATTTGAGAGGTGCTATGTGCTATGCTCTTAAATCTCTCTGTAGGCTGTCACCTTTCCCCTGCCACCAGCTAAACCACCCAAGATCCCAGTTCCTGCAGAAAGTGTGTAAAGAGACCCACCACCAGGGCATCCACACAGAAGCCCACTAGAAACGCCAGCTGTGCCAGCCACACAAGTCTCCCCTCACAGACTTCTCCCACCGAGTCACTGGCTTCTTGCAGTTACTGACGCTGTTAACTCTACCATCTAAAATGCTGGTCAAGGAGACTTAACCATACCAGAGGGGCAGGTCTTAGTGCTTCACTCTCAGTTCCCAAAGATTAATGATTCTCAGAATTCACATTTTAGCTTTTTATTGTTACGAGTACTCCTTATGAGCTAACTCAGATCTTCATTTAATAGAAGACAAACGATAAGTCTCTACCGATTATGGCCAATAAAACCAATAGCATCTCAGACAACCCACTTGAACACAACTTGTAACTTTCACTTTTCTGCAACCAGACCCAAGTTCTTCATCCAAAAAGAGAAAGCATTCTAAGTATATTAAAACGCAGAGTAAGATGGTTTGTCTGAATTAAGTCCG
Source organism: Mastomys natalensis (assembly GCA_021653895.1). Taxonomy (NCBI): domain Eukaryota; kingdom Metazoa; phylum Chordata; class Mammalia; order Rodentia; family Muridae; genus Mastomys; species Mastomys natalensis. The sequence goes on along the minus strand of JAJTUV010000607.1, from coordinate 252,151 downwards.
ACGGCGATCATTAGAACCAAAGAGCCAAAGAATAAAAACAATAAACTTCTGAATGCCTACTGTTGGAACAAAGTAATGAATAATTTTGTTGGAACAAAATAATGAATATACTGAGAGTGTGGCAGCTGCCTGGCTGTCCTCACTGCATTACTGCCTGTCCTAGCTGGCTTTTTGCTGCTGTGATAAATGCACAACCAAAAGCAACTTGGTGAGGTGCTTGCAGGTTTATTCATCTTACAGGTTATAGTCTATCACTGAGGGAAGCCGAGGGAGAAACTTGAAGCAGGAACTAAAGCAAAAACCAAATTAGAATGCTATGCTACTCCCAGGCTTGCTCCCGGGCTCATGCTCAGCTACCTTTCACTAGCCCTCCTGCCTAGGGATGGCACCGCCCACAGTGGGCTGGGCCCTCCTATATTAGTAATCGAAAAATCCTTCCACAGGCCAGTCTGATGGAGGTGATTCCTCAGCTGAGGTTTCCTCTGCCCAAGTGACTCTAGGTTGTGTGAAGTTGACAGCTGAAGCTAACTATAACAATGTGTCAACCCTATGCAATTCTTCCATGTTTTATCCTTACCTCATGGGGCAGGGAGAGCTTTTGCTGTTCTTTGTGTATGTGTTTGCTTTGAGGAATTAGAGAAAGAACTGGACAGAGAAGTCATAAAAATCTAAGTACCGCTCAGGTATGGATTTATCATTATCACTGACAAACCTTGAAACTGCTATAAACTGCAATTTCAACTCTGAAACAAAAGTAATATTTTAATAAGCAGAATGCTTCAAAGAATGGTTCAACTGAAGTGAAGTCTTGAGAAACAGTGTTGCACTGTATAATTAAAACCAGATGTCCCCCCCCACCCCACCCCCCCCGAACCTGTTCCCTTTTCCTGGGGCAGACCCTTAGCTGGTCTGCTCCTGTGGAAACACCGATCCTGAGACATCCTAGAGGGACCGACTGCATCCAGAACAGAGGGTAAGACACGTTGCCCACCATGCCACGCCCCAGAATTACAACTGGGACTCAGGAGGGGGTTAAGGAACGAGCAGGCACCCAAACCCCGCCCCTCCGGAATACCACCTCCCTTCTGCCCGGAACCTGTTCCCTTTGCCTGGGGCAAACCCTTAGCTGGTCTGCTCCTATGGAAACACCGATCCTGAGACATCCTAGAGGGTCCTACTGCATTCAGAGCAGAGGAACCTGGTCCCTTTGCCTGGGGCAGACCCTAAGCTGGTCTGCTCCTATGGAAACACCTGATCCTGAGACAACCTAGAGGACCTACTGCATCCAGAGCAGAGGAATACCACCTCCCTTCCGCTCGGAGCCTGGTCTTTTTGCCTGGGGCAGACCCTTAGCTAGTCTGCTCCCGTGGAGACACCTGATCCTTAGACAACCTTGAGGACCTACTGCATCCAGAGCAGAGGAGGACCTACTGTATCCAGAGCAGAGGAAGCTTAGGATCACAGGAACACAGGGACATCTGGAATCTGGGGAGATCTGACACAAGCAAGATAACTGGAAAGATAGACTCCAGTCAGACACAGCGAGCACAGGTAACACTAGAGTCAACCAGATGGCGAAAGGCAAGCGCAAGAACACAAGCAACAGAAACCAAAGTTACCTGACATCATCAGAACCCAGTTCTCCTACCATAGCAAGCCCTGGATACCACATCACACAGGAAAAACAGGATTCAAAATTAAAATCACTTCTCATGATGATGATAGAGGATTTTAAGAAGGACATAAGTAACTCCCTCAAAGAAATACAGGAGAACACAGGTAAACAGGTAGAAGTCTCAAAGAGGAAACACAAAAATCCTTTAAAGAATTGAAAGAGAACACAGGTAAACAGGTAAAAGCCCTTAAAGAGGAAACACAAAAATCCTTTAAAGAATTGCAAGAGAACACAACCAAACAGGGGAAGGAATTGAACAAAACCATCCAGGATCTAAAAATGGAAATAGAAACAATAAAGAAATCTCAAAGGGAGACTACTCTGGAGATAGAAAACGTAGGAAAGAGATCAGGAGTCATAGACGCAAGCATCACCAACAGAATACAAGAGATAGAAGAGAGAATCTCATTCGTAGAAGATACCATGGAAAACATTGACACAACAGTCAAAGAAAATGCAAAATGCAAAAAAGCTCCTAACCCAGAACATCCAGGAAATCCAAGACACAATGAGAAGACCAAACCTAAGGATAATAGGCATAGATGAGAGTGAAGATTCCCAATTTAAAGGGCCAGTAAATATCTTCAACAAAATTATACAGGAAAATTTCCCCAACCTAAAGAACGAGATGCTCATAAACATACAAGAAGCCTACAGAACACCAAACAGACTAGACTAGAAAAGAAATACCCCCAGACACATAATAATCAAAACACCAAATGCACAAAACAAAGAAAAAATACTAAAAGCAGTAAGGGAAAAAGGTCAAGTAACATATAAAGGCAGACAGATAAGAATTACACCAGACTTTTCACCAGAGACTATAAAAGCCAGAAGATCCTGGTTTGATATCATACAGACCCTAAGGGAAAACAAATGCCAGCCCAGACTGCTGTACCCAGCAAAACTCTCAATCACTATAGATGGAGAAACCAAGATATTCCATGACAAAACCAAATTTGCACAATATCTTCCCAAAAACCCAGCACTTCAAAGGACAATTGATGGAAAACACCAACACAAGGAAACTACAACCCAGAAAAAGCACGGAAATAATCTTCCAACAATCCCAAAAAAGGTAGCTACACAAACATAATTCCACCTCTAATAACAAAAATAATAGGAAACAACAATCATTTTTCCTTAATATCTCTTAACATCAATGGACACAACTCTCCAATAAAAAGACATAGACTATCAGACTGGATACATAAACAGGACCCAGAATTTTGCTGCATACAAGAAAGCACCTCAGTGACAAAAACAGACACTACCTCAGAGTAAAAGGCTGGAAAACAATTTTCCAAGCAAATGGTCCCAAGAAACAAGCTGGAGTAGCCATTCTAATATCAAATAAAATCGACTTTCAACCAAAAGTAATCAAGAAAGATAAGGAAGGACATTCATACTCATCAAAGGAAAAATCTACCAAAATAAACTCTCTATTCTGAACATCTACGCTCCAAATGCAAGGGCACCCACATACATAAAAGAAACTTTACTAAAGCTCAAAGCACACATTGCACCTCACACAATAATAGTGGGGGATTTTAACACCCCGCTCTCTCCAATGGACAGCTCATGGAAACAGAAACTAAACAAGACACATTGAAATTAACAGAGGTTATGAACCAAATAGATTTAACAGATATCTATAGAACATTTCATCCTAAAGTAAAAGAATATACCTTTTTCTCAGCACCTCATGGTACCTTCTCCAAAATAGACCATATAATTGGTCACAAAACAGTCCTCAACAGATACAAAAAGATTGAAATAATCCCTTGCATTCTATCAGATCACCACGGATTAAGGCTGGTCTTTGATAAGGACAGAACCAAGGGAAAACCCACATGCATGTGGAAACTGAACAATGCTCTACTCAATGATGACTTTGTCAAGGAAGAAATACAGAAAGAAATTAAAGACTTTTTAGAATTTAACGAAAATGAGGAAACATCATACCAGAACTTGTGGGACTCCATGAAAGCAGTGCTAAGAGGAAAACTCATAGCTCTAAGTGTCCACAAAAAAAAATTGGAGAGAGCACACATTAATAACTTGACAGCACACCTGAAAGCTCTAGAACAAAAAGAAGCAATTACACCCAAGAGGAGTAGGCGTCAGGAAATAATCAAACTCAGGGCTGAAATCAACCGAGTAGAAACAGAAAGAACTATACAAAACATCAACAAAACCAGGAGTTGGTTCTTTGAGAAAATCAACAAGATAGATGAACCCTTAGCCAGATTAACCAGAGGGCACAGAGACAGTATCCAAATTAATAAAATCAGATCTGAAAAGGGAGACATAACAACAGAAACCGAGGAAATTCAAAAAAATCATCAGATCCTACTACAAAGGCCTATACTCAACAAAACTGGAAAATCTGGATGAAATGGACAATTTTCTAGACAGAAACCAGGTACCAAAGTTAAATGAGGAGCAAATAAACCATCTAAACAGTCCCATAACCCCTAAAGAAATAGCAGCAGTCATTAAAAGTCTCCCACCAAAAAAAGCCCAGGACCAGAAGGTTTTAATGCAGAATTCTATCAGGCCTTCAAGGAAGACCTAATATCAATTCTCTTCAAACTATTCCACAAAATAGAAACAGAAGGAACACTACCCAATTTGTTCTATGAAGCTACAATCACACTCATACCTAAACCTCACAAAGACCCAACAAAGAAAGAGAACTTCAGACCAATCTCTCTTATGAATATCAATGCAAAAATACTCAATAAAATTCTAGCAAACCGAATCCAAGAACACATCAAAACAATCATCCATCATGATCAAGTGGGCTTTATCCCAGGAATGCAGGGATGGCTCAATATTCGGAAATCCATCAATGTAATCCACTATATAAACAAACTCAAAGAAAAAAACCACATGATCATCTCACTAGATGCTGAGAAAGCATTTGACAAAACTTAACATCTCTTCATGGTAAAAGTCTTGGAAAGAACAAGAATTCAAGGACCATACCTAAACATAGTGAAAGCAATATACAGCAAGCCAGTAGCCAACATCAAACTAAATGGAGAGAAACTTGAAGCATTCCCACTAAGATCAGGGACTAGACAAGGCTGCCCACTCTCTCCCTACCTATTCAATATAGTACTGGAAGTCCTAGCCAGAGCAATTAGACAACAAAAGGAAGTCAAAGGAATACAAATAGGAAAGGAAGAAGTCAAAATATCACTATTCACAGATGATATGATAGTATACTTAAGTGACCCCAGAACCTCCACCAGAGAACTCCTAAACCTGATAGACAACTTCAGCAAGGTGGCAGGTTATAAAATCAACTCAAACAAATCAGTAACCTTCCTCTACGTGAAAGATAAACAGGCTGAAAAAGAAATTAGGGAAATGACACCCTTCACAATAGTCACAAATAATATAAAATACCTCAGGGTGAACCTAACCAAGCAGGTGAAAGATCTGTATGACAAGAACTTCAAGTCTCTGAAGAAAGAAATTGAAGAAGATCTCAGGAAATGGAAAGATCTCCCATGCTCATGGATCGGCAGGATTAATATAGTAAAAATGGCCATTTTGCCAAAAACAATCTACAGATTCAATGCAATCCCCATTAAAATACCAACTCAATTCTTTACAGAGCTAGAAAGAGAAATTCTCAAATTTATTTGGAATAACAAAAAACCCAGGATAGCGAAAACCATTCTCAACAATAAAAGAACTTCTGGAGGAATCACCATCCCTGACCTCAAGCTGTACTACAGAGCCAACAGTGATAAAAACTGCATGGTATTGGTACAGAGAAGGCAGGAAGATCAGTGGAATAGAGTTGAAGACCCAGAAATGAACCCACACACCTATGGTCATTTGATCTTTGACAAAGGAGCTAAAACCATCCAGTGGAACAAGGACAGCATTTTCAACAAATGGTGCTGGTTCAACTGGAGGACAACATGCAGAAGAATGCAAATCGATCCATTCTTATCTCCGTGTATGAAGCTCAAATCCAAGTGGATAAAGGACCTTCACATAAAACCAGACACACTGAAACTAATAGAAGAGAAGGTGGGGAAGACCCTCGAACACCTAGGCACAGAGGAAAAGTTCCTGAACAGAACACCAATGGCTTGTGCTCTAAGATCAAGAATTGACAAATGGGACTTCATAAAATTGCAAAGTTTCTGTAAGGCAAAGGACACTGTCAATAGGACAAAACGGCAACCAACAGATTGGCAAAAAATCTTTACCAATCCCACATCTGACAGAGGACTAATATCCAATATATACAAAGAACTCAAGAAATTAGGCTCTAGACAACCAAATAACGCTATTAAAAAATGGGGTATGGAGCTAAACAAAGAATTCTCAACTGAGGAAATATGAATGGCCGAGAAGCACCTAAAGAAATGTTCAGCATCCCTAGTCATCAGGGAAATGCAAATCAAAACAACCCTGAGATTCCACCTTACACCAGTCAGAATGGCTAAGATCAAAAACTCAGGTGACAGTAGATGCTGGCGAGGATGTGGAGAAAGAGGAACACTCCTCCATTGTTGGTGGGATTGCAAGATGGTGCAACCAATATGGAAAACAGTCTGGCGGTTCCTTAGAAAATTGGACATATCACTACCTGAGGACCCAGCTATACCACTCCTGGGCATATACCCAGAAGATGCTCTAACACATAACAAGGACATATGCTCCACTATGTTCATAGCAGCTTTATTTATAATAGCCAGAAACTAGAAAGAACCCAGATGCCCTTCAACAGAGGAATGGATACAAAAAATGTGGTACATTTACACAATGGAATATTACTCAGCTATTAAAAACAATGAATTCGATAAATTCTTATATAAATGGATGGAACTAGAAAATATCATCCTGAGTGAGGTAACCCAATCACAAAAGAACATACATGGTATTCACTCACTGATTATTGGATTTTAGCCAGAAGCTTGAAACACCCAAGATTCAACTCACAGACCACATAAAGCTCATGAAGAATGAAGACCAAGTTGGTGGGGGGGGGGGGCTATATTCCCTCTTAGAAGAAGTAACAAAATACTCAAGGGAGCAAATATGGATGCAAAGTGCAGGACAGAAACTGAAGGAGGGGCCCTCTGCAGACCATTCCACCTGGGTATCCATTCCATCTGCAGTCACCAAAGGTAGATGCTGACTGGGTGTCAGGAGGTGCATGCTGACAGGAGCCTAACATAACTGTCTCCTTAGAGGTCTGCAAGAGTCTGACATATTCAGAGGCAGATGCTCACAGCTAACCATTAAACTGATCATGGGGTTCCCAACAGAGAAGATAGAGTGAAGACTGAAGGAGTCATAAGGGTATGGGACCCCATGTGGAGAGCAACAATACCAACCAACCACAGCCCCCAGGGTCTAAACCACCAGCCTGGGAGCGCTTAGGGAGGGACCCATGGCTCCAGCTATATATGCAAGGGAGCTATATATAAGTGGGAAAAGAGATCCTTGGTCCCATGAAGGCTGGACATCGTGGGGGGTGGTATTCAGGGTGGGGAGGTGAGGTACTGGGGAGGGTGGGTGTGGGTACACCATCATAGAGGCAGGAGGAGGGGGGAAGGGATAGGGAGTTCCTGGGAGGGAGGGGGAAAGGGGATAAGGGGAAAACATCTGAAATGTAAATAAAAGTTCCAATAAAAAAAAAAAAAAAACTAGATGTCCAATGATAGGGAATTGGGGGTGGTGGTGAGGCGCTCTGTGCTTCTAGTTGGTGGTGCTATTGAGGCAGGGGAGTAGGGCCAAGAATGAAGTCCCTGCCTCACACAAAGACTGCAAAATTAACATTCAAGAAAAATGTGCTGGCAAAGAAGAAGACAGACACTAGACCCAGTGATGCCAGTAAGTAACAGACTCTGCATGCATGACATGGGCTCCACAAATCAGTCAGAAAGCCATGAAGTACAATAGAACCACCGGATCCTGGGCACACCCTTTGATGGGCAAGTCTCTCTCTCCCTGCTCAGATCTATGTCCTACTGTCTCCTTTCCTAAGATACCTCTAGTTTTATTATTATCAGACATGTGCCTCTGCCCAATTTCCTTTCCCATTCAGAGACACAAAACCTGGAAACCCCACAGCAGCAATGTCCAGAACTCCATTGCTGTGGGAAACTCAGGGTCCTTTATGAAGCTTCTCAGTATCATAGATGAGAGAATTTAACAGCGACACAGAAGGAGACTGGAAGTCAATCTTATGAGAGCTGGCTTAGAGAGAAAGAGAGCCAGGTTTGCTGTTGTTTTGGTTTTGGTTTTGGGAGCTTTGGGGGTTGGTTGGTTGGTTGTTGGTTTGTTTGTTTGTTTGTTTGTTTTTAAGTGAAGGGGTCAGAGAAGCAGAAAAAGACAGTAGATAAAGAGGGAAAGAAAAAGACACACTGTGAATTCTAGTTCAGAAAAGCAGGAAGGCTTAGCAGTGAGATCTATAAACAACTGAAATAGGAAAGGGCTTCTGGGTATAAAAATCAGCATCTCAGGGGCAGTTAGCCGGCCCCATAAGTAAAGGTGTTAGTTACTACCAAGCCTGACAAACTGTTTTCAATTCCAGGACCCACATGGTGGAAAGAACTCGGGTAAGCTGTCCTCTGATCTACACACACACACACACACACACACACACACACCCCAAGTCACACACATACACACAGACCCACAGAAACAGTCAACCACACATAACAAAATAAAACATACAAAAATCAAAACTTTGTAAGCTTTGATATATGACAGAAAATTCCCTACTATGAAACTTGGTTTCATGCAAAAAAATTATTATAAATATAATTATTATAAAAAAGATTAACCTGTGGCTGTGTATATGATATATATGCAACATTCATGGATTCTGGGTTTGTACTTGGGTCCCACACCTATGGCAGCTCATGCTTCCAGCATCCAAAGAACATCTGATCCTGAGCACTCCAGATACTCCTGATTGAAATAAGCCATTAGGTAACTACAATGTACCTAAGACACAGGTTCAAACAAGCAAGAACTGGCTGCTGCTATAGGTGAGAATCAAACACTCCAAGGTCTAGTGTTAAAGTTTTGAGCACCAGAGAGTTGTGACAGGGAGGAAAAGATGAAGATGTTGAGGCCTGGTGGAAAGTCCAGATGCATTGGTGGTGTGGTATGGTAGGACCCTGGTCTCTTCTTTCTATACTTTCTCTGGCCTTGAAGCAACAGGTCACTCCTATCATGATGTGACAACTTTGCCAGAGGACAAAAGCCAATGGGGGAGACAACTGATCACAGACTGAAAACAATGAACCAAAATGAAATAAACCTTTTCATTTCATGGTTATCTCAGGCATTTGTTACAGTAACAGATTAAATATGACTAGCACACTGAAAAGGGAGGAAAATCAAAATTAAATGGTGAAAAAGTACAGATAGATAGATAGATAGATAAATGTATACACATACACACATACATATTTGCCCATCTTCATAGTGACTTCAAGATGTCTGTTGGGCTCAGCCTAGAGGTGTGGTTAGTAGCACTGATGACTAGTCTCTCAAGTCTTGTTGTCGTGGATGAAGGGGAGAGAGAAGAGCCAGCTACAGTAGGCGCCCCCCTAAAACTCCAAGAAGAGAAAAGATTATGATATATATCATATTTATATATCATATTTATATAATATATATTTATATATATCATATGTAATATGACTGAAGAGACTTTAGACCAATTTCAACAATACTGCTTCACTGGGCTGGTAGTGGAGGGGACCCTAAGAACACACCCCAAGAAAAACTTTTTTTTTTTTTTTTTTTTTTTTTTTTTTTTTGGTTTTTTGAGACAGGGTTTCTCTGTATAGCCCTGGCTGTCCTGGAACTCACTCTGTAGACCAGGTTGGCCTCGAACTCAGAAATCCGCCTGCCTCTGCCTCCCAAGTGCTGGATTAAAGGCGTGCGCCACCACAGCCCAGCCCCAAGAAAAACTTTAAAGAAGTACAAAATGGGGCTCTAGGCCTGGTGAGGTAGGCCTATAATCCCAGCAATTCAAGAGACAAGGGGATCCTAGGTTTTGCTTAAACAACCTGGGTAAATTAAAAAGCCTCAGTGGTGGAAGGCATACCTAGCACAGACAGGGCCCTAGATTTGTTTGTACCACCTAGTAAAGGTAAGGCACAAAGTTAAAAACTGATGCTAAGATCAGAAGCCCAACCTGAAAGATGAGAATGTACCTGGGATATTTGGAGCATCTAAAATTAAAATTAGATTAAATTTTAATAAGATAAAGGTAGCAAATAAAATTAATAGTAAAATAATTTAAGAGAGTTCCCAGAAAACCAAAAAACAGTGGCTACCCTCCAAGAGCATGCACGGGTCCAGAGAAAATGATGGAGGAGCAACTGAAATGTGAGCAAAGAAACATCATCCTATGTAGGAACATCTCCAGACTAGGAGGATGGGCTCTGACTCAAACAGAGCTAGCCTTGAGGCAAGCGCAAAGACATAACTCAGAGAGAAGCCCAGAGACACTCTAACCCAACCTGGAATCCATTCTGATAAGCACTATCCTGTCCTAAAAACTCCAGGTCTTGAAAAAGAAAAATAATTATCTTGTACCAGACCACCTGCCTGGAAACAAGAATTCATAATCTTTTCTCTTCTTGGAGTTTTAGGGGGCCACCTACTGTAGCTGGCTCTTCTCTCTCCCTTCATCCATGACAACAAGACTTGAAAGACTAGTCATCAGTGCTACTAACCACACCTCTAGGCTGAGCCCAACAGACACCTTGAAGTCACTATGAAGATGGACCTCTCTCCAATACCTCCCATCTGAGTTCTTTACACTAACTAGGAGCCTTCCAGGTAAAACCCAAAATCAACAAAGTCACATTTTACCCTACTCTCCCATATCAACCCTTTACCATTACCACCAAAGTTCTTTTACAAGGCAGTCTACACCCCAGATTCCCACTCACTAGTGAACCCCAGTTCATACTGGCCTAGGGTTCCTGGGTCCATCATTGGTTGTACTGCCACCTCAGGGTTACAAATGATCTCCTGGTTCCCTTGGATACCACGACCTTCTTGCTTCTCTATCACTTCATGCCTGTCTTTCAAACATAAGAAAAGGTTCCTCAAATCTCATACTACCCATTGCTGTCCTTAAACTACACAGCACCTGACCCACAATAGCTGAGGCTTACCCTGGACAAGATAGCCCATCATTACCCTTCCATGAGGACCAGGGCATGCAGCTGCCCCAATCTAAGTCAAGAAACACCAGGCTGTCACAAATCACCAAACTCCCACAGACAACAGAGTACTGCTCTAAGAAGATGTCTTCCAGCTCCCCTGAATCCCACACACTTACCCAACTAATGATGAAGTCCTAGCAATTCCACCTCCTCAGATGTCCCTCCTGCCAGTCTTCCCTCTGCCAGTTCATTCCCAACAGGAAAATCTAACCATGTCTCTCTTTTGCTCAAGATCCTTCAACCATTATCTACTGCCCACTGATGTCCAAACTCCATCATCAGCAATAGAGCACATGGTTTTCATTCTCTCGTCTCTGTTCTACTTCCCTTAGCAATGGCGCACACATTGCTTTTATTCTCTTGCCTCACTCCATTCTACTTTCCTGCACTTGCGTCCTACCACACTTTGTTTTCAGTGGCTCCATTGCGCCCTCCCTGGCTCTTCATCCAGTTCTCCCTCAGCTGAGACTTTTCATTCACTTACTCTGGGGGCTTTTCTCATCTCAGAACAGCCCTTAGTTCTAGTCAGTGGTCCTCGTCTGAGGTCTTATGGTCCTTGCAGTATACAAACTGTAACCAATGTATATACACAGTAAGCTCATTGGCAGCCAACAGAGAGATCTGTCCTGCTCAACAGCATATTCCTACCATGTATGACAAACTCTAAAATATCCTTGAAGGTTAAAGAGAAGAAAATGAGCACATTAGGTTATTTACGAAGGTTGCCTATCAAAATCCTGACCACACCCAACTGTGAGCATAGATTATGGAAATCTTAAAATCTCCTATCTCTCACTTCTGCAACCCCAATGAATAAAGGTGGTGTTTCATACTGAGTAGGCATTTACCTAATACTTTTTAAATAGAAAAAGCCACCTTAAAAGAAAATCTGGAGGCTGGAGAGATGGCTCAGTATATAAGAGTACTTGCTGCTCTTCCAGAGCCTCAGGTTCAGTCCCCGTACCCACTTGTGGGCTCATCTTTAACTTCAATTCCAGAGGATCTGACACCCTTTTCTGGCCTCCATGGGCACTGCATACACATGTTGCACAGATATACATGCAAGCAAAACACGATATATGTTAAATAAATAAGTAATTTAAAAAGAAAAGAAACAGCATCAGGGCAGCCACAAGGGAGGAAGGGTAGAAATAGACACTCTTCTTTCCATGTATCTCTATATTGTTGATATTAAGTATTTTTTTCCAGTGTGTATATGGTTCCAAATGCCCAAAAGTAAAGTTAGAAAATATGACAAAAATAAAATGCTCTTAGGCTGCAGAGACAGCTCAGGGGTAAGAGTGCCTACTACACACACATGAGGACCTGGGGTTGGGTCTTGAGCATCCATGTAAAAAGCCAGGCATAGCTGTGCACCTGTAACCCCGGAGCTGGGGGGTGAGGAGAGGCAGAAGATTGCTGGAAGTGACAACCACCAGCGAATTTAGTGGGAAGAAACTTGAGACTTGAGAAAGTCAGAGATGGATCCACATGCACACGTACACACACATGTACCCTGGACACACAAAAACTGAATTTAAAGAAGCACTTAAAGTAAGTTAATTAACTTTTTAAAAATTAAGAAAGTGAGCAATTTGAAGTCTGCACAGCAATTTAGAGACTATCCCAAGGAAAAAACCACAACCTACATTCCTCAAAGGAAATTTCTGGAATCAGAAAACCAGTAAAACACAGTACAGACAAGTTTTTTTCATATTTATTTCACAAAGCTGTTTTCATACAAGTATCTTAATAGCCAAAAAAAAAATGCTTCTTGCTTGTCAACATACAAGTTTCTATGAAAACTCTAAAGTATGTTTACACAGACACACTGGTGATGGGGCAAGTTGGGAGGTGGGGTTAAGTCAATGTAGGCTCAATCACCTAGCAAAGTGTGTTCCAGTTTTATTTTTCAATTTTTTTTTTCAAATTACTAGCATCCATCAATGGCAATGAGGCTATAAAATTTAAGCAAACAGATCAAGCAATGCTCTAAAGCAGTTTCACTGTGCAGATGTAATGTTTGCAGGCAGATATAGAACAAGGTTCTGTTGAAAGGTAACAGAAATACAGGTCCAAGAGGTATGTCTCCTTTACAATCCAGTGAGCTTTGAACATCTAAAACAGCACAACTTTCTTAAAAATCAAATGAAAGGAGCTTTTAAATTCAGAAAACTGAGCGCTACAAGACAGCTATTAGAACCCTGGGAGAAGGAAGCGGAGAGGACACAATCTTTAACTGCCTTTGGGAAAGGTCAAACCAGCTCGCTCCGGTTTAACCTCTCATGTAGATCAAAGGAAGGACTGAAAGGAGCCACTGACTGCATTGTCTCGCTGCTTGAATAGGAAAGTTTGGAAAAGCATACACAAAAAACAGCCTGTGCCCAGGAGAATTTGCCCTGGACAAGACAACGAAACAAGTACTCTGAACTCGGTTTGCTGTAGAGTCTCAGGTATTTTCTCAGTTTTAGACAAGCCAAACTTTCAAAATGGAAAACATTTCAAATGGTCGCCCTCCCTCCCTTACAAAAACGTGCATTCAGAATCTTAAAAGTCAAAATGTCATGCCCTATTAGGCATTTGAATTTATGAGCTTCGACCCGAAATAAAAAAGGACCCTTTCTAACCTTCGGCTTTTGAAAGCTAAAAAAAAAAAAAAAAAAAAAATTACTGCTAGGTGATAATCGCCATATCAAAACCAGCCCCTAAATGACAAAAAATTCCTTATTCCACTAAACATCAACCAAGAAGATGACAGGCTACCTTTAATCCCAGGCCTATCGCATAGTTTCTCAATAATTAAGAACTCAGCTCTCTACTGCAGAGAGGCCAAACCAAGAGGAAAACCCAGCATTTGTTGGGAAGTACCAAAGCCAGAGGGGGGACAGAGGAGCTGTCCGGGAGGCTGCGCCGTGGACCAGGCCGGGAGCGGCGGGAGCCAGGGTGCATGCGGCCCGCAGGACCCCGGCGCAGGCCAGGCCGCACGCGGGACGGGAGCAATCGGGATGAAGGATGCGCAAGGAGGATGCGGCGCCACCTGCGGCCGGGAGGGACCAGGGCAGGTCAGCAGCCCGAGCGCGGCACCCACGGAATCCCGCCCCGCGTCCCCCGGAGGTCGGCCCGGAGCCCGGGAAGGACCACAGCCGCACTCACCGCGCCGCGCTCCCAGCTTCATGGTCCCGCCGCCCGCACCTCTGCGCGCAGCAGCGGTAGACTCGGCCCCCGACCCGGCACCGCGCGGCCACGCCCCCTTCACGGTCAGGGGGTTGGATTGGCGAGCGCTGTGGCCAATGGAGAGCCAACAGGAAAGGGCAGCGTAGGCGCTGCGGGGGCGGGGCGTTGCAGAGAAGGCGGTGCATTCTCAGGCCTCCTCCTCCAAGGTGGGGACCCAAGGGGTCTAGGTACCCCCTCTGCCTGCAGACCCCTTGGGTCCCCACCTGTAGCTGACCCTTCACCTAGGTCTTGAGGCCCCTGATAACACAGGGCTGTCAACATACCTGTATGTCCTCGGACACCGTGCAGGGCTGAGGATTCACACAAGCCTGAGAGGATTATAGCCCTGTCATCAGTTGGCATTTAACCCCTGGAGGTTCAGAAACCTCCCATCTTTTTCATGTACAGATTCCTCTTCCCTTGGTCTTCACCATCTCCAAATCCTATTCTCCCCACCTACGAGGAAAGACACACTGCGTATTAAATAGGATAGTCTTGAACCACCAACTTATCCTGGTCTCCGGTAGTGCCAGATAACTGAGGCGAAAATAAACAAGACTAGGAGAAAGGGGGAGGAGGGGAAAGAGAAAACAGAAGATAGCATGTTCTCCTAGGTTCCAAAGGAAATGAGTTTTACAGCATCAAAACAGGAATGTTACACATTTTTTTTTGTTTTTATTTACAAAATCAAATCACAAAATAGAAAGTTATATTTTAAAAGCTCAAGAAAACTGATTCAGGTGGTCTTTAAGACATGATAAACAAGCCAGTAGAAAAGGCCTAACTGTTGATAGACATTTTAGCAGAGTTCACACCACCAGAAAGACCGCAGAAAAACCACACACCATTCACAAACTCTGCAATGATTTCAAAGGATTTTTAAAACTCTATCCTTCGTTTCCATACCATAGCAATTTGGAATATACAGGTAAACAAGACGTCAGCCCCCCAGTATTCTAAACACTGACATTGGGAAGATAAATTTATGCCCCGTCCAAAGACGCCTTGACATTCAAATTACAACTGCCTCTCCTCCTTTTCATCTGCTCTTATCCAGAGAAGTGGCTGCCATACATACATTCAGGTAATTGATGGAGAACTCAAAATATGAAGATTCAGGAATACCAGAATGTCTTTCTTGTGGTTACTAGTCACATTTCCCCAGTCCTTTCACTTCTGTAACCCTTGCCATATCTGAGTTGCCTCTAGACTTAACTCTGAACATGCTGTAACCCTTAATGGTACAGCTCTGGAGTGTTGACACTTGCTGCATCGGGCCACTTGCCTTTAGATCCCAGTTCCCTGATGAACTCAGGTTATTCTCTGCTTATGTCCGATGAGATACCTTGTATTGTCATACGGAGTATGTAGTACATATAACTTACTGTTGGTGTCTTTGTTAGGGTGTCATTGCTGTGAAGAGAAGCCATGACCAAGGCAACTCTTATAAAGGTAAATGTTTAACTGGGGCTGCCTGATTGTTTCAGAGGTTCAGTCCATTATCATCATGGCAGGAAGCATGGCAGTGTGCAGGCAGACATGGTGCTAGAGAGAAAGCTGAGAGTTCTACATCTTGATCTGAAGGCAGCCAGGATAAGACTCTGTCTTCTGCAGGCAGCCAACGGGAGCACTCTTCCGCCCTGGGTGGAGCTTAAGCATAGGACCTCAAAGCCCACCCCCACAGTAAGGAGATGCACTTTCTCCAACAAGGCCACACCTCCTCCAACAAGGCCACACCTACTTCAACAAGGCCACACCTCCTAACAGTGCCCATTTCCCATGGCCAAGCATAGTCAAACCACCACAATTAGCATTGTGACCTCAATGTGGCCTCAACACTGGAATTACTTCAGATGTACACATATCTAAACAAGAAGTCTAGAGCAAACACCTGTGCTTCCACAACAACATCGCCATGGTGTCACATGTCTCCGACTTTTTAGAGTCAGTGGTAATATGTCCCTTGGCATGTGACCCTTCCATCAATGACCATCTTTACAAGATAGCTCCTCTAGACATTGCATTCCATTCAGGAAAACAGTAGATAGACAAAGGGGAAAAGACCAGCAATTTCCATGCCAGTAGGGCTCCTCCCCTTTTAGCACTCTTTCTGGGAAGCCCCTGTGAGCACCTTCTGTTTGCTTCTTAGTCAGACCCATGTCATGTGGCTACAAAGGAGCCAAAAGTATTATGTATTTTAAGACAGAGAGACATCCAGTTTCTGTATGGCCAGTACCTGTCAATGTTGCTAAATAAATAAATAAATTCATAAGAAGACTCACATTGTCAAAAACTACTGAAATCTCAGAAAGAAAACGATGCATACAGTTTTAAAATGAGCTAAATATCCTAACAGACCCTTTGACAAAATGAACATGGAAAGAAATACAAGAACTGAATAGGCATATGCACCACCAAATATGCCATTAGGGAGTTCATTAATTAAAACAAAAATTAAACAGCATAGCATACATACTGGATCAGTTGTTATCCAAAATGCAGCAATGTCAGATGTTGGCAAGGATGCAGGGCTATGGGACGGCTTGTTTACTGCTACTGAAGATTGCAAAAGGGTACAATTTGGCAGTTTCATACAAAACAGAGACTAATTTTTCTGTAGGGCCCAGCAAACACATTTTTAGAAATTTATCTGATGGAGTTAAAAAACTTTTGTGCATACAAAAACTTACACCTTGGACTGGAGAGATGGCTCAGTGGTTAAAAGCACTGGCTGCTCTTACAGAGGACAGGGATTTAATTTCCAGCACCCATTAGGCAGTTGACAACCATCTGAGCTCCAGTTACAGAGACCAGACGCCCTCTCTGGCGTCTATAGGAACTGCATGTACATGATGTATGTGTGCCCATGCATACATACACACACACACACAAAACACACACACCACACACACACACACAGGCACACACAGATACACATAAAATAAAAATAAATAAGTTTTACATACACACAGGCACACACAGATACACATAAAATAAAAATAAATAAGTTTTAATCTTAAAACTTATGCTTCAATGTTTACCCATAATCACCAAACACTGGAAGAAACTAAAATGTACTCAGTAAGTAGTCGGTGATGTATCCATATAATGCAATATTATTCCACAAAAAGGAAAAAAATGAGCAATGGGACCACAGAAGAATGGGGGAACCACTTACAGGTGAGTAAAAGAAGACAGTCAGGAAAAGCTATGTGTTACACAATCCTGAAAATGTGACATTCTAGAAAAGTAAAAAATATGGAGAGCATGGGATCAGTGATTGTCAGGGGCCTGGGAAGGAGAAAAGCAAAGATTAAATAGGTGGAGCTCAGACTTTTAGGACAATGCAATTACATATATATATATATATATATATATATATATATATATATATATATATAATATGGTGTGCATTTGTCCAAAACCAGAGAATGAATGAAGGGTTCTAATGCAAACTGTAGGTTCTCTTTAATAAAAATACATCAACTGTGAGCATGCAAATGGTAGCCTTACTAATACATTTATAACTAGAACCTGGAAGGGGAGGGTGAGTGCCTGGAAATCTATGCACCTGCCCTCAGATAATTTTGTAAATTCAAGCGTCCATTTAAAAATGAATTCATCACTGACAACAGCAAACCCATAGACACTGTAGTAGAGACAATGAAGACAACATTTCATCTTTTTAAAAGGTCATCTTTTGCCTTGTTGAAGTCACAAATTACATCCCCCTTCCATTACTGGTAAATCTTTAGAGTCCTTCCTCACAAGATAATTAGGTTCTTATACAGCTTTATATTGAAAAATTTCCAAATATAAAGGAAAATTTAAGGACCTATAAAGTAAATGCCCATATTATTTTGTCACTGTCAGCTGTTGGCTCTCCACATACTGCCTCATCGGCTTATCCCCTGGTAAGTGCCTTGCTTAGTCCCTTAGCCAGCACACTCCTTCGCACTTCTCTCCTCCTCCTCCCCTCACCTCTTCTCCCCACTTGCTCTCCCTCCACTCCACCCCATTCTCTCTCCCTCCTCCCTCTTTTCCTCACTCTCCCCCAGCTCCCCACCCCCTCTCCCTTTCTTTCCTCTCTACTCCTCACTTCCTTTTGCCACATAGGTTATTTAACTAAGCCAATCAGAAGCAAATTGCAAACGCCAAGGCACTAAATGTGTTGGCTTTCTGTCACAGAAGAAAATAAATTACCTAGGAAAATTAACTGTAAAAGTGAAAGGCTATATTTTGACTGTAGTTTCAGAATCTGAAATCTGTGTTAACTTAGCTCTGTTGCTTTGCACTCATGGCAAGACAGAACATCATGATAGGCACCACGCAGATTAGCTTATAGTGGGAAGAAAAAAACAGTGGAGACCCCACTGTCCCTCTCTGCTTCAAAGGTATGTCCCAGTAACCTAACTCCTCACACAAGGTCCCAACTCTTTTTTAAATTATTATTAAGTTATTTATTTACTTTATATCCCAATTACAGCTTCCCCTACCTCCTCTCCTCCCAGTCCCTCCCTCTCAGCACCTATTCCCTGTCTCCACCCACTCCTCCTTCCTTTCTCCTCAAAAAAACCTAGAGGCCTCCCAAAGATATCAACCTGCCTTGGCATATCAAGTTGCAGTAGGACAAGGCACATCTTCTACTGAGGCCAAACAAGGCAACCCAGTTAGAGGAAAGGGATCCAAAGGCAGGTTTCAACTCTTAAAGGGCCCACAGCCTCCCAACAACTCCTTCATATGTGGGCTTTGGGGAGACACTTAAAATCCAAACCATGGCTCTAAATACTTCAACATATATCTCAATGCAAAATCTCGTCTTTCATTTCCTAGCATATAAGAAAGGAATTCTGATGATGTGAATGGCTGTTAGTGTCCCATAACAACTTAGAGGGGTAGCCAGGCTTGTGCCAGCTGCCCTCCATGGACAGCCCGCTGTCCGACTTTACTGTGATAACTGAACAGCTTTCGATCATAATCCTATTAAGATCTTCACACTGACGTTTCTTAAACCTCTTTGAACACTCCATCCCTGTTCCTTGGCTGACCACACTCTCGGGTAGGTTCCAGAGAAGATCTAGAACTGTCCTCGCTTAGAGTATGACAGTGATGGTCCAGGGCTTTTTTTGAGACACTTTATAAATTAGATATTTGCTCAGTAATTGGTTTAGCTTCCCTTTTGTCATTGATACTTGTTAGTAGAATAACAATTGTCATTCTCTGGAACTTAATAGCATGTCATCTTACGTACAAATTACACACTGTTTTGCATCAGGAGCTGAATTCAGTCTCACTTTGGGCAAAGCTGAAGAACAAAGAGATGCCACTAATTAAGAGGATATAATTAAAATATGTAAGAAATCAAATTATAAAGACATAATAATTGTCAGTGCTTTTGACACATTCACTTGTATTTGCTCTCAGAATGAAGTAAAATAATGATTACAGATACTTTGGTGCTCTGGGATTAATTTAGCTCCATGCATAAATCTTCAGTTACTCAAGCTTCCTTAAAATAAAAAAAAATTAAAAAAAAAAAAAAAAGGGACCTGGGGGTCAGAGGCAGGTGGATCACTGTGAGCTCAAGGCAACCTGTTCTATATAGTGTCCCTGCATAGCCCAAGTTAGCTAAGGGCTACATAGTGAGGCCCAATGTCAAGATAATAATAATAATAGTAGTAGTAGTACTGGGGGTTTGAGATGGCTCATCAATAAATGTATTTGCTGATCTTGCAGACGACACAGATTCACTTCCCAGCACCTACATGGCAGTTTGCAACTCCTGTAACTCCAGTTCCAGGACATCTGGTGCCTTCTTCTTTCTGCAAGTGTGTATATGCAGACATTCATATGCAAAAGTAAAAAGTAAATCATTTTTAAAATTAAGAAAATTGTATCTATACTTACCCTGATCCAAGGATCATCTAAATCCGCACATATACTTCTCATAGGGATAAAATCTCCAGTTATTAAAGATCCATTTCTCAAATGGAAATTTTTACAGCAGCAAGGCAACATATTGTTAATCTTATCATGAGGGAAGCAATGTTAGAGAAGATGAAAATAACAAACATTTATTGTGAACTTACTATGTATTAAATATGTGTTCTCATGTGTATTTACCTAATATGTGTTCTCATTATGTGTGTATCCAATATGTGTTCTCATGCTCATTATCCAGTGAAAATATTAAGAAGTATTATTTTCCCTAATGTTATCCAGGGTATTTTACAATAACCTAGGACAGTTACAGTGGTCTTTTGAATTAAGAATAATGTCCTCCATAGGCTCAGATATTTAAACACTTGGTCCCTAGATGGTGGTATTGTTGGGGGAAGTTCTGGAACCTTTAAAAAGTGGAGCCATGCCAATGAAAGTATGTCTTTGAGGGCATATTTGAGAGTTTATAGCTTTGCTCCACTTCCAGTTTGTGTCTCTGCCTCTGGCCTGTGGAAGGAGATGTGGTTGTTCAGCTTCCTGTTGTCATGCATGCCCTGCCATGACAGACTCTCTCTCTAGAACCGTGAGCCACTCTTCTCCGTGAGTCCCTTGGTCATATGTTTTGTCACAGCATGAGCACATAACCAATACAGCTACAAAGGTTGCTGTTCTCGCTAGGGGAAGTATCATAGCTACAAGCACACATTCGACGGTTGGTTGGCCAGTGACGCTCTCAAAGCAATCCCCACCTAAAGTGGAAATGTCTGGTTTGTTTGGAGACTCAGTTAAGTAATAATGACATTTTGCTGGGGCAGACAGGTGAAAGAATGCTTCACTGAAGCAGGCACAGATGAAAGGATGTTTTGCTATAGCAAACATGTGAAAGGATGCATGATATTTAGAAAGAATATAAATATGACCCCACAGACAGTGGGAGCTTGAGCGTTGGTTCAGATTGCTCCGCCTCACTAGTCTTCACTTCATATGCATGTATTGGTTCGTCTTTCATTTTGTTGCTGAGCTTCGCTTGTGGTGACTTCATAGAGAGAAACTCACCAAAGAACTCAAGAAGTTCCTGAGGCTTCTTGCTGCTTCCTCGGACTCAGGCTGATTGGTGAGCCTTGCAGTTTCTTCTGGATTGAACTGCCCTTGCTGATTTGTATGTGATGTCTGCTAAGAAGACCGATCTGCAGCTACTGATTCATGTTTGGTGTTTGCTAGTGGACTGGACTGAGAACAATGAACACTGGAATTTCCCCCATAGAACTTTCTAAACAGGTCCACTTCCCTTGAATCCTAATAACCTTTCTTTTCCACTACCTCTAATGGGTGGCGGGCTAGAAGGGAGGTTGAACCCTTATCAATTAGGTTATGGAAAACATTTGTCTGCACATACCCCTCAAAGTTTCCTGTTCCCACTACCCAAGCTGAGGTCAGTGTAACCAATTCCTCTGCTTTGACACCATTTCCAACCTATTTCTCTTTCCTTCATACTCCTTTGGCCTGGCTCCACACTGCAGGGCGGGTGTCTCATATTGTCTCCTGTTCAGAAGCCCTTGGAAGAGGTTCCCCCTCCTGCAAGATGAGTTCTGCTGTTCTTACAAACACTCAGCATTTTCTATCTGAACACCTCTGCTAACCATCTTTATCTGTGAGGGCTAGACCATCTCTGTGTAGCTCAAAAATCACCTTTCCTTGACGTGTTCCTGGGGAGTTAATCCTGACTACCTTGGCCATTCCACTGGGGTTTCCATGGCATTAACATTAGGGCCACTTTTTTTTTTTTTTAATGTTGTTCCCTAAAACATTGGAAATTTCCCCTTGGAGATTATTTCTTATTCATCTTGAATCCTCAGCTGCAATCACATGCTAAGCAGCTAGCTTGTGGTTGTTCAATGAATATTCATGATATCCTAACAATAACTAACATCCAAACAATCTAGATGGAACTTAGTGGGTTCATAAAGAAGTGTGAAACTGGAGCCTGGGGATAAACCAGTAGATTGTTGATCTGCAGGCATGAGGACCTGATTCTGATACCCAGCATCCATGTGGATAAAAGTAGCCAGGTGTGTCATCACATACTTGTAATTCCAACACTGAGGAGTCAGAGGCAGGTGGATCATTGGGACTCATTGACCTGCTAGGCTGGATTAATTGGAAATCCCAAGTCCCAGGGAGATACTGTGTTTCATAAAACAATAAAAAGTGAGTAGGTCTTGGGGAATAGAATTCAAGATTGACCTCTATACACAAACATGTAGTGCGCACATGCAGAACACACACACACATGCATATGAAACAAAAAAGAATATTATGTCACCTAAAGGGAAGCAGATGGACTTGGAGGCCATCATGCTACTGAAGTGATCCAGACACAGATTCTAAATATCATGTTTACTTTCATGTGTAAAATATGGATTTTGAAATATGAAAGGATGCACATACACACATAATACACACACACATTCTATAAGGCATGAATGTATAATACACACTCTTTGAGGGAAGAAAGGGGACTAAATGATAGAGAACCTAGTGAGAAGAGGAAAGACACAGCTCATGTGTCTTCTCATGTGTGAAGCATATGTGTATATATGTATATTAGGGAGGAAGTGGGATGGAGGGAAGGGGAGGAGGGCATTGGAGAGGAGAGAGGAGTGAATAGATCCAAGTGCAGTGGTAGTCATGTAGCAGTAAAACTCTGTATTTTGTATACCAGCTTAAAAAAAATTGAGAGAGAGAGAGAGACAAAGCCCTCCAAGGCAGCAGGCTTGAAGACACCCATGGTATACACATAGAGAATAGATTTCCATAGTCTGGGAAGAAGTTGCAGAGATGGCTCAGCGGTTAGGCGAACTTGTTGCTTTTTCAGAAGATCTGGGTTCAATTCCCAACACTCACGTGGTGGCATACAACCATCTCTGACTCCAGATCCAGGGGATCTGGTGCCCTCTTCTGGTCTCACTAAGTACTGCATACATGTGATGCACAGATAGATGTATACATGTAAGCAAAATACCCATACACGATCAATTAAAATAAATTAATTAAGGCCGGGCGGTGGTGGCGCACGCCTTTAATCCCAGCACTTAGGAGGCAGAGGCAGGCGGATTTCTGAGTTCGAGGCCAGCCTGGTCTACAAAGTGAGCTCCAGGACAGCCCGGGCTACACAGAGAAACCCTGTCTCGAAAAACCAAAAAAAAAAAATAAATAAATAAATAAAAATAAATAAATAATAAAATTAATTAATTAATTAAATTTTTTTCAGAAAGATGCTGGTAGCCCATGTGACTATTGGTTGGTAGAATGTGGTGCTCCGTGTGGTCTGGAAAGTGCATGTTACCTGTCCCTACACTACTCAGTCCTGTCAGCCATGACACAGCTTCCCCTTACTCTCATGAGTCAAATACATAGCACAGAATTTGATGAGGGAAGAGCCATGGAAAAAATCAGGACTTAAAGTCACTTGGTTGCTTAAACAGCAAGTACTCCAAGGTAAGTGCAGAATACAATTAGATACAAGGTAACCACAGGATACAATTAGATACAACTCCATAGTCAGTTGTTCTGGATTCTAGAACCTTCCAGAGCAGAGGATGGGGTGCAGAGAATATGACCTCTTAAATCCAGATGTCTTAGGGTTTTATTGCTGTGAAGAGACAACATGACCATATCAACACTTATAATTGGGCTGGCTTACATTTCAGAGGTTTAGTCCATTATCATCATGGCAGTGTGCAAGTAGACATGGTGCTGGAGAAGGAGCTGAGAGTTCTACATCTTGATCCTAGGCCGCCAAAGTGAATGCCCCAATAGTACTGGCTTGAGCAACTGAGACCTCAAAGTCTGTCACCATGGTGATACACTTCCTCCAACAAGGCCACACCCACTCCAGCAAGGCCACACCTCCTAATAGTGTTATTCCCTATCGGCCAAGTAGTCAAATACATGAGTCTATGGAAGCCATACCTATATAAACTACCATAAAAGCACACATGGATTATATTCCAAATTCACTGCTTACTTAAGAAAGTGACTTGGTGTTTCCAAGCACCTATTTCTCCCATATAGGTAATCATATAAATAGTTGGGCAGAGGTTGGAGAGATGGCTCAGTGGTAAGAACACTTAGTGCTCTGACAGAAGCCCCCAGTTTTGTTCCCAGAACCCACATGATGGGTCACACCTCCCATTCCAGGAGATCCAATGCCTTCTTCTAGCCTCTGGGGACACCTGTATGCATGTGGTGCACATACATACACTCAGGCCCATACACCTAAAATAGTATTTAAGAAGGAGCCATGTAGTGACCAATAAACACTAATAATGTCTTTCTTATCATCCCCTTCTCTTTATGTTTTGTGACTGGTAGGATCAATTCTCTTCATCACTGATCTAGTTAGGATCTTCCATGTTCCCCTTTTCCCCCTAAATGTCCAATTATTAAAGGCTGAGACCCCAAAATGGTATAATGGAAATTTCATGTGAGGTAGAGCCTAATGAGAGGCTTTGGGGTTATTAGGGTCATGCTATTCCCTCAAAGGTAGTTGTGGAACCCTGCCCTCTCCCTGGCTCTTTTTAGCTCCCACCATTAAGCTCTGCCACACCACAAGCACAAAGCAATAAGGCCAACCCATCATGGACTTAAACATTCAATACTGTAATCTCAATTAACCTCTTTATTTACAAATTAATAAAAAAAAAAAACAAATTAGTCATCTTAGGTGCATATTACACACCCTCAAAAAATGCCCGGAGAAAACGTGTTTCCAGTGAGCAAACAAAAGGGTCCCCTGTAGATGACTAAATCTAAGCTTGTAAAGCAAAATAAAGCTCCCATACATATTTTAAACAAATAGAAAATAGGTCACAGGATATGCCTATAGTCTCCAATAAAGAATTCTATTTTTAAAATATACCCTGCAGGCTAATATAGCTGAAGACAATGGCCCTCTGATGGCCCCAAATTTGGCTATTAAACTATAGAGTCTTCATTTTATTGGTTGGGTTATTACTATACTCAGTTTGCTTCTAAAATAAATATCCCCACGCATACTACCAGAGCTTCCTGTGTAAAATTACCTGTGGCAGTCATGGAGGATTGCTGCAGCAACGCAGAGAGATATAAGTTGCCCAGGCCTTAGGTGGAAATAAAATAAATCTCAGATACATGATACATGAATGAGTTGTCTTCATTATCAGATCTCCTTGACATTATGCCTGGGGGAGGGGGGCTAACTATTTAACTATGTAAGTCTATATACATGAGTTATCATGTAACAACGTTGCTTGCAAAACAAATATGTCTTACAGATTTTGGATGTTTGTTAAATTTTATTTTTCCTTAGAGAAACCCTTGAAAAGAAGATTCTTCACTGTCTGATCAGGCACCTAAGATGTATGGAAGTTAAATGACTTGCCTGAGATGACAGGTCCCGGTTGCCAAGGACTCTGTTTTAGTCAATTTTGTGATCCCTGTGACAGGTCTACTAGCCCCACCCAATCCCCAATATGAGATTATCAAGTTTGTGGGTTACTATGAAACACTAACTGTATTCATTAAGCATTTTTGAGAGACAAGCTGCAAGGTACTCTGTAGAATGCCACGCCAAGTGAAATTGCTTTCTGTTGTCATTATGATCCCTAATAAAAGAGGAATCTTAAATTGGTAATGCAACAATTATAAATTAGAAGGGGGGTTCAGGGGCAGAGCAAAAAGCAACTGGACACTTAAGCAATGCTGCACCATCCTTTGCCACTGACCCAGTATCCCCTTCCCTGACCACTGCAGTCTTCTTAAGCTCACACATGAACTCAGGTCTCTTTCAGTCAAACATCTAGGAAAATGCCCACCCATTACTCACATTGCTTAGCATGGACTGGGTGAGAGGTACACATAGCTCCAGAGAAATGAAACCAGATGAGCAGTGTGTGTTGGACCCACAGTGTAGTGGGAGCCTTCAGTCCACAGTCTGGATTTCCCTCTGTCAGCTAAGAGGCCGTGTGCATCAGTTCCTCTAACCACGAATGGTCCTGCAGTCTCCATGGTAGCAGGCTTTACCAGAGAGACTAGAGATTCTCCTGTTCTCAGAGCAGTGTAACAAGGCGCCACAATGATGGACTCATCTTGTTGACTCTTCTCTAGATGGTGTGAAAACATCTTGTGTTGTGACAGCACTTAGACAAATTCAAACTAATTAGCTGCAGCTCTATTCTTAGTTACATTTCAATATTTTTGATAAGACTGGACTCTAATATATAATACAAGGAAGAATGCATCCTTGTGCATCCTGTTCTTTGTGACAGGCATGAGTACACAGACTACCTCCTGGCTTATCGACAACACCCTCTAACACCTTTCTCAATTCTCCATGTAAAACCAATTAGAGACAAGGTCTCACCATGTAACCCCCTGCTGTCTTGGAACTCTCTGTGTAGTGAGACTTCGTCTAAAATCAGATTTACATCAAGAATTAGGAAAGGTGTAAGAATATTATTGATATGCCAACTGTTACAGTTTTCTTTCAGCTAGCTTGGAAGTCACTATGTAGACGAGGCTGGCCTAAAACACAGAGATCCACCTGCTTCTAGCTCCCATGCAATGGGATTAAAGGCATCCACCACAACATCCTGCTGAGACTGGCAAGATAACCTAGTTGTCCTCATTCTCAAACCCAGCTTAGGATCCTTACACACAGACATGTTTAGATGCAGAAGAGCTTCCACCAATCTGCCAATCATCCATCTGTCCATCCACCTATCATCTATCTGTCCACTAAGATGCAAAATACCTTTTAGCATCCCCTTTTTTTATTTTTTGAGGAAGCATCTCTGTGTTGATAACAGCTGCTGCTGAGATCTTAGTGATCAATCCTCATTGGACTAAATATAGCCAACGGCTAATGATCTATCCACAACTGCAGAGAAGCCATGCTGAAAGCAGTTTCCCTCGGTTACTCATGGAAGATGGAAGAGGTCAAGCAGATCTGGGCTGGGGACACTGTCAAAACCCCCTCTCAGTCTTTCTGAAATTCCAGCTTTCTGGGAGACAGACTTGATCCATATAATCTTCACATTGTTGGCATGTCAAAGAGACCAAAGTTTCGATCCTTGTTGCATGTTGCCCCATTTTCCCATTAATCCACCCTTCATCTCCCTAGAATTCAGGTTTGGAATTTCATAAGACCTTATTGTTATGCTCCCTAACTCATCCCTACAGTCAACCAAGTAATAGGGTTTTATTTTCCTCATTAGACGACTCAAAACTAAGTCATTTCCCCTTTTAAGATAGATTATTTCTATTACATTTAAGCAATTACCATGAAGACTAAAAGCCTTCTATAATCAACACATCATACAGTTTTCACTCCTAAAATCTTGTCCACTTAAATCTCAAAACCTTCCAGTATAGGGATCTGCTTTCAAATGTATCAAACAGCTATAAATCTGTATTTGACTCCCCTCAACATGTGCAGAAGAAGCTGCAAGAGTCAAAGCAAATTAGGAATAATGAATGCTTCAGGATACACAAAAGCCCTGGGGTCAGAATCAGGGAAGTAACATTCTCATCCAATCCACATCACCCCCAAATCATAGTGCTCTGAAATGCACTGAAGAGTCTGTCTTTTCACAGTGAACATCACTAGGATACAATGTCCCAAAGCCCTACCCTGGCAGCCAGATTTTTTTTTTTTTAATTTAGATAATTCCTCAGTAAGATTCTTTTTTTTCTTTCTTTCTTTTTTTTTTTAATTTTTATTTTCAGCAAATCAAAAAAATTTAAAAAGCATTCAAACAGAATAAAATGAAAAGAAACAAACAAGCAAAATACCAAGGGTCAGATATACTTATACAAGAATTCTATAGAGCCTTCAAACAAGCAACACTTTTTGAGTTATGTTTAAAAAAATTCAGAACCACAATAAGCTCCTTCACAAAGCAAATAATATTGAAATAGTGAAATCAAGTGTAAACCCAACAAAAATATATAAATTATAGTCCAGTATCCCTCATGAATATACATACAAAAATTCTCAATGAAGTAGTTGCAAACTGAATACAAGAGATATAAAAAAAAAAAATAATATTCCATGAATAACTGAACAACTGTTTTTTTTTTTTTTTTTTTAGAAGACCGTACTCCATATACAGGCTGCATGTTTTGGATAGCCCCCACTCCAGATGTTTGAGACCTACATGAAAACCAAGCTGCACATTTACAACATATGTGCAGGGAGGCCTAGGTTCAGCCCATGGAGGTAGATCTGTGTAGACTAGGTATGCTCCACGGTTGGTGATTCAGTCTCTGAGAGCTCCAAGGGTTCAGGTTCGTTTACTCTGTTGATCTTCCTGTGCAGTTCCTATCTCCTTAGGGCCCACAATCCTTCCACCTATTCTTCTTTAAGAGTCCTCAAGCTCCATCCACTGTTTGGCTCTGGATGTCTGTATCTGTCTGAGTCAGCTGGGCAGCCAGATTTTAATATCCTCTTATTACTTTATGTACATTAGCCCATGTGTCTAAGTCCTTTGCTCCATTAGCACTGTAGGCCCCTTGTGTGAAGACATGATTTCTTCATGTTCCAAAAGGACACTGTGGTGGTTTGAATAGGAATGGCCCCCATAGAATCATGTGTTTGAATGCTTAGCCACAAGGAGTGGCACTGTTAGGAGGTGTGCCCTTGTTGGAATAGGTGTGGCCTTGTTGGAGGAAGTGTGTCACTGTGTTGGCAGGCTTTGAGGTCCCCCAATGCTCAAGCTATGCCCAGTGTGGCCACAGTCTCCTTCTGCTGTCTGAGGATCAAGATGTAGAACTCTCTGCTCCTTCTCCAGCACAGTGTCTACCTGCACAATGCCATGCTTCCCACCATGATGATAACAGATTAAACTAAGCCAGCCCCTGTTAAACATTTTCCTTTATAAGAGTTGCTGTTGTCATGGTGTCTCTTCACAGCAATAAAACCCTAACTAAGACAGATAGAATATTAAGTGTGTGACATTGAACCCTCATTTTAGATAATGTCATTTCAGTCCACGAGGCTTGTGTGACTAGGTGTTGTTACTCTAATCACAGGTGGCCAGCAATGGAAGGCAGCCTTTGAATGGGGAATTGTGGTCTAGATGGAAACTAACAAACGATATACATTTTATTTGCCAAGACATGTAGGAGGGGAATAGAAGATAACGCACTAGCAAATTTAGCATCTTGTGTCTCTAAATATAAAGCTGCTGACTGAAGGCCAAGAGCACTGCTTTGCATGGCTTCTCCAGCTAAAGTTAACCCAAGAGTAAGATGCATAGTCACTAGCATCCAGATGCTATCAGACATCTGGGAGTTTGTGGTCAGATAGAGTTTAACTCTGATGGCAAATTAAGAGGGTGAGCCAGGTGGCTCTGCCTGCCCTCTGTAGTAGCCTTCCCATAAAACAAAGATCACAGTGTTAAGTGAAGGTTAATATCCCTGGTAGGTGTGAGGTGAACCATTCAGTTAAGGCACACAGGCTCATATGCTGCAGGTCCCAGGGTAAAAACTCCCATTGATGCTTTTTTTCTTTTCCTGCCTTTGTCTCTCCCTCCCTCCTTCCCTTCATTCTTCCTTTTTCGTTGTGTGTTTGTTGTGTGTGTGTGTGTGTGTGTGTGTGTGTGTGTGTGTGTGTGTGTAAAGGCTGTCCTGAAATTCGCTCTGTAGACCAGCCTGACCTCGAACTCAGAGATCCGCCTACTTCTGCCTCCCAAGTGCTATGATTAAAGGTGTGGGCCACTGTGGACACATTTTAAAAAAGACAAATTGGTCATCTCAAAAGTGAGGAATTCAGTCCACATTACAATTAGAGAACCTTATAGCACGTGACAGGTAGTGCAGATCTCCAACATGAGCTGTTTGGGGTGCTTGAGAGGGTTTTTGGTGTGGAAGATGATGAGACTTGTAACCACTGGAGGCTCAGAAAAGACAGACTTGGGTGAAGGCTGTGACCTTGAGATGATATTGAAGAAGGACTTTGGAGATAGAGAAAAAGGCATGCAAAGGGGCTTAGGCTCTGGGTCTCCAGGGCCATGAGGGTCCTACCCAGGCTAACACTGTCATCACTGCTTGAATGTTCACTGTGTACCAGGTACCATCTACTCTTTCCCATAACCATAATGAACATTGCTTGAATATTTACTGTGTACCTGGTACACTTGAGGTGCTTATTACATAAAAGGATTAGTCCTCATTCCTAAGAGCTTAGGCGTGAAATGAGCCTATTCTACTTCTGGAGTCAAACCGTGAGACACAGAGAAGCTAAGGCTTTCAAAGGTTTGCACAGATATTGACAGGTTGGAACACAAAACTAGACACACTATTTCAATCACCATCAAACACATGGGACTCAGCCACCTGCTAAGGGATCGACACTCTCAGGTAGATCTCTGCTTTCTTCACATGGACCAGGACCCTCGAGTCTATCTTACCTCATATATTTGTAAAACAAGTAATGCATTTCCATGGTTTTCTTTATTAAAAATGAATACTGAGGAGCTGAGCAGTGGCACTGTAGTTAAGATCAGTGGCTGCTCTTGCAGAGGACCTGGGTTCAGTTCCTAGAATCCACAGGGTGACTCAGAACTGTCCTCAACTCCCAATCCAGGGGATCCAACAACCCTGTCTGACCCCTTCAGACCCTGCACAAACATACATGTAGGCAAAATACCCACCAAAATAAAATAAAAATAAATAAAATAAAAAAAAATTGTAAATACATGTTGGTTCTAAGAATAGCTGGGTGAGAGAGATACCTTTTAGAAAGAAGATTATTATGATCAGGTGTAGTGGAAGTCAGGGCTGTGCTGTCACTGGTAAAAAAGCCTTTGCATGCTCTAGGTCATGTAAGTAGCATGTGATCAGAGACCTTTAATGGAAAAAAAATGGGTAATGTAGTGTTCATATCCATGCGCTCTTTCACTTGGCCTAATTTTTAGAATGTGATGCTCTCATTTACAGGTAGCACTTCAAACACGTTTGCACAAAAGTGTTAATGGTTCTCAAGTCTCTTCTTGGTGTTAAGCAACCTTCCAATCCCTAACTGTCACATTTGGTGGGGCAGAATGAAGAAGGGGAGCAGAGAGTTGGGGGGAGTGAGGGAGGGATGGATGGATGGAAAGAGAGAGAGAGACAGAGAGACAGAGAGACAGAGAGACAGAGGACAGAGAGAATGTCCTCATACTTACAGTATACCATTATCTATAACCAAAAGGCCAAAACAACCCAATGTATGTTAATGGATGAAAACCCATCCATATGATATGGGTTCTATACACACAATGGGAGTTTAAATCATTTCATTCATAAATTGAGACTATAAACCTGAAACCATCAACAGAAGGATACATTTCAAACCATTTGGGAGGTTACCTCTATAAAAGTAACATTCCCAGAATGGTGTATCAGATGTAATCCAATTATCTCCTCTTTAGCCTGATAGAAGTTCAATAGGCTGGAGAGCAATGCAATATTATTTAGCCTTAAAAAGCAGGGAATTCTAATGCATGCTATAACATGAGCAACTCCTGTGGATATTAAATGAAGGAATCAAGCTAGCCCAAAACATGAACACCTCATTGATTCCACTTACAGAGATACCCAGAGACAGAAAGTAGAGTGATGCTTTCCAGGGAGTGAGCCTGTGGTTCCCCAAGTCACTGCCTAAACTTTCCCCCGAGGTTCATGAATTTAGCCACTTGGTCCCTAAAAATTGGTAGTACTGTTTCGAAGGTCATGGAAGTTTGGGGACATGCAGCCTAGCAGGCAGACACATTCTCTGCTTCATCTCTTGCCTTCAGGTTCCCATTTTGAGCCCCTGCCCTGCCTTGCCTAAATAAGCCCTTTCCCCCTTCAGATTGCTTTTGGTCAGGGTGTCCCTCAAAATAGAGGAGTAAACTAGAATGAGCTGCCAAGGATTCTGCCCAGAGAGTACACTGATCTGAGTCTCTCTGGGCATGGTGGCTTCTAAGGACATCTCCCTTCGGAAGCTACATTGTTCTTCCCTGCACGAGAGTCCCAACTAACAGATTACCACAGAACAGCCACCTAACGCAGCCAATTAAATTCTAATAACCCGTGACTATGCAAGAACATGCAAGGAGGGGAATCACACACAGATGCCTGAGAGGTTGTGTGTACAATCAGACATACTTCTGTTTATGAAAATCTTCACACACGGGAAATTCATGAGATTTTATAAATCTTTCCAACAGTCTGCCTGACCGTGCAGGAGGCTCAGCGTCTTAGCTATATTTACATCACTGTGGCTACACTACACGATGGGAACAACAAGATATATATCAACAAGATATATATCAACAAGATAGGGTGGGTTTTAGCTCAAAGTTTTCTTGGGTTTTTGGAGGCAGGAGCATATTGGCAGAGGCTGTTCACATCACAGCTGACCAGGAGGAAGAGCAAGCAGTAGAGACTTGGTTATAACCTTTAAAGGTTTGCTTCTAATAACCCAGTTCTACTAGGTAAACCACATCTTAAAGGTTCCATAGTCTCCCTTCTAAATAGTAACAGCAGTTAGGAGACTGAAGTTCAAAGGAGAAGCATGTCAAGGACAGTTTAGGTTCTAATCCTAATATTAATCTTTCCTTTAATCCCTCAGATGACCTAAGTCCTCAGTATGGAAGCTGAGATGCCATGGCTTGGGACTTGACCTGACTCAGGTCATGGGGAATGAATAAACGACAGGCACACATACAGAAAAGGTGGGATCTGGTCATACGCTTGCATGAAGCCAGGAACATGGTTGAAAACACATTAATTAGAGACGATATAATGAGGAAGTGGGCAGGCTAATCTTGGGGGAGGGGAGATCTCTGTAGGAGAGCAGTTCCAGGCTGCAGTCATCAAGGAGGAGGGAGCTGTGGTGGATGTCTCCTGCCCATGTTCTCAGCCTCTGTGCTTGGACCAGGGGAAGATGCATTCATTCACTTGGGACCTTAGCAGCTTCCCACAACTGAAACAGCAGTCTCTCTCTTTCTCTCTTTCTTCTCTCTCTCTCTTTCTTTCTCTCTCTCTCTTTCTTTTCTCTCTCTCTCTCTCTCTCTCTCTCTCTCTCTCTTCCTCCTCCCTCCCTCCCCCCTCCCTTCCTCCCTCCCTCCTCCTCCTTCTTCTTCTCTCTCTCTCTCTCTCTCTCTCTCTCTCTCTCTCTCTCTCTCTCCTCTCTCTCTCTTTTTCCCTCTCTTTCTCCCTCCTCTATTTTTCTCCCTTCCATTATCTCTCCCTTCCTCCCTTCTCCCATTCCATTTCCTTTGAACAATCCACCAATTGCTCATATAGACTCAAATCTTTCCTTCTGTTTCCCTCCTATTGTAAACCTCTGTACTTCTTGTTTGAAACACCCTTGCAGACATCCCCAAACTAATATTCAGTAAAATGCCTGAACTTCAAGGAACACACATCAGCCTCACGGAGCTGGGAGCTCTTGCACCTGTCCTGGATGAGCGATGGATACATTCTTCAGATCATTGCTGCTGTCTTTGGTGTTCATTCATTCTGCACAAGTTGGTTGCTGCCCCAACTTGGACAGCCCTGGGCATCTACCTTGCATTCTGGGGAATCACTGTTTGCTTCTAGTGGTTTCTACTGCAGTCTCCTGGGAAGATGTTGTCCTGTCTAGATTACTGCTTCTAGTATCTCCTAAATTACACATGCTCTGGGAACCCAAAGAGCCCTGTGCTAAACCCCGGGCCTCCAGCTCTGTGATCTATCTTTCCACCCACAGATTAAGAATGTTTCCATCAATGGTAGGTGGCGGTGCACACCTTTAATCCCAATGCTCAGAAGGCAGAGGCAGGTGTATCTCTGTGAGTTCAAGGCCATCCTGGTCTGCAGAGTGAGTTCCAGGACAGCCAGGGGTACACAGAAAAAATCCTGTCCCAAAAAAAATCAAAAGAAAAACAATGTTTCTACCTTCATATATTTTATTCCAGTCTTTGGAGCTGCATGAGCCTGGACTCTGTGTTGGCTTAGGAATTCACATCTTACAATGTTTGCTGCAATGATTGATCCTTCAGATATCCAGAAGGTTTCTCTTTGCTCAGGCTCAGCCTCCAGAAGGAAGAAATGTAGATGATCTCTGGTCTTATA
Source organism: Mastomys natalensis (assembly GCA_021653895.1). Lineage (NCBI taxonomy): Eukaryota > Metazoa > Chordata > Mammalia > Rodentia > Muridae > Mastomys > Mastomys natalensis. The sequence continues at coordinate 217,966 of JAJTUV010000607.1, read as the reverse complement.
TGCAAATAGTCCCACCCTCAAATATATGTGTGTAAAAAAATCCAGGTGTATTTGAAAGAGAACCTACCACTTGAGTACACATACACACAACACGCACACACAGTTCTCAAATAACTATCAGTGCACCTAGATAATAAGTTTTTACTATGTGTTCCTTTTAAAATTTAACTTTTGTTATGCTCAAATATACACTTATTAGCGTATATATATAAACTATAGTTTATAATGAATTCTGGGTGTGATATAGTCTTTTAATGTAGTTAGTTGGCAAAGTCTGCTTGTATCTTTTAAATTAATTATTTATTTTTATTTTATGTACATTGGTATTTTGCCTTCGTGTGTATCTGTGTGAAGATGGTGGAACTCCAGAGCTCGAGTTGCAAACAGTTATGAGCTGCCATGTGGGTGCTGGGAGTTGAATACAGACCCTCTGGAAGAGCCAGTGCTCTTAACTACTGAGCCATCTCTCCAGACTCATCTCCTTATATCTTTAACCTGACCATTTTTGAAGAAAATTGTCAATCATGTTGGAGTGAAAAAATGTCAAGATCCCAGGTATTTATTAATATAATTTTGTGAGTTACACAGCAGAGGTTGTGTTGGGGATGATAACAAACAATGTTTCAAAATTCCATAACTAGTCATGATTGACAGAAAGATGTAGGAGGCATGCTTAGCTTAAATATTTTCATGTATCCTACATCAACTTCATCTTTTTAAAAATGTTACTAGGCTCAACAAAAATGGCTCATAGGATTTAGCCACTTGATGCCAAACTTAACTACTGAGTTTGACAACTAGAACCCAAATGGTGGAAGGAGAGAACCCACTCCCTCAAGTTTTCCTCTGATTTCTATGTGCATATAGTGGTGTGTACATTACACTCCATAAGTAAATAAATAAATAAATAAATAAATAAATAGTCTTAAATAATTAAGATGAAAATGAAACTCTTGCATATATTAGCATTTGTACAGTAATTTTTCTGTCCTTTGATATGAACATATATGAAGTAACGCCTTCGTGTGAACAAATGGAAGACATGAATGAAAATTGCTACAAACAACAGGATTTATGTGGCTTCATAGAGAGTTCTTTAAATTAATCTTGGTTCTTGGGTGACATTTGAAAAGTCAATTCCAAGAATATATGTCACATAGAAGGATCTGTAATTCAGATCTGAAAACTTTTACTCAAAATTATAAGCACACATTACTTACTTGGATGAAAGTGAGGAGTTTTTCAGAAGTGTGGTGGTAGAGACGTTTGAGGAAATCTGCCCACACCTTCAGTTAGCACTGGCTTGATCTGTTTAATAATCCTCACACTCAGCAGTGGGAGAGTGGATGCTTAATTACTGTAAAGACCCAGAGAATAGCAGTGAGATCTTTATTAACACGGCCATTTCTGCCTTCCCGTGTTCCTTCCTTTGATAAACCCATCATTGCCTTACTGGTGAGCATCCTTTCGAGACCACGGACAGCTCCACACCAGTAGGTGTGTTTTTCCTGTCCTCATTCTCCCTTTTGCAGAATTTTAAAAGAAAACATACTGGAAAGATTAACTCTTTACACCTCCACTTGATAGAACTGTTGGTATACACAGCCACATGCTGACAATATAAAAAACACCCGTTTCTGTAGAGTCAGTCCCAGAAAGGGTTACTTAAAATGACTGAGTTTAAGTCACCCTACTTTTGTTGGGCAGTGGTGGCACACACCTTTAATCTCAGCACTCTGGAGGCAGAGGTAGGTGGATCTCCTGGTCTATAGACTGAGTTTCAGGATAGCCAGAGCTACACAGAGAAACCCTGTCTATTGCCTAGTATCTGTGTTGTATAGCTTTAGCATCCTGCTCTGTAAAGTGGGTTTAAATGTGTCGTCTAGGCACAGTTATAAATCAGATAAAGTGTGTAGTTCAACTTGAAGATAAACAATACATAGGGCTTGGATTGGAGAAGTGGCTCAGAGACAAGGTTGCTGGCTGCTCTTGCAGAGAACCTGGGTTCAGTTCCCAGCGCCCACACAGTAGCTCATAACCATCTGTAACTCTAGTTCCAGGGGATCTGATGCCCTCTTTTGGCTCCACAGACACTAGGCTTACACAAGGTAACACACACATACATTCAGGCAAAACACCCAAACACATAAAGTAAAAGTAAATAAATCCTTTATAAGTTAAGAAAATAAGGATTCTGTAGATCATAGCAATTGGGCTAATGTTTGGTCTGCACACATCTTGCAGAGGCAGCTACAAAGAAGCTGCTGCTGATCCCCATATGAGTAGGCTGTGACTCCCATGGGCTGAAGTCCTAACAACAATGATATCTCACATACACACCCTTTAAAGAAGAGTAACAAAGACAGTTGTGTGTCCTTTGATTCCCTCCCAGATCATGCAATTTAAGTACTAACAAAACCATATTTACACAGCTGGATCCTTTGAACTAGGATTTGGCCACCTTGGCAAGCTAAAGCATGTATCCAATTTTTAGCCTTCTAGACTTTCAGGCAGTTTCTCCCTGTCTATACCCATCTCCCATCTTCAGATAGTATTAACATCACAAGTATCCAGTCTCCTGCATTTTGTGTAGAATGTTGTGTGCCCAGATCTACATGAGAAGACAGCCATTTACCTGGCTTTCTGAAGTTCCCACCTGACGCGAGTAATTTCCACAAAGTGTTAGTGTAAGTTATGACAATTTTCCTGTTTAAAGAAGTGAAAATAAACATTCATAAGTCTGTAAGGACTCATGCAAAGTGGAAGCAAGTAGCAGCAGAGATATCGAGCCGGCACGATGGCACACAGGCTTAATCAGGAGCCATAGATATGGGAATCTATGTGAGTTCAAGGCAAGCTTGATGTACATAGCAAAGCCCAAGCCAGACAGGGATTTGAAGTAAGACCTTATCTCAAAAAGAATCTTTACCATCATAATTGCCAAGTGGTTACCCCTGAACTAGATGTAGAATGGCCAAACCAGCCCTTTGTAAAATAAAGTGCTAGAATATTTTTAGTGCTTAGTTATTTATGTTTGGTCTATGTATTAGTGTTCTTTAGAGATACAGAACTTATAGTATGTCTCTCTCTCTCTCTCTCTCTCTCTCTCTCTCTCTCTCTCTCTCTCTCTCTCTTTCTGTGTGTGTGTGTGTGTGTGTGTGTGTGTGTGTGTGATTTGTTAGAATAACGTACAGGCTGTGGTCCAGCTAATCCAACAATGGCTGCCTATAGATGAAAGATTCAAAAATCCAGTAGTTGTTCAGTCCACAAGGCTTGATGTCTCAGGTGGTCTTCATATATACTGGAGTCTTGAAGAAGTAGGCTCTAATGACAGTGAAGGGATGGACTTGTTAACAAGGTGAGAGCAAGCAGGCAAAGAGCCAAAGCTTCCTTCTTCTGTGTCCTTATATAGCCTTCCAGCAGCAGGTGTGCTTAGAAGTGACTAGAGAAGAGGGGATTCTTCCTTTTGCAGGATATTTGATCACTCTCTGAACCCTGAGATTCTGTTGTTTACTAGAGAAAACTGTCTCTAGTTGTGGTGTGGCTCACCCTTAGCTAACACCTTTAATTCCTCTGGCTGGAATACAGACACAACCTTTAATCACAAACAATGATCTGAATTAAAAGTGGATCTTCCCATTTCAAATTAAGCAAAAATCCATCACAGATGTGGCCCTCCAAATTTTGGGTTTTAGTTCATTCCAGATATAGTCAAGTTGACAACCAACTAACCAGGGATGGACACATCAGAATTGTACTTTAAAAAATAATTAACATAGAGGAAATCTTCTTAGAGGGAAATAAAATATACATCCTAAAACCCTACACAATCATGTACTAGTATGCACAAAAAGTTTAAAATGTGGAGCGGTTTGTTTTGTTTTGTTTTTGAGGTTTGAACTGTAAAGAGTGAAGAAAGCTTGTGGAGCAGCAAAGGATTTGGGTATGTGGAGGATGCAGGGATGTGGGCAAGCAGAGATGCCAGCAAGCGGGGATGTGGGGATGCAGGCAAGCAAGGATATGAGGATGCCAGGGAGGGATGCAGGTGATGCTGGCACACAGGGATGCTGGGATGCAAGGATTCGAGGATATGGGGCAAGGATATAGGGATGTGGGCAGGCAGGCATTCAAGGATGCAGGCAAGCAGGAATATGAGGAGGTGGGGATGTGGGAATGCCTGTGTTCTTTCTGCTCTGGGCTGTGGGTGTGTGGTAGTTTCAATCCCCACAATAATGAACTGTAACCTGAAACTGTAAGAAAAAGAAACCCTTTCTTCTTTTCAGCACATTTTTATCACAACAACAGAAAACAAACAGGAACACAAAGCCTCCATATATTAGCAGAGGGAAGAATTCATGAAGAAAATATGATTGTAAACATAGATGAACCAGACACTGGGGCTTCTAGTTTCATAAAACAAACATGAACATGATAGGTTAGATAGGCTATGTGCAATAATAGTGGTTGATTTCCATACCCCACTCTCGATTCCAGATAGAGTTTTCAAACTAAACATTAACAAAGAAAACACACAGGTGAACAGAGTATCCAACAAACACAGAATACACCTTTTCAGCAGCCTGTAGGACCTTCTCTAAATAGATAACCCTATCAGCCACAAATCAAGTCTTACCAAATGCAAAAGGATAAAAGTAAGTCCATATAACTTAGTAAAATGAAACTAAAAATTATGAGATAAACGACAAATAATACACAGAGGCTTGCTTGAAGACTGAACAATACACTAGGGAGTAACCAATGGTGAGTTATTGATGAAATAAGGGAGGACATTAAAAAGTTCCTAAAATCAAATAAAGAATGAAACTATAACTTCACAGACCCTTTGGGATAGAGTTAAGACAGTTCTAAGCAAATCAGTTTATAACTTTGAGTGCTTACTTAAAAAAAAAAAAAGAAAACAAAATTAACTTAGACAAAGAGCCTAATGATGCAACTCATGTCTGAGAGAAACAAGAACAATTCAAACCCTAATCAGTAGATGCAAGAAATATTAAAGATCATGACAGAAATTAATGAAGTTGAGACTAAAGTAAAAAAATCATAGAATAAATCAAATAATTGGACATGGAAAAATAACCAAGTTTGATAAACATGTCTAATTAGCTAACAGAAAAAGAGAGAAGGCCTAAGTTAACAAAATTAAAGATGAAAATGAAGAGTTATCACAGGTTTCATTGGAACTCAGTCATTGGGGAGTACTTTGAAAACATTCTTTAAAAAAGTAGAAGACTGGGGAAAATTAAATAAACAATATTAACTTCATTTTGGGGATGCAGATTTGGTTTGCTATATCCCAATCAAGATGAGTAATAGAGTACCTGGGTAGAAATCACACAATCACATCCATGGATGCAGAAAAGAACTTTGACATAATTCAACATCCCTTCATGATAAAAAGATCCAAGGGAACTAAGAACAAACAACTCAATACAGTAAAAAGCCATACAGGGCAACCTTATAGTTAGCATGATGCTGAGTGGGAAAAACTAAATGAGTGGCTCTGAAAGAGAGAAAGAGGCACCCTTCCTCCCCTCTTACTCAAGACAGTACTTGAAGTCAGCCAGGGTGATAATACAAGAAGAAGAAATAAAAGGAAGTCAGATAGAAAAAGGAAGAAGTTGAATTTGCCCTCTTGACGGACGACGTGACTCTGTACTTAAAAGACTCTAAAGTCCCCATCAAAATACCGGTAGACCTCATCAGCACATTTGCCAAATTATCAATCAAAATAATTAAAAGAACCTTTAACCTAAGATACATAATTAGACTGTGAATTAAGGAAAAAGTCTTGAGACTAGGCTGAGGTAATTTACTCCAAATCTGTACCCTTCCAATTCCCCACAGACATGAAGTTCTAACCCACTAATCAGTCATGAACACTTGTTAATGCTCATAGTGTTTGTTTTTGTAAAGTTTGGGTCATGTGTCTTTAATTTGCATATTGGAAACTGGTAGTCCCATCCTACTGGGATTGTCCAATAGGCATCTTTTGTCCTAAAAGCTCAACTTTCACTTCTCTAAGGTTCATATATTCCTGATATGCACCAAAAAAATGTCATTGTGTCATAGCAGAAAAAAATACATGTTTTCTTCTGAAATGTGAGATATAATGACCCTACTTTGTGGGTAGGAGGCAGCACTTTAATGCATCTAATGGTCCCTCTTGACTTTGTTCTCATTTTCTGTTTGAGGGCTTCTAGATATAGCATCTCATACTGTCATCCAGGGCAACCTCAAACTCACCATGAAGTTCAGACTATTCCCCTGACTCAGCCTCACAAGTGATGAGGTTACAAGTTTGAGCTATCATGTTCTCTCTCCTTACAGAGATCCTTTTCTGCCAATAGTGAGATTTGTCTGAGTATCAGCAGGATTTGCAAAACTAAATGAATAGCTGAGGTGTATTGACTCTAATATGTTATCTGTTCTACCCTCTGTGCTGCCCAAGAAGGAAGGAGTCCTGGCAATTGTCACAGGAATGATAATTGCTCCTTTGTTGTGATCACAGGAGCCTGGAAGCTTCTGAATGCAGCTCTGGATGTAGATCAGGACTCAACGCCAAGGTCAATATCAGTATAACATCTATTTCATTTGCTTGAAATCTGGCAGGAACTATGCTCATCACCATCCAGGGCTTCTCCAAACTGGTTCAGCCTCTGGGAGGGGAAATATGTATCTCTTCATTGAGTCAGGGGCTTAGGGTAGAAGGGGATGATCTGGAAGGCAGAAAGGTTGAGCCACAATCATTCTACTGTTACTTCATGAAAGTAACTCAGAAACTACAGATTGCAGAATTTATACCTCAAGAACTGGATGAAGCAGTATGCTTGCGGACCATGGCAGGCAGCCCAGACCAAACTAGAAGGAAGTGTCCAGATTCCCAGCATCAGAGATTCCAAGACTTGTGTTTCCTCTAGGCCCTTACCATGAGGCTTATAGTGATGGCCGTGTAAGCAGTACTGTTATCAGTTTATCACCTCACCAGCCTCCTGGTACCCATCAACTCACTGAGTATGCCTATTTGAGAGAGAAAAAACAATCATAGCATAGAAAATTCAAACAATTTCTCATGCTCTCACACCAATGAAGCTGGGGCTCAAATGATTTGAAGTGAAAAATTCTATATCCTGTGTTCTTTCCTAGCTGAAGTTTTCATATTAAAATAAACAAAGAAAAATCAATATGAGGAAAGGAAGTGACCTTTAATGACTGTCTAGTCATAAAGTGGAATCATGTATTTAGCCCGTCAAGATCAGAATTTTCAAAGTAAGGCCATTTCACAATTTTTGTTTATACTTTATTATTTGACAAGTTCAAGGTTGCCTGGAAACAACCAGCAGAAAAAAAATGAAAAACCAATATCACATCTTTTTTAAAAAAAAAATACATACTTTTAATGGAATGTATTACTTGGATAGGAATTCTAGTGTCAAAACTCTAGTTTTCTATGACCCTCAGAAAGCTAGCTTCTTTTTGTACTGACCAAATGCATTTGAAATGACACTGTAGGGAGCTGGAGGGATGACCCACCGCCTGCTCTTCCTGAAGATCTGGGTTCCATTCCCAACACCCACATGGTGTTCACAACTAACTGTAACTCCAGTTCCAGAAGGTTTAACTCTCTTTTGGCCTCTGTGGATACTAAAAACACAAATGGTGTATAAATACTCAAGTAAGCAAAACACACATATACATAAAACAAAATAAGGTTTTTGAAATGACATTGCAATGCACAAAGTTTCCCAGAAATCTCAATAATGCTAATACATCTTTGTGTTAGATGGCATAGGCATGGTGGAAGACATCAGTTCTTACCTCATGTGCTTGCTATATGATTGGCTAACAGTACACATGTAGTTTATTTATGGTGAGATACACCCTTGCAGACTCATCATAAGTTGAAAGTACTGTAAATTGGAAATGTAATTGAGATTCCTCCCAGTACACTGAAAGTTCTAGGGTGGCAACACTGTAAGCTTGTTCATGTGGCTTGTTTTATTCTGATCACATGGCTGTCTGGGATTCTCCTAGCCTCGAGAGAGAGGGCCAGAATGCACATTTGTAGCTGGTTACTTGGCCCCTATTGGTTTGAGCTTGTGGAAGCATAGTACATCATGACTGAAGCTCAAAGTGAAGTTGTGTGCTTCATAAGGTCACGAAGTGAAAAGAGGGATGGTTAGGTCCTATCTCCTAAGATTCCAGCCCCTCTCAATGGTACCAAAGGCTGATGACCAAGCCTTTCATACATGGTCCTTTGGGGAAATGCTTAAAATGGAAACTATAGCAATATACAATATACACTATATACTGCTTTTACATCATTATAAAACCGAAACATCATAAGTCAAAACACAAAAAAACAGAGGCCAGCTGGATAATGGTCAAAAGAAAGAGCAGATGAATTAACTCCACATAGGAAATGGAGTATGTAAGAAAAGAGCTTAAAGCACTTGAAGAGTAGAAGGAAATTTAAGGTGGATGGATGGATGAAGAACATTGCAGACAAAGGAAATACATGGGAATGGGTAAGCTGGGGACAGCTGAGGGCTGAGGACAGGACAACATATCAGTGGGATGGAGTGATTCTGGAGGAGAGCAGAGGACATGCTTAGAAAATGATGCAAGGACAATAATGGCATATCAGACAGAAGATCTGAGATCCTGACTCCTATGAAGGACAGAATCTTGGAAGGCTTTGGAAACAGAAGTGCTAATGAGGCTTATGGAACTACGTGCAGAAAGACTCATTAGGGAGCTGTTGTGTCGTGAGGTTGAGAAGGTTGACTAAGTAAGAGGCCATTCAAACACAGAGAAAGAGATTGTATGAGACACAATGACTACTGCGATAAAGTATGAAAGACTTCTGCCAGGGAAGAAACAGGCCTTACTTGGGTTGATAGACATCTGAAGCAGACAATAAAGGGGGTAAGGAATTAAGGGTTAACCAGAGGGGCTGAGGAGATGGCTCAATGGGCATCACAGTTAACTTCAGTTGTAGACTTGATGTGCCTGGGAAGAGGGAATCTCTGCCGGTGACTTCCCTCTATCTGGTTAGACTGGGGGCATGTCTGTGGGACATTTTCTTGATTGCTAATAGATGTAGGAGGACTCAGCCCAGCCAGAGTCATACAATTCCCTAGGCAGGTGGGCCTAAGCTGTATAGGAAAGGACATGAACAGTGAAATAAACTATAGACAGTGTTCTTCCATGGTCCCTGCCTCAGTTCCTGCCTCCAGGTTCCTGCCATGGCTTCCCCACATGATGAACTGTAACCCGTGAGCCAAATAAACCCCTTCTTCTCCAAGTTGACTTTAGTCACTGTTGTATCAAAGTGATAAAAAGCAGACCAGAGCAGTGGATAAAGCACTTGCCATGCCCTCATGAGTACCTGAGTGTGGGTCCCCAGAGCTGCAGCATATGTGTACAATCTCAGCACTCTCAGAGTGAGATGGTAACAGAGACAGACACAACACCTGAGCTCTCCCACTACTCTGCCAGGAAAAAAAATAGTTTACTTTTGAAAGAAAACATCTCATCTGTATGTCCTCTGAAAAATACTATAACTGGTGTCATGATAAGCTGGCCTAAGGAATACCAAAGATGCTGTTCTTGCCACAACCTGTGGGATAATGTAACATGGAAAGTAATTTAGAGATAATCAATTTTCAAATAGCACTCTGGTGTCGTTCTTTCACACTCCAATGTTAACACCTCCCACTTGACTGTGGTAGTGAGGGAAGTAATTTCCTGACAGCAGACAGCTGCTGCCAGCCAGTGAAGGCTGATTCAGATGAGTGTGCGTCCTCAGAAGCTCATGCCCATGATACATCAGTTTGGCATAAAGGTAAGTGGGGCAGGGACACCACACCATCAGTCTGTCCCTACGGACAAGACACTCAACTTCATTCCTCTCAACTTCTTCACTTCTAAGACAAAGTGAAGACAACACTGACTCAATAGTTTCAGTCTGTGTCCAGTCAACTGCTAATAGATGTCAACTCCTCCTGGATCACTGGAGTAGAAGCATCCAGAAGGAAACGATTTTTGCATATGAACCTAGTGGGGCAGGAAATCTGGGATGTGGAATTTTTATTAACATCCTTCAGATTCCCCCTTGCCGAGCTGGCTAGGAAACTGTTACCCCTTGCATGCTGAAAACAACTGATGGCTGAGAACCATGCTTGTATATATACCTCCCAGTATGCAGGTGCGGTTAGAGGAATTAACAAAGATTCTTCCTGAGTTGCTCATGAATAACTCACACCTAGCTGACTAACCTGCCCTGTCAGGAAGCTTCCTCCCACCTATTTTACTGCATCTGTGGAATTGTTTTACAGTTATATGTGTAGTTTTCCACTATAAAAAATCGTAAGTGGGCCTCTGGATAAGGTGTCAGATACAACTATCTTCTCTGAGATCCTTGAACATGTTTATAATTGATGTTTTGAGTTCATCATCTTGTGTGTTCTCACGTGTCTTCCTGGGGACACTAAGAGTACTTGTAGCAGCTTGTGTTCTCATGCTAATTATGTTACCCAAAAACCTGTTTGCAGCATCCTGCACTAAAGGAAACCAGTTGGTTTTGACTGGTCAATAAAGTTACTGACAGCCAATGGCTGGGCAAAGAGAAGCAGGACTTTTAGGATTCCCAGAAAGGGATCGAGGAAGGAACAAGAAGAGATTTTTGCCATGATGAGGGCATAGGAAACGGACCATGCCTAAAAGGTACAGGAGGGAGACACAGCAGACATGTGGGTGCAGGGAAAAGCAGCCCCAGGAGGGCTGCCCAGCAGGGTCCAGGGCAGCAAAGATAAAATACAGATTTAGTAAGTATTAACGCAGGAATATCAGAGGGGAGTGTGTGTTAGCCACATGGAGTTAGGGAGTGGCTCAGCCATTGAGCTATCTACAGTATTTAAAATATAAGGGTGTAGATGTGTTTTTCTTTTGGGAATCCAGAATATTGGGGTAGATAGTGAAGAGCCCTCATTTGCACCCACCTGCCAGGGAATTTAGAGTGGAATAACTTATTACTGCTTCAAGTACTGATGTTTGGAGGAGACATGATGTCTTGGTTTTTTGTGACACTTGTGTTTTTCCTATGGGATGTGGGTGACTAGAGTTATGATGTTGGTTGGTATCACATCCAAAGAAAACTCCAATTCCCCACACTGCAAAGGGCAGTCCATGTATCTAGAAATGAGCTCAACCTGAACTATTGGGGGATTTCTGAGGTTTGGGTAAAAGCCAGCACTCCACAGGAACTTGTAAAACTGCTTCCCATCTGTTAAAAGGAGTCATTTCACTTACCTCTGGGAAGAGGAGCATATGGCTCCGTTGACATATACCTGTGGCTGCATATTAAAGCCCACACAGCCTCCAGACTCCCTCAGTGACTAATCACAAGCACTTGTTCTGTTTCTGGCCCATCTCACTTCCCCAGACTTCTCTCCTTGCAGGTACCGATTTGTTCTCCTTGTAACAGCAAGGAGTTCCCCCTGACTCAGCTATTCTCATTATTCACACGTTCACTTGCTCTCTTACTCTCTCCTGATGAGTCAGTGTTCTCTAGAGAAACAGAAGTAAGAGATGGAATCTATATATATATATAGAGAGAGGATGTACTAGAATAATTCACAGGCTGTGGTCCAGCTAATCCAGTGATGGCTGCCCATGAACATGAGGTCCAAGAATCCAGCAGTCATTCTATCCATGAAGCTGGAAGTCTCAGCTGGTCTTCAATATATATCATAATTCGTAAGAAGTCGGCTCTAATGCCAGTGAAGGAATGGACTAGCCAGCAAGGGTGACAGCAAGCAAGCAAAGAGCAAGCTTCCTTCTCCCATGTTCTTTATCTAGGTTGCCAGCAGAAGAAGGTGGATCTTCACAGCTCAAAAGATATGGATCAAAGGTTTATCTTCTCACCTCAAAGATCCAGACTAGAAATGAGTCTTCCAATTCCCAAATGATTTAATTTAGAAAAAAATCCCTCACAGGTATACCCAGCCATTTGGGTTTTTTAGTTAATACCAGATGTAGTCAACTCAACAACCAAGAATAGCTACAAGTTCTCCCCTTGTCAACTTGACACACAATCACATCTCTTTTATCATGATTAGTTTCTAAATGAGAACAGTAACTAGGTCATCATTACATCTAACATGATTTAACTGTCCCATGTATGATCACACCCACTACCCTCTTGTTCTTTGCCTCTTGCTATCTTTCAATCTCCACTATTCTCTCCCACTCTCCAGTTTTCCCAGCCCTAGCTATGATCAGTATGTCCAGTCTTCTGGACATAGCTTCCTTCTTCTCTCTGCTCTGGACCCTTCCAGATGCCTCTGGGTGTTTTTTCTCTCTCTCTCTCGATAACAACAATAAAAACCTTAACCATATCATAGGGTTGTGATGTTGGCAGTTTCTTGTTGAATTTAATAATTAATAAATACATCCCATCGTCAGGTTTGCTACCTGCCTAATGGATTTCATTCCCAAATGAAAGACACACACATAGCCTTTATATTTTGATATGCCTTAAACAGTTCAATAGTTAGGCCACTGCCTAACCTCAACTACTTCCCACTGATAATTCAGAGCTACTACTTACTAAATTCTGTGTTATATCATGGCTGCTCTGGACCCAGGGGCCTGCCCAACTGGTCCTTGATCTCCTGGCCCCTTCACATGGTGGCCATGCCTCTCTGCCCTGCACTATTCATGGGCATGGCATCTCTCCCGTTCTCCACACTCTCCCAACATGGCAGATCTCCTCCCTTCTCCTTCCTCCCAGTCCCAAACCCAGGAATCCTGAAGTCTGCCCTGCCCAGCTATTGGCAGCCAGCATCTTTATTTACCAATCAGAACCAACTGGGGGCAGGGTCCCTCAGGGTCTTAAGTGTACACTTTCTTGTCCAAACAATTTTGGGGACCCAAATTAACATTAGAATACAAGCATTAGGCCAAACTCACTACAGTTTCTTTACTGTACACTCTTAGGGATCTCTATTTATTGATATGATAGTGGTTGAAATTCAGTCTTGTGGTGAGTATGTATTCATGTGTAATTGGGGTATCAAAAATGGTCCCAGCTCAGCTAAGACTAGATGTATCGTCTCAATAATACACATACATACATACACACACACACACACACACTGCTTAAGACCCTCAATACTGTTCCCCTTGTTAAGATCTGTGGTCTCCTCCATAAATGGTCACATGGTCCAGAATATCTCAGCATTCTGCTTAAGAGTTCAAAGATGCTCAGTACCCAGCAAGCAGGGGCTGGAGAGATGGCTCAGAACACTGGCTGCTCTTTCAAAGGACCTGGCTTGGTTCCCAGCATCCACAAGGCAGCTCACAACCATCTGTAACTTCAGTTCTTCAAGATCTGATGTCCAATTCTGACTTCTGCTGGCACTGCATGCATGTGGTGCAGACACACTCAGGCTCATACACACACACACATAAAGTAAATAACAGCAAGCATACCCAGCAGGGCTTTTAATCCCAGCTCAGTGGGTCTCAAGCCTCATTCTGAGCAGAGAATTCAGCCTCACATTCTTCCAGGATTAGCTAATTCAAGAGTCCAGTTGCCAGGGAGAATGAAGTTTGTCTTAGTTAGGGTTTTATTGCTGTGTGGAGACATCATGACCTCAGCAACTCTTAAGAAGGACATTTCATTGGGGCCGACTTACAGTTTCAGAGGTTTAGTACACTATCATCATGGCATGGCAGCCTGCAGGCAGACATGGTGCTGGAGAAGGAGCTAAACAGTCTACATCTTGATCACAGGCAGCAGAAGGCAACACTGATTCCACACTGGATAGAGCTTGATTTGAGCATAGACCTCAAAGCCCCACCCCCACAGAGACACACTTCCGCCAACAAGGCCACACCCCTCCATCAAGGCCACACCCCCTAATAGTGCCATTCCCTAGGAGTCAAACATTCAAACACTTGAATCTATGTGGGCCATACCACCACAAAGTTTGAGTTATATTTTGACTTCAGGAAAATGTTGGATCAAGATAGATTCTTGCCAAATGATGATTCCACAAACTTCTTTAAAAACAGAACTTCCTGTTTTATGTATTTACCTTGACAGCAATGACAGTGCATTTCGTTTACACTTCCCACACCTTTGTGACTTTTTATGTTGGCGGATGGTATTGGCTGCACTTCTCAATCTCTGGAGATAGCCCATGCTCGGAGGGCTCTCAGAGGGTTCAGCTGCCAGGAACCTGCAGGCATCAGAGAACTGAGAGCTGCCTCCTTCCTCAGAGACACCTCGAAGTGCAGTCTCGTTTTTGGGAATCTCCCTTCTTGTCTCTTAATTCAGAAAGAAAGAAAAGCATCGAGGAAATACAGCAAAATACTTCCCTCCGTGGCCCCTGCACGATGTGCTGGGCTCTTCCTGTTCTTCCTCTAACTCTCTTGTCCTTGGGGTTATGACCATTCAATTCTAATGAAGTCCCAGCTGACTCTGTCCAGATGACTTTCTTGCTGGGGGCTCATTCCCTGCCCAGGTGAGCAGCCACTCCATATGGCCACACCTGTCTCTCTGTATCTGCCTTTACAACCCTGAAAAGTGGTTGAGTCTAGAACTTACATCTGCCTCTTAGTTGAAGAAAGTGAATACATTCTTGCATTTCTCTCTTAGTTTCTGATTACATTTACAAGTGTTCCAGAAAAAGAACATTTCTGCAATGGATATGGGTATGAAATTGCAGCTTCAGTTCCCAACAGTGGTTTTATCAGGACCATCCAGCCTCCCTCAGCTTCTGCCACCCAGGGGAAAGGCTCTGTCTCCACCGCTCAATAAGTTCTACCATGCTCCCATTATGTTACCCCCCAAATTACTGGGCTTTGAAGAAAGGGCTAAAATGCAAGGCCTCTTTTACAGCCACAATAATAGTTTCACAATAGCCATGGTTTCACGAGCTATTGGAATTCAATATTAGCAATGACTTCTTAGAGACAGGAAGTACTAGAAATTGTCCTGTCTAAGAAAAAAAAATAATGGTCACTGATTTTTTTTTCTTTTTTATTGTAAGAAAATTTCAGACAAGTATATAATGTGTTTTGACCAAGTCCATTCTCCACTCCAGCTCCTCCGATTCCTCCCCTGTCCTCACTACCACTATCTGTTCCCAGTTTTATGGGGGTTTTGTTGTTGTTGTTGTTGTTTTGTTTTGTGTTTTGCTTTTGTTTTTTTTTTTCCCACTAATTACGCTTTCCTTGGAGATTAAACCATCCCATCCTTAAGCTGGAAAGTAAACAACTCAAAATAGCTTCAGGAAATCCTTGAAATTGACCAGATTCACTAGGCTCCTCCCTGTCAAAGTAAGAAATAAAAAGCCGAGAGTCCCTCTGAGACTAGAGGAACTGAGTTTTGAGAAAGACTCTCAGACCAGACCAGCTGGCTAGAAGAAGAGGTTAAGACCTGTTGCCTGAAATCTGTGTGGTGTGCTCCAGGTTTCTAGCTTCATGAGCTGGCTATCTTTGAGTCATTTCTGTTCCTATAAGTAACCCCTCACTCATTGCCTTAGTCAGTGTTCTATTGCTGTGAAGAAACACCATGGCCATGGGAACTGTTAATAAAGTAAAGGATTTCATTGGGTTGGCTTACAGTTTTAAATGTTTAGTTCATTATCATGCTGGGGAGCATGGCAGCATGACAGCAGACATGATGCTGAAGAGGCTGCTGAGAGTTCTACATCCAGACCGACAGACAGCAGGGAGGGAAGGAAGGAGGAAAGGAGGGAGGGAGGGAAGGAGGGAGGGAAGGAGGGAGGGAGGGAAGGAGGGAGGGAAGGACAGAGGGAGGGAGGGAAAGAGAGAGAAAGAAAGAGAGAGAGACTGCCTGGCTTGAGCATTTGAAAACTCAAAGCCCACCCCCAGTGACATACTTCCTCCAAAAAGGCCACACCTCCTAATCCATTCAAATAGTGCTACTCCTGGTGACTAAGTGTTAAAATCTATGAGTCTATGGGGACCATTCTCATTCAAACCATCACACCCATATTCCTGTAAGTAACCCTAATATAGCTTTATTATTTCTATTATTTATTTATAGCTTATTGGTTCACCAAATTGGACTTTGGCGGTATCTGTACTTTGGTCTGTCATGGGCTCCCTATCTGGGGTGAGTAGTCACATGTGTTGTGTCTCCCCAGGAACAATTTTGTCATACAACATGCTGATAGAATGTGCATGGATGTAGGGCCATCTGCTTGATCATGGGTAACCTTCCAGGGGCAGCATCCTTGAAAAAAGCTGACTCTCTCTCCTGCAGCCACCAACTTCCCATAGCTCCTCAGCTAAGGGTGAGGCTTTGTGACCAACTCCGTCCTCTAACCTGGAATTTTGTCTAGCTTGAGATTGCCCAGGTCTTACGACTTACTGTTCCAACTGCTATGAATTCCTGTGTGCACCTGCTCCATTGTATCCAGAAAACGTCGTTTCACTGTGGTCATCCGCCACATCTGGCTTTTATGACCTTTCTTCCTTCTCTACCAAGATGATGCTTACCCCCCTACAAGGGGTATGTGTGCTATAGATGGTCCCATTTGTGGCTAAGCATTCCTCAGACTCTTATTCCCTGCCTGTTGACCAGTTGTGGGCTATATTTAATCGCCATCTACTGCAAAAAGAAGCCTCTCTGGTGAGGTTTGAGACCTGCACAAACCTATAGGTATTCAGTAGGCAATTTGATACTATGTTCATTTAGTAGAATAATAGTAGTAGGTTCTCCTCCAGGGCTTGTATTTACCAAGCCACAAATTCTTGGCCTTTTTAATGACATGAGCCCTGTCTGCAAAGGGCCTTAAATTCAATCAGAAAGAGGTTAATTATTCCCATAATATTCACACAGTTATTGTATCCCTTTCTGTGTTAGTTACAACTGTCAGGGTTCATAGCTAGGAAAGATTGTGTCTCCCTTGGCAGGGTACATAGACCTTTCCAGCTCTATGAAAGCTAGGCGGTAGGGATAACATTCTTGGCTAGTGTCAGCTTGATTCCTCACTATTCCATGCCTCAAGTATACAGGCTTTAGCAAGAGGGCCTTGCCATCTGCTTCTGGAGGGTAACTAAGAAAAATGGCAGTAACCTGTAATGTTCAGGGGTCTATAAGACCTTGCCAACCAACAAGTTCAAAAGAGGTGAGCTATACCTGATGCCAGGCTTTTTATCTGATAGCTTATAGCACACATTTTAGGTCAACTCCACTTAAACTGTACGTTATAATATATTTTAAGATGCGTCTGCAGTCATAAATCTCCATTTGTATTTACAAAGGGTTTTTTGAGTTAGCTAGCTTCTCCACATTCACGTCTCCACTTTGCCCTTCCATCCCCCACCCCACTTAATCCTTCTGACTCCATTATTCTGTATTCCCACCCATACTTCCTCCCCTATCCCTGCCTTCCTCTGAAATCCCTTCATGCCTCCTTATTACTTTCCTGACTTCTGTGGGTAGTCCAATTCAAACACACATATGTAAAGGTTCAAAGATAGTGTCTCTACATGAGAGAGAATACATGGTGTTTGTCTTTCTGGGTCTGAGTTCCTCATTTAGTGTAATGTTTTCTAGTTTCATTGATTTGTGTGCAGATATCATAATTCTTCACAGCTGAATAATATTCCATTGCTGTAAATGTACTACATATTTATTATTTATATGGATATGTGCAGTGACATATGAAAGTAATCTCCAGCCAGTAAAACTTCTGGTAAGATTCAGCTACCCAGACACTAGGCTGTTTCCACATCCTGACTCTTGTAAATTGAGCAACAGTGAATGTAGATAAGCAGGGATCTCTGTAGTAGAGTTTAGATGATTTGGGCTATGTGCCCAAAATAGATGTAGCTGCGTCGTGTAGTAAATCTACTTTTAGCTCCCGTGAGAATCTCTACACCAATCCCCACAGTGGCTTTAGCAGTTTGCAGTCCTAAGAACAGTGAACAGTGAATGGCTCCCTTTTCCACACATCTAGGCCAGTTGTCTTATTTTATTTTTTTTCATTTTATTTTTAATCTTAGCCACTCGGACCAAGGCAAGATGAAATCCCAAAGTAGTCCTAATTTGCATTTCTGTGATGGCTAAGAAAGTTAAACACTCAAAAAATATATATACTTCTTGGCCATCTGTGTGTCTTCTTTTGTGAAATCTGTTTAGCTCCATGCTCTAATTTTTAAACGGGTTGTTTGTTTACTTGATGTTTAGTTTCTGAGTTCTTTGCATGTTCTAGATACCAACCCTCTCTCAAACATAGATGGTAAAGATTCTTTCCCATTCTGCAGGCTGTCTTCACTCAAATGGTGGTGTCTTTTGCTGTGCATAAGCTTTTTAATTTTATGAGCTTCCCCTATTCAGTTGTTGGTCTCAATGTCTGTGCTACTGTGTTCCTCCTCAGGAAGTCTTTTTCTCTGCCTATAAGTTGAACCATATTTCTTTCTCTTCTAACAGATTCAGGGTATTGGTCCTTATACTGAGATCCTGGCGGGCCCCTGTTACTGCCTCATTTGTGTTTATAGAGTTAATGATCATTATGGGACAAATAGAAAGAAGATACAAACATAGTTACTTTGAATGTAGCCCTCTAAGAATGCCTTCTGGGAGGAATCCAGTCAAGATATCAAAGGACAAGTTCAAAGCTAAGAAGGTCAAGCTGTGGCTTGCAAATTCAGTTCAGGAGTCTTCTGTGTATTAGTAGGACCCTGAGAGTCAAGGGAAAGGGGTTCCATAGTTACCTGGTAGCGTAGGCATATGGCTTCACTCATCCATTTACACAGACAATAATCCTTCATCGAGTTTACTGAGCATTTACTATGTGTCAGATGGTGGTTCTCATGAAAGGTCTAAGTTCACAGCCTGGTGAAACTCATGTGGGTGTCCACTGTTTGTGTTTTGACAACAGTAGTCAATTGTCAGACGTTCCAAAGAAGTATGAGAAGATACAGTAAATGTCACTTTGACTGGGCTGTGAGGTACAATCAAATCATCCCCAGGGAGAGTGATGGATGCCCATCCAGAGCCCAAACTTACCTGTCCTCTGGCTTCTCCATGCATTCCTGGTCCCATAAGTGCAGTGCATTGGGCACACCCCAGCAACAGAAGCATGACGGAGCACACAGCATAGTAGCAAGATGGCCACACGTTCCAGTTATGTTTCAGACAGTATTCTGACTGAATTCCCAAGTCAACATTTAGGAGAAAATCAAGTACAACCAAAGTCACCCTTGAGGGACAGAGGAATTCCTCGGGGAGGTGGGAAGTTAGCAGAAAAGCAGTGTGCCTGTAAGTACCATGCAGCCAGCTTCCCTTCAGCACAGGAACAGATGGCAGTCTGTGGCAGAGTACCCACAGAAACACTTGGCTTGGCTTGTGTTTTGAGGTCAAGTTCTACCAAAAAGACATATTGTGGCTTTAAACACTGGTGCGCAAGATGCTCGCAATACGGAGGCTCAGGATGAGGCTGTCGACAGACTCACGCTGCGAGCATATGCTTATTGTGGGGAATGCCTGGCACTCCCTGTATTTACATTGTTCTTCTCTTGACTTTCTTTTGAATACTTAACAGCTGAATTTATTGAAGTTGCTGAGCATCTATACGATAAGCTGGGACTGAAAAAAGGACAATGATGAAGCCGGTTGACATGTGTGGTGTTCCTCTGAGGACTGAGCAGCCGTGGGAATTCTGTCTCAAGTTTCCTAGATTTCCAGAGAAGCTAGAAGGGCTCAGGATTAGTCTGTGTCAATGAGAAAGCAAAAGACTTAGATCCCAATTGGTCTCTCCCCGGATCTCCTGCTACAGACGGATCCCTTTCTGGCCTTCCTAAAAAAGGAGATAAAATTCTAACCATCCTCCCTGTTTCCTCTTCCTGGAGAGTCCACTAGAAAGATTTAGCACTTGGATTCTTCTTCAAGCCCAGCCAGGAGCACCTGGCCTTCCTAAAAGAGCTCCCCAGTATTCTGTCAGTTTCATTGTCAACCCTGAGAAGGGTTGGATCAACCCCAGTCATTCATTGCTGGTCTCTGAAACTGTACATGCGGGATCATTTCAATTTTGGTCCTCACTCAACTGCCTTCCCTCTTCCTGGACCATTCCTCACAAGTCCCTCTGCCCCCTGCTCAGCCCCATCTGCCTACTGGCCATTAGTTTCAGGCTCCATGCTTTGCCAGACGGGGGCAGCAGACGTATTATTTTTTATTCCGTTTCAATAGACAGAGCCAGGCAGCCAGGCTCAGCTTTACCAAAGAAGAAGATAAATGGAGATCCCAGGACAATCAGCTCTCACTCTGACTCACTGAGGTGATGGAGTAGTCTCTTGGTTGGGCACCTGGGATCTGAACTATAACAGCTTCCTTCTCAATAGAGACATCTGTACCTCACAAGCTGAGCTGCAGTGACCTGCACGGAGGCTAGCTACAGGACTAACAAGGATGCATCCTGTTCCATGGAGTTAGCTAAAGAGTGGAGCTACTGGTCCTCGGTCCCCTGACCATCTTTTAGAGAGGAAAGAGATGACCTCATCAAGCCTGCTGTCAATCTTGAGCTTTGACACTTGAGCTTTCTGTCCAAGGAGATATCCTCTCCTTCCGAATGAGGGGAGCCAGTGTAGCATTTGACCCTCCTGCTGAAGCAGAGGCAACTTGAACAACCTGCCCAAGACCTGCTCACTACAGAAGTCCAAGACCATTCTTTTGCTAATTTGTATGTGACTTCTATATGTCATTGTCTCATCAGAGGAAGCACTCATTTAAATGGCACATCAACATCATTCCGATAATTCGTCCTAAGTGGAATTCTCCAATTTTTTCTTTCTGGAAATCTCAAGAGTCAAAACAAAAACAAAACCCAGAACATGACACACATGTGTACACAGACACAGGCATATGTCTGTGTACACACACAAAAGCACACACACACAGGTATGCACAAAGACACAGAAAAAAGAGAGAGCAAGGGAAAGCACACACATAAACACATAGACATATATACACATGCACCAGGACACACAGACACAAACTTAGAAACACACACACACACACAGAGCACACATAAAAAACAAACACTAATGGAGTTAACAGTACATCAAGGTGTTCAAAGTACTTGGGAAAGTTCTGGAAGCCCCCTGCCCCCAAATCTAGCCACCTGACCAGAAGTGACTTAATCCTTTTTCAAGAAATAAGAAAGATCAGTGGCTTGTACCTTTTAGCTAAGTGTCGCGTCCCCTTGGCCAGCAAGTAAGACACAACAAGGCTGGTCCTTTCTTCACAGCTCTTTTATTCCAGACAACGCTGGATCCTTCTTCACAGCTCTTTTAGGAACAATCTTCACACATCGAATGGGGAAGCTCAAGCAGCTGAAATGCACTGCTTATATACCCTTCCAAGGGGCGGGTCTGGCGGCCTGTTCTCTCAGGATTGGTTAGGGCCAATACCTCATTAGCATAAGCCCCAGGATTGGTTAGGGCTCGAGCCTCATTAGCATAAACCCCATGATTGGTTAGGGATCGAGCCTCATTAGCATAAGCCCTCTCGGGAGGGGCTTAAGGCCAACGCATGTGCAATAGGCTTGTTTATGCAGGACGCTGCACTGGCCATATTGGAAACCGGCACCGTCTCTCTTCGGCCGCCTACATCTCCCCCTATTTATTTTATAAATTTGAAGTAGGTTACCTCTGGACCCTTCAGATCCGTCCTAGGCCTCCCACACCCAAGCATGCTTGCAAAAAGGCTTTGGAAGGCACTCTTTGAAAGAACCACTGCTGTGGCAAAAGGTCAGCGGTAGAAAACAGAGGTCTGAGCCCTTGTGCAAGTGTTGAAGGCATTGTAATGGAGGGCGCCCACCCATACCCACCTTCGTGCCCTTTTTCAGGGAGAGGTATATTTGGCACAAAACCTCTATGCTCTCAGACATGCTTTCAGAGAATCTATCTCAGGATTGAGAACATCTCTAGTCGAGGCGCTCCTCGTACTCCCCGCTTCTGAAAAATTGAAATGGTGCCATAGGAGCCTTATACCATTGGCAATGGTCAAGATGGTCAGGATCTAGGGAAAATGCCTGGACAGCCAATATCGGGTCCAGAAGATTCCCCACTAGGTCTCCCTAAGGGAGGTCAGCCAAATACTTGGGGAAGCACCTTCCTCCATGGCAGTCAGCGCCTGATAAACTACAGCCTTATGTCTCGCATGGTCACGGCGTAGGCGACATAGAAACCAAAAGCAGAAACCACATCCTAAGAGAACAGTGACTCCCCATACAAATACTCCTGCCCATTCTTTAAAGAAATTGAGGGCATCCTTGACCCAAGTGGTAAGTCCCTCCAGAGTGCCGTTCAGGGTGGCGATCTGTGACAGGAGCTTCCTGGATAGGTCTTCAACTTCCTTCAACCAGTTCCCTTTCAAATATTCAGACAGGAGGTGGCTCGGATTATATATTAATTCAAAACCCTTGATGATTTCCCTAGGATAGTGAAATTGGCCTTGGCAGGGAGTAAAACTGGGTGGAAACTCCTCATAAGGACATGACGGAAGCACTCTACGTTTAGTAGAGTTCTGACCATTCCCATAAGGCAAAGGTATGGTGGCATTGTGAACCATGGGCAATGTGGTGCTGTTAATGCTGCTCGTGGCGTCTATCGGGGTGCCTCCTGATCCTTGGGTTTGGCCTGCTGCCACTTGAGTAAGAACAGTCCCAAGACCTCAGTACCAACATTAGAGTGTTCGAGGGGGTCTAGCCATGCAGAGACATTGGCTCTAACGAGCTTAATACACTCTGCCTTGGTGTTCAAAGTAAAGCAGAGAGTACTGGTAAGAGTATAATTAGTAGAATGGACCGGCATGGGCACCGGCCAAGTGCGTGCAATGGCCCACTGCTGTATACAATCACCCAATATCCATTGCAGTAGCAAGATCAATATCAGGATCCGTGGTTTCATTATCCCTTCTTTTGTCTGGGACCGCCGGACTGGAGATCTTCCAAGTCAGTCTCTCAGGGATCCAGACAGGGTTTTCTTGGTCCTTGTCCCAGGACTTTCTGGTACCCGCCGTTCCTGAGCGTTCTGGATCCACGAGGTTGTTGTCCTCGGTTTCCCTCGTTGTCGTCGGCTCCTTGTCGTTGGTCTTCTTCAGTCGCCGCGTCTCTCTCGTTGTCTCCACCACATATGGGCCACCAATTGTCACGTCCCCTCGGCCAGCAAGTAAGACACGACAAGGCTGGTCCTTTCTTCACAGCTCTTTTATTCCAGGCACAATCTTCATCCAAGGAAGGGGAACCTCAAGCAGCTGAAATGCACTGCTTATATACCCTTCCAAGGGGGCGGGTCTGGCGGCTTGTTCTCTCAGGATTGGTTAGGGCCAATACCTCATTAGCATAAGCCCTATGATTGGTTAGGGCTCGAGCCTCATTAGCATAAGCCCTCTCGGGAGGGGCTTAAGGCCAACGCATGCACAATAGGCTTGTTTATGCAGGACGCTGCGCTGGCCATATTGGAAACCGGCTCTCTTCGGTCGCCTACAGCTAAGTTCCTAAGGTCCTCTTCTTCTTCATTTAACTCACTCCTTCATCCTTTATCAAGCTTCCTTGGCATTTTCTATGACCACCAGCAGCATGCTCTTGTCTGCTGAACAGATAGGCACCATGTCACCTCAGCAGGTGACTCTGGAAGCAGACAGTACTTTAAAAGTACACAGTCAATTAATGGCTCATGTTATATTACTAGCCCAGTATTGCCCTGGGAGTACAGCTTGCATGTTCAGTCTCCACCAAAAGCCCTTCTGTTATATGCCTGGTCTCCAGGGAGATGTTATAAGGAGGTGGTGGAAGCTTTAAGGAGGGAGGCCCACGGGGAAGTCTTTAGCTGAGTACACCCCTAAAAAGGATAGTGTGGCCCATTCATTCTGTCTTTGACATCTGGGCCATGAGATGAGGGATTTCCTATGCAGGGGGATGTCAGGAACTGGATGAAACAGTTGTCAAGGTGAGCATAAGAAACCAGGTGACATAAAATGACTAAAACCCTTTTCATCTGGAGCCACATAGGAAAGGCCTCGATACACAAGTGTAGGCTGGGCAGGTGCCGATGCCCTTGAAGGGCCCTGCACTTTCAGATAGATGCCTGATGATGCCTGCTCACTGGCCAATCCCCACACTTTTACCAGCCCATTCCCTTCCTTAATGAGCTTTGTCTACTGCCTGGCCATGTATCTGTATTATAGTTATCTCCCCAAGGACACAGAGACCTGGAAAGTTCTTCAGTGGGTGCCTCCCAGACAACACAGAGACCTGGAAACTTTAGCATGTGCTCCCAGGACTCTGATCTCTGTCTGTATTACTAAGACCCAGAAGCAGCGGAGTCAAATAATTACCAACTGGGAACTCCTGAACTGTGATCCCAAGCAAAGCAAACTCCCCCCTTTATAAGTCAATTATCTTAGGTATTTGTAACAATAGCAGAAAGCTGATTGTGTTACTTTTTTTCTTGTTGCTATGACAGAATACCAGAAAACAGTTTTAAAAAAGAAAAGTTTATTCAGGCTAACAGCTAGGGGGTGATAAAAATCAATCCAACACAGCAGGGAAGGCAAGACAGTGACAGTGGCTCTAGCTGAAGCTGGACAGAGATGTTTCCTTCATGCTCTGGAAGATGAACATTGATACTTTGTTTCTTTCTCCTTTTCATTCAGTCCTGAACCCTGGTCGCTGGGATGGTACCACTCGCATTCAGGATGGGTCTTCCCACCTCTGTTAATTCTCTGGAAACATCCTCACAGACATACTTAGAAGCTTGTCTCAAAACTAGTTCTAAATCCTCTCAAGCTGACTATCTTAGGCATTTACTGCTGTGAACAGACACCATGACCAAGGCAACTCTTATAAGGACAACATTTAATTGGAGCTAGCTTACGCGTTCCGAGGATCAGTCCATTATCATTAAGGTGGGAGCATGGCAGCATCCAGACAGGCACAGTGCAGGAGGAGCTGAGAGTTCTACATCTTCATCTGAAGGCTGCTAACAGAATACTGACTTCAAAGCAGCTAGGATGAGAGTCTTCAAGCCCACACCCACAGTGACACACCTACTCCAACAAGGCCACACCTTTTAACAGTGCCACTCTCTGGACCAAGCACATTCAAACCATCACACTGACAATCAGGATAGGTACACTGCACTATAATTGAGAAGGAATACCAACCCAGGTGTTTCAAGCAGGATGGACAAAGATTGTGGCCAAGTTAACACTGAAGGGGTGGAAGCTGCTTCAGGTGTGGGCCTTCAGGTGATCAGATGATATTCTCTACTCTCACCTCCCTTCCAGCTTGCACCGTCTCCCCAGCTCCTACCCTGTACACACTCAAAGGCCATCGTACCCATCACTTATAAGCCAGGGCTACAAAATAAAACATGTCTTCCCCCAAGTAAGTAGTAAAGAGAACGGTAATGAGAGGGGGGAAGGAGGAAGAGAGAGGGGAAGGAGGAGAGAGAGAAAGAGATAAGATTAAGAGTAAAAATTTTAAAACAATTAGTTTGAAAATGTTACTAAGATAGGGAAGTTTTTAATGTGGATAATAAAAGGGCATAAGCTTTGAGAACCTGAAATAATTTATAGGGCATACTCTAAGAAATGAAAACATTTTAGAATGTATGTGTAGATTAAAAAATATGACAAGAGAGCCACAGGATGGCTCTGTGGTAAATATTTGCTGCACAAGCCTGCCAACCCAAGTTTGGTCCCTGGGACCCAATTTAAACGCTGCATACATTGGTCCACATCTGGAATCCCAGCGCTCCTGCAGGGAAATGAAAGATAGAAGAATGGCCCAAAGCTCACAGACCAGCTAGCCAGGAATATGATGCTAAATATCAGAAGAAATAGAAGGAAGAACTGACTCCTGAGAGTTGTCCTCTGACTAGTACAAGTACACACACACAAACACACACACCACAGACACCACACATACCACACACACCTAACATACACACCAACACAATCACACACACATCACATAAACACACCACACATACACATACCATATACATATACCACACATACCACACATACACACCAACGCAACCACACACACATCACATAAACACACCATACAGAGATATACACACTCCATACATATACATACCGCACACATATCACTAACCACACACATACACACACACCACATATACATACCAACGCAATTATACACATCATATCACATAAACACACCTACATAGATACACACACTTCATACATACACACACCACACACACACACCACATAAATACACTACACATACATATAAACATACCACATACATACACCACACACACCACATATACACACCAACACAATTACACACACATCACATAAACACACCAACACATGCAGTATACATACACACACCATACATACACATGCATACCACACACTACTACACATACACACATACCATATGCCACACATGCCAACATACATCACACACATACATGCACACATGTACACAAATACACCACACACACATACCACACCCCACACACAAAACACATGCACCACATACCACTCATACATATATCACACAAACACACACAATACACAAACACACCACACACATACACATACTACACAGTTCTCAAGTGTCATCCCCCCACCATTCTGGATCAAGCCACAGAGCTACAAAGAGCCATGCTGGGGATGAGAATCTCTCTTTGTAGTGCCTGTGGTCCCCAACACAGTTGGAGTACAGGTCCCGATACAGCTCCTTCTCAACTCAAGGAAGGAGTAAAAAGGCAGATAACAGACTGTCTCATGTGTTATCCGCACAGGCTGGCTCTCTTGGAGACCCTGCTAAGTGTGGAGAAGGAGTGTGTCCCTGTACGCATGGAAACCTGAGGCCTGTGAACCATTTCCATCTCCTTTTAGGACCCACCACACAGATGCATCTTGCTGGCCTCAGAGTGGCCACCTCTGATGCTCAGCTCTCCTGTTTCCATGGAAACCCACACTGGGTCTCTTCTGATTTCCTGAACGGCATTCAGCTTTTCTTGGTGCATCTTATGTACCCTGTATCTCAAAGAAGGGAAAAATGAAATCATAGGGTTTTAAACAAAGCACCTGTTCTGATTTCTGGGCAAAAGCCCTCTTCAGTGTCCTTCTATGGGGAGTAAAACACAATGACTCCCCCATTCACTAATGACTTTTAAAAGATGTCTGACCCAGGCAAAAGGAGAGAGGATGTTAAATTGCCCACAGAGAAAGTGCCTCTGCCAGCAAGACGGGTAAATGTACTAGACAGCCAACCAGAAGAGGTGTACTTAAGACAGAGATGTCACATGTGGGTTAAAGGTGGCTCAGGACTACCTGTCACCTTGCATGGTTTCCAGAAGTCCATGTTCCCCATTCCATACATCAGAGTCCACCATGACCAACTCAACGTTTTCTGATGTCCTATCAAGCAACACAGACATAGGGTTATCCAGGAAGTGCGCATCTGTAAGGGTCTGAAAGCAAATGAGGCGTCCCCCAAACAACTACATTTGGTAATACTTGGTCTCCAGCTGACGGAACTGCTTAAAAGGATTGGAGGGTCATTGTTGGCTCGTATTGCGGGATGGCTGGGGATTTCAAAGCCCATGCCATTTCTATGATCTCTCTCTGTCTCATGCTTGTGGACCAGATGTATGTCCAGCTACTGCCAGCACCTGCCTGCCTGATGCATACTCCTCCCCCATGCTGTCGGGACTCACCTCTGAATGATAAGCCTCATAAAGTTTACTTCTATGGATTTGATCATGCGTTTTTCAGTCACTGCAATAGAAAAATAAAAGGCGAGAGGCTTTTGACATGACCCTGAGTTGAAAGGAGACTGCACAGTGATATCACCCTGAGATAAGGATAAGGACGTATTCTGGACCATGACAGAGGGGGTGATTGTGACTCCTTGAGACAAATAAAAAGAATTTCATCCTAGGAGGATCAGTGATAGGAGGAGGTAAGATTGGTCCCCGGGGGCTAAGATCTGTCTGAAGGACATTTTTTGGGTTTATGATTTTTTGGTTTTGGGTTTGGTTGTTTTTGGTCTTTTTACTGTCACAAAAGAAAGAAGTATGCTGCTGGTGGGTTCTGCCAGAAAAGGACATCCAATAATGCACAGGGCAGTCCATCTCCAAGGGAACTTATGTGTCTGCAATACTGATTAAAGATCCCATGCGACATGAAGCACATGGCGTATCTGGTATACCTTTTACAGGTTCAGTCTCCAGGATGAAAAGAAAACAAACACACCATTGAATCCTGTACTGAAAATTATTACCCTAGGATCTTGAACCCACAAAAAGAATGACCTGTTCGCATTTGAATGGATAATAATCAACCCAATAAGCAGCACAAGCGTTAACTATTTCTAACGTGTTCGGTGTTTAAAAATTAGACTGAAATAGTAAAGATCAACGTTTGCATAAACATTCCCCAGGGTGCCAAGATCTCACAGAAGCACTTTAGAAGATTCCCCTCTGGTGGACAGAGGAGGAAATGCAAATGTTTCAAATGTCAGGAAGCTGGTGACAGAAGAAAGCCTGAGTCATTCTTCACTCAGAAAACGGGAAAGCCACCGCCTTGAGCAGGTTTGTGCCCCCTAAGGCGTGTGAGTTGGAGTTCTAGCTCCCTGAATTTGGTTATAGAGCCTTTAAGAAGAGATCAAGGAAAAATAAGACCACATGGGTAGATGGAGTCCCAATCCAATCAGACTATGGTACCTTTCTAAAAAGAGATCTGGACACTAAGAAATACACCGAGGGTGTGGCTGCAGAGGGCACATCGCGAAGGAGGCTTGTAGCGTCTGAGGTCCCAGCACAGAACGTCTCGTTGAAAAGCTGCCTTTGAATCCAGCCCCGTGAATCTGTGTTCCTTGCTCTTCGAATTATAAGCATTCTATTACCAGATGAGTGGAGACAGAATTTGATAGACACACACATGTAACATATTATTCAGTCTTAATGATGGAGATAATTCTCAGATATGCTGCTTTTGCATGGAATTCCAAGGACCTTATCCTAAGTGAAACAGTATGTTTCAGAAGTACAGTAACAATGTTGTATAGGGCTGGAGATGGTTCAGCGGTTAAGAGCACTGCCTGCTCTTCCAAAGGTCCTGAGTTCAATTCCCAGCAACTACATGGTGGCTCACAACCATCTGTAATGGGATCTGATGCCCTCTTCTGGTGTGTCTGATAGCCTCTGGAGGCAGAAGCAGGCAGATCTCTGAGTTCAAGGACAGTCTGGACTATAGAATGAGTTCCAGAACAGCCAGGGCTACACAGAGAAACCTTGTCTTGAAAAGCCAAAAATAATAAATTAAAAAAAAAAAAGTGTCCTGTTGTGGGTGGATCGAAGATTGCAGACCTGGGTGGACAGAACTGACAACCACTGAACTGTCACTTATTTTCACAGTGAATTTTATACTCTGTGCATCTCACTATCATAAATACAACACTGTGTGCTTGTGAGTCTCTCCAGTAGGACTCTGACAGTCTTTGTCCCTTGGGGTCTTTGAGTGTGGTTGATGCAGGTGGTCCCCTAAGTCCAGCACCACCACTTCTTCACCCTATACCATCTAAATCCAGTGTCCAGCCACAGCTGTGCACTGAACTGGCAGCTCCACAAGAACAACCCGCTCAGCTACTTCTGTTTGGACAACAAATACCTCTGCAGCCCCCTCCTCCCCCGCCTTGTCCTTCAAAGGTCCTGTCAAGTTAACTCCACCTCCACTCTGGCTATTTCTCTAAAGAGGCATGAAGAATGCTCCCTGGGTGCAGGTTAATGTCAGCTGTTTTTCATAGACAGGAAGTTTAAACAACTCAATATATAAGAAAAAATATCCAAGTGGGAAAAAGGCCCAAAGCAGTAACGAGAACAACAACAACAAAATCAGCTTAATAAAATAAGAAATACAGGGGCTGCAGAGATGGCTCTGCAGTTAAGAGCACTAGCTGCTCTTAGAGACAATCTGGGTTTGATTTCCAGTCGTCATACAGTGGCTCACAACTACCTGTAACTCCAATTCCAGGGGATATGATGCCTTCTTCTGGTCTTCTTGGGCACATGTGTGTTGCACAGATACACATACAAATGAAATACCCTCACACACATAAAAATAAATAATTTTAAAAAACTTATAAATTTATAAAAATTTAAAACACACTGCCCCCAAGTTAGTAGTGACTCGAGCATAAAGAGAAAGCGCCCCCCCTTCAAGTTAGAGGGATTGTAGATTTATAGATTTTGAGGACTTAAGCAAAATGTGTTAGAAGTCTTTAAAAGATGCAGAGCATTCATGTAAATCCCTCTAGCTGGTTGCTCTCAGGAAACACTGAATAAGTTCACAAGCCCCTCCCATCACATTGCTAACAGCAGCAAGGATCCCCATACTTCCTAAGGAACTCACACGCATGCTATGTACACATTCTGACAGATGTTTGTTGTGAATGAGCCACAAAGGCAGAAATGGAGTATTTCAAATGCACAGGTGTGTATATACATATGCACATACATGGAAGGACCTCTAGACGCTTTTGTGCCTCTATACGTTTTTGTGGCTATACCTGGGTGGAAAGCTTTGGAGGATTGTTTATTATTATTATTTTTATTATTATTATTACCTCTGTTCACTGCTTGTCTGTATTATTTTCTACAATGATTGTGTATTCTTCCTAGAGCGTTTATTTTTAGATATTTGTGTTGGCTCCTGAGAAAGAGTGCTTTGAAGAAACCATAGTAATAATGATTGCTGTGTTTACCAGGCTGATCACTGGTGCAGTATGGGATTGCTGGGCATGGGCTGGGGAGGGTAAACTGCAAAGGCAGAAAATGGTTTGAATGTGAAGGGATTAAACTCTTCAGAGAAGCAGAGACTCATGGAGAAAAATGTTTACCAAGCTTTCAGGCACCAAATTCAAATAAAGATACAGTAGATTCACCAGAGGCATGATGCTATCAGAAACGGTCTCCCTTATGTTCGCCATTTAACAGGCAGCAGTGTTGTGCTAGGCCCCACACTTGACTGTATGCATCTTCTCATCAAAGATGAGGTCATGCTAATGTCACAAGATGATGACTAGCAGGTTCAGGAGCCAGAATTTCCTGGGTTTTTAAATTTTATTTTCATAATTACAAAATTACATATATATGTGTATATATATGTGTATATAATACATGTATATATACATAAACACATTGTTTTGAAATGCATATCTTTATGAAATAGCTAAAGGAGACTAATGACCTTACTCATTTTTTTGTGTGTGGTTGAAAATCTTTACAAACTTGTTCCTATTAATTTCGAGAAAACAGTGGAGTGTCATTAATTCCTGTCACTGTGCAACATGATAACTTCTTGAATTTATTGATCCTAGCTCAGAAGTCACATCATTACTAATATCCAAATCCCCCTTCGTTCCTCCCTAACCCTTGATAACCACTGTTCTCCTCTCTGCTTCTGAGCATAGATGTTCTGGTTTCCACATGTCAATGAGATCATACAAAAGTCTGCTTTCCAGGTATGGTTCTTATTTGCACTTGTGTCCTAGCCCCTAGGTTCATCTATGTTGTCTCAAATGACAGAATGCCATTAGTTTCAAAGACTAAGGCTGGGAGGGTCCCCCCCAAAAAAATATGACAGTAACAAAGATTCTGAACATTCATACACACACACACACACACACACACACACACACAAATAAATAAATCTAAAAGAAAAAGAATTAAAATCAAACCACATGGTAGATCTGAGGTGTTTCTCCCAGCATTCATTCCTGGTTCATTGTGGGACTTTTTGACAGCCTTCTTCTGAGTTTGTAGCATGCACACTTTGCTCTGAGTGGCCCCAGCTCCATGCCTCATCAACAAACACAGCCTGGAATGCTTGGCTTTGGCATGAGACTGTTGTATGTCATGAATCGCAGTGTTTTCTAATCTTGTAGACACACAGTGTCTTAATGGTTGAAACAAAGATTTCTAATACTTTCCTATCATCATTTTTCACCAGATACCAGGTATAGCTTTAGGTTGTATCATGTTCGAATGTTTGGTTTTTAAATTGCTGATAATAAAGGACTTGGGAAGTGGCCCAGCACTTAGAGCTGAGCCTGAGTTTGGATCCTTAGAATCCACTAAAGTGTTTCATGGCTGTGATCACTCGCCTGTAATCCTAGCACTAAGGGGTGGACATGAGATCCAGAACAATCTGGCCAACTAGAACAGTCACTGAACAAAATCCAGGTTCAACTGAGAGACCCCACCTCAGAGAATAAAAAGAGGCTGGAGTGGAATAAACATGACTCAGTGATTAAAAGCACATATTGTTCCTCCAGAGGACCCAAGTTCAGTTCCCAGCACCCATATCAAGTGGTTCACAAGCATCTGTAACTCCAGCTCCAGAGTGTCTGAGGCCCCCTTCCGACCTCTACAGGCAAATGCACTCATGTATACACGCTCCCTCGTACACATCCCAGTCCTTCACATCCAGAGGACTTTGATCTGCTGTGTTAGAAATAAATGAGGGCAGGGGGAGTAAACATTTCTCTGTGACAGTTTTCAGTCTGATCATACGGCTGTTATAAAGACTCTTTGGTTGAAGAATATTACAAACAGGCTTTCTATGTTCATAGGTGCTAGGCCAGTATCCCCAGTTTTGCCTGTCCATCAGCTTGTTTCATTTTGAATCCCAGGATGCACTCCTGACGATTCCAAATGGGAGATAGGACTCTGAACTCTTAGTGAATTGACAAGCTTGCTCAGTGCAGCTGTTCAGAACCTGGCTCCTGAGAGATGCTTATTTTGTTTCCCAAGGGAAAACTCCACATGTATTTCATAACGGAGATTCCGAGAGATCATGGGGCTCTTCAAAATGTTGTTGAATTTATAAGGACAAGCTTCGGAATTCCTCACTCTTCAGTACAAAGCCAGGACTGCCCTGTTCCTCTGACTTGAGGGTGCTCTTGTCTCTAGGAGTTACTTTCCGTTTCCGAAGCAGCTGGAAGGTCAAAAGTACCAGTCAGGCCTTTCAAAGGCTGCATTCTTGACATGTTTGGGGATGAATTGCTTGGGACAGGAACATGGATCTGCCTTGTGAATGTAACCTTGGTCCAGCCTGTCTCTTTAGATGCCTAGAAACAGCTGTGAGCATCTGCTTGCCTCTATGACCTGGGAAACCTAAGATAAATCCACTGTGTCAGGCCAGAAGCCAGGACATGATTCAGTGGCTATTGTGTCTGTGCAAGAGATCTCCTTTGGGAGGTGGGCTGTCCTCTTCTCTCTCAGTTTCCTTCTTCTTAGAGAAAACAATCTGAGGAGTCAAAGGAAGCAACTCTCTACATTTGCACATGTAATACACAAACATGTTAGGTATATTAAACTATATATAATATGTATTTCTATCCTCTCTGTTTCTGTGTCTCTCTGTCTGTCTCTGTCTCCCCCCCACACACACATACAAACACACACACACACAGGCTCTTGCAAGCGTGTGCACACACAATGCCTGGCCTTTATCCAAAATTTCCAGTTTCCATCAAGAGCATGGCCTTCTCTATCAGTACATCACCCTGACATGAGCAAAATACTTCCTACACTCAAAATAGACAGAGGCCTGTGACAATCAGCATTAGAGCCACAGTAAGACAATTTCACTTTGAGTGAGTTTCACCTCGTGACACATTCATGAAGTACAGAGAAATATATTTGATCACCCAGAACGCAGCCCATTAACATGGAGCTCAAAGGGATGGCCTTTTACTGACCGAGTCCAGGACAAATGAAGCCATGTTTGTGATAGCCTAGATGACAGAGCAGAAAGAAAATAGCAGAAGAGTTTAGATATCCTTGGAGCCCTTGGTGGGAACAAATGCATGATTTGCAGGGAAGCCTATGAAGGATGAAAGCCCTGTGCAGCTTGTTGGGGGACAAGGTAGAGGTGGGAAGAGAGAACACATCAAAGTGGCCTGGGACCTCCACAAGACATACATTTCATAGCAGATAGTGCTGCTGGGGTCTAGCTACTAAGGCAAAGCAAATGCAAATGGTTTTGGTCTAATAAGCAGCTCAAATCTGTCCCAAAACACAATTTGATTTTGCCACTACAGATCATTTGTTGATTTGTTTTTTATGTTCAAGAAGTAGACAAAAGAAGGGTACACATTCAGTCTCTGTTGATTCCAGAGCTTACCAAGAGATGCAGAAGTGGGACACAGAGAACAGGGGAAAACATTGGAAATACAAATCAGTGAGATATTTATAGTGCAGTTGAGACACAACGATGGGTCAGCCCCTCACTCCAGTACACTCTTGACTGTCAGCTGTGTGGGAGTTTCAAGGGGTCTCAAGATGAGAAATAAGTTCCATACTCCCAATGAGTCCACCACCCCACCCAGGAGTTACAGCATAAAAACAGACAGCTTGCCGTAAGAATTCTGCCACTAAGACCCCATCTTCTCTTCTATATCAGAGAGTGATCTCATGGGCCATTCAGAGAAACACTAAAGACTAATTAAGTCCCCAGATTACCATGAGGCAAAGGAGAAAACAATGTGTCATGAAAAAATGTTTTGAATTTACAGTTCAGAAAAAAATTTGCGGGAAAGATGGGCTTTGAATATGGGCTGATGGAAACAGGTAAAAAAGAGGAGATGAGACAACCCAGACCACCCAAGCCAAGTAACAAGGGTACATTGATGGTAGATGTGATAGGCAAAGCTGGGAGTAACAAGCATCAAGTCACTGACAGCCCGAGTGAGACAAAAGGTGAACTTCAGTTGTAACCAAGGGTGAAATGAGTCAAACCATCATCCATACATAGTAACCTTCTAGCTGGGTTTCTTACCAACTGGAGCAGATTCTGAGTAATTCTGGAAGCCAGATGGCATGCCAATGGCAAACGATGCTATAGATTATGGGCACTGGGGAAATGGAGTCAAAGGAAGCTGGGAGGGGCAATTAAGTAGATCCTGTGGACCCTGCGATCCGTGGAAGGCAGGCCCACATCACTGGTGGTGACTCCCATGACAATAGAGGAAAGAAAGGGCACCTGAGATAAGGTGACACTGGTGGGGACATCTCCTGTGTCTTCATGACTGCTGTGGTGACAGGAGAGAATACCAAAGACCAATAACCTGCAATGAACAGAGATGCATTTGGCTCCTGGTTCTTCCCAGGAAGTCCAAGATTGGAGGACACAAGTGGCACACATACAAGAAGATGCAGGCACAACATGTGATCACATAAAAAAGTGAACTCTATGCCAGGCGTGGTGGTATGTGCCTTTAATCCCAGCACTCAGGAGGCAGAGGCAGGTGGATCTCTGTGTGTTTGAGGCCAGCCTGGTCCACACAATGACTTAATAGGGCAGCCTGGGCTACATAGTGAAGTTGTGTCAAAAACAAAACAATAACAACAACAAACAAAAGAAACAAGCAAAAACCCAAATAAAGTCTTAAAAATAAAATAAGATTTGGCTTTCCGTCCTAGGAAGGCTTTTTTTTTTTTTTTTTTTTTTTTATCCTTTGTCCAGCTCTATCTAGTCTGGGGACAACTGCCTTTCTGGGTAAACACCCACATATACAGTTGTTCCATTGACCTTTCCTTGCAGAACCCAGTTAACAAAGATGACTGCTGGGTCAACCTGAACTGCAGAATGCTTTCAGATGATCCTGGATACAGCACTCCGTGGTTGCCTCAGCTCTTTCGGAAGAAGGAAAGACATGACCTTCCTCTGGATGTGAGAAGGTGGCTGAAACACTGATAATTGTTCGTTCTTCCTGGTGACCAGAGAGTGGAGCCCCTTATCCTCTATTAGTTGGTACCTTCTTTGTAGAATGATCTCTCCATTCCTTTGCTAGATCCAGATGCGTGTTCTGCAGTTTTTGAGATTCCCAGTGCATCCTGTGCGGTCATCCTTCCTCAGCTAAGAGCACAAAGTATTCCCAACACCCCAAAAGTTGCCCTTTACTCTTGCTCTTCCTCTCTTACCCTCTTCCCTCTCTGTCCCTTCTCTCCCCATTCTCTTCCCCCCTCTCTCCATGTGCTCATGGCCAGCCTCTACTCCTCTTCTCTCTCCTCTCTGTCTCTGTCTCTGTCTCTCTGTCTCTCTCTCTGTCTCTCTCTGTCTCTCTCTCTCTCTCTCTCTCTCTCTCTCTCTCTCTCTCTCTCTCCCTCCCTCCCTCCTTCCCTTTCTCTGTCTCAACTCCTCTCCCCATGCTATACTAAAAAAGAGTTGCCCTTTACTTTGTTAGGTTCTTTCTCTCAGTGTGCAGAAACCTTTTTAAGCTTGCACGTTACTCCACTTCTCTGTGGGCCCAAATACAGCATGCTATTCTTCTTATATAGGAGAAAATTAATCATCCAGCAGATTCTGGTTAGATTTCCATCAGAAGGAAATGATGTTCTCTTCATGGGATTTAACAGAGCCTTGATATTCTCCAAGGCTACTTTAACATTCCTTCCTCAAGAGTAGAGACTGGGTGCAAGGCCAGTGTTCTTAGATAATCTCTCAGCAGGACCTGGGTTGCCTTTTGAGAGTCTCAGCTGGCCTTTGGGCAGGGAGGTCAATGTCCCCTTTGTCAAGATAGCTTCACATCCCTGATGACCAGGAAAGCAGCTCAGCACTCTATCATCAGCCAGAGTCGTCACCCTTCTTAGTAGAGACTGAGGCTTTCTTTTCCTTCTTTTTTGCATTGTATATCATTTGTATTTTGTTTCAAAATGTCTGTTTACAAAGCAATGGCAATAGAGGAGTAAGTCTCAATTTCTTTTTCTCCAATTAATTTATTTATTCACTTTACATCCCACCCAAAGCACCCCTCTCCTCCCAGTTCCTCCCTCAGACAGTCCTTTCCCCATTTCCCCTCACCTCCTCTGAGAAGGGAGAGGCCCTCCCTGGGTACCAACCCACCTAGCATATCAAGTTAATGACGGACTAGGCAAATCCTCTCCCACCAAGGCCTGACAATGCAGCCCAGTTAGGGGAACAGGATCCACAGGCAGATAACAGTGTCAGGGACAGACCCCATTTCAGTTTTGGGGGGACTCACACGAAGACCAGGCTGCACATTTATTATATAGGTGCAGGGTTGGGCAGGGGACTAGGTCCAACCCATGCTTACTCTTTGATTGGTGGTTCAGTCTCTGGGAGCACCCAAGGGTCCGGGTTAGTTGACTTTGTTGGTCTTCCTGTGGAGTTCCTATCCCTTCCAGAGCGCTCAATCCTTCCCCCAACTCTTCCCACAAGACTTCCCATGCTCCATCTGATGTTTGGATGTGGGTCTCTGCATCTGTTGCTGTCAGCTGCTGGATGGAGAATGCAGTTATATGTCTGCAAGCATAGCTGAGTATCATTAACAGTGTCACAGGTTGGCTCTCTCCCATGGGATGGATCTCAAGTTGGGCCAGGCATTGGTTGGCCATTCCCTCAGTCTCTGCTCCATCTTTGTCCCTGAACTTGTAGGAAGGACAAATTTGGGGTGGGAGTTTTTGTGGGTGGGTTGATGTCCCCCTCCCTCTACTGGGAGTCCTGCTGACCAGGATTTCCTTAGAACACCTGCTGTTTTCACCATATTTATTGACTGTTCTTGACCTGTAAATGAGCCAAAGCTGTTCACAATGGAAAGCAATCTCTCATGGTCTCTAGTGGCCTGGTCTCTCTGCCGTTGTGAGCCAGGGATGTAAATGCCTGCATTTGCCTTGCCTCCTCTTTAGATCCCACACACTGTGAGCACTGCACTCCCAATTTCCCAGGAAAGCTGAGCAAGAAATAGGTTGGCTCAACACCAAATCTTTTGAGCATTTAAAACCACTCAATGAAGGTCACCTGGCTGAGTAATTACCATTTAGGCTCCTGCTTCCTCCTGTCCCTGGGGGCTGGTGACTCAATCAAGTGCTTCCAGGTGGAGGGAGACAGTGGGTTCTGTGTAAGAATAAGAGTGTCATTGAGACTTAGGAATGCAGAAGAGACTTTGGCTGGGACTGAGACAAAACATTTCTAAACGGGTCACTGCCATGTGAGCACAGTGGAGTCTTTTCCCAACAGAGGGACAAGGCTGGGATTGTGCAGCTCCTAAATAAATA
The DNA here is from genome assembly GCA_021653895.1 of Mastomys natalensis. Classification (NCBI taxonomy): domain Eukaryota; kingdom Metazoa; phylum Chordata; class Mammalia; order Rodentia; family Muridae; genus Mastomys; species Mastomys natalensis. The sequence continues at coordinate 179,827 of JAJTUV010000607.1, read as the reverse complement.
AATAAGCTGAGAAGTGAGTGTTGAGAGGGCCCTGCAACCAGAGAGTACGTTTGGAACACATCGCCAGGAAGTAAATGTCGCCTTTGTCTCCACGCTGACTGAGACTCTCACAAACTCTCAGAGGCATGGAATAAACACGGAAGAATAGAGAGGAAGTGGACCCATGAAAACTATGGCACCAGGATATATTTTAAGCATCAGAAAGTCAATTTAAGGACATGGCTTAATTTTCATCTGGTATATACCACCAACTAAACCTTCATTAAGGGAGGAACACAGAACATTTGTTAGTAGTGAGCAGACCTCGGCCTACTCGGACTTTCTGCTGGAAATGGCAGAAGCCAGTTAAAATACCTCAAAAGTTAGAGTGTTTACTTGCTTATGTAACTTCAAAATCCAGAGGTGGATCAGTTTCTAGGATGTGGGTCCGTGTTGGCTCCCCTGGGAATGTAGGGTCTTTTTGCTCTCCCCACCCCCCCACACACACTCAATATTAGCTTTATTTACCCCAAGATAAGCAGGAGAGACATCAGAGGAAAGCACCAGCCTCCAGCATCCTAAAAGTCTGTAGTATTTTCAATATAAAACATTGATTTTGTCTCAAGCTTAATTTGCATTTAAACCAAGACTAGGGGAAAATCATATCTACAGGCGTGGTGCACAGCTATAACAGCATACCACAGACTGGGGGAATATCGTTTCTACAGATGTGGTGCACAGCCATGGGGAGGGACAGGAATGGGGTGAGTCATGTTCCTGGCTATTTGTTTTTGGGTGCTATTAGGGCAGACAGCTTAATGAGCTTACTAGAAATGCCCACTGTTTTGAGTTAAGGTCAAAACTCCAAATGACCACGGGATTTCCTCTGGGGAAAGAAAAAACTATGATCGAGTCACTCTCTTCTGTCGGCCTCTATCCCTAGTGCCACTGGAGATGTGTGTAAAGTTGAGTTAAGTTCCCAGAGTGGTGAGGGACACCGTGGGTGTCACTGCCCTCTCAAAAGGTCTGGTCACCCATGCAGATAAATCCAGGATGCCAGAGACGTGAGCCCTGTCTGCAAGCACAGTCACCCTCTACACCTTAACTTTCTACCTTTTCTGTTTTGCCAAGGTAAAAATTGGAGACCAGGGCTGATCTGCAGAAAATGAATCACGTTAGAAAAGCACAAGCTACTGGCTTGGAACTGTATCAGCCCTGGGGCCACCCGCTCCAAACTGCATTCCATCTAAAGTCCTCTGAAAGCAATTGAATCATAAAGGCAAGCTGTATCTTTTCCAAGCTGGCTTGGCAGCCCAAGGAGAGAGGATTCTGTTTCAGAAGCATCTGCCCCCTTCAAAACAGAGCAAGCAAGCAAAAAAGCCATTTATTAGATTCATCTTTTAAAACATCTTGGCTTGACACACATGAAATGCCCTTCACTATGAAGATGAACCTCTAATAGGGGAGGGCAGGTCAGAGGCCATGAAGTTCTGCTCATGTCCATACTGGACAAAGAGGCTCCACTGGAGAGGACAGCAGGGTTGTTCTTCAGGGATGAGAATGTAATGGAGGAAATTCCTTCTAAGCCAGGATATGTATGAAGTTGCATAAGCTCACCTGCAACTTCAAGAACCAAGATTCCTTTTAACCAGTGGGGTCAGCAGCCCAGAAAAGCCACTGTTTTTCTGTCAAATAAAATTTTAATGGGCTGGAGGGGTAGCTCAATGGTGAAGAGCATGTGTTGTTCTTACAGAGGATGCAGGTTCCATTACCAGTACCCACATGGGGCAGTGGGAGGCTCATTACAACCTGTAACTCCCCCTTTGAGGGATCAAATACCCTTTGCTGGCCTACACACGCGCCACACACACACCACCACACACACATACACACACACACTACAAAAATAAGTAGTTTTTTGAAAATTACATGCAGAAAATAAACCCCACTGAATTGGAAAAGACAGTGGTGGGGAATTTTACTACACAGAAAGGATCTTTTTTTGACTGCTGGGCAAAAAAACACACCAACTTCATGCTGATAATACTCTCATGCTTCCTAGGGGGTTTTCCTAAATCGCTTCCAAGTTTACCACTTGTCTTCCAGTCTACAGCCTTAGGGGTAAAACAAAAGAGTTTGTGAACCATGGGAAATGGTTCAGGCTGAATGAAATCTGGTGTTAACCCAGGATCCCTCCTGCAAGTCACCACAGAGGAACTGGACTTTTTTTTTTTTTTTTTTTTTGGTGGATTCTAAAATGAGACCCAAAGTGGTGGCAAATGGCTAATTTTTTTTTCCTAATTTAATAAAGTGACAGAACAAGTTATGAACCATCAGGCACATCACTCAGTAGACAAAGGCACTCCTCCTTCCTCAGTGACGCAGAAGAGAAGATCAGGCATCTGTGAGCACTGCTGACCAGGAACCAGAGAAAAACTGCTGTGAAGAAATTCAGTCTTCTGTTTTTCAAAGACTGGAGAGCTAATGGAAGGGACACAATTTCCCAGATGCTAAAAACTGCCATCCATACAGTCACCTTTGTGTAGGTATCCTAAGAGGTACCTGTAATCTGTCTTGTAGTGAAAAGGATAAGATGCTTGCACAGCCACCTGTACATGAGGATGCTAAAGAGAAAGGTTACTATTTGTTTATCTAATGTATACTTTCATTTGTTATCAACTTACTACCAGTTGATATTTAATCATTCCACTTCCATACCTTAAAGGACACATGAAATACACACAGTTCTCTTTTAATTAGATATATAATCTTATATATTTAATAATTAGATATACAATTTTATATACATATGTATTTTTGAGTCTTTTTAATGGAGAATCATAAATAACATCTATCAGATAGCCTTATGTTCACAAGTATGCCCAGAAATATTTGCAGACGTCAATCATTGTGAACACAATAGAGATAAATACACTGATGGTCTGACCAGGATCTAACTCAGGACACCCCTGCCCCTACAAACCTTTAAGACAACTTCCCCCCAATACACCCTCAGAGGCACATTTCTCACTTCAGGACCGAAGGGACAACAGAAGGGATGTCAGAAGGCTGAGTAGTGAAGTCTTTGACTCATTCCTACTCGAAGAGAAAACCTTCAGTTTTTGTCTATGGAGAATGATGTTCATGGCAGCTTTTCATAAATATCTCTTTATGTTCAGACATTGCCTTTGGTCCTATTTTCTAGAAGTTAGTATTACTGTTATTATTATTACTATTGTTAAATCATGAAAGGAGCTGGGACCTGTCAGATGCATTGTTTTCAAAAATTGAGATGAACAGACTTTCTTTCTCCTTTGTTCTATTAATCTGATTTAGTAACATTGATTGGTTTTCTGAAGCTGAGCTACTTTTGATGGAGGAGAAGGGATGAACAGGAAGAACATGGACTACTTCCAGGGTCTGTTACTCAGTGTGTAAATTTAATAACTTAGAGCCTCTTGCTGAGTCAAACCTTTTATTAAAATGCTGTTTATAATGCTTTGCATATAAAGTCTGATTTGTCTGGGTTAGGATGGCTGTTCTTTGGAATTCATGGGGATTTGTTCCTAATCCCCAAATCTGTGGATACTCAAGTTCCTTATCTGAAAGGCTGTGGTCTGCACAGATCCTGTGTGGTCCCTCCACTCCACTCTCTGCTGACTTTAAATACCAAATACAGTGTAAACACTGTGCAAATAGTTATGTTGCTCAGGAATGCTTAATGTCAAAAAAAAAAAAAAAGTATGTACACGTTCAGTCCAGACACTAAATACAGGGCTGGCCCAGCACATGAGTTCAATCCTCAGGACCCACAAAAAAGCTGAAGGAGAGAGCCGACTCCTTCAAATTGTCCTCTGAAAATTAAAAATTAAATTAAAAGAATTTTCACTTGTTTATTTTTCCTTTTAGAACATTTTCAGACTACTGACATTTGGTTCCCGAAGTTTCTCCCGAGAATCAGCTCATAACCTTACTGATGACCCCTTGTCGATGACAGGTAACTTCTCCGAGTGTATTTTGTACAGACCTTTAACTCTGCTTAGAAGTGGGCTTCTTGGATGTTTATATTCACATCCCTTATGAAATACGGCAAGTTTTAGGCTAGCATCTTTTCAAAGGCATCTCTCTTCCCCTGGGATGCCCAGAATGTGTATCATACACACCTGCACACCACAGGTCCCTTCAGTTTTATTATTTCTGTTCTCACCCTTTGAAATGTCAATGGTTTGATCTAAAACTCAATTCCTTCTTCTGTGTATTCAAATGTACTTTAAAAAATTATGTGTATGGGTATTTTACTTGGACATATGTCTGTGTGCTTGCTGCCTGCTGGAGGCCAAAAGAGGGCATTGGATCCTCTGGAACTGCAGTTACAGATGGTGTGAGCCTCCATGTGGCTGCTAAGAACTGAACTCAGCCTTCTGGAAGAGCAGCCAGTGCTCTTAACCATTGAACCATCTCTCCAGCCTCTCAAATCTACTTTTGGATCCTTCTAGTGTATCTGTTATTAGACCTGCAAACTCAATAATTTTTGGCTCCTTCTTATAATTTTTCTTATTGTGACTATGTCCCACACATCATTTCCCCAATGTTTTAAAATAATTTTAATTATTACCATTACATGTGGATGGTGTATTTGAGCGCACACATTCATACCAGCATATGTGTGGAAGTCAAACAACCTTTCAGTGTTGTTTCTTTTCCCACTATGAGCTCCAGGAATTGAACTCAGGTCGTCAGACCTGTACAGCATGCATGTGCTTTATCCACTGAGCCTTGTGTCTTCTTTGAGCTCTCTGGACACCCTTAGCCATTTTCTTATGAGTCTGTCTAGTGAGGCACCTATGCCTCATGTATATTTTATGTCAATTTTTTTTCCTGCAAGCAGGCCATAATTTCCTGTCCCTTTCTATGCCTTGTTATTTTGGGTAAAACAAACAAATGAATGAATGGACACCAGAGTCTCATAAAGTAAAAATTCTGGCAATTAGGTTTGCTGGTGAGTGGTAGAAGGTGCAAATTACCAGAAGCAAAAGCCTCCTGTCATTTCGTGGTTGGTTTTGAGACCACATCTTTCTCTGTGCATGTTCATTTTTCATTGCCTATAATACAAACAAAAAACTGAAACCATGTGTGAGGTAAGCACCAAGACAATGGCATTCATACCTTTTCCCCAGTACTCAATGACCTGAGTAACAAGCCAGTCAGACACAGACCCTCAATACTTGAGGGAAACAGTCCTTATTGTTACCATGGCTACAGCAAGCAACCAGAAATATTGATTGCTGTCTCCCAGCTTACCACCACATCGATACCTAAAGCCAACTGTGACACAGCTGTGGGTACCTAGGGCTTCTGAAACCTTTGCCACCTCTTCTCACGCCTCCCCCTCCCCAAATTTATATGACCCTGACAATATGGCAATATAAAATAGGTATATAAATCCAATATTTGTTGATAATAAAATTCAAATAAACTTACTTTAAGATAATTCTCTGCTGCATGGAATTTTATCATCTATTAAGAACAAATCAAATACATACAATTGTGGCAGATGTACATATTTTACATAAAGAAACAAATCTTGGCTGAACATCTGCCACTGCGTTACAGAGAAGTGTCAGCATTTTTAGTGTTAATCAGTATTTTGTTTTATGATTGTTCACACAATCTGAAGACAAATTTGATATTACATGTGAAGAAATGAGAGGAGACAGTCATTCAAAGTCTTTGCTTCCTGTTACTAACCATTATGCTTCTGTAAGTGCAGAACAGTTACTGTGTACAGTAAGAACACCTGAACTCAGAGCATACTACAGTCTCAAATCTGTGCTGAAGTACTTCAGACACCGCTAGTACGATGTGCTGTGATGGATGCACAGCCTAAAGCATGTACGTTGTATGTTCACAACTGACAGCCACAAAGTCATGAGTTACAACATGGGTGGGCACTGACGGGCTCACCTCAGATTCATCACCCATTTGGTTTTAAGTCAGTTTTTGCTTACCATGTATTAAAAAAGAACGTCTACTGTTGTCAAGAGTCTTTGTGACCATCTTACATTCAGTTTCCCCCTCGTGGAGTTGTGGCCCCTACCTTACGAGACTAGTCTCTATAGGATCATGATCATCTGCAGACTGGCCTGCTCTGGAAATCAGAACAGGGCTCTTCTTAGTCAGCCATCAAGAGTAACTCTACGGTCATTAGCTCCACTACAGCCTACTTCACATTCTTGAGTTCAGTGTGAATTCTTGGAGACACTCTACACTGAAGCCTCCAAGAGGCTCTTGTGTAACAAGAGACACATATTTGGCACAGGCATATGCGGCAGACACTGGGCAATGCTTAGGTGGAATTACTGACTATGGAACTGGCTAGAAAGGACAAACACTTGAAAACTATGAATAAAAGGAAGTGCCGTGAATCCATGTTGACTTGGACCACAATAGCGGGTCTATTAAGAGGTAACTGGCTTGTGCGGCTCCATCCTCATGAAGGAATTTGTGCATTGTTAGAACGGGCACCTGGCACATCCCTAGTCTTGCATGGGGCTCTTCCTGCCTCTCATTCTTTCTGCCTCCTACTGTGAGCTGAAGCTGATCTATACTCCTACCAGGAGCCAACAATCTTCAGCTTCTCAGACGGTGGAACAGCAAACCAACAAGTTCCAGGACAGCCAAAGATACACAGAATAATAACCCTGTCTTGAAAAACAAAACAGATACTCCCCCCTCTGCCCCGAGAACCTAACCTGTTATAGAGAAATACAGAGTGAGAGATTACAGATACTACAAACTAGAAAAGAGATGTTTGTCTATTTTAGCACATCTGTGTCAATGAAGAAACTGTATTGGGAGAACTACTGTGCATTAAACAAACTGATTTTAGGGCCTAATCAGCTAACATAGTTTTAAATCCAAAGGAATGAACTGTGTGTTGAATGAGTATAATTAGTAGCCATTAAAATACAAACTCACGCTGTACTCTGGCAGTAACAGGTCAACATTCCTAACAAACTCTCTGTAAATAAGACAGTCCTTGCTGACCCCATGCTCACCCATTCTATCCCTGGCTACTGGTGCCCATTTTGTCCTCTCCTGAGTGGTCACAAGCTCAAGTATGACCACCTAAGCCTATTAATTCCTCTGGGGATGGGCAACTGCAGGTCAGGGTTCAAAGCTGGGCTACATTCATATTTATACATGACACAACTTCTCCAGACATCATATTCCTTATCTACAAAGTGTGAAAAATGCTTTCATTATAGCGTTGGAAGGAATATGTATGCATTGCATACCACAGTGCCTCGTGTATTACTTTGGGACACCTAGCTGAGAGAGTTGGGTTATGAAACCATGTGCAGTGATTAGATAATAACTTAATATTTTTGTGACTCTGAAAACATGAATTATCTGGACTCTGTACAGAAACACAGGAAAGTTAGACAGCTTAGTCAGGGCTTTACTTCCAGTCACTGGTAGGGCCCAGTCCTTGTACTGCTGAACTCAGGACCTATACTAATTTTAACCTGCCCTGAGAAACCTTCTGGGCATGCTGATGAGGGAACACCCTATCAAGGAGGTGGCAACAGAGCAAAGGCAAGTGAGCAGAAAAGGGAACTCTGGGAAGGAGGCTGCACAAATGAGAGTCAAGAGTCGGGAATGTGCTAGATCAACATTTTCAGAGGCTTCAAGACAGAAATATCAGTGGCTGGGGGGAAGGCACCACCCCCACACCTCCCTGCTTCTTTGTGTAGTACTGTCTTGGAACTCACTCTGTAGAACAGATTGGCTTTGAACTCACAGAGATCCCCCTGAATTAAAGGTATGTGTCACCATGCCCAGCTTGGGAAGGCAGATTTTAAAGTTATTTCACTTGGGGCAGCTGGTGAAGAAAGTTTTCTAGCTGAAGATGGTTTATTCTCTGGTTTCAACCACATTGCTACCTACACCTGAAGGAGTTATAGGTCCTGTATCATTAGTGTGGCCACATCCCCAATCTGCAGGCATGCATGTACATACATACGTACCTACATGGCCATTTCCCCAAGACAGTCAGGATGTATGATGTAGGGTAATGTTCAGTCTGCTTTCCCTATACCTCATGTCTCACCCACATCCACAGATCCGTTCTCCTCTGGCACACAAGCTCCCGTTCTTCTGCCAGTACATCCAAGCTGGACCTTCACGGCTGCTTGGCAGCCCTAAGAATTACAGGGTGCAGTGGGGCTGGAGGATCAGAAGACAGATCCCACAAGGGGTCAGATCATGTAGGTACTTGTCAGGGACACAAAGGTCTTTGCTTTTACCAATATGTGCTGGATAGATGGGAGCAGAGGATGGACATGATCTTAGCATTGAAAGGCTCACATGGTCTGTTGTATTGAGAAGACTGTGGGAGGTGAGGAGGTAGCGTGTAGGTTAGTGGAGCAACAATCTATTAGCACCATGGTCACAAGGGACACGTAAACCTTCAGGGTAGTATCATTGCTGAGGGAGGTTGGTTGGTAATGTATTCCATGCAATTTCTGCGTGTGCATGCGCATTTGTGTGTATGTATTACACATGTATTACTCAGGTTAATTTTATCAGGAATCAAATTCAATCTTAGGTCCAGAGTCATCTTTGTTCATACTTTCTTCTTTTACCAAGCCACACTACAGTCGCCACTTTTCTATATTATTCCGACTGTATTGCCCGATGCTAGCCTTGGAGAAGACCCAAACTTCAAATTCCAAATAAGAGTTTTATTGAATGCTATTATAAAGTAGACCATATCTACATTTTAAAGAGAGCCAACAAGATATATTCTGAAACAGACATATAGAAACAGCATAATAGATTATGCTGGATTTTTGTCTGGCCCTCTAGCAGGGCAGGCAGCAACTCTGAGGCATGGTTGATAGAGGCTGGCCTAAGATAAAATGCACTCAGCACAGATAACCTTGTAGCAATGGGTCAGGTAGGACAGGCAGGTCTGGACTGGAAATCTTGGGATTACCAGCCTAACAAAGTCACAACCTGGATGACATTACCTGGGAGCAATATGGATATAGATATAAGAGGCCCTGCTCAAGAAGCTTCCATTCCATGGGAGACAAACAGGCGTGGCCAGTCAGGCTATAAATGCTACGCAGCAAACGAAAGCTGAGGTATGGAATAAGGAAAGGTGGCAGGTAGATCATATGGATGTTCTCTGTAGCAGACATAATTCCACAAAGAAAACCAAAACTCAGAAAGCAAGCAGGCTAGATGTCAATCTGGTAGCTACCAACATGTTTTATCACAAGATTAGACATGATCACTTAGGATGATAGTGAAATTCAGGAAATGAGAGCAAATAGCCCCTGGGCATTCTGACTTCAGCATGGAACTTGTTATAATGGGGTTTTGGTTCTGGAACTCCCAGGGAAAAAATGGGCTGTCAGTACAGTAAGCCCCTCCCTTACATCACTTGAGTCTGCTAGTGACTCAATCTGTCGCTCACTGTGGAAGTGAATGGGCCTTGGAGCAGTCTTTCTTTTTTTAAGACAGGTTTACTTTTGAGTGTTTTGCCTGAGTGTAAATAACATGCCACATGTATGCAGTATCCATGAAGGCCTGAAGGGGACATCTGGGACTGTAGTTAGGGTGCCTGTGATCAGACATATGGGTGCTGAGCACTGAACCTTTGTCCTCTAGGAGAACAGACCGAGATCTTAAGTGCTAAGCCATCTCTCCAGCCCCACAGTCTTTCCTAACATATTTCTCAGACTCATGTCTCAGAACTAGGAGAGTTTGTTAAAAAAATAAAAATAAAAACAACAACAAAAAAAAAAAAATAAAAGCCACATTTCCATATCCACTTATGTCCTATTGAATCAATCTCTGGAACTAGATCCCAAAGGGGGAATGTGTAGATGGCTCTCACAGTCACTGAGCTTGTAGGCCACTTAGTATAGGAGAAAACCACTAGAAGACAAAGTGTAAGGGTCATAAGAAACACTGTGAGAGGTAAGGTTGACAAAAACCAAACACAACCACTCAATTTGGAGGGTTAAGGAGGGGAGCTGCATGATCAAAGGCATGCAGTGTGGGTGTGAACTGGAGAGAGAAGACATGGAAAGGTCACTCCCAGCAATCCCTCTTTCTCTTCTGGTGAGGCCTATCAGTACTGAATTCTCAGCTCTTGGACTGCTCTAGAATGGTTTTAAAGAGATGGCTTCAGATTTTGAGAAAAAAATGTTAGCTCTAAAAAGGAGGAACCAAGGATAATGAGTGGAATAAGGCTGACTGCAGAGCTACCTGTCCCCTGTGCTATAGATCTAGACAGCTGACCAGAGTCCACACCTCAGCCTCAGCCATCACTCCAGGACATAGCCAGAACACAGACATCACCAATAAGTCACTGGGAAGAGTTACGCAGAGGCACGCTTTACAACAAAAGACCCTTGGTGAGTTTGAAAAATATAGCTGACACCATACATTGATTTATGAAAAATAAATTTATTACATAACACCTTGTTTTTAACAATGTTCAATTTTTTTATTCAGAATACTTGTGTCATTCATGTAAAATAGTTTGATACAGTACGTTGTATGTTATAGCTTTTTATTTCCCCCTCAAAGTTCTAAGGCTCTCCTACTCCCCTCCTTTGCACCCTAAAAATGTGTGAACAACCTTTTAAAAAGAAAGTTAACTGAACGAAACTGTAATAGCACTACACTAGGCAGCTTCAAATCAGGACAGAAGAGTGCGGACTGACGCCGTGCCTCACGGAGGTCGCCTCTCATGCTTTTGTAATCAGAAAGCATGCTCACAAATCAGCAACACCAACGAGGAAAAGAAAACACTGTCTGCGACAATCATTTCAGTTTGCTGAACCAACAGGCTTATATCAATGACAACATATTTAATTACTATCAAATAGCAGCTTTAAGACCAGTCAAGTCATAGGTTGAAAATAAAAACAAACCTCTAAGTTGGAAATTAATCTTTGGGAGTTCTGAAACCTGTCAGTAGAAACTATGTGGTTCTTCTGTACTTTCAAAACAATCCAAGCAATATTCTTGGTCATAAAACACTGATTTATGCAGAAGATGAATCAACCCACTGATAAGACACTAAAAAGAAAGGTGTACCAAAATAATCTTTAAGTCTTGGTTATCTTGTTAACATAATCTGTGTTTCAAGTACCAGTTAAACCTTGCGTCTGTGTGTACTATTGGTCAGATAACGCTGTTACACTGAAAGTCACCACACATGAGGACAAATGCTCGCCCTAGCACATTTCACAGCTTCAACTGCTACAGACTGTCACTGAAAACTATGCTTGGTCAGTCTGAACCATGTCAAGTAAACTATGGAAGTAGCAAACCCACAACACAACTGTGCTAGCACTTTCATTTCAAGTCTAACTCCAAACTTAGGTACAACCTGGAAGCTACCACCCCAATCTGTGACAACTGGTGGAACTCGGCTACTGGACATTGTGAAGATGTGGTTGTACAGTACATTCGCATGGCCCACACCAGGTTCCCGCAGGGTGCTGCAGCCAGTCCTGCAGCATGAGCAACAGTGCACTGACAGACTCCAGCATAGCTCAGTACCGATGTGTCTGATGTGAGTACTGTGGAGGCTGCTGGGAGGTAGCTGAGTATCCCATGCTGCTCTGGGGCTGTGATGTGCTTGGTCCAGGGTTGGGATAAGCAGCATGTGGATTGGAACGCTGGAAAGAAGATGAGGAAAAAACATAATTCAGGGGCTTCTCCAGGTACCTTGGACCCATGCCATCAAGGAAGGGAAGTCTTGTTCCAAGGAAGCAAAGATGTAAAAGATTCTGCAAGGCACTAGCCTTAGAATTAAAATTATAAAAACAAATAAGCAGCAATAAACCCCACAACTGCCCATACAAAGCAAAACAGAATAAAAGCAAACAAAGCTCCCGTCTTCCAACATTAGCTTCTCTTTAGGAAGGTAAGAATTAGGACATAAAAGATAATAATTTACATGCTGGTGAATTTTGATCATATCTTGCGACATGAACACGAGGCACTTAGTTTGTATATCCAGAGTCCATATAAAAGCTGGTAGACATGGTGGCTCTCTGTAATCCCAACACTTGGCAGGAAGAAACAAGATCTTCAGGAGAAGCTGGCTGGCTAGACTAGCTAACACCTGTAAGCTCCAGGTTCAGTGTAAGACACTGCCTCAGTAAATAAGGGAAAGAATAAAGAAATAATTCAAGGAAGACACCTGATATCAACTCAGGGTCTGTACACGAACAAACACATGCACACCACACTCTTACATCCACATGCATGTGTGCCCACGCATATAAACACATACATCCTTCATGAGTGGCATGCCACCATGTAAGGGCACTTACTGCTCTGTGAATGACAGCAAGAATGTCAATGAAGATAAGAACAAAATAAAAATCTCCAGCACTGTCTGTGCAGGGCTTCCACAGGCCATGTTCAGACACACAGTCATTCAGTCTTCCCACAGCTTCACCTTCTGGTCACTGTTTCTACTCTACTAATGACAATGCCATCTGCAAGCAATTTCTGTTCTACTTCCCTTCCCACACTTAAGACACAGAGAACATCTAGGTCTCTTATTCAAGGCTGAACACAAGTAAGTGGGATGTGAGAGCCTGTGGCCTTGATCATTCTTCTACAGTGCTCAAACAAAAGCAGCCACTGGCTAAGTGCAAGGCACACATGTTTAAGGTGACTTACCAATTTCATTTTATAGATGAGAACACTAAAGCCAAGTGTTTTTACTTCACTTCACATGTGTGTCCACATATGTAGGCCAGAGGGTGATGCTGACTGCTCCCCACTTTACACAGAAGCAAGGTCTTCTCAACTGAACCTAAAGCTCACGAACTTGACTAGGATCCTGTGTTTGCCTTTTAAATGATTGGACCAATAGGGTACAAATGAGCCACCAAGCCTCCAAGCACTTACATGGGTGCTGGGGTCTGAATGCTCCTGTGGAGGTACCTTACCTGCTGCACTGTTTCTCAACCCCAGTAGATATGCTATAAAATGCCACAGGTCTCAAGTTACTGGAAGGTTAAACTTGCACTTTCTACTCCAAGTCTGTTCTGAAAGCTGATCCCTTTCTACTTGTCCATTATCTGTAAACTTCCATACCTGTAACATTCCATGCCGATGAATCTTTCCAGGAACACCAAGGCTACTGTAGACCACACTTTGCAACAGATCCTTTAGAAACCCCAGAACAGCAGGTCAGTAGGAGACACTTGCAGTACCTGATAGTCGGAGGTCATGATGAGTCCACCTGAGGTAGTGGTAGGAGGGACAACTCTCACTTTTTTCAAGGGGGGGCCCTGTGCGTGGCCGCTGTCCTGGTTCCCTGGATGGCCAGTTCCATTAGTGTGGTTATTGCCCTGCTGCTGCTGCTGGTTCTTCTCAATTGGTTAAACAGAAAACACAGTTCAACTCAGGAGGAGAACAAAAGCTGTCTGCATCCCAGAGGCCCCAATGGTCATGAGGAAGGCACTGCCAACTGTACTTTAATACTTACTTTGTCTCCTTTCTCATCAGGCTCTTCTTCTGTTAAAAATTCTCGTTTGGGATAAGGGATCTGACAACCGGCGAAAACACTATTCACAAAAAACAAAAAAAAAACCAAACAAACAAAAAAAGAAAGCTGTCTCATGTGCTGCCTGGTATTTCCAGTGCTTCATTTAGGTGACTCACTGTCAGTCTGTAAGAATTCAGGACTGTGTTTCCATAGTTACAGAAATATAAGCATCTTTCATTTGAGTCTGATGCAAAGAATTCTTTAACCAATGACACTGCAGTAGGTGATCTGAAGGTCCTTCACTGTGTAACCTAATCAATAATCATCCAATAGGACAGCTCTTTCATTTGTGCATCCAAAACATTTATCACTGTTCACAGTGTTTTATCTGGCCTTCCACGGTTAAAACAAAAGATGATAAAGAAGTCAAATTCATCTAAGATTGCTATTCCAGAATATCAGGACCCTTGACTGCAGGCAGCCCTACAAAATCCCAGCAAATAGAAGGAGCCATAGTACAATGAATTCATCACTGAGTAAATGGATTGATTATTGCTGAAATTAATTCATTTCAGCAATGCCTCTTAACCAGAAAACCCAAAATGACATTAAAGTAGAAAAGCTCCATTTCTTCAGGTCCCTCAGAGGCATGGCAACTTAGTGTGACAAGAAGAGGAAGCAAACTTAAAGATGCCAGCGAACAGGAAGTCAACAGATCTGCCACTTACTCTGACGTGGGAAGTGGGTCTTCTAGGAAGTAGGGGTCCTGCATGGCCTGCTCTGAGGTAATTCGCTTTATTGGGTCCATAGTGAGCAACTTCTGAAGCTGAAATCACAAGTCAAAAATATCAGGGCATGCTTCTCACAGAAACATTAGTGCCTACTCCAAACCCTGACTCAGAATTTATTGGTTGAGGGTGCTGGGCAGGTTAGTTTACCTCTTTATAACCATCTCTTCAGATGAAGAATAAAAAACGCTATCAATTACTATAGCTTGTTTTTAGTATTAAATGAGTATCTGGTAAGCAACTGTGATGGTTCTACACTGAGCTCATTCCTGCCGCATCCAGAGATGCCATACTAGTGTCAAAATGCAGCACCTTTGAGTCAAATGCTATCTGCAATGTTTGTTTCCTCTCTCTCCCAATCCCCACAAGACAGGGTTTCTCTGGAGCGCTGGAATTAAGGGTCTGTGCCACCACTGTTCTCCAGGAATGTTTACTTCTAAAGTGATGTAAGAGACACCTGAACAATGGCCTCCTGCTCTATCTGCAGACTTCAGAGTGTAGCACAATTGCTGTAAGGCTGAGAGCTACGCCCTGCTTCTGCAGCCTGAGAGAGTCTGTGTCCAGAGTCTGATAGATATATGTGAACAGGAATTTTAGGACTTATGTTTCCAGCAAGTTCCCAGCTGGTGTCTGTGTTGCTGCACTGGGATTGGCTTGAAAAGTAATAAACTAATAAACACAGAGATTTAAGGGATGATGACTCATAGAGGATAAAAGGCCATACAAATATCTTTAAAATGCAGGGACAGTAGGACTCATTTAAGATATCAACATTTTCAATAAAATCAGACAGAGCTAGAGTACACACAAGGCACACATGAGGTCCTGTGGTTAAAGCCCAGAATTAAAAGAAACAATTTTTACAAATCAACAAACAAGCTACAAGGATGGTGTCATGGTTTGAATATGCTTGGCTCAGAGAGTGGCACTATTAAGAGGTGTGGCCTTTTTGCAATAAGTGTGTCACTGTGGCTGTGGGTTTTTAAGACCCTCGTCCTAGCTGCCTAGAAGCCTCCTAGCTAGTAGCCTTCAGATGAAGATGTAGAACTCTCAGCTCCTCCTGTACCATGCATTCCTGGATGCTGTCATTTTCCCACCTTCATGATAATGGACTAAACCTCTGAACATGTAAGCCAGCCCCAATTAAATGTTGTCCTTCTAAGAGTAGCCTTGGTCATGGTGTCTGTTCACAGCAGTAAAACCCTAAGACAAATGGTTTCTCGGGTTCTGCTGGTCTCAGACTGCAAGGAAGGCATGGGCCCGTGGAACAGGCATGCCAGTCCCAATAATGCCTTTTGACTAGTTTTTATTTTGTTAGGTTCAATAAGTCTTAGATCACAAAGGATCCAATTTAATTTCTCAATTTGAGCCCCGATACAAAAACATTTAAATAAATCATTATCATATATTATATACAATGTGGTAACGTGGCAAGTTAAGTGCAGCCTTGCCAAATGATATAACAGCCAGACGATGTCAGAAACAATAGAGGGAAAGAGAACGCATTAGCAGGATCAGAAGAGCTCACTGCCCAGTGGTTTAGCTGCTTTAAAGGAAAGGGTGGCCTCTTCAAAGTCAAGGAATTCCCACTAAGACATTTTTAAAGACTCTTAGGCCAAGTAAAATGCACGCTTGCCTAAAGTCCTTGGATATATTATAGCCCTTCTGTAAGACACAATCCGAGAAGCATTTTCACTTGTACCTTCACAATGGACAGTTACAAACCAAGTGACCAATGGTGGTTGCACTCTAGCCAGCTCTGTTTACATGACCACATGCCAGCTCTCCAGATCGAGGAGTAATAGTGTCAGCAAAGAGCTTTCAAAACTCAAGTTTATGAGTTAACTTGGGAGCTAAAATTTACAATCCACCTTTAAGTATATGATAGTATAAACTGGGCATTCAGGGTGACTATCTACTGTGAACAAGGTTTTATTTAGATTTTATTCCCAGAAATGCACAAAAAGAACTAAAATGGAAAACAAGGTAGATGTGGTTTCCCAGTGGCAGGAATGCTTCCTCTTGGTGCTTTTTGTAACTTCTCTTGAGTTACTTTTTGTAACTTTCTCTTGGTACTTTTTGTAACTTTTAGGAATTCCTCTGAGAGATGCAAGGGTTCCAAGCACTGTTATCTCAGGTTTACTCACCAAGTGGAATGCTTTACTATCAGGTTTAACTTTATGCTTTTCCATATACTTGATAAGGCTGCAATTGGTATACCTGGAAGAGAAACATCAAGAAACATTCACATTAGATCAGAGCTCAATTTTACATTGGCTGATAGCTTCCCACGCACACTGTTCTGATTATAACCACACATTCAAATATGCTCTGAGCAGCATAAAATAGCAGCATTAAGCCAATGTTATACTTTATTCAATATCCATCCTAGTCTTTGGATATTTGTTTTCTGAGGTTTCGTGTAACTTAAACGGGCCTCCATTCTATGTTGTATGACCCTGAACTTCTGATGCTCTTGCCTCCTTGTCGAGGGCTGGGATTACAGTTACATACCACCACAATCAGCTATAATAATGACTTGTTGATCTGTTTTCTCTTGAGACAGGGTGTCATGTATCCCAGGCTGATCTTAAACTCACTACAGAGCTGAGCATGATCTTGAACATTTAATGCTACCTGTTAAGATTGCAGGTATGCACTACCAACCCTAGTGGGGGTTTTCAAGGTGCGGAGGAATCACACCCAGGGCTTCATGAATGCTAACAAGCATTCTACCAACAGAGTCACACTCCCAGTCCCACTGGTCACTCCTGAGTAGGGTACTCATGATGAAAATAAAGACAGCTTTATCAACACATCCTGGGGGCATTTTCCCCACATGAATTATTTTAAATAACATTTGTGTCAAAGGTTGGCATTAACTTGTTGTGCGTAAGTATTGAACTCTGCCTACCCCTGGCCTAACTAAGTAAAGTGAAACATTCTTCACTGTTTTCTAATTAAAACTTGCTTTCAATTGTATATATTTTAAATGGGTACATAAGTAGCCATAAGCAAGGTTTTTTGTTTTTTGTTTTTGTTTTTGTTTTTTTTTTAAATTTCTTTGGCTTCCCATTTCTCACTAATATCTGGCTTCCAGAAAGTAGTAAATATGGAAAGAAATGAGATGATTTTCCCTCATCAGTTGCTAACAAGAGCCACCTCTCTGCTAACTTATTATTGTATAAAATGAGAAATAACATCAAACAGTATTTATAAGTAAATAAAACTCTTCAGTAACCTTAAACAAGTGCTGTGGCATGCTGAACATTAAATTTTATTGTGACTATTCTGGAAAGGTTAAAATCACAAAGGGTCCATTTTCTTTCCAACTTACGTATTTCTTCTGAAATCTTTCATTAATGTTGAATGTTCGGGCATCTTTTTTATATCTTCCCAATCTTTATCTGTGAAATACATTGATAAATGTTTATGTTGCCTAGGCTCCTAGTCTCAAGAATGCTAACAAATTTTGAGAGCTTTCTAAGACCTCGCTCTCAATGAGTGCTCATATGAGTGCTTGAGCTGCAGCAACACCCCATGGCCTCTGGCTCGACACCTAATCAAGTGTCGGCCCACCCTTGCTACTCTGTTCTACTATGATTTGCCACTATCTGTTCTATCACTACAAGGGAAGAAATCACAAATAAATATTGTTATTAAATAGTCCTATTTATATTAGTAAACCCACTTATTTTTCCTCATTCATCAAATGTCTTGGTTCTGTCAGCAAGTAGTCTTTTTAACTGAGAAATCCAGGATCTTTTCCCTGACTGGCTCCACATACTTCTCTCGACGGCAGGCAGCCCTCCTTTCACTTCCTAAGGCTCCTCCTGACATTCTCATACCAAATGGGACACAGCACAGATACTGCTATCTTGGCTACTTCTAATATTACTGTTCAATACCATGTGAGCGATGGAGACAAGAACAACTGCTCCAGGTAGTCGGAGCAGCAGAAGTACTGTGGACATTCTAGCTCAGCTGCCTCTATGAAGCTGTCAGAGGTATCACCAAAGGTCTGTTAGGTGCACAGCACTATATCAGCAGCACTGGCCATCTATCTTCCACAGAAAATAACCAGTGTAAACTAAATATAAACTTCAATTTTAAAATGGTATTTTCACCTCAACTACTTATTTGCCCCAGTTTCTCTGCTTTGCCAATGTTTCAGGCTAAAAACCTTAAGGTAACCATTTAGTTTTCTCTCAATTATATACTTCTTTTTAAAAGTTATATATATATATATATATGTATGTCCATTCTTTTCCATCCTTATTGTGTCTTTACGGCTGTGGTATTGTCCTATTTAGCTGGTTTCCTGACTTCAGGTAGCCCACTCTGAGTTTTTTAATGTTCCACAGCCACACTAACCTTTCTTAAGCAGAGCACAAGCCCTGTCTACGATTCAAGTGTCTATTATGGATCCTCGCTGGCTGCTGATTGCTTTTCTGGCTTCTCATTAACTGAGGCATCTGAACTATTAAACCCATGCCGAGAATCATCCATGACTGTAGTCCTCATTGCTTCCAATCCCTGCCATGTCTCCTTCCCACGGGCCTCAGAAATAGTGAATGAACTTGGATCTAAGAAGGAAGAAGTATTTCCTTTAGCCACTCAAACCATGTCTACTTTTAAAAACATCTAAGCAATGTAAATGCTTAAGAGAGCAAGAAGCAATGTCTATCTGCTTGTCTACCTCTATCTATCTATCTATCTATCTATCTACCTACCTACCTACCTACCTACCTACCTACCTATCTTTTTTCGAGATAGGGTCTCTCTATTATGTTATTCTGACTGTCCTGGAACCTGTTATACGTACCAGGCTGGCTTGAGCTCACTGAAACACACCTGTTGCTCCCTCTGAAAAGTGCTGAAATTAAAGGGGTGGTCACCACACCCAGCTCCTTGTCATTATATTTTATTCAAGACAGTAGCATGTAATGAGTAAATGACATTTCTTATCCCAGTAATGTCTTCCCAAAAATACTGAGTCATTCTGGAGAAGGGGAGTCTGTGTAGTTGTTCTGCATTTGCTGATAATTCATAATCCTACAAGGAAAGGTGGAACTCTATCCGTCTTAAGTTGTGATGACCTAAGAAGCAGTCGCAATAGGACACAGTGTCAGTCACATGCTTGACTGGTCACCATCGTGAGGGGCTTTCTCCACTTTCACTATTCTGGATCCCTGGGCAATTTCTGAGGCTGGTGAATCACTGGTCTATGCTACTACTAGGACCTGGGATACAGCAGGAGAGAGGTTAACTCCAAAGAGGCGAATACCCAATACATCTTCTCTCTGCTGTAAAATCCATGGCTGTGATTTTTCACTCACATCCTGACTGACTGACAAACGAAGGAGCAGAAGTGCTGCTCCTCCACAAGATGTGGCTCTGAACAGTGCTCTACCTAACCAGAGCCTCAGCCTCTGCATTCAAGTGGCAGCTATGATGTGCTGCCAGAAAAAAACCTTCTGCTGCTTGTTTTAGTTTACACTGGCAGGAACAAAAGGCATCAAGTTAACCCAGCTATTGCAAGATCTCATCATTTCAAATACCAAACAACAAAACAAAACAGCAAACCAAAAAGAAAACAAACAAAAACCTCATAGAATTCAGAAAATTCCTAAGTATTTTAATGTTGATAATTTGAATTCTATACATTTTGCTATTTCTGTAATTCTCTGAAAAAATCAAAGTCATAAAAAAAAAGGAATCATGTAATATAAGCTTTCATAAGCCAAAACCACAACCTTTCCAAAGAAGATAGCAAACAACAGTGATTGAGAGCAAACAACAAAAGCAAGTGTGTACCTGCAGGGAATCCCATTACATTGAATATTCTGTCCAGCTGGTCATGGTGATAAGGATTACTAGTTTTGATGTCCTCTTGTCGACAGTGAAATATTGGTTCTGACGTTAGTAGTTCTGCAAATATACACCCTATAGCCCAAATATCTTTAAAAGAAAAAGAAAAGAAAAACAAAAACAAAAACAGAAAAGAGAAAATAAAAAGGAAAAAGGAAAGGAAAAAGAAAAAGGAGGAAAATAAAGTGCTTCTTTCCAAAAGAAAATGCATTTTTACTTTAATGGGGAGTGTTCTTTTTCTGTTTCTCACACATTAATAGTAATCCCTGGACAAGTATATCACTAAATACCACAGGACACTGTAAATACCCCCCACCCACCAAACTTTCATTGCTATACTCATCCACCCAGTGACTTCATAGAAGCCTCTGTTTCATTTTCTGAATCAGGGTGAGTTTTAAATGCTTAAACATTTCCATAACTATAGTCTGCATATAGAACATGGGAACCACAAACAAATGAAACCAAACCAAAACAAACATAAAATCCATAGAACCCTTGAAATTGAGCACTTGCCAGAATACAGGAACGTTTTTCATGATAAAATAATTTTATCTTGCTTCTTTATCTGTTAATTTTCAAGCCTATTAACTATCTTCTGTCCTAATGCTAACAAGAAAGATATATATTCTGTTTCATCTCTTTATGCTAAGGCAGCAGCATCACTTTTACAAAGCTAACTGGAACACAGGAAGTAACAAAAAAAGAAATCTTCAAAATGGGTATAGAGGCTACAAATTAGTAACAATTATTTACAGTAAACAAACTGCAAAGTAAATTTCTTTCATTCACAAGACATATGTTTACTTTCATTCATACTAAGTTTGTATTCAACAGAACAATTAACAGAGGCAAGAGCTGCCTACTCAGAGTGTGAAGCTGAAAATGTCCCACTGTTACGTTTGGCACACAGCCTAGCTACAAGTACTGTCTCCCTTATACAGTGCTGTACAACAGCAGATACTCAACAAGTGCATTCTGTATGACCTGGGGCAGATGTGAAAACCACAAACCCCACAAGAACAAATTACAAAAGTCATCCTTATATTGAGGCTGATTACTCAGATATCTGAGAAACTATGGCTTAAGCAGGAAATGAGAAAAAAAAGTGTTATGAGAATTTCTAAACTTCAGTACTTTGAAATATATTTATCACAATTATGATTTTTATATCTTCATATATAAAATTCTTATTGTATATGTAAATTATTATATTTACATTTTGGAGTGACAAGTTAATCTATCTATATAAAGATAATTTGAGAAGATGGAATTTTTTTAACCACATAATTTTTTCATTTTAGAAAACCAAAATGATCAATAATATCCTTTTCTTTGGAGGCTGGGGAATCCATTTTTTTTTTTGGTTTTTTTCAAAACAGGATTTTTTTTGTGTGTGTGTAGACCTGGCTGTCCTGGAACTCACTCTGTAGACCAGGCTAGCCTCAATTCAGAGATCTACCTGCCTCTGCCTCCCTAGTGCAGGGATTAAAGGTGTGCACCAGCACTCTCTGACTAAAACAATTTATCAACAAACAGGTTAGGCTATTTTGTTTTAGTGTTAGAGGTACACAGGAAAGCTACTGCATATAAATGTAATCTCTGGCCATCTTAACCACTGCATGGGTAGGCAAGCTAAGGATGAAAAAGTAGGTAATAAATCATTTGCATTTTGAAAACTCAGCTGACAATACACTGAGAAGATACTATAAGGATTCACCTGGTTGGTTACTGAAAACCCTGAAGATGAATGGAGTAGCTTCTCCATGACAACATGGCAGGTACTCACTCTTGAAGGAAAAGCACAGCAGTTGACTGGCCCAACCCTGGTCACTTCTAACGTGCACTTCCATCTGTCTCTTGTATGCAACACATTTCTACCTTTCACCCTCATGATCTTGATTTAGTCACCAATCACAAATTCTAGTCAGATGGTTGGGTATTTATTCCCTAAACTTCCTAATTCTTTCCTAGGTGTCTGTTTTCCTTGCTCATGTTTGAAAATAGGCCACATTCATGAGAGGCTCGTCGCTGTTTACCTTGTTGCCTAACTCCTTCCCACTTCTCAAACATGCAGCAGCCATGTATAGGTAATCAGATGATGTGATTGTCACCTGACACCCAAATGGAGGGAGGATGAACGGTGTTTATTCAATAGTGCTGATTCTGATAGAAAGAATGAGTGCCTGTCCTTTCCCTCTTTTACCTCAAACTCCACACTCAAGAGAGAGCCACACAATCAGTGCACACTGAACAACTGGAAGGTGACCACTGCTCAACCCCACACTCCAGGTAGACTTTCAAGACAGCTCTAGTCACAGTTCTCTGGGAACTCAGACCTCTCCTTCAGCATCCTCCCAACACCAAACAAACAAACCTAAAAGCCCAGACACTCATCTCTGTCTCCTAGATAACATGCTCACTAGCCCATTATTCTCTCTCTTTGGTTTAATGATTCAGTTTCCAGTGCTGTGCAAATGGACAAATGGCCATGGCATTTAAGTCAGTTTGTAATGGAGAATGGGACCATGGCAGTTTATCAAAGCCAGATGTTTTCTTTGTGCACTCTGCAGTCTAACACGATCTATTGAACCCCATCAGTGGACCCCCTTCTGAATGGCACTGTGAGATGGACACATACACATGCTCCAGGTACTTTGATGTTTAACTCCAAGGGCAATGTAACTGCTCGCATGTCAGCTTCCAGACAGCAAAGCTCAAATGCTAGACAGAGTTCTCAGCAGGAACCTTTAAATGGTATGGGGAACTACAGTGCTTCAGCAACCACAAAGGCTATGCACATACATAAGGGGCAGGAATGAGACTCAAGTACAAACTAGAACTCTTACATTGTCTCATTCTTATTTAAAAATACTGAAAATGTCAAGTTTATGACCGCTCAGATACAAACAACAGCTAAGAAAAGCATCTATGTTATAGCTTCTTGAGGCAATGTGTTGATTGAAATGAAGAGCTTTCCAAAAGGCATTATGGCTAAAGCAGGTATACATGGCCAGGGATCAGCACCACTGAAGAAATGGCACTGGCCTTGAATCTGGTCATCTGTAACCAAGTCAGTTCCCTTTATGACTCCTACTGTAGAAGGTAAATGTTGCTGTATAATCTCATAGAATTCTTATAGTTAATAGTGACAAATGCATTTGACTATAGCTAAATTCCCATTTTCAGGAAAACAGCACTGAAGAACTATGGGACCTATCAGCAGTGAGGATACAGTTCCTGTGGACTATGGACCTGTCAGCAGTGAGCACACAGTTCCTAGGGGGTCACAGCTACTCTCCTTGCATAAGAACTGACCAAGTCATTCTGTGCATGTGTCCCTGGTTTCCTCTTGTGCATATTGTAAACTCTTAGGAACAAGGTCCAGAATTTGATTTCGTATTAAGGTTATCACACAAGCCACCTATTTATGTATAGATGAGGACGAGGAGAGAGAGATGAATACAAGTTAAACCTGCTTTCTCCCACATCAGATGGACTTTAAAGCTGCTGAACTGTAGACTGGGAGGAACAAAGAGTCTCAGGTGCTCAGTCATGGGACTAATTTTGTAATCACTCCACTATCTATATAGTCTGCCAAGATCTTACCAAAAGTAACAGTGCTCCGAAATATTAAATTCTTTGATAATAAAAAATAACTATCATATTAACTGAGAAAGCCATTTTCAATTGTTTATGAGTATTTTCAAAAAAATATTCAAATGTGTTTAGGCAACAACACTATTCAGAAACAGCTTTCATATATATGTGTGTGTGTGTGTGTGTGTGTGTGTGTGTGTGTGTGTGTGTGTGTATACATTAAAGGAAGGTTTACTGGGAAGCTGCTCTCATGTAAGTTCACTGGCCCCAAGAATTGAGGTCAGGGGAGTCACTATGGGGGGGCAGATAGGGGAATGGAAAGAAGGAGCATACACACAGAGAAAAAGGAGAAGAGCCTGATTTTTAGAAAGTTACTATTTTGGAATAAATTTAGATTTATATAAAGCTGCCAAGAGAGTTTTCATATCTGACTTATGTTTATAATTGTTTTTGTATGAAATAAAATGTGATCTCAAAGCAGATAAGAACATTAGTGAACATAAAGTTTTTGCCAAATAAAAACCCAGGATGGATTCAAGATTAATTCAGAGGATGACAGCAATCATCCTACCTTTTCCATCTGGAGAATGGGAAAGGCTTTACAGAAATATAAGCAAAATCTTAACAAATACAAATGCCTAGTTTTAGACAATATAGGTTCACCTGTCAACAGACTAGACATGTCAGACTAGACATTAGTGGGCTGTGGTGAACAACAGGAAGGTGAGTTCAGTCTGCTGGATTCTAGATACTACTTGGAGCATCACAGACATGGTAAGGATGTGATATGGGTGACGGAGCAAGATTACTCCAGATGGCATTAGTACAGATGGCTTCCTCTAGGAAGCTCTCTGTGAGGAGGCAGTACTTTGACTAAACTTTGAATTGAAAAGGAAAGAGAGGTGGTGTAAAGATGTGTTCTACACAGATGCTGCAAACATTTCTGGTCAACAGAAGGCAGATGGAACAAAGCGAAAAAAGACCTCCGTCTATGGCATAGTGCCTGAGCAGCACTGTCCTACAAAACTGTGGACATGTCAAACCAGGAAAGACTGTTGTTTCAACACCTAGCTGGCCCTTCTCATTGTCTAACAATGCTCTCAGCTGTTTGATATACAGCAATTGGGCCCAAAGCCAGGAGATTCTTACATCTGACTGGCCTCAGAACACAGACCCCATACCAGATACCCATTCAGGTATCTGGTTCTCCCTGGGGATGACAGCTGACTGTTGGAGAACTTCAAAGTGTAATCAGTAACCTACATATCCCATGATACAACACAGAGTTCCCAGGAGGCTTTTGTAACTTAATTCTTAAATACAAACAGAGAAACTAGAGGTCACCTAAGTAATTATGGGACCTTACCACACAGATGAGAAATGACACAAATGGAAAACAGAGCCTAGAAAGAAAACACAGGTTCTTTCCTCAGGTTGCCAGGGAGACGGCTGACATTCAGGAAGAGAGTTCTTACTAACAGCAGCCCAGGACTTTCAAAGCAAGAAGAGGAGCCTGCTAGAAGACTGGCAAGAAGAAGCTTCCTCATTACTACAAGAACATTGGTTTGTACTCCAAGACATTTAAAGAGGCCATGGAAGGCACCTACACAGACAAGAAAGGTCCTTCACTGGCAACCTTTCCATCCGAGGGTAGATCCTTTCAGGAATGGTGATCAAGATGAAGATGTAGAAGCCTGGATTTCCTGCGACACTTGCAAGTAAAATTGCTTCCAGAACTACCACAAGAACATGTCTGTGTACCTGTAGTATGCCCCTCAGTCTGTCCATGATCAAGTACCCAAGAGGGACATGCAGACAAGCAAGACAAGTCCATGGCCCTGAGCAAAACAATAAACTTCAGTGTATTTAAGGCTGAAAGGCTACTGGCAATAAGAGGTTCCAGAAGCTCTGGAAGGACCATACCTGACTACCCAGAACAGAGTATCTTTCAACTAAACATAAGAAAAGACTGAGCAGGTAATAACTCTGGGTGTACAACAAACCACAAACAAGCGCTGTAATCCTTGTTTCAAAGATATTAGCAAAGCTTTTTTTCACATAAACCAATACAAGAAGCCACAAAAGTCATGGTTAGACAAGGAGCTCCTAGGAAAGCCAAAAAAAAAAGCATCAGAAGAAAAGCACAGTGGAAAACGCCAAGAGGCCCAGCATCTCATAGCAGTACATTACTTTGAAGGAGATCAAAGAACCATATACCTTAAGAATTATCCAGAGACAACAGATAGGAGCTGAATGTGTGCAAAAAAAATCGCTATAAAATGTGAAAATGAGAAATAAATAGTATTTGTTTTCAGAAAGAGACAAGCCTAAGTGACCCACAGTAACCTGGGAAGACTGATCTGAGAGTGGATTAGCCGCTGTTACCTCAAGGCAAAGAAGAAGTATCAGAGCTTGTTTAGAAGTATCTAAACCACCAAATAAATAAAGGTCTTTCCCAGAAATACTACAAATTAGACAATAAGATGCTCTTCCAAAGAAAGCCACAGGAGGAGAAAATAAAAGACATAATCATGGGATGCAAAAAGCACATCAGCCTAGAAGAATACAAAGGAAAACATCTGGGGATAGGGAGTAGAGGGTAGGGTAGGCCTGGGTTACCTGTCACAGGAGAAGTGGCTGCGAGCCTCTAGGTCAAACATAAAAGGAGAGTATTTACAGTAACATTCACCCCAGTAAAATGAAGCAGAAAAAGATATCAGTCATGGGGAAGTAGCAGAAAAGGCTGCAGATGAGAGTTTCATTCACTGTACCATGTTACGTTAGCTGCCAACAACTTGAATGGCAGTCAGCAGAGGACCCGAGAAAGAGTGGCCGTGCTGTGATGCCACTAACATGGCTGACAAGGGGACATGAGGAAGCAAGAATATACCATGCTCCTAACTTTGAAAGTCCTAACTCCTCAAGTTTGAATATTTTGTTTCCTTAATTTTTGAGGTATTTCCTAGAAGTCAGCATTTCTTTTGATGGCAGAAAGAACATTTGTATGAAGTTCCAGAACTTAAAATTTTTAGTTTTCTCTTTTCATATAAAATTAAATTTTTTTTACTAAAACATTCTGAACCTCTTTTGTAAAGAGATGTGCAATTTCATGTTCTCAGGTGCTAATGTGTATATATGGATAGTGGAAATCTGGGGTTTTGTTTTTAATTTGCTAAATACTTGATTTAAACATGTTTAAAAGTGTCTTTTTCACAGAAAAAAAAATTAAAGTCCTGTAATTTTAATTAGCCCTACTCACCAATTGCTTTGGTATAATGTCGTGCTCCGAGGAGTAATTCTGGAGCTCGGTACCAGAATGTTACAACCACTGGATCCAAATCTGCTAAAGGCTTCAAAGGTGAATTAAATAATCGGGCAAAGCCCATGTCAGCTGTAAAAACAGAAACCATATAAGTAAACAGACAGGTCCACTTTGCATATGCAGTCTCATTTGCCAGTGTTGTTGATCAAGAATGTGTGCTGGGCGGGGGAGGGTAAAGCTGTTGCCACTTTTACTGACTAAAAGGTAGAAATGCTTGAGATCAGTCACTCAGCTCTGTTGTCAGATCTTCAGGGTGAGGCTGCTCCTCTGGCAGACTTCTTTCAGAGGGCCACAGCTCTGGGGTTGGGATAGGTTTAACACTAAGCTATACTTTACCTCGCAGCACTTAGGCACAACAGAGTGAGGTTTCCATTGTCTGTATCAAGAAGCCTGTTCACTGTGGTTATCAGAGTGACTACACAGTATTTTAATTCTATTTTCCTTATTTACTTGGCCAGTTTCACTAACTAAAAAAAAAAAAAAAAAAAAAAAATCATTGTACTTTTTAAGTTGAAGAGGCTATTTATTTCACGT
The DNA here is from genome assembly GCA_021653895.1 of Mastomys natalensis. Taxonomy (NCBI): domain Eukaryota; kingdom Metazoa; phylum Chordata; class Mammalia; order Rodentia; family Muridae; genus Mastomys; species Mastomys natalensis. Next base: position 152,196 of record JAJTUV010000607.1, on the reverse strand, counting down.
CTATGCTTCTTCACATGAGAAAGAAGTTAAAAAAAAAATAATAATCACAAAACTAGGCTTCCAAGATGGCACTGAAGAGTTCTTGGCACAAGTACCACCATTAAACTACTTGGTTATAGACTTTGCACTGCTAATCTATAATCTTAGAGGCTTCATCTCTGTATGGCTTCACATGCAGTCACTACACACAAATACAGGATGACCCACATTTACCACCCACTGGATCAAGATTGAAGACCATCTGGAAAATTGATTTCTATTCTAACATTAAGTTAATTTATTATATATACAATGTTTTGCCTGAATGTATGCCTGCACACCAGAAGAGGGCACAAGGTCTCATTACAAATGGTTGTGAGCCACCACATGGTTGCTGGGACTTGAACTCAGAACCTTTGGAAGACCAGCCAGTGCTCTTAACCTCTAAGCCATATTCTAACCTCCAACACATATTCTAACATATTTTTTTTAATAAAGTAGATTTACCTTTAATTGACTTAATTATGGAGGGAGAAAACCCAAATTTTGGCAAAAACTAAAAACCTTGAATCAGATTATCAAATATATCCTTTGAAATGTGAATACTTGACGGTGTGCTACCACCCAAAACTTCCAACATTACTTACTATAATACAAATGTATAAATCTAAAGGAGAGCTTAAATATGCTGTGCAAAATTTTTCTAAACCAGATGGTAAAGGACATACTTAAAATTGCTCTTTGACTCAGCCTAGTCTAATCTGCATTCCTTGACATTTGAATCTGATGCTGTGACATCAGATTGAAGAGATCACTTCAGAAGCTCATGTAAGGCCACAAGCATTTGGTGGAAAACACATTTACATTACAATTCACAATAGTATCAAAATTACAGTTATGAAGTAGCAATGAAAATAATTTCATGGTTGGGGTCACCACATATGAGGAACTGTATGTGGCATTAGGAAGGCTATTTAGGTTCTACTTTATGTCAAACATTGCAAGAGAAACTATTCTTAATTGTGTTATGGTTCTGTATCTTTATTTATTTATTTATTTATTTATTTATTTATTATTTATTGGTCTTTCGAGACAGGGTTTCTCTGTGTAGCCCTGGCTGTCCTGGAACTCACTCTGTAGACCAGGCTGGCCTTGAACTCAGAAATCCGCCTGCCTCTGCTTCCCAAGTGCTGGGATGTGTGCACCACCACCGCCCGGCTATGGTTCTATATCTTAATTACACTAATTATAACTTAATTACATGTCTTCTATCCCCATACCAAACAAACTAAATATAAGTAGCAAACACTGCTTAGGAAAATGACAATGGAAGCAGCAGCAGTTAGGGTAAATTTTGCTGTCCTGACACATGGTCGCCAAGGGGAAGTCTGATGTACAGGACACTGCAAAGCATCAAGGTGCACTGCCAAGAATGCCTGTGCCCTTAGGCAAGGCCAGGGACAGTCCTGCATGAGAGCTGTGCATGCTGTGGTTCAGGACTCATGCCTCGGTCAGCTCCTCAGCTGGAGGACTGATAGCAGTGCTTCTCTTCTCATTCACCTGGCTCCGGAGATGGATGGGAGAATCAAATCGCCCATTGTGCGTCTGAGAAGAGACAAGGCTGGCCTCAAAGGAGGAAAGCCACCAGCTCCAAGGGCTGTTTAACTAAGTCAGATGGTTGGAGAAGCCTGCCTGTGTGGCTTATTTTATAGCTACACCGGTTTGTTCTCTAAGGATTGTCTCATATACAGGGGAAGGTTTTTCCCTTCTATGTACACTCTTTTGGAACTACAGATATATGCATAGTGATACAGAAAACAGTAATGTAGCTGCCTACAACAATTTCAAAAGTATACTGAACTGTTATCATAGATATAACATACCAATTTTTACTCTTCCTCGCTCAGGACCTTCACCCATAACTAAAATATTAGCAGGTTTCTGTGGAAACAAAAAAATTTTTTTTCAATAGACAGTAGTAGTTTTCCTTTAAATAGACAAATGTATTAATATAACATATATCTACTTAAAAAATACTTTTCCTCAAAAATTAAAATTAAACAAGAAGCCACAGAACAAACTGCATGCGTATACAAGCAAAGCCACACGCAGGCCTCATTGTAGACTGGTCTTTACTGTGGAGCACTAGAAATTTAAAATGTCAATGTTCCCTTCCTCCCTGCGTGAAACAGGGTCTCATGATAAAGCCTGGAACTCACTATCTAGGCCACAGCAGCTGGTTTCTATCTTCTACTACTCATTCTGTAGTTCTGGCTGGCCTAGAGCTTGACATGTACACAGGCTGGATTTGAACTTGTAGTGACTCTCACCATATCCTCCTGAGTGCTGGGATTCTGGCAAGAGCTACCAGGTCTGACATGTTTTCAATTATATAAAACAGAAAAATTAATCTCCACAGCTTATAAAATACAAAGTAGCAAATTAATTACAGGCAAATATTCACCTGGTACTCTTAAAGCCGTAAGATCACACCTATGTTTAACATAAAAAATTTGGTATGGTCTTTTTCTAAACAAGTTAGCACAGTGATAGTAATTTTATACCAACAATAATTCTGAGGTTTCTTTATTTTTAAATAAAAAGGAAGATAAAGTTTAAGAGATTTTTGTCAAAGTGGAATTTTAGTTGTAAGCTCTAAAAACCACACCAGACTGCTACCTACGAAAAGTGACCTCTTTGGGAAGAGGAAGGAAGCCACATTTGCTTCTCCCTCAAACCTTATCCTTCTACCCTTCCAACTGACACAGCTTCAGTTGCACCAATCTGGATGCTAAAGAAAAGTGAGACTGGATTAGGGCATCTCAAACATTAAACAACTTTAAAACTCAAATTAGAGGTTTTTATGAAAGCTGTTTAAAGTGGCACCACTCCACAGGCTTCTACAGCCGTCACTGGAGATGGCTCCAAGGCAGTTCCTATAGTACACTGCCCTATTAACTCCCAAAGGTTGAAATTCATTCTTTTTTAAGAGGCCCCCTCCTCCACTAAAACCCACAAACCAGATGCTACTGCTGAAATGACCAGAGGTTACAGATTCCTAGTTTCTAAGACGAGGCAACTCAGCACTAGAAAGCAAACAAGTGGGAGGTAGGTGCAGGGCAGAGTCTACTGCCTACACTCTGACCCCTCCTGACAGTCTCCTAAATAGTCTAGGGCAGAGTTCTTGAATCAGTGTGTTTCCCTATCATCAGCATCACCATATTTTATTCAACAACAAAATTCTGAGATCTTTATCATGACCACATTCTTGACCAGGGACAGCTGGTGATGTGCCAAAAATGAAAGTAACCCTAACAATGTATCTAGTGAGTTTGATGCTACGATGCTGCCCAGGGAGGTAGAACTGTTTTCCTACACTGCAGTAATCAATCAATGCTAAGTTGGTCTCTGGCAGTGATTCCATACAGTGAGGGAAATGGTTCTAAGCCTCACAATGCATGTCTTTTCCTTAACCCCATTTTGCATCTCTTGCCATCAAACCCATTTTCTGTACCACTGTTAGGGCTGTCTTTCTAAAACACAAATGTGATTATGTCACCTCTGTTTCTGGATCTGCTATGGTAGCACAGATACTACATGAAAATTAGGAGAAATAGAACACAAAATGATGCAGTATGCCATTAGAACTAGGTAGTACCTATTGGATCTCATGTGTCCTGGGCTGTCCTCGGACTCCTTATACAGCTGAGGATATTATATCCTACGGACCTCTTCTTTCACAACACCAGGTTTATGTGGTATTGGGCATTAAACCAGGACACTGCAACCTAGGCAAGCACACTACAAACTGAGTTGCATCACAACCACAGAACTAGGGTTTTAAAAAGTTTCTGTGAATAAAGTTTAGAAGAACAAGTGTTAAAGTAACATGGATCATTTTCTCAAAAACTCTTAAATAATTCTGGTTATTTCCATTAAAACATTCCTTCACTGGCTAGACAGATGGCTCTTCAGTTTAAGCCTGTGACTTGGCCTGTGAGTAGAAAGGCTGGGACTTAGACCCTGGCACCCACAAAGCAAGCTGAGTGTCTCATATACCTTAACAACACTCCAAGAGGGCAGAGACAAGAGGCTACGGCTGGCTGGCTTCTATCATATCTATCCAAGAGCAGGCCTCAGGTTCAGTGAGAGACCCTGCCTCAAAGGACAGATGGAGAATGACAGGTGAGGACACCTGCCACCCTCCACTAGCCTCCCTTGAGAGCTCTCTCTCTCTCCCTACACACACTCGTACATGCACACACACACTATGGTACATATGACACTTGTGACACAGTTTCTACCATAGACATGCCCCACTCCTCAGTATCTCTCCTCTGTTCTTTGGGTAGACAATGACCTCTCTAACTCCAATTGCTGTGCTATGCCCCAAGAGATTTTTCCTGTGTGTTATCTAATAAAATTAAATTTTCCTTCTTTTTCCCACTGAGAGAAATAACAACAAAAACATTCTGAATGCAAACAATTCAAGCTATAATCTAAGTCTCTTTTACTGCTCCCCTTCTCACAACAAATCCTACTAGTTTTTCTAAAGATACAAACAGATTAACTGCTTTGGTTTGATGGAGTAGAGCATTATCCTGGCCAACTTGAAACAATTATGTCTCTATTGTGCAAAAGCACAATCCCAACTATAGTTCCTAAACAACCCTAAACAAGTATGCCTCTATCTGGCAAAAGCACAATCACAACTATTTTCCTGTGATTTTAAGTGAAATGGGAAGACTTCTCTCCTTAAACATTTTCTTACCCACACAGCAGACCCTCAAAGTCACCAGATGGGAGCACTGACCTAGCCTGTTATCAAGCAAAGGGAAAAAACTATTTGGGTTCACCTTAAGCTTCTTTTTATTCTTCAAAACAAAACAAACAAACAAATAAAAACAGAAAAACAAGGTCTCACTATATAGCCACAGCTGCCCTGGAACTCACTGTGTAGACCATGCTGGCCTTGAACTCAAGAGATCCACCTGCCTTTACTACTCAAGTAAAGGACTAGTTTGCTAGTTTTTTTAGTCTAAACTTACTGGACTGATCGAGTTTTGAGCCTGAATTTGAAGATAGCTAGGGACTAAATAGTTGACAAAGATGTCAAGGTCTGGCCTGGTATGTGTTCATAGTCACATTTCTAGAATTAACTTTTAAAATTAAGATTTAGTTTATGTATATGAGTATTTAGTTTATGTGTATGACCCAGAGAGGTCAGAAGAGGATCTTGGAACTCTTGGAACTGGAGTTATAGATGGTTAAGAGTCACTATGTGGGTGAATCAAACCCTAAGCTGTCTCCAAGAGCAATCAGTGCTCTAAGCCACTGAAACACAGTTCTACAGCCCCTACTATCACAAGTTTCTTTGCTAGTTTACTCCCTACCTGGTGTAAAATCTGAAACTAGTCTTAGAGCAGAAAACTCACTTAACCAGAATTTACGTTTCCTCAAAATATTCTCCCTACCCCCCCACCCCCACCCAAGACAAGGAGTCTCCCTCTGCTGCCCAGGCTGTCTTTGAACTCCTGGGCTCATGCCTCTCAACTAAGGACTATCGGTGTGCACCTTGTAGAGTCATTTACTTTTAAAGAGTTTCAGGTTCAATTCAGACATGCTAATCTGCTGTGTATGTATATATAGAGAACAGTTGTGGTTTTGACTAGTCTTGTCAAATCTTTGATGTTATTGCTTAGTCAGTACTGAGAAAGCTTCCAAAAGATTTGATAGGTAATTTTACTTCATTACTCAATAGCATCTTAGCTAACAACCTAGTCTCCAGCAAAACTAGTTCTTCCCTTCTTGTGTGTCAGTAGTAGAATCTATGGATTTAGTTCTAAAGCCAAGACCTCCCTCCAAGTAGTACTAGAAGGAACCGTATCTGTGATAAATATTTTTCAAAGAGTGCTATGGTCACCTTGGAAGATGCAGAACTTTTCGGGTGACATTCTGAGGGGCATACACTCCATGGAAACCAGATGTCCAATTCGCCTTAAGATAGTCTCACATCATGGCAGCATCTTCCAGTATAGCTATGTTATGAACAGACATGGAAACAGAGCAAGCATCACTGCGCAGTGGATAATGACAAGAACTAAAGATGCATGACTGTTTGAAGCTCCAGTACCTTTCTCTTGAAAACATTACCAACTGATTTTAATTAAAAAAAAAAAAAAAAATGACCTCATTTTACAATTGGATGGCTTTCTGTTGTTGTTTGCTTGTTTGTATTGCTATGTGTCTCACCTCCTAAACCAGTACTTTCCACAGGAGATGCCTGCGCTGTAAACATGATCGCTCTTGTTACTGCACATACAGCATATCTCCAGGTCCTAATGCTCCCTATGAATCTTTACCATCGTGTCTGCTCGTGTGCACAGACATTACAAGTAAACTAAGTAAATTACACAAGTAGAAAAGGGGATTTTGTAATACGGCCAGTCTCCTGAATTTGCTTCTGTAAGACCACTCACCTTTGTCCTCTATTTGATTATTTATCACAAACTGAAAAAGACCAAATCAAAGATTTTTGTGGCTCTGAGATTTAAAACAGATTTAGAACAGTAATGATGTTAGGTCGGGTGTGATAAAACTTATCATTGCTTTTTGCTGTTCCTATGTGTGTACTATGTCAGTGTAGGTGCATATGTATGGGGTGCACACTGTATGGGTACATGTGCAGGCCAGAGGACCACCTCAGCTGTCCTTTCTTGAGTGCTATCCTCAATTTTTAAGACAAGATCTCTCATTGGCCCAGAACTCACTAAACAGGCTAGAGACCTACTAACCCACCACCTCCACTACTTAGGGCTGAGATTACAGGTATGCATCCACACTCCTGGCTTTTTTATTTGGGTGCTAGGGGATGAAGCTCATCCCTCATGCCTTTAAGACAGGCACTTTACCCTAGCCTGAGAAGACTTTAAAACCTATAGTGCATCTCTCAAGATTAGGGTTTCTTTCCTTTTGTAAATCTTTGGAACTCTGGACTACAATAACAATCTAAGGTCTGACAATTGCTAAAAAGTTAGATTGGATGGCTTATTTGTTATCCTTTTTGTTTGTTTTGTTTGTTTTTCGAGACAGAGTTTCTCTGTATAATAGCCCTGGCTATCCTGAACTCCCTTTGTAGACCAGGCTTGCCTCAAACTCACCACCTGTCTCTATCTCCTGAGTGCTGGGATTAAAGGCATACTCCACCATGTCTGGGTTTTTTTTTTTTTTTATCCTTTTTGATAGCACAACTGAGAACATTTTTTTATAGGCTTTCTAACAGGATAATTTAGAAAAATTTTAAATCATCTTAAAACAAAACAAACCAAAACCCTATTTTATGGTGATTTGTCTATAAATAGTGTATTTCTCTTTTGTAATAAGAAAAAGCCTAAAACTCAGAAGAAAAAGGTCTGGGCGTTCACTGCTACATTGTAGTAGGTAAGACAGCTTATGCTAGAGGGAATTTGAGTTCTGGCAAATTCTTGTGTCTAATGACAAGAAGCATTAAGAAACCCACACTCACTAGTCTTGTTTTCAGAAACATCAATGATAACCTACTTTGTTACAAAAAAATGGGGACAGTCACCTAAATTATTTAATAATGAACTCCCATAGGTCATATGAAAAAATCCCAAGTAAAGACTATACCTAACAATTAGAAAGGTTCTTTCTTCTAAAAAACTGTTTAAAGAAAATGTTTGATATATTCTTGATAATCTCAGCTGTCATAAAGGTTCTCGAGGTTCATCAGCATTATACATACATCACAATTCTCTTCCACTTTAAGGCTGAGTAATATTCCACTGTATGGATGTGCTACGTTGTTTTTATGTGCTTATCCATTGTTGGACATTCATGTTGCTTCTATCTCTTTGCTATTGTGGATAATGGTTCTAAAGTTAAGAATTTACAGGTCTGAGGAAATAGCTTAGTTCTAAGAACATGAGTTCAAATCACAGAACCCACATGAAAAGCCAAGTATGGTGGTGGTATGTGCTAACATTTCCAAATCTGAGGTGAACACAGACAGATCCCTGGGCTAGTTCCAGCCCCAAGCTGGTGAGAGACCCTGTCTTAACTCAAACAGCAAGGTGGAAGCTGGCCTGACGAAGACCTGAGGCTGAACTTTGGCATCCATGAGCACTTGCAAAATCAGAACACACAGAAGCTGAGCTCTGTGAGACCACACACACACACACACACACACACACACACACACACACACACAGTTTTTAAAAGACATTCAGACCTTCCTGACCTCTCCTTGAGTTCCTCTGGTACATATGCAGAAGTGGAATTGCTGTATCATAGTAACTCCATATTTAACTGTGTGAGGAGCTGTCACTCATTTCCACAGCAGTTACATCACTTTACATGCCCATCAGAAATACAAAAGGGTTAAGCATCCTTATTGATATCTACAAAAGAAGTTCCCACCAGCTCTTCTTCAGTTAGTCATGTGGAAAATCTCTACCCTACACTCTTGATTACAGATAACCAAGTAACAAGACAGAAACATGGAAGTAACTTATCCCAGTTATTTCAGCTAGTGCCTCTGGGAATTTGTTTATATGGGAAGATTATCAGTGTAGCTTGGCAGGGTCACAGTGCCCAGGTGTGTGAGTCAAGTATTATTCTAATTATTCCTATGAATGTACTTTTGGATGAGATTAACATTTAAATCAGTAAACATGAGTGAAACTCCCCTCCTGCTACAGTTATAAAAGGTCTATGTATTAAAGACTTGGAACCACTTCTGGGAGGACAGTAGAACCTTCATGGGGTGAACCCTTGTCATGGCACACTAGAAGCTCACTCTTTGTGGGTTAGGGACCATGGCCTCAGTTCATCCCCTTCTGCTTCCTTTCCTCCTTCTCTCATTCTTCATCACTTCCACCTAACACCCAATCAGGGTCCCAAAGCAAGAAGGCCTATCTATTATGAACTGGAGTTTCAAAACTATAAGCCAACATACATCTCTCTCTGTAAGTTAATAATGCCAACTACTGCATCACAGCCAATCACTCCTTGCTGGGAGAATTCATTTAGTCAAATGAAGCTCTAATAGGAAAAAGACTGATGTGAGCAACAATGGATGAACTAGCAGATAGGCTTCCGTGTCCAATTTGTATTCTAAATCTTCCTGCCTTGCAGCATACCTTGCATATTTGGAACAATGAGGCTTCTAAAATGCATGAACCAATTTCCTAAAATAAACTGCTTTCTCCATATACCAACAACCCCTGTGTTCTGCTGCTCTGGAAAAGCCTAACAAAGACAGGAGCAGCAGAGCCTGGATTGTAATTACTACAAACATTCTCACTACCAAGAAGTGGGGAGCAGAAGAGAGAAGAGACCAGCATAGGGAAAGGCAGGGCACAAGCTCAGGCACCTTTGTTTTAATCTCTCTACTTCATTGTGACTGGGGACTTTACTGTTCTAATATGGAAAGGTTGGTTTAGGTTTGTAAATTACTTCACAAAATAAGTACTTTCTGTGCTTCCTTCCTATCAGACCATTTTCCTGGGAACACTTATACAGAGTGAACATGTAGCTTAGTATTAGAGCACTCTGGCATGTACAAGGCACTGGCTTCAACTCCCAATACTATAACAAGAAACTAACAAAAACACACCCATGCAAATGCCCTCACATCACCCACATGGGCTCCACAAGAATGACTATGTAATTCCTACAAAAACAAGTCTGAGCTACCATCCTTGGTGTGTGATGATTAATGATGATAATATAAATCTTCACTTATCAAACAGGAGTATTAGTTGTAAAAGCTCAGTACTTACATCTACCATCTCAACAAAACAATGTTTCTACTCTTGTTTTTGAGAGCAAATATGGCCAGGATAGCTTCAAAATTATGATTCTCCTGCCTCTGCCTTTTGGGTGCTGGGATCACAGGCATGTTCAGACCAGGATTTCTAGTAATAACAATCCTGATTTAATTCACAGAAAGTTCAGTAAGTCCTTGGCTATTATCAAAAGAGTGTTTTCAGGGCGTGTGTAACAGTTATCCACCTTACCATGTGGTTTGCTGTGGAAGGCGGGCATCCCACCAACTGGTCCAAGTCCTAGCATTAGGAATCTGCAGTTTCAGGCATCACTGTACCACTTACCAGCCTCACTCCGAAAGCACAGGGACTATAATGCATTGTATTTGTTCTGGTAAGTGCTTCATCTACATGTAATGCTTGAGAATGTGAAGCTAAAAGCTGTGTGGCTTCTGAATAGTCTGAGAGTAAATATCTTAAATATCTTATTACCACACATATTAGCATCATATGTAGCTACTTTGAAAAATTATAGAACCCAAATTAAATCCAAAATTTAACGTTTAGCTGACAACAAGTGCTTATACTTTTAAAAATGGAGTTTTTCACTCAGAAAACAAGGTTTGAGAGGTTGGCACCTGAATAGTGACCAATCTGAGGGCAATCTGCCATGCTAAGCAGTCAATGACTCTAAGACACAGGATGAATGGATGCTTAAAAATACCACTGACTCATCCAACAGGGAACATCAGAGATATCTGACTCCAAGGAAAGAAGCCACGAGAGGAGGCGTGGTGTATCTAGAGGGATAATAGAGTGGAGCACAGTGCCTCACTCTAGAGGGCTACCCTAATATGGCTCAGCACTGCTAGCAAGCAATGACAACACCAGTAACTTTTGGTATTTGTTGTTGTTGTTGTTATTATTATTATTATTACTATTATTATTTGGACAGCATCTATAGACAATGGACTTTTAGTTGCTTGTGTTAAGATGCTCTGGCCTCCTAAACCCTTCCTGCTTAAGATAGCCCTATTCTTCACTAGCTCAACTCACAGAGTATTTCCAAATCTCATTGGCGCTTCACCAAAAGAGAGGGGAAACTGAACCTCTAGTTACTGTTTTCAGTCCATACTATTGCAAGTAGTCACATGAAAAACTTAAACATTTATTAAGAAAGCCAGTCTGAATTTGATAAATAAACATTAATTTTTTAAGTGAAGAGAATTATTTAAAAAAAAAAAAACTAAACAAAATGTAGAACTCTTCTAGTGTAACTGGTTCTATGAGAACAACAACCTTCCACTGGGACTGACATTCTCTTATAACTATGATAAAAGCTGGTAGTACAAATCAGACAGAAAAAACAAAAGCGTTTTTGTTAAATAGACTACTTCTGGGGTCTGAAATTATCTTCAACTTCATAAAAAACTGAATCTTATTTTTGTTCTGTAAACCTATTGTTTATAAGCATGATATTTCAATTCTATTAAGTTTGCATAAGGAAAATAACTCAAGCGATTCCTTTATTCCTGGTCTTAAATGCTCTGTAGGTATGAAAAAGCCAGGACAAAATGACTTATGTTCAATGTTCTTGACAGGACTACTTTAGGCTGTAGGAAGGCAGAAGCTGACTAGAATCACTCATCTAAGACCAGAGACTAAATGAAGCACAGCACAGCAGCCCTGTGGCTTCACATCAGTCTGAGTTTGTTCCTATGTACACACATGGTCAGAGATGAAATTCCCACTCTGTGCACTTTAAAACAAAAGTGCTGCTCTAAGGCTGACTTCAGTTACCACCTTTACAAAGAAAAGAACTAAAAAAAGCACAATTTACTTATGCAAAAAGAAAGCAATCAAGTAATTTAAACCTATGAAGACTTAATTAATAATATATTACTTTAATAATATGTTTAATATATTAAACAGACCTGTTTAATCTGGGAGGAATTTCCAAGAACAGAACCATTCTTATAAGATTCAATAAAAAGGGGGAAAAACAAAACAAATTTCTCATCAGCTAACACAGCACAGGTGTAACAACAATTCCTGATACCCATGGGTTATAAAGAACAGTCAGGGATAGGTTTCAGTAAAACACACCCAACATACAGAAACTAAAGAAAAGATATTTTATATATATATATATATATATATATTAAGTAAACAACGGCTGGGAAACAGTTCAGTGCGCAAAGTCCTGCTGCACAAGAATGAGGACCTGACATCCAGCACCCATTCAAAAGCTAATGTGACTTTAACTCTACTATAAGAAATAATGGAAACTGTGGGTACCCAGGACTTCCCAGGATCCCTGGCCGTCTAGTCTAGTGGAAACAGCCAGAAGTCAGTCCAGTAAACAGCACTGTCTAAGCTAACAGGGAAGAAAACAAGAGAGGAGCTAGCTGACCGCCACCTCCTGTAAGTGCACCCTCACATCAGGGTGCATCATATCAATGGCACAAGGACAGTCCAGGAGACTGGGCACACTCACACCCCACTCCACCCAAAGACCTGTAGGCCTACTTGCCTATGGCTCAATTTTCTATAGACAAAAGGAAAAGTGCCCACTATAAACCCATTTCCTGGTTGAACCCATCTGTGGATCCACTCACCAAATCCCTGTGCAACACCCAGTTGGCATGAAGATAGTGAATCCCATCTAGGATCTGGTACAACAGTGACTTTACCATTCCCCGAGGTAATTGAACTGGCTTCTTGTTGGCTTTCGAAGCTCTGTGAAACTTAATTATATGCTGAAAGGAAGAAAATACCATAAGAAGCTTTACAAAGAAAGAAAAGCAATTTGAATATTATCTTAACAGAAAAGGCAGTGTGGAGACCACTGAGGACACTGACAATAGCACAGCACAACAGAATGAGCAACATGCACAGTAAGCGTGTTCTAAGAACCAAGGGTATGGCTCCATTTTTAAGGGATGTGATGGCATCTCAAAAAATGAAAGGCGGAGGGGCAGGAACTAGGGTGCTCCTCATTTTAAAATAAAATAAAAATTAATTACATCTGGGGGTACTATGGACCTGTTTAATCTGGCAGGAATTTCCAAGGACAGAACCACTCTTATAAGATTCAATAAAAAGGGGGAAAAACAAACTTCTGATCAGCTAACACAGCACAGGTGTGGCAGCAATTTCTGATACCCATGGGTTATAAAGAACAGTCAGGGATAGGTTTCAGTAAAACACACCCTACAGAAACTAAAGAAAAGATAACAAGTAGATAGTCAGTTCAAGCTGGATATGGATACAGTTAGAAGCATAAAGAATCCAGATAAGGAAAGAGCCTGCCTGGTACCCTGAGCCATGGTCTTTGTACACATGACTAGACAACCAGAGAGAAATAAAATACAACTTTATAAATTAAACACTTTGCAAATAAATATATACAAAACGGTTTCTTCCTTCCAATGTTTCAAGCTGTCAATGAGCTTCTTTATTTTCTATGGAACACTCTTACACTTCTGGAAAACCTCAGGCCAGCTGTGCCTCTGACATCAAGACACTCATCTCTAGCACACACTACACAGAGGCCTTCATTATTAAGCAATTCTTGTGGTTAAAAACCAAAAACAAAACCATAACAAGAGTAGAAATGCGATGCTTAACATTCAGACTGACGTTTGGTTTTCTACCTGATGTTATACAGAATAGAAGACAGAAAAGGAATGTGAGCTGAGAAGCAAGGAGCTGTATTTCCCAAGGGAAAAAAATGTAGCAAAAGTCTGGAGTGAGAAGACAAACATACTCATTGATGCACACCTGTCTATATTGAGATACCTTAAGTTTCTTGTCAATCTTTTACCTCAGATATTATTTAATAATTTACAATATGTATCACCTATTGTAAAATATGATAACAATCAAGTCTCTGTCAGGAAGAAGAAAATCTACTGGCTCTCCAAATGCAACAAAAATAAAGAACTAAAAGCTGCAAGCTTCCCAGAGTAAAAACGAAGGAGAAGAAGTAAGATAATTGAAGGTGTATTTCTTCAGGTCACACTTGAACTATTATAGTGATTTTTTTTCTAAAAACCAATTATTTTAAAACTAAAAATAAATAGGTAAAAAAAACCCTGTAGGATGGGAATTTTTCACCTGCATATTCTTCATATTTCATGGTTATAAATCAAATACACAGTACACAGGCTATAAATTTCACCAGTGCAAGTGAATTTCAAAACCTTAATTATAACTTTTGCTGCCCTATGTCAGCCAGCCCACATATAATATTCCAATAAAAGGAAAAAACGTTAAAAATTTTAGGGAATTGAATTGTCCTGTTTTTAAAGTAATGTTAAGAATATTCGTTTGCCTTCAGTAAAATTAGTAAAATGATAGAATTATAAATTACATATATATATATGTATGTATGTAACATAGCTTATATGTAAAATTAAATATTATTCCCTAGCTGTTGGAAGTATGTCCTCAGACACCCGTTCTTGCTGTCATGTCCTGTACTGTGTGTGCGACCCACTGAGTTTAATCAAGGTTAGTTGGACATAGGTGATAGGGAGGCAAATGGTTTTATTTTGTCTATTTAAGACAAGATCCATTTACATTCTTATCAATACAGTATGACCATTTATAATACTGGCTAAACCAGTAAACTGTAATCCCTCATTTGAGAAATCTTCAAAACTACAATTTGGCTCTGTATGTATAAATATCATAAGCCAGACAAACCTAAAAACAAACGCACAAGAGATACTGCAGTCTCCTTCTACACTGATCTCATTCTGTAGTGTGGCTCTCAGCTGCAGTGATTGCTTTTCCTATGCAAATGTTTGCCAAGTCAAATCGTAAAACATTATTTCCAATGAAAATGGAATATAGTACATTAAGTATCAGTTGTGAATAACTAAGAAATGATTAGTAAGTTTCCCACACTTAGCTACACAACTTGTAACTGCTTCAGAACTGTTTGGAGACCTTCCTAACAACACAGAACAAGGCAGGGACAGTGATTAAACCTGAAGTACTACTTCATTTTAAATTCCTTCATACTAAAGAAAAAAGGAAAGGATATACTTTTAAAACCTCATAACAGAAAAGGTGGCTTTTCCAAATGAAAGCTCTATTAGGAAAGAATGTTCTGCCAATGTTCATAGTCCTCTTACTTCTTTACCATCTGTGACAAAGGTCAAAACACCAGGATCAAAGAAATACTAGCAGAATCTCTCTAGACTGAAAACCAAAATGCTTCAAATTTCAGAACTTTTTGAGAGCTAACATGATTCCATACAGTGAAACTTTGTTTCACCTACAAGATTATTATAAACACTGTATGAAATTTCCTTCAGGCTGTATGTATAAGGTAAATTTGAAATTAAAATACATGTGAGTTTCAAGTTTAGACACAAGGTCAGTCTCCAAGATGTCTCATTAAATAGGTGCAAGTAAATGCCCCCATATCTGAAAAATCAAAACTCTGAAACACTTCTGCTGTCTAGCATTTTGGTAAGATAACCCACTAAACAAAGCAAAAGCCTCAAGGTTGGCAATACACCAACTGTTACTCTGTAAGGTGACTTCTAGTGCAGTGGAAGCTAACTGTTTAGTCACTCTCAAGCCTGACTGAAAACAACAGCCTGTCTACCAGCAGTCCACCTTACCCAGAGGTCATGTTCAGCATAGTCAAAGAGAAGCCATACTTTCCGATCAGCATGAGACAGAAACACCTTCAGAAGAGAGATGACGTTTGGGTGCTTAAGCTCTCGAAGTAACTACAAAACAAGGAAATCCATTATAACTTTAACATAAAAATAATATTTTAACCACACACCACACACACACACACACACACACACACAGCCAGCTTGGGCAACAAAGCAGGGCTCCATCTCAGACATTACCCACCCATCCACCTAGAGCAGCTGCAACTTAAAGGCAATACAAGTCAATGCTTACTGATATTAAGCATTCAATAAACACCCACACAGTGTGATTGCTACACAGGTGTTTCATGACACAAAAACCTGCAGGGAAAAAGACACTGAAAAAAGGGTAACAGTAAATCTGTCATTTGTTGTTTAACTTGGTTTTAACTTTTTATCAAAATTAGAATTTTAGCCACTTTTAAATCTAAATTGTTGGCATTAAATATAAACATTGTAGAACCATCACTACTATCTAAAAATTTTTCAACATTTCAAGTAGAAAATGGTATCACTGACCTAGCTCTAGATAAACTCTACTACCTATCTCTAGGATTTTCTGATAGACACCTAGCATTGGTGGGTTCTCATAACACCTCATCTTCCTCATGTGTGTCGACAGGCATATACCTGTAATCCCAGTACTGAGTAGATGGTAGGAGGAAGAGCAACTTTGGTATCACTCCTGCGATGCCATCCATGTGACTGGTTGCCTTTTCTATGTATGCATGTGTACCTGCTCCATGTGTAAGAAGTGGGAACTGGATCCCCTGGAGCTGGAGTTAGAAATCACCTGATGTGGGTGCTGGTGATCAAACTCAGGTCCTCCAGAAGAGCAGTGAGGACTTAACCACTGAACATCTCCCCAGCCCACCCCTCTTCTCCTTCCCTCTCTCCCTTCCTGAGACAGGATCTCTCATTGACCTGGAATTTACCACATATGCCAGGCTGGCTGTTGAGCCCCAGGAATGCACCCACCCCTCCCTCCTCTGTATTGGGATTATAAGCACCAGCAGGTACAACCATGCCTAGCTTTTTTTTGTAGGTTCTAGGGATCAAACAGGACCTTGAAAGCTCTTAATCTACCCAGCCTCACATTTATCCTTTTATGTCTGGATCATTCACTCAGTACTATCTTCAAGTCCACCCATGTTGTAGCATGTAGCAGGGGTTTTGTTTTTTGCTGTTCCCTTTTTTTTTTTTTTTTTTTGAGACAGGGTTTCTCTGTGTAGCCCTGGCTGTCCTGGAACTCACTCTGTAGACCAGGCTGGCCTCGAACTCAGAAATCCGCTGCCTCTGCCTCCCAAGTGCTGGGATTAAAGGTGTGCGCCACGTTTTTCCCTTTTTTATAGGTAAGACTATTCCACTGTATACTGAGACATTCCTCAGTCCACAACAGATTTACATTCCCATAAAGTTGTCCTAACTTAAAAACATTATCATCAAAAACACATTTTTTTTCCCCCACTGAAGGACAGCGGGATCGAACTCGGGACAGACAGAGCGCCCTAGCAACAGAGCGCAAGCACTACAGCGATGTGCCACCGCAGGCCGGTTCAAAAACACATTTATTAAGACAGACATGGCAGTGCACATTTGTATTGCCAGAGCTGGTCAGTGCAGACAGGTAGATCCCAGGAATTAAACTGGCCTTTAATAAAACTTTTTTTTTCATTTTTAAAGAACTAGTTAATCTTCACAAAACAAAAGGTATAAATGCAGCCGTACCAACTTTATTCACAGAAAGCACTTATTTTTCTAATATTACCAGTGGGGAAAATTTTTTAAATTTTATGAATATATACCTACTTCAAATATATTATTCACCATAAACCTGATTTACCACAATTATCATACTTAATTTAAACTTATACAAAAAATATAATAATATTTAAAAACATACCATGTCAATCAATATATGCCACTCAGAAATGAGGAAGAAACTAGGTAGAAAACTACTTATGTTTCAAAATGACAGTGTTTTCTTAAAGAATTATAAATTTGTGGGGTGCGTGTGTATGCATGTGGGTGCATGTGTGTGTAGGGTCATCCTCAGGTATGCTGCCCAGCTCACCTCCTTTTGAGACATGATCTCTCTCGGGCTTGCTGCTTACCAATTATGCTAGGCTGGACAGCTGACCAGACCCAGGGAGCCTCTTGTCTACTTCCTGAGTACTGGGATTACAAGCATGCCCTGCTACTGCAATGGCAGCCATTTCTCCTTGGATCCTAAGAGCTGAACAAAGGTCGTCATGACTGGTAGGCAAGTACTTTACCAACTAAACTATCTCCCCAACTCTGACACTGTATTCCAACATTAACAATTCCTAAAAGCAAAAAACAAGTTCTAAATATATACCTTAAGCATGGTGATAGTTAAACTGAACCTTAATTAGGGCAAAATTATTTCCAAAAATTAATTAAACTCAAGAATCTTTCTTCAACTTCAATCTTTTCCAATGTCTTAGAAAAAGAGGAAAACAGATGCTGAAGTTGGAGAAGAGTGCTGTGTAAGCGACTACTCATGGCCCTACACCAACTATCAGATATGTGGGTAGCTGATAGCCACTGTACAGTTGATCAGAACCTTAAACTAAAGGGATTCCAGACCACAGGAAACTTTGGAGAGGAATGTGACAAACAGTAAAATGAGAGCATTGTGATGTCCTGGCTTTGAGGAATCCCCCAAGGTTCTCTACTTCCCTTTTATAAATGCTTCCTGAAGAATGACTGCACGAAATCTAGGCCATGCTGATGTGTGTCACAGTCTAGCGCTGGAGGGGTGGAGGTTGGGGGAGGAGAATAGATCACAATGAACAACAGGAATCCTAAAATTTTTATTTGTAATAAATACTATTAAAGAACCAAACTGAGTGTGAGCAAGTTAATAATAGGAGGTGTCAGAGAGGTACTGAAGGGTTAAGGAAAGCAGAGGTCAGGGCAAGCAAAGATGGGATCCTTTCCTTCCTTATCTTTTGTTCCATGGTCTCCCTGAGTTAAGCCTGTCACTCACAGTCACTGTATGTACATTCAAGTTCATTCCTTTCTCCACCTCTTGACTTATTTTGAATCAAATTCCAGATATTATACCATTTCACCAATAAGTATTTCAGTATGTACCTCTAAAACAGTCTTTTTTCTCACAATGAAGATTTTAACAACCAATAATGATAATGTATCCAGAAAAGCCTCCTCATACATTCATAAAGCAATTAATTTCTAAATAACTAATAGATAGAAAGAAAGAAAACTGAAAATACTCTGTACTATAATAATAAAAAAAAATATCACAAAACTTGTGGCATGAAAGTAAAACACAGGTTGGAGGGAATTATAATTTTAAATACTTGTAGTAGGAAAGAATAGTTTACAAACCAATGAACCAAGGTTCCATTTAGTAAAACGGAGAAACACAAGCCCAAAGTAGATGAAAAGAGGTAAGAGGAGTGGAATAAATAAACACTCATGAGTCAACAGCAACGGACAGCACTGGTGAGAAGCAGCAGGGGATTGGATGAACAGTTTTACACTAATAAATTTAACAATTTAACCAAGGAAAACAATATGGTCATATAAGTATACACAGAAGAAAATGTGATGAAACAGAATGACAATCATAAATTCTTCTGAAAACTTGTTTTAAAAAGAACTTTAAACTTTCTAGGCTAACTGATGGCAGCCATATAAAGTCCAGAGCTAACATCACACCAAATGTAAGTACCCTCACCCAGTGCTGTGCGTTAGCCTCGCCTGTGCTTCAGGACAGGAAAAGGAAAACCAAAGCATAAAGATGGAAGAAAGCACAACTGTCCTACTAGAAAGTCTGAAGGAACCACCAAAAACACCTCAGAACTGAGAAAGGGCTCGGGATATACAATATAAAATATAATGAAGAAAAGTAATTCTATTTTAGAATATAACAGGAAAAAAATCCCTGAAAGTTGACATTTAAAATAATTCCACTTCAATATAAAAAACATTTCATGTTTTTAAAACTCATTTATGAAGGATAAAATTAACAGAGATAATGCAGTCGTTACACTAATGTCTGTAAAAATAAAATATTGAAAAAAAAATTCTTATAAAATAAAAAGTATACCTTTCCATTAACTTTTAGGTCACAATATTATGATATAAATTTTCTCTATTTATGATTTATTGATCCAAGTCATAATTCTAGAAGGCATTCTTTAGAAACTAAAATTGACTAGCTAACCAAACAACCCACCCCATATAATACTACAAAGGACCTTAAATAGTCCAAATAATCTCAACAAGAAGTAAAGCTGGTAGCTTTACCCTGCATGACACAGAGTCTGTAAATCTGGTATCAGTGACAAACTAGAAACATCAGTGGTGGTGCAGATACAGTCTAGAAACAGACCTATACTTACACAGTTCTTGAACCTGTGAACTGACGATTTCTTTACCCAAGTAGAGAAAACAGCCATAAAAGGAAAAAGTTGTAAATGTATTGCATTAAACTAAAAATCCCTGCCCAAGTTAAAATGTAGAATACCGTGACAGGTAGGTTAACTAAACACTTTGGTATTTCTTTGTGTGTAAATGAATTTATAGTTACTGAGATATCTGTAAAGGAGAGCATCCTTGATCCAAAATTCAATCGAGTTTATCTACAAAAACATTTTGTAGCTATTATAAGTTCATTAAGTTGTATAGACTTTGGATCTGGCTCATTGTAATGTAATGTTTTTTTTAATTGCAAGTGTATTTTTAAAAAGTAATAAAAAATAATAAATGCATGGCCATGAGATAGTTCAGTAGGTTAAAGGCACTTATTGCCAACCTGAATTTGATCCCTGGGTCCCACACAGGAGGAGAGAACCCATTCCTACAAGCTGTCCTCTGACTGACTATGTTCATGCCATGGAACAAGTAAAAAAAGAACCACAAATGCCAAATCCGATGAAATTTCACATTTGGTTCCCTTGGGACCAAATCGAGAGCAACAAAGACCCAAAACATTACCAGTACTCTAAAAGCTCCCCTTGTCCCTTCCAGTCACTTTGATCCCACCAACAGTCTAAGTAGCCTGACCTCTAATATCACAAAGCAAGATTTAATGAATTTCAGTTTAAGACTGACCTGTATGTGTAGAACAGAATTTGATGAACCATGCTTGATGTATAAAAATCTTATCTCAAGAGTCAAGAGTGTGAAGGCTAGTTAACTGAGATGCATTTCACATGGAAATGGAAGCTTAGAAGTTACCATAGGATCAAGTGGCTTAACACAATTAGGGAAACAAAGAGATCCAAATGCTTTACTGCTCTGTCTGTTTTGGTCTCCCTCTAATTCCTCCACTGTTCCCTATCCATTTCACCTGTCTTGTTCTCTCAGAGGTTCTCAGAGCCACATCATTATGAAGTTCACTTATGGAGAGAGATACTTGCCTCTGCCCTGTGAGTCAAAGTTAGCTTAATATGCCTCTGTCCTTCCACAGCTAGGCACTAGCTAGGCAAATGCTTGTTCGGTGCCTGGAACTTGTACATAGTTTATGCCATTTCTAAGTCTCTTGCTGGCTTGCTGAGGGGTTGGTCATAACTTGGGGGGCGCTTTGTGCTCCACAGGGATGTGGTATCTGTGTGTTTTTGGAAAAAGCCCTTTTGAATGGTCTGCACCATCATCTACTGCCATCCACAGCAGCAGGACATAGAGGGAAAGAGTAACCAAAACTGAGAATGTTATTTAAAAAGCCATATAGAAACCTCTAGTTTTTAGTTTTATTAAAGAGTATAATTAAAAGTTATTACCATGTGCTCACAACCTTTGGACTCTGGATAGGCAATAAGGTCAAATAGTCCCAAACCAATTTCTGGGTTTACTAACATAAATTTCAATGTCTTATTTAAAATGTTATGTTCATGACATTCAGATGTATTTCTTAAACTATATAATTGTATGCAAATTAGATTGTCATCTGTAATAAAATACTATTCGTGAATATGTGTGTGTGTGTGTGTGTGTGTTTAATTCTTAAAACTAAATCTAATGGATCAAGGCCTATTGAGTGGATTCTGCCCAGTGCCAGATGTGGCAGCCCATCCAAAATAACCCGGGCTATTGCCATTGTTCTGGGTTGCTGAAGAAAACTAAATGGCTGGGTCCTCTGGCTGAAGACACCATGGAGGTGGTTCTTACATATCTTCCATCTCTAGCCAACTCTCTACCAACAAGCAAGCATTCTTTCCTTTCAAATATATCTCTATCACAACACTGGGCTTACTAATTTGTACTGTTAAGATTCATGAGTCTCTTTTACCAGTAGTGTAAAAATACTCAAACACAGAGACCCAAATTAGTGAATCTTCATTTTTTTCTACCTTAATGTCCTGTCAACAAATGGCTGTCCTTTGAAGGCACATTAGCGTGAATATGACAAATGAATGTGATTATTTAAATTAATATTTCTAGATTACAGAAACCACATTTACATATAGACAAGAAGACTAAAGTAATAACACAGTCAGAGACTGTGATACATACCCATGAAGATCTGATTATAGAGTCAGGAAACATAAATGTGAACCACTTTTTTTTAATTGTGTGTGTAAAGGTTAGAGAACACTAGTGGGAGTTGGTCCTCTCATTCTACCCCACAGGTTTGGGGACTGAACTCAGGCCATGCCACTCGGCAGCTAGCATCTTTACTTACAGAGATATCTCAACAGCTCAGAGCCATAGTTTTATAAAAGTAAAAACCCAAGTCAATCTCAAGGACACAATGTTTAATTTATGCATAATTACTAATAATGTATTAATGTGAGAATACTTCCTTTGGAGTAAGGAGATTCTAGTTACAATATAGAAAGCTGCACTTCAAAAGGAAAATGAACAAACATGGTGATAATCAAACAGATCTCATTTTTTAACTGGCATAAAGACACTAATTCCAGCCATACAGAACTGTTACCTTTATATAATAACTGATAATGACAAGAATGAAATGACAAGAGGAGCTCTAAGAATTAGTGATATTTACCCCAAATAAATAAATGTATACTCTGCAAGAACTTCAAGCTACCTGCACTTCTCCTTTTTTAAAAAATACATTTTCTGGAAATACTTATAATGAAAAATATTTATCGGCTTTCAATCATATGATGGCAAATACAGCAGAGACCTTCACAGTTGACACTCCTACATCAGCTGATGTGGTAACAAGAAGAGTTTCACTTACTGCTATCTCTCTGCATGCCGACATAGAAATTCCAGTTCCTTCTATTTGTTTTAAAGCGTAGTCTTTATCGTCCTTCCTGTAAAAAGAAAGTTATTTTAATATACAGTTTACTCTATGTTTGCATACACTTTAATAAAGTACTATATAAAAATGAAATCTTGTGTTCAATGCCATTGTCAGACAGGAAAATTATCAAATGCAGGTCAAAGTCAGAGAGGGTGGTATCACCACCAGAATGTGCCCACCAACAGAATGTGCAGCCTTGTCCAGAACTCCAATTAATTGTGGAGAACACAAAGTCAGACATCCTGCTCTGCACTCCTAGGGACAAGTTTCCTTCTGAAATAAAGCTTGGTTTCTGTGCTGGCAAGGCTTATGTCAACTTGACACACAAACTAGAGTTATTTGAAAACTCTATAAGACCTGAGGCATTTTCTTAATTAATGATCGATGGGGGAGAGCTCTATAAGAACCCATCATGGGTGGTCCTGGGTTCTATAAGAAAGCAGGCTGAGCAAGTCATGGGAAGCAAGCCAGTAAACAGCACCCCTCTGCATTGGCTCCTGCCTCCAGGTTCCTGCCCTGTTTGAGTTCCTGTCCTGACTTCCTTCAAGGATGAACAGCAATATGAAGTTGCTTTTTGGTAATGGTGTTTTGTCACAGCAATGGAAACCCTAATTAACAGTTTCTAAAATCATTTTAAATGTCAATGCATTAGAGAAGTTGAGATACATCACTAAAGTACAAAATTGTTGTCGTTTTAAAACAAAACATACTATAATCATAGCTTAGGTAACACTCAAGTACCTTCAAGAGTCATTCTCTTAGCACCCATTTCTAAGTTTTATGTATCAAGAACTGTGCTAAAAACTGGAGATATACCAGCATGCTCTCTCTTACAGAGCTTCATGTCTTTTAGTGACTAATCTGCCGTAACACAATGTGAGTGCTATGACAGGTCAAGTATAAACCAAGACGTAATCCAGGGGTTACTCTGACAGAAGATCCAAGTAATGATTTCTCAGAAGTATCATCGAGCTGAGGGAATGGCTCAGGGCTTGGGGACTCTGATATCCTTTATTTTCCCAGATACTACCAAGGATCCTGAAGAAGATCAAAAAACAGAAATGTTGAGGAATATCTCACGTTGATGACTTTCATGATTTTTATTAAACTGAAGACAAGCTCACAGCATAACAGGAAGTCCAGAGAGGAGTACAGTGAGGGGCTGACTGAATCAATCCTTGTAAAACCCGTTATGGTCACTTAATGCGTCATTCTTTTAAGTTATTATTAAAACTCACATTGCTTTACTCTTTTCTTTTACAATCTATTTATACCAAATCTTCAGGTAAACAAATCTCAATTATTCAACTATGACACTATTTCCCATAGGAAACAACTTTATGATAAAGCATTTTACAACATACTTCATAGTAAAAGTTCTACAGGCCTCATCATATAAGAAAGATACTAAGGATAACTGTACTTAATACTAAGTCTGAATGGTTTTTCAAAGTCTGAAATAAGTAAAGACATAAAAATAAACACACTAGGAAGTCTACTCAATTCATTTATGTGTAGGGTGGTGTTAACTAATTAATGTTATATAATACATTCTGCTCTGTCCGAAGTAGAATCTCTGACTTGAGCTCTCCAAGGACAAATAGTGTGAAAGGCATGGAAATACTAAACTCAAAAGACTCACTCATTCACCTTTTTAATATCTTATTCTAGCTTCACCTTGGGTGCTGTGACAAATTCTATGACCAAAAGCCTACTCACAGGCTCATGCTCAGCTAGCAAGCTAGCTGCTGCTACTGCTGTTGCTGCCTTTTTTTTTTTTTTTTTTTTTTTTTTTGGTTTTTTGAGACAGGGTTTCTCTGTATAGCCCTGGCTGTCCTGGAGCTCACTCTGTAGACCAGGCTGGCCTCGAACTCAGAAATCCGCCTGCCTCTGCCTCCCAAATGCTGGGATTAAAGGTACGCGCCACCACTGCCCGGCCCTGTTGCTGCTTTTTAAAACATGTTTATGTATGTGTCTGTGTATATAAGAATGTGCACACATACACAAGTGCCCATGAAGGCCAGAAGAAGGCATCATATCCCTGGAGTTGGAATTATACAAGTTCCACTGAATGCTGGCAACTGAACTCAGGTCCTCTGTAAGAGCAGCAGTGCTTTTATCTGCTGAGCCATGTCTCCAGACCATAACTAACTTTCTCACACAACCCAGGACCACCTGTTTAGGTGTCTGCAGTGTCTTAATTATAATTAAGACAGCCCACTGCAGACACGGCCACATATCGATCTGATCTGGGCCTCAACTGAGATTCTCTTGCCTTTGGGCCTACTTTTGAGATTCTACCTTTGAAACAGTATCTCACTTGACAACCTTGGCTGGTCTGAGCTTGACTTATAGACTAGGCTGGCTTTAAACTCACAGAAATCAACCTGCCTCTGTCATCTGAGTGCTGAGATTGAAGGTATGTGCCACCATGTCCCACTATCTACACATTTTTAAAGTAAAAGGTTCACAAGAGATTAAAAAGATTTACTTACTGGTTTCAATAATGATCCAATGTAAGCAGTCAAATTATAAATAAATGCCATTATAGCATCTAAGTACAGCTAACCCTTGAACGACATGAGTTTGAGCTCTGCAGGTCTATTACAATGCAATTTTATTAATATTTACATGAGTGTGAAAAAGTTGCGGATGAACTATGTAGCCTAGAAATATTACAAAAATTAAGAAAATGTTAGGTATGTCATGAATGCATAAAAATACATATAGATAACAGCTTGTTGTTTATTACTATAAAATATATACATGTATTACAAAAAGTTAAAATGTATACAAGTTTGGACTAATCCTAAACTATGTGAGATCATCAAAAACTCAGATATAGTCTAGAACTGAATCTCTGTATAGAAATCTAGAGACCCATCAGATATAACAACACTCCTCACCCAGAAAAGCACAACTCCATACACAGCTTTGTTCTCTTGATCCCAACTTTCTTATCTGTTCCTTTCCAAAAGAATTAAAAATCGTTTTAGAAATATATAATCCATAGCTGTCACATCTATATTAGTTAGTTTATGTATAGAAAACTCAAATACAAGAAATCAATTTAAAAAAAAAAAAAAAAACAGGAAAAGCCCGCAGGTAACCTGAAAAATCTTGGGACTTTCTTTCTAGGAAATCAAAGAGTTGAGAAAAGCTACAGATTTTGTGTGCAGCTTTCTTTCGGAAGGCCAAAATCCACACTCCTCTTTGTGAATTGCAATACTCTAACTCAGTGCTACACAAGGAAAAACAAGTTTACTGAGGGTCTCAGGACAATGTTGACAACATCCTCAGTGTTCAAGAGCTCCTGAAGCAGATATAAGCTTTCTCATTACTTTCTGTGAAGTAATTAAAGCCAAGAATACAACATTCTACATGCAAGCAAAATCCAGACTGGAAACTGCCCTCCTCCCCCCAGAAAGCACCAGCAGAGCCTCCTCTCTGGGAAAACTCAGAGTAAGCTACTGAAGGTCTTATTGGTCTAACAGCCATATACCTACAACCTTGTTCATCATAAACAGAGAAGGCAGCTGCTTGACAGAACTACTTGGAAAGATAGTAGGATAAACAGTATTCTGCACTAGCTAAAAAGATACAGTGGGAAAACTACCCACAATTCTTCATTTATCAGAGTAATAGTCTTTCACATTTTGTGACGTTATAAATTAATTGATAATTTCATTGTGGAAGGAGCATCTTCAGTGCAAAACAAATCACTACTTTAAATGTTCCTCTCCTTAATTTTTTTTTTTTTTTTTTTTTTTTTTTTTTTTTTGGTTTTTTGAGA
The DNA here is from genome assembly GCA_021653895.1 of Mastomys natalensis. Classification (NCBI taxonomy): domain Eukaryota; kingdom Metazoa; phylum Chordata; class Mammalia; order Rodentia; family Muridae; genus Mastomys; species Mastomys natalensis. The sequence goes on along the minus strand of JAJTUV010000607.1, from coordinate 125,688 downwards.
CAGGGTTTCTCTGTGTAGCCCTGGCTGTCCTGGAACTCACTCAGAAATCCACCTGTCCCTGCCTCCCAAGTGCCAGGATTAAAGGCATGCGCCACTACCACCTGGCTGTTCCTCTCCTTAAAATCCCCAAGGTCACCCTTATTCAATAAACAGATTATACCTAATTTGGACATTGTTTATTGATTTTTTTTTTTTTAAGTCAAGTCTGATTTTCTGAAAGCAAAGGGATCATGGAGGTAAAAACACAACTCTCATCTGAAAGAGGGTAAGAGGCTGTTTTTTTATTCTAGAGCTAAACACAAGTGACTGTGTCCTGGGAACACAGGCTCATGTACCAACTCCAAATCAGTTCCAGGAAGTTTTACATAACAAAACAATTTAAATCATAAATCAAGACACTTTTAAAATACATTGGTGGAAACATCAGGGAGGCAAGTAACTGCAAAGCTGGGGAATCTTCACTATAGACAGCTGATGCTGTCTGAAGACATTCTTAGGTTGGTAGGAGCCAGGGTTCTGTGAGATTATATACAGAGGTGGGCAATAAATGGCTGGGGCAGAGGGCTAAAGGTAGCCTAAGATAAATTTTGCTTTGAACTTGCAATACTGCCACCTCTCCACACCACTGAAGTTCTTATCAAGTCAGTAGTTGTAGCTGCAGATTCTCTGCAACTTTATCCTGAGGGAAAAAGATCCACCAATGATTGCAGATTTGTAAAGACAGAATCCAACCACCTGCTCATAGTTCTGGAAACAAAAGTTCACAGGAAGACTATACAGACAATGGAAGGGGAAGGAGGGACAGACTCAGGATCTCAGGGCTGTAAATAGACTGCATTTCTGGCTTTCCGTTATCCTGGAGACCCCAAACCCAACACTTTTGCTCATGTTTGTGGAGATAGGCCTTACTGTTTTTCATACTGTACTAGAACTCACTGTGGAGTACAGACTGGGCTCAAACTCAATCCTCCTGTCCTAGACTGTTAGTTAAGTACTGAGATTACAGGCTAGAAGCCATCACCCAACCTGCACACTTTATCCTATCTTTACCCTCTCTTGAAGGCTGCATGCATGTTCCTGATTACCTTCTTTGTTGAGCTCTCCCTTGGGGAAGAGAGTAGTTTCTCAGGTCAACTGTGTCCTGAGGTTTCCTTCAAGCACCTTCCATGTTTTCAACAAGTCCTGGAGCAGATCCCTACTCCTGGCTTCTACTCTAGTGAACCATCAGATGACACTGTCTGAAAATCAGTAAGCAAACCCTCACTCTGCACCTTTCTACCTTGGCTCAGAGAAGACACAAGGAAACCTGAGGAGGTATACACCCAGTACTTGTAACTAAGAAATAAAGATTCACTGACCATCTGAAGCAAATGTAACTTTAAGTTTTGCAAAACCTATTTTTAATGATTTAGCCTCTCTTTCAGCCTACCACCCACCAGAGATAGTGGGAAAGAAAGGATACAGAGGAAGTGGACCTGTTTAGAAAGGTTCTTTGGAGCAAATTGTATTGTCTGGAAATCGGCAGTTCAGTTCACAAGTTAGTAGTGGCGCTCATTCCACTCACAAACATTTCACGGATATACCAGCAGTCAAGTTTGGTAGAGTTGGGACAGCAGCACGATTCAGCAGCCTAGGCACAGGTCAGCAGGATGCATCAGGAAGAATGCCAGAAGTTCTTGACTGTGCCTTTCTTCAGGAACCAAAGATCATCGAAGATGCGAGACCCACAAGTGTTGCACAGGGAGCTCTATAAGCAAGCCTAGCTCAGCCTCTGTCACTGTCCATCAAGTCCTATTTATACCCTGCAAACAGCACGTATCCTCCACAGGTCTTTCCTCAGCTGACATCACTCTGCCAATCAACCCAAGTCCACAGAAGCAGCAAGAAACTGTATCACACCACTAGAAGTTTTGGGCATGTTTCTCTCTCTAGTCCTGACAAATGCAGCTGAACTGTGAAGTATAAGATGAACCAATACATGTGCATTGTTAGCAAAGAAACCATTATATGTCTATTCACATGATTTAGCAGAACATCCTCTCTCCTGTGTCCGCTTCAGTGAAACATTACTTCACGAGTCTGCCTTAGTTCTTCACCTGTGTCCACTTCAGGAAAACTCCTTCATGTGTTTGCCCCAGCCAAACACCATCCCATTGACTTTCCAAAGAACCCTTTTCATTTCAGGCAGAAGGGTGCCATTGTTCCATAATAGGTGGGTATTAAATGGCTTAACCAAGTTCCCGATACCCAGGCTTCTTTCCTGGGAACAGATCTTTTCCAATTTAAAATGAGGATTTAGCAGCTTCCTTCTTTGAATTTACCTAATTTTAAAAATTTCCAGTTACTTATACATGAGATCTGCCCTTTGTAAAAAGTTTTGGCATTACTTCACAGGAATCAGATCAAAAATCTCTCCACACAGAGACCAATAACTACTACCCATTTCTTCTGAGACAGAATGCACCCAACTAATGAGGCTTCTATTGACTTGATTTCAAGGTCTTTTTAAAGTCATATTTTTACTTACATGTTTGTATAAGTATATGCCACATGAGTGCAGGTGCCAGCAGACCAGAAAAAAGGTATCAGATCCCCTGGAGGTGGGGTTACAGTCAGTTGTGAGCTGCCTAATGTGTATTGTGGAAACTGAATTCAGGTCCTCTGGAAGAACAGTAAACACTCTTAACCACTAAGGTATCTCTGAAGCCTGGTTTAAAGGTCTCTAAACTCCACGGTCATTCACACTGTACAATCTTTGTTGCTCACTGAAGAAAATACACTCAGCAAGGAAACCTCCCTTGCATAATATCCTATGACTTTATCTCTCCTGTATTTTCATTCATGCTATAACAGGCCATGGGACAGAAACATGATGGTTGGTTTTCACATCATCTTGCCACAAATCAGCATGCTGAGTAGAAGCTGTCCTGACTGCTTGACTGATATGGAAAGACCTACCCTAGCACACATAAAGAAGGACCATAAAAGAAGAAAGAAAATTTGTCTTTTCCAAGCCTGGCTCTCCCTGTCATAGAGTTCATTTACCCTGTTGCTGCTGCCACTACCTTCACTGATTTCAGAACTAACATTTCCAAGCCTCTGTTATTGACTAAAGACCCACGGCTCACTAGGTCACTTCTGGGGCTAGACGAGGACTGCTAAAGCATGCCAGCTTTGTGGGTTGTCAGCATTCCTAGTGAGACACCCTTCCTAATGCTGAGGCATTTTAATACAGTTCCTCATGCTGTGTTGACCCCCAACTATAAAATTATTTTTATTGCTATTTCTTAACTGTAACTTTGCTACTGATTTGAATCATAATGTAAATATCTGTGTTTCCCAGTGGTCTTAGGCCACCTGTGAACAGGTTGTTTGACACCCTACCCACCCCACTCAAAGGTTGAGAACTGCTGCTCTAGAGAATGTTTATGCAGCATACTAATGTTCAGTCCATGATCCATTAATATACTGTCTACAAGCTATGTAGGCTTTTGTATTTTTAAACAGTGGCTTAAAATATACCCACCTATTCAGCCTACATCCACAGAAAAGAAACTGCATGTGATCCATCAAATCTAAATGTTTACTCTCTGGCTTTCCTCAGGGAAAGTTTGTTGATCCCTGCTACTCTTCTACTTCCTAAAAAGGGAGAAACTAGTGCTGATAAACTATGCCCTATATAGACATCAGAAACACTAGGAAATTCACAGAGTAGGTTGGTGGATGGGTCATAATTTAAAAATTAAGTAAGAGGGCCAAGTCTATAGCTCCCTGGCAAAGCACTTGTCTAGAACAGTCCAGAGTCCTTCCCCCAGCATTACAAAAAACAGCTTCTGGTGATTTCAGGATGGATTCTTGTGGTACCAGTGATTAAGGTGCTGAATCAGGAAATATATAAAAAGTATATATTCTGGTATGAAGAGATTGATAGATGATTTCATCTGTCAATATTACTAGGAAAGCTTTTTATTAAAACTGCTGAGCATATGAAGGTCCCAGCCTCATTTCTCACAGCCTAATCCATGATTAAAATAACAAAGGTCACTGAGACAAAAATCCAGACAAGTGTGTCCTAGCTACTGTTTTCTTTATTCTTCTGTTAAACTTAAGTCTTTCATTGCTGGGAATCTACAGCTCAAACAGGAAGTTGTAAAATATAAAAATAATAAACCTACTAACCTACAGGCTGGGGATGTGAGAATACAAGAACAGAACTAGAGAGTCTGGGCAGGAAACTTCAAAGTCTAAGACTGGCCTATGTGACGTAGTGAGAGCCTGTCTAGTCAAAAGTGAGGGGAAGGAGGAGAAACCCTTATCCAGTTTTGTGTTCCAGCTTGAAAGGTGCTCCTACCCACTCATTTTGCAAAGCACCACCAATATTCAAGAAAAGTGGAACGAAACAGGGGGAATTCTGAGACTACTATTAGCAAAGACTGAAGAGGGCCTTGAAAACCTGCAGTCTCAAGAGCAAGACTTGCTGAGGCTTAGTCACACCCAACAGTCAGTCAATACAGATCAGCCACATTAGGAATGTTATCTTCAGTTATAGATCCAATGCTAAAGCAAGAAGGCCTGGCCAAATATTGTCTATCAAGGAGCTGTTAGGCTAATGTCTGTTATCACCAGTATACTCTGTTCTGTGTTCCACAGTAAAATACTGGAGCCTGGAGAACCTGGTGAGGAAAGTTTTGCTTTAGCACACAGTTCCAAAGGATCATGGTTTATTTAGCTCACGCTTCAAGAGTTTACATCTGGTCATGCTTTCTGGCTGGCTGTCTTTGAAACAATACAGAACATTATAGGAAAGAAGCAGAAGTTGTCTTTGTGTTCTAATCTCTTTCCCTTGCTTGATAAAGCCACCTGTATTCTGTGGTGGTGATTTAGTCCCAAAGTACCAGTTCTTAAACATACTCAGGTGAGTTTCCACCTTTTTACAACCTCACAATAAAATGTGCCACCAGGACCTTGGGGATGATTTCACAGGCCACAGTTTCCTTTTGGGAGCTAACCTAGCTGCTTTTGTAATGAACCCATTTTCCAGGGAGCCAAACTCAACTGTAAAGTGTTTTTATAAATGACAATCTCTGTTGGTCATAGAAAAAAAAATGATTCTTATCTTCATTAAGGCAGCATTTATGGCTTCTTTGTGGGAGCTAGCTTTGTAACTTAATTCACAAAAACAGACTGAGGACTGAGGATAATAGGTATGTCTCTAGAGATGATTTCTTACTCTTACTTAAGACACTATCAGTAATTCCTACTACTCTACACTTCCCTGCCATGATAGTCTGTAACCTCAAACTAAACAAACTCTTCTTCCCTTAAGATACTTTTGCCAATGTCTTTTATTAAAGCAACAGGAAAGTAACTAATACAATGTATTTATGCTACCTACACATACTTACGTTTTTATATTATGTATCATATCAATGTGGATTATAAGTACACATATAAATTTAAATTGTTAAAGTATCCCAAATGACTTAGAGAACACAGTAGAACTAGGTTTTGAGGGAAAAGCCCTTAAGTTCACCTTAGAATAAAGAGAAAGATTTTGGATTTAATTTAAAACTGGGACTAAAGGAGAGAAAGACATACTATTAAGCAGGCTTAGCCAAGGTGTGGTCTCTTTTTAACATTTTTTCAGTTTAGTTCCACAAGATGGTCCAAATAAGTCCCCATTGTCTGACAGGATTGGCTCCCCAAGAAATGAGCATTCCTGCAAGGGGCAACCTCTGTCCTCATGGATAAATGCACATGGCCAAATAAACAAATAAAGGAATAAATGTAAAATAGAATATATTACAGGTCTGGGGTCATCAGTGTTCAAAGGCAAAACATCTACCTACAGATTTGGCAGAACTTCTTATATTTATTCTGTATTTGTAGCTCGTTAAGACCAAATTGGTTCTAGATATAATGATGGTTCCTGACATTTTATAATAAAACTTTGAGTTGGTAGGACCACATAAGCCACTCCCACACACATAACATACAAAAGAAAATGTAATTTAAAAAAATTTTAATTCATACTTCAAAGATTTGAAAAACTGTTGGGAAGTATTTCCTACATCCTGCTGGCTATAAAATATTTATCTTAAAGATATCTGTTGAGATATTTGAGTGGAAGTTGCTTGGAGAGAAGTCAGGTAAATGTGGTAGAAGAGGCTTTTCCTCATAGCTCAATTCCTTTACCTTCTGAAGAACTGACTGTGCATGGTGCAGCCTCCTGGGTATTGTCATGAAGAATACTTGCCCTTCCTGTGGACAATGTGGGCTGTAGGAGGTATCATTCTCAGTGCATCTTGATGATCTGCTGAGCATACTTGTCAGATGTACTGATAATGCTGGGAGCTCTCTGACTACTTCTACAGCTATAAGAGGACTGGCTCTGTTGGCAACTCTCAGTTGGTCTTCATCTTCAGGGACTCCTACCCTCTATGAAACATCTTCACTCAGCACCACACTGTGCCTTCCTTAGCATTCCTGGGTCAGATGAGTTGCTGATGTTGCCAGCTATCTCTGCTGCTTTACAACCCGTTTTAAACTCAAATAAGAAAATAGCAGCCGGTTGTGGTGGCGCACGCCGGTAGGATTTGCTGAAGGAGGCAGAGGCAGGAGGATCACGAGTTCGAGGCCAGCCTGGGCTACACATTTGCCGGGCGGTGGTGGCGCACGCCTTTAATCCCAGCACTTGGGAGGCAGAGGCAGGCGGATTTCTGAGTTCGAGGCCAGCCTGGTCTACAGAGCGAGTTCCAGGACAGCCCGGACTACACAGAGAAACCCTGTCTCGAAAAAAAAAAACCAAAAAAAAAAAAAAAAAAAACCAAAAAAAAAAAAAGAAAATAGCAATTTGCTTTTTGTCTAACATCAGGCCAAAGGATGAAAGAAATATAAACACTGAATAAGAAGTCATTAGCAAAACAATAAAATAAGAAAGGTACATTCAACTGATGTATAAAATAAACACATTTATTTAGAATGTATTCTAGAATCGAACAACAAATTTAACAATACAAAATCTGCAATTAGTTTTGCACAAACCACAAAGATAAGCATACTATCGTGGACTGAGGACTGGAACGCCGGCATCTGTACACCCAAGTCCACAAAGGCAGCACTCACAAAAGCAGAGAAGAAAACCAAGTACCCATCAATGAATAAAAGAGTGAACAAAATACAGCATACACTATCCTAAGAAGGGCCTCAAAGGCAAGAAGAAGTCAACTAAGACACCACACCATGTACTGTTTAGGTGAAGTTGTCCAGAATAAGCAATTCCAAGAACAGACAGTAGTAGACTGAGGATCACCTAGCACTAGGATTAGAGGAAATAGGATTAATTGAGTCCAGAGTTTCCTTTATTAGAGCAGAGGGGAAGGGAAGGGGCAAAACACTCTAAAATTAGATCACAGTAAGAGGTGTAGTTTTATAACTATATGAAAAGGCATCAAACTATATACTTTTAGGGGTACTATTGAATTAATTTTCAATAAAGCCCTAGAGAAGCTTCACGAACAATATATCTATGTATAGCTTCTTTGCAGCATTTCTGCAGGTGATACTATCTCCAAGAAAGTAACCAGGATTTGGCTACTTAGTACAACATGACAAAATCAAAACTGTGTTTTAAACACTTCAAAGTAAACTAGTAGTCAGTGTCACCCATAATTGTAGTACGTCTTTCATTAAAAAAAAAAAACTCCAAGTAGTTGTGGTATACTCTCCTGTGAGACAGGCAAGCACACTGAACTCAGTGAGTAGTCACAAGTGTAACCCAAGCCGATAACACTTGTGCTTGCTTAGGATGTAGCAGCACTGAAACAGCAAGCTGTTAAGAGCATCAAGCTGACCATTTATAATTGAAAGCCCCACCCAAAGGGCAAACAGCAAGCTCTTAAGAACATCAAGCTGACCGTTTAAAAGTCCCACCCAAATGGCAGAATTAAAAGTAAGAGATAAGGCTTAGGTGTCCATCAATAGGTAGATGGGTAAAGAAAATCCACAACAGAATTAATTCGATTGTAGAAAAATTAATTTATGACATCTTTACTAAAGTAGATGAACTGGAGATGGTTATGCTAAGTGTAAGTGAATAAACCAGATTCAGAAAGACAAATGTTCAATACCATTTTTTCCTGTGTGGAAAGTAAACAAGGAGTAGGGATTGATAAAGTAAAAGAGGGTATGTGAGAGAGAAGCGATCTTAAGGAAGAAGGCAGGGGACAAGAGAGTAATAAAATATATGTCATGAAAGTAGAAGGGGGGGCCTCTTTGCAGAGACGCATAAAGGACCAGCAAGTAAAGGAGGCATGAGAGAGGGCACTAGAAGAACTAAATAAGAGCAAATTATAATTATATATGTATCAAATGTCATAACAAAACCTAATTTTGTTTGTTACCTAGAAGTATAATTATAAAAACCATCAGAAGTGCCTTAAAAATAGTGACCTTTCTGCTTATCAATCAGCATCAGAAGGGACTTGGGTTCCCATTCTATGAAGGCAAGAAAGGCCAGCACTACGTGCAAATAGGAAAGGAGACAAAAACCAGAACAAAGCCACAAGCAATATGAATCAGAAAAGTCAAGGCAATAGAGATAAGGAGAAAATCAGTAGGAAGTTATCACTGGACACATATAATGGGAGCTGAACCAAAGCGATGCAACAGAATAGAGATGATCCAAGAGTCAGGAAACTAAGATCACCATTAAATAGAAGTGAGTACAGGTGGACCATTTGAAGAGCATCCATCATTTGTGATAGAAGTGAACTATAGGTAGCAACAGGATGAAGGCAGACTCAGATGTCATGAAAGCAAATGCAAACTAAGATGTGAAAATAATGAAATGATAGTACGTTTAGACATCAACATGGCTCTTTATCCCAAATACAATCTAAAATATACAGATCCATTCTGGTGTGTGGAAGCAAAACACAGCACAAAATCTCCACAAAAACCATCTCAACACTTCTGATTTCACAACTTACGTAGTTACAACATAAAAAGTATTCTGTACACATCTGGCTTCTGAGGGTCGGATGTGACTGCAACTGTGCCAAATTTCCAGAGGAAACAAACTGCAGCTTCATGGCTAGAGTGCTAGCCGAGCATGCACTAAATCCTGGTTCCATCTCCAGTAATACAGACCTTGTCACAGTGGTATGATCCTGTAATTCCTACAGAGGTAAGGGTGTATAGAGTTCAGGGTCACCAGACTCTCCAGAAGCTTTGAGAAAAGGTAAAAAAAAGTCTAACTTTGTGAATACAACCAAGGACCACCCACCCTCCTTTGATGGATGTAATCTCTACAGCTTACCAAAAATATCACCCACAACAACCTTCTGAGGCGCTTTGGACACCTGCAGAGTTCTCCATCTACATCAAAGTGAACTATGTACAGAGAGAGGTGAGGAGATACATTCAGAACTGTTTTAGTAGCTAGAGAATGAAATCCCAAATGTACCTTTTTAAAAAGATTTATTTTATTTATATGAGTACACTGTAGGTGTCTTCAGATACACACCAGAAGAAGGCATCAGATCCCATTACAAATGGTTGTGAGCCACCATGTGGTTGCTGAGAATTGAACTCAGGACCTCTGGAAGAGCAGCCAGTGCTCTTAACCACTGAGCCATCTCTCCAGTCCCCAATTGTACTTTCATTAGCCCAGTACATTATTTTATCTGTGAAACAGAATGATACGGTAAAATATGTGTTCCACATGCTCACATAGTTATTTAAGCCGAACTGCTGGGCCAAGACATGCAATACCACTTTTCACAAATGCATGTATTATCTGTTTAAAAAGAAGGAAATACTAAACTTTCAAGACTATCACTGTATACTTATGTTTTTGTCAGCACACAAAGAGCCACAGGCAATGGTCAGAGTGAGATTAGAGTGAAAATCTAAGACAGAAGGAGGGTGGCTAGATTTCCCTGGGTATCTTTCTGTACAGTTTGAATATTTTATTAAAAGAATCCATTAATTTTTAAAACCCAATTACATTCAATAATAAAAACACAATGTTCAAAGTATACGGCCTTTGATCTGCAATCCTATCTCTGCAATTTGACACTACACTGGAGAACTGCATGGGTTATTTGTTGACATCAACTGACAACTGAAAAAGCTAAATTCTGAAGACAACTTAAATGTCTGTCAGAGAAATGGTTAACTAAGTACATATTTATATGTATACATAGCAATATTCTACAATAATAAAACCGAATGAGAATTATAGACTTATGGAAATGAATGTTTTCTTTAAAATTTTACTCTTATTTATATTTTATATTATGTGTGAATTTGTGCCGTGTGTTCTGAGTGCACATGCATGCCCTAGCATGTGAATGGAGGTCAAAGGGCAATTAGCAGTCAGTTCTCTCTACCAGCTGAGCCATCTCACCAGTCCAAGGTAGTAAGCAATTTTTATGAAAATATATAAGGCTTTATGTGCTGTGCCTGCCTCTAGAGCCAGTTCCCTAGCACAGTACTCAACACCCCATACCTCTCCATGACAACTAACACTTGGCTGCTGATCTGGGGGAACAATTTCTACTTCTAGTATACTTCCAGAAGGCAGGAAATGTACACAACACACTTATCCACTCCACCTATCCTTAGGAGACACAAACATTTTCACGTGCATATTGTTCTTGCTCCATATCTGTCTACTAGTACACATAATGCTCCAGGGGCTACCTGAAACCAAGGAGACAAATAACACCCCTGACTGAACAGTACACATACCTTGGCCATCCCACTGGGGGAGTGGGAGGGACAGTTCCCGACCTAGCAGATCTTTCTCCTCAGCAACAAAGTGGAGACATTAAAGTCTTCCAGAAATCCACAAGCTCTGCATTGGGCTTTCTGTCAGTGTTTCCCTAGGAACTCCAGTTACTCAAAATCTTTCCACATCTGCTTTTAAGTAACCCAAGCAAGACTCCCTTTTTTGTTCCCAGTTTATTTTCATTTTTTAAAATTTATTTATGTATTTACATCCCAAATGCTGCCCACCCCAGTTCCTCTTCCAGAATTTCTTCCCATGTTCCCCCTCCTTCCTTTCACCTCTGAGAGGTATATCCTCCCACCCTGATGCATCAAGTCTCTGCAGGATTAGGCACATCTTCTCCCACTGAGGCCTGATAAGAGAGCCCTCTGCTACATATGTGCTGGACCAGCCAGAGAAGGCTCTTTGCTTGGTAGCTCAGACTCTGGGGGCTCCCAGGGTTCCAAGGTTAGTTGACACTTTTGGTCTTCCTGTGGGGTTGCCATCACTTTCAGAGCCTTCAATCCTTCCTCTAACTCTAACACAGGGGTCCCCGACCTCCATCCAATGTTTGGCTATAGGTATCTTCATTTGTCTCAGTCAGCTGCTGTCTCAGAGGACAGCCATGCTAGGCTCCTATCAAGCAGGACCTTTTATCTCCTTTTTCCTCCTCTCTGCCTGAGAGCTTTAACATTTTACTAACCCAATTCACATGCCAGGATAAGTCATTCAGATCTTCCAGAGCCTTTCCTACCTTGTGAAGATCATGATCCACCATGGGTCTCACCAAAGCACTTATGTGTACCAAGGTTCCGCTCAATTAGCTTCTTTCCTAACTTTGGGGTGAACAGTCTTTTTACTGGGTCCAGGAACTGGGCACTGCATACCGCCTCTTTCACACTCAGTTCCTTACTAGCACTTTTACCTCATTTTCATTCTCTTCACTCTTTAAATATTCCTACTGAGGCAGGAAAGAAACAGAGAAATTACAAGAACATGAGAGGAAAGGACCCTGTCTGTCATCCCAGAGTCTGATAAAGGTTCTCACTAGCAGGGAAATAAGTATTCTAGTACAATTTGAAATTCCTTTCATATATAGATATTTTATATTAAAACAGCAGTGAGCCACGTTAAGTGTATGTGACCTTGGGTAGAGTCTTATCTCTTTCCCCAGACTTCGAAGTTAACAGTAAAGATATGCCTCTTCCCAGTACCCCTGGGGGCTAAACTTTTACTTTATTGACTGCAATGATCTCAGGTGCCCCTCAGGAACCGCTCAGTAATAAGACAGTGCCTTTAAGCATGACCATAATCCTATATATGATCATTGTAAAAACAATGAGCTGCAACTCTCCCTTGAAGAGCCCTATCCATACTTAGGTATGTCCGACTTTCCTCTGAACACCTTTTTCTCCTAATCCTCTTTCTCAAACCTATACTAAAATACCTTTAAAACAATCTCCAACTTTGCTTCATGTTGGCTAATCTTGAAATTTTTTTCAGCATCACAGCCATGAATCCTAGTTTGGTCTAAGTTGAGGGCCCTAAAGCTCTAGGCAAATGACTTGGTCTGCTGAGAGTGACAGTGGGGAGCTGTACCTCTTTACCTCCACCCCAAAATGCTGACAATATGTACTCCAAACTTTTCGATCCCAAGAAGAGCTCTTTAGCATATCTACTGTGTAAATTCCTCCTTGCTCACTCCTGGTCATAAGACATGGCAAGACCACTCCATCCAATATATCAACAGATCAGATCAAACTGTGTCCTGTGGATTCTTCCCTTGCATGAGCACATTCTTTCTGGCACAGCGAGCCTTAGTTGCATGCCTTGTCACCATTACCCATAGCTGAAGTAATGCAACTGCTGCCATGGCTTCCTTAGAATCCCATCCCATATATGCTAGGCGCTTCCATGGATTTCAAGTTCTCAGCCATCTGAGACATCCCCATGCTCATCAATAGGCTTGAGAGGCACCCAGATTTCCCCAATTCTCCATCTTCATCTGCATGTCTTAATCACTCACAACAGAGGTTATTAGTACAGCAAGAAAGGACATCAGTCTATACCACATGAAGAAGGGACATCACTCTGTATTACGTGGAGAAGGGATATGCTACATAGAAATGGGATACACAATTTTATACTCATTCAGATGCTCAAACAGCTTAGCATTGGTGGCATGTTTCTGTCCTCCAATCTCATCTTGGTTTCTATCCAGCCCCTGGAAGCCCAAGTGTTGCATGACTTCTACTGAAAAGTCTAATTCTGTTTACAACATATCAAATTCTCTTCTAATTCTCCAGCAACATATCAAACAAATTATCCTACCCAGGCCTAGTTTGGTAAACTAATGAGTTTAATTGCAGTTACTTACAGGCACATAAAGCAATTTACCTGTAGCTGTACCACTCAAGAGCCCACCCCCCCAGAGAGGGGAGAGGCTCCAGGGCCTTAAGAATCCTCCTCCTCTTCCAGGAGGGAATGTTAATAGGTCCCATCCAGTGATGATCTCAGAGTCTTGTGTTATCAGAACTGCCCTGATTTCAAGCAAGTTATGTCCAGAGAACAAGATGCAGAGTATTATTTAAACTTCAGTGTCACTTTAGGTGAGCTTTTTAATTTGTTTAAAATATGTTAAGTCAACCTAGACAACTTGTTCTCTCCTTTGCCCTCAAGTTAGAAAAGGGTTCTGATCTGAGTATCTGTCACTCCTATAAACATACACTCTCTCTGAATATTATGATTCTACAATGTCATCTACTTCTTTGGGCTTCTAGTTACAGTCAATAATATGCCTCAACATTCCTGCTGCACAATCAGGGGTCTTTAGATAGCTTCCTCTGTAGACTCAGTTTCTTGGCTTCAAGGGTAAACATTTTCTTCTCAACAATTCATTCTGGGTGCTGTTCTGGCTCTAATCTCTAAGCAATCCACTGTCACTGGAGGTTACTAATTCAAGTATTTGGTTAATTCCAAAGACTATGTCTGGATCCCTCTTTGGGGCACTAAATGTATCTGTTTAACAGACATTTCTTCTTGGATGTTTGAGAGGTACCTAAAATTCAACATATTAAAACTGCATTTCACCTTCACGGACAAGTTTGCACTCTTTTACTGTTTTGGCTATCCATATCATGTGGTAACTACAGCCTTATCCTTGACTTCCCTAATCTTTCCACCACATCTAATAAATCAACTAGTGCTACTGATTCTTCCCCTCACTCCCTGACCCAAGCCACCATCATGCCACATCTAGATTATTACAATTTCCTAAGCACAGTTCCCTATAGTCATTTACCAAACCATCTCTGTAAACAGGCTATCACTCTCTGCTTAAAAGCCCACAAATGGTCCCACTACCCCAGAAGAAAGTACAAAGTCCAAAACACAAATTTTAAAAACACACTTATGTCTCCAACAACAGCAAAAAAAATTCATTTATTTTTACTTTATGTGCAATGGTCTTTGGCCTGCAAGTATGTCTGTGTGGAGGAGTCAGATTCACGGGAATTTGATTTATAGACAGTTGTGAGCTGCCATATGAGTGCTGGGAATCAAACCAGGATCCTCTGAAAGAGCAGCCATCTCTCCAGCCCCTCCCAAGTTTTTTTTTTTTTAAATGCCTGTCTTCCCACCACCAACTCCTCTGTAGGATCAGCATTGGGATTGTGCCCATTGTTTCACCTTACCAAGCCTCTCCTTCACATTTCTGCACATACTAGTGAGCATCTCTAAAGGTGGGAGCATTAGCCTTTTTCCATATAACTAATTCACAAGATTCCAAAACTATCTCAAAAAAAACTCATGAAACAACTTGACTAGTACTTTCTTCAATCAGACTACAACTCCTCCCAAGTGAAGAAATTCTGAGTGAGGCATTGTGGCACACACCTATACATATAATCCTAGCACTTGAGACAGTGGCTGGATGACTGGGAGGACAGCCTGGGCTATGTGGCAAGACCTTGTCAAAAAGCAAAGAGGAGACCAAGTAGTGGTGGCTTTAATCCCAGCACTCAGGAAACAGAGGCAGACCAAACTGGTCTATAGAGTAAGTTCTAGGATAGCCAGGGCTACACAGAGAAACCTTGTCTCAAAAAAAAAAAAGGAGGAAGAAGGGAAAGGGAAGGAAGGAATGAGAGAAAGTAGAAATAATCCTGGGGCCACAACTGATGCTACCTATCCAGCAACACTGTAACTTTCCAATCCCTGTTCCCAAATAGTCACTGCCCATTCAAAATTGATGCCGTCTGTCTCCTCCTCAATAACTACTGACCATCCACTATTATTAGCATAGCTTCTTCTAATCACCTGAAATGTCACCCTTGAACCCCTAAGAGTAGATCGAGTACCTCCATGGCGATTTGTAAGATTAACCTTTTGCAGCTTACCCCCACTGGAACTGCCTGCACTCCTCAGAAGTCTGTACATTTCCTCAATTAAATCACCTGTATATGACCCAAGAATAGAACCTAAAGAATAATCACTACCAAATACATTATAGGAACCAAATGTACAGAAAGAACTTCAGCTAACGAGAAACCAAAATGAGCTGCCAAATAACTAACTTGTGTAATTTTACACTTAAAATTGCTGTCAGTGAAAAGAGTGTATCTGGCTCTATGCTTGACATCTTCCTTAGAATCAGGTAGAAATTCAATTTGGAAACTGAGTCATCTGTTAAAGCACTAGGTGAAGTTACCACAGTGAAAACAAGCATTAGCAAATGTATCTATCCTGTGACTTCAAACCTCCATGATTCACTGGCTTTCCTTAAAACAGAAGTCTTCAAATCATAAAAATACTTCACTAACTACTCCCTATTTTCTTCAAATACTTAGTAACTAGAAACTACAACACTGACAAGTTTTCTTCCTGTTAAACTTCTTTAGTGCTCTAGACATGTATACAATCCGGGTATAGCTGCAACACCTGGTAGAGGCCCAGAGTTCCTCTTTATACTAGCTGTTAATTCATGTTACAGATTTTAGGGAAATGTGTGAGTAGTAGTCAATCTAAAATAATCAATCACATGGAAGGATAATAAACCACAAATTCAATGGCAACGTGGGTTCAGAGATCAATTATATCTCTTAAATTCAGAAGTATGAGTTCAATCCTCATTTAAGCAAACTTATTTGTAAAGTATTATTTCAAAAAACACTAAAGTTCTCAGTGGCTATGTTTCAAAGAACTTGAACAACCCACTTTGATTCTAAAGTTTGCCTTTGCTTTTGTTTTTTTCCAGCTCTGTTCAGAGTATTGATATAGTCAGTCCAGCCACGTTAGCTTCTCCTGCTATTTTTAGAAGGCACTCCATTTCTACTCTCCTATAATATGCCTTAAGTTCTTAATTGCTGCAACAGTCAACGACTGGCAAATGTGGATTTCAGGTGTATACACACATACACACACCTGTCACCATTTGGCAATGTGCCAACAGTGTAGGTCAACTGCTGCCCTAGAAGAAATTTATACCCTTTCACCCATAAATACTCACTGAAAACCCCAGAAGATATACAAACATTAACTACAGGTACACTTAAGTAGTTACAGAATAAGCCAATGCAGGACAAACTGTTTTGTGGGTAAAAAGTGGGGAGATTTTGCCATGCTGTATAACAACAACACAGGACTTGTAAGGCTACATGTTAAGAGCCATCTCAGCGGGGGTCGGGGTGGGGGTTACTGAGAGATCGAAGTGCTCTGCACTGACAGAGTCACTGTGACAAACCACGGTGTGACCACTGCCCTAGCCAAAGCCAACCTAATACAGCCTTGCACACAAAAGCAGACACTGGTCCTAAACAAGTTTATAGACACTTCAACTGGGTATTCACCTGCTTTGGATGACTCAGAAGTTCCAAGCCCTGGTCTATGCTTAGCAGAACTGAAAACACATCCAGAGTAACTCATACATGAACATTTATAACAGCATTATTCATAACAACCCCAAAGTGGAAACAATTCAAATGTCCGACTGGTGAGTGTAGTGTATGCACATAATGCAATATACCTTAACCCTCAGAAAGGCTAACAGGAGCTGCAAGAGAGAAGAGATATGGAATAACCGGTAATGGGCACTTAGTTCCTTTACAGTTGAAATGTTCAGGAACATTAACAGTGTTAATGGCTACACAGCCTGTAAATACAGTGAGAAGGTTGGATTTTATAGATTAGGACACACCTCAATTCTTACAGAGTTTCCAGCAATTTTCCGGCTTCAGTGGCTCTCAAGATTATATCAAGGCAGCTTAGGACAGCAGGGGCTTCTTTAGAGACCTTAAAGTTTTAAATCTTTTATGTGTGTATGTATGTGTGTGCACGCTTGTATACACACACACACACACACACACACACACACACACGCCTGAATGCTACAAGTGGAGTTATTTCTTTCCACTATGGGTTCTGAAGCTGGAACTTAGGTCAAGCTTGCACGGTAGGTACTCTTAACCTGCTCAACAATCTCACTGGCCCAGTTTGGGTCTTCTGATAACTGTTTTAATGACTCCTGAAAATCCTGGACACCAAGAAGTCAAGAATTAAGGTCAAAATAGCAAGTTGGGTGGGGCTGGACAGATAGACAGACAGTTCAGCAGCTAAGAGGCAGTTCTGCTCCTGCACAGGACTCAGGTTCATTCCTAGCACCGTGCATAAGGTGGCTCACAAAGATCTGGAACTCCAGATGCCCTCTTCTGATCTCCACCGAGCACCAGTATTCACGTTTACACACCCACACACAATCACATGATTAAAAAACAATGAAAATAAGTTACAAACCAAGCTCCAACTCTCTGTGGAGGCAAAGCCAGAGCAGAACAACCTGTTATCTAGAGCCACAGGCAAATCTGAGCTCTGCGTGGCAGCTCCACACAAAGGAGAAATTCCTGAATCAGACACCTGCATCGGAGAGACTGCCTGGACTACATGGTCAACAGTTCTCTGATGGGAAGCTGCTACAAACACACAAATAAGCTACTTGGTGCATGTGAATAACTCTATTCCCACTGACAAAAATAACAGAGACCTTATCCCAGCCAGTGGGAGAAGAGAACATTGGTGGTGCTGGAACTACTACACACACAGCAAGAGCACAAAAGAAACTAGAAAAGAAAGTAACTCAGAAAAGCACAGCAAAGAAAAGCCTACCCCACAGGGCTTTGTAGGAAACAATAAAAAGCATACTTTTCCTATTTCTCTCTAGATGACCATCTGATCAGCTCTTCACATCTTCCAACAGTCAACCAAATACTGCCGTCTTCCAGAGTTTTCCCATAAAATCCCAAAGTAATCCAGAGCTTCTTTCCCTGCATT
The DNA here is from genome assembly GCA_021653895.1 of Mastomys natalensis. Lineage (NCBI taxonomy): Eukaryota > Metazoa > Chordata > Mammalia > Rodentia > Muridae > Mastomys > Mastomys natalensis. The sequence continues at coordinate 107,594 of JAJTUV010000607.1, read as the reverse complement.
ACAATTAACATTATAGTGCTTACTAAATTGCATAATTTTTGACAAGCTTGTTTTCTTTAGTAGATCTTTCCTCAAATAATGCAATGTTTCACTCATAATTGCCTTCCCAATGCTTCCAACAGTAGCACACAGACAGACCCACTACATATCTGCTGAATAGATCAGTAAATGAGTTTTTCAAAGCTTGGAAGACTCAAAGTAAAGCTCACATGAGCAAGTACCAAATGAAACCAGCTTGCCAACCCTACAACTAAGCAAACAAGCAAACAAAAAGAAAAAAAAAAAAAAGAAAAACATGGATTCTAAGCTCAAATCTGAAAATGACCAAAAATGGGAGCTAAAAATGTATCACTCAATGCCACATAGGTAAGACATGCACCGAAAACATTATGCTTGTCCCCTCCCACATTTTTTTAAAAGTTATAAGGAATACTCATTAATGCACATCCAAACTATCCTAAGAATCAAAAACTGTAATAAAAACTGAACCAATAGTCCCTTGTGCTAGCTCCCTAACACCAGACAACTGTGGGGCAGGTACTAGGCCCAAGCCAAGGTGACTTTGATAGGTAGCTGTTGTGTCTTTGGGAGTTGACCAGTGAGAACCAATGTGAAAGCATGAATAGGCTGAAGAGATGGCTCAGTGTTTAAGGGCACTGTTGCTCTTGCAGAAGACCTGGGTCGGATTCCCACATTATGGCTCATAACCATCCATAACTTCAAGCAATCACATATGTGGAGCACATTCATACACATAAAATAATAAAATAAAATAGCATAAGAGGCTTAAGTAGGAGGATTGCTGAAGTTTGAGACTGGCTTGGGCTACAGAGTGAGTTCCAGGTCAGCTTGGATCACATGAATCAGAAGATCCAATGGTATATGAGGGGTCATTGGCAGATGGGATGCTGTCTTGGAGCCTTCACATTAATTTTATGAAGCATAGTGGTTAAGGGCATGTATTCCATCATAGCCAGGCACAGTAGTGCATGCCTTTAATTTCAGCACTCAGGAGAACTCTGTGAGTTCCAGGCTAGCCTGATCTACAGAGCAAGCCAGGGCTATCCTGGAAAACAAAACAAAACAAAACAAGGCATGGGCTCCAGAGTACACATATGGCAAGGTCATCCTCATGTCCTAACTGCTATGCTTAGCCATGTACTCACAGGACAATCTGCTTAACTTTCAATGGCTTAGTTTTCTCATATGTGAATGGAACATAATAGGGTTGTTCTTATGAAATTAAATAGACACAGAGAGCTTCAGTCAGGACCTAGGGCTTAATTATTTAACATTTTAGCTGCTATCATTACCTTTATCAGTAAATTTCTAAATCTTCCACAAGGTTTTCTTTTTCTGTTTCTCTTCTCTCTCTCTCCTTCTTTCTCTCTCTTTCTCTCTCTCTTTCTTTCCCTCCTTCCTTCCTCCTTTCTCTCTTCCATATTCTTTGGCTTACTGAACATGACTATAACAGAGTAGGAATACTTTTGTGGGATCAGGCATGGTGTCCAAGTCCCAGCACAAGAAGTAGAGGCAAGCAGATGAGTTCAAGGCTATGGTCTTCAGTCAAAGCTACACAGTGAGACTCTGTCTCAAAAACAGAAAAAAAAAAAAAAAAAAAAAAAAAAAAAAGCCGGGCAGTGGTGGCGCACGCCTTTAATCCCAGCACTTGGGAGGCAGAGGCCAGCCTGGTCTACAGAGTGAGTACCAGGACAGCCAGGGCTATACAGAGAAACCCTGTCTTGAAAAACCTTAAAAAAAAGAAAAAAAGAAAAAGAGAAAAAAAGAAAAAAGAAAAAGAAAAGAATTAGTTTTGTGGGGTTTTTCCAGAAAACTCTTAGTCTAAGTTGATTTTTCTAACACACACACCCCTACCTATCTACCTGAGTAGATATATATACTGGACTACCTATGTAGTCCAGTATAGTCTAAACTGTCGATTTTCCCAACTTAACTAGCATTACAAGCATGCAGCACCACTTCTAGAAAAATTAATTTCATAATTGTATATCCAGTGACTATATGAGAATATAAAATCTTAAAAATCAGTTTTGTCTTATAATTTTTCCATTCTTGCAAACTTATATTTGGTTGCCTCTATTCTTTAAAAGGAAATACAATTGACTTAAGAAATGACCCACATACTCATCCTTTCCTTGCCAAGCCCTCCCACACCCTCTGCCTCCCATGGAGTACTCTTGGTGTTCAGAAATAAAAGACACTATCTATTCATGGCTTATTTAAGAATGAATTAGAGGCAGCAGTGGTGGTGCACATCTTTAATCCTATCGGTTGGGAGGAAGAGGCAGGTGGACTCTGAGTTTGAGGCCTGCCTAGTCTACAGAGTTCCAGGGCTACATAGTGAGATCCTGTCCTGAAAAACCACACACAACAAACACACAAACACACACACACACACGAAAGATCTAATTTTAAGATATACAGTGTGCACTTACACTCTATCAAAACCTGAAATTAGCATGATTATAAATGGCCCTGTATCTTTGTACATAGTCATGTTTAAAACAAAGTATTTCCCCACCCCTTTTACTCTTTATGATGCTGACTTTTTTATCTGACATGTCATACACAAGAAGGGTGGTGTTACTAACTCATTATGCCAAAATTATCAAGCAATTTCCTAAACTTGAATAATTCAACAAGCTAATTCCTCTAGTCTAAATTCTTTTACCTCATATTCTGTTTACTGAACAGCTGAAACATTTTCATGTATTCATTTTAACAACCAAATATGTCCAAGCAAAGGTATCCCCATTTTTTAAATTTTACTGCAGGGCTCCAGATTCTCTAAGTGTTATTGCCTGTCCAAGTTCCTTGAGGCCTATGACATCTCAGTGACAGAATATACCATTTAATTTGAAAGTAAATCAATACCAAAAGCAAATGACTTGATCATCTTACTAGAAATGATTAAAACAGCCACAAATTATATTATACCAAGTCTAAAAATGCATTATCATATGCTTCACTGAAATAAGTCATAAATACAATGTAGCACATTACTAGCTTGGCCTTATAAACACACCAAACTGAAAAATATTCCCAGTGGAAAACAAAACTGTTCCAATTCTAAAACTCTCTTGACATTTGATTCACTACAAAAAAAATAATTTCGTTCATCACAACAAACAGAATCATTAAAGGTTGCTGGAAAACAAACCGAAAGGATTACAGCTTAAAAAACAATTCCCCCAAATGCAAATACTCATTTGCAATTGCCATAAATGACTAAGAAATACACACTAACACCAGCTATTTTAAGCAATATAATTTCTTCTGAAATTATTCTTAGCATACATGAAAACCTGATTATCAAGATGTAAAAAGTATCTCCCTCTATACACATTATATACTTAAAAAATAGATCACACTCAAACACATTTGGATAGTTTTTATTAGCTTAAACTGGCAATTTATGAAACTAGAATTGGCTACTTTTACAAGAATAAAATATAAAAACCACTCGCATTTTTAAAAACAAAAAATGACAGACTGGTCTAATGTACTATATTATCAAATGTCTTGGGAGTGAAGATTTTATGACCATGTCCCAAACTATGTAATACTGAGAAACGGAAGATGCTTTAACCCCTTTGAAATTATTATGCAGCAAATTAATTTGGATGATTTCTTTAGATATAATTCATTAATAAAATGTGGATAACACAAATCTAGTTAAGACAAGAATTAACAAGGGCTCTGGATGTCACTACTTTATACATTCTGCTAAAAGGTGCTTTGAAATCCACAGGGCACCCAGAACATCAGGTTTCTCACCACCTACTTTCTGCACATAGCTGCATGGTTTCACTGTTGCACAAAAGCACTGAAATACATTATAAAGTGGGAAGGTATTCCAGTAAAGCAAAGTCTTTAATAAACAGACACTTCCTTTTCCATTATCCAGACTATGAAAGTATTTATAAATAAGCTCCCTCGAAAAGAACTTACTCTTTAGCGGTTTCATTTATAGTGCTAATGCAATTCTGAATATGTACTCCTGTGAAGATGAAAAAAGTCATTTTCCAAGCAGTGAAATAGCAACTAGCCAAATAACAGATGCTCAAAGAAAGCTGTTTCTAATAAATCCAAAAAATTATATAATAAGCTATCTTCCCAATAATTTCCTAGTGTCAAAGGCAGCGATAATATCTATTTGTACAAGAAGGAAACGGGAAATTATTAAATATTTTCTCCCAAACTAAGAAGTACTTTCCCTTCTGGCAATATTACAATGCCAGACACTTCTACTGACTAAAGGGAAATGAGCCCATTCACTTTACCCAATTTATGAAGCAAAATTGAGAGTATCACTAGCCATAGGTTTAATTTTTGTTTCTAGAAGAGAATATTTAAAGTAAAAGGATTAAAAGTTCACTGGCAGTTGATACATTCTGCTTTAAGAGCTTGTACAGCATAGGCCGTGTCACTTGCTTTTTTTCCCCCACACCATCCACTCTGCACCAAATCCCCATTGTTCTATATAAAAACTCACAGCTAATGATACCTGAATAGCAACACCCACATTTACTCACTGCCTTCTTTCTCCCATCAAATCCAAATTTGGTCATCAACTGATCACAACTGATAAGGGGAAAAGATCAGGGCTTCTCTTCCAGACTGATGGATATCACTCCAGAGCCAGATGAGTTAGTCCCCAAACGGTTACGTATAAATCATTTAAAGAATATATATATGTGTGTGTGTGTGTGTATATATATATATATATATAGTGTGTGTGTGTGTGTGTGTATATATATATATATATATATCATCTTTTTTTTTTTAAAAGAGAAAACTACTGTACTGAAATACACACACACACAAAAGTACACTGCTCATGAGACAGAAGATCCTTCTCCTCTTGCACGAAGGGTTTCTTGTGAGTCTGGATTCCTGGGACACCACTTCCTCCCAAAGCAGGCTGTCCAGGACAGAGGCAGTCTTGGAGGAAGTGGGGAACCCGTCACCCACGCCGGGCACCTGCCTCCCAGCCTCGAGAACACCCGCAGCGACACCCACACTCACCCATCTTTCCTCTTCGCCTTGTAGACGTGCCCGTAAGTGCCTCGACCAACTTTGCAGCCCTCGTATTCAAACAGGTCCTCGACCCGCTCCCGCTCGCTGCTCAGCTTCACTTTAAAGTCATAGTCCATTGTCACAGCCTCCAAGGCCGGGGTGCTGGGGCGGGGGGCCGAGGGCCGCGGTGGGGACCGGGCCGCGCGGCAGCCGCAGCCCCCGAACTAAACCCGCCGGCCGCAGCACCAGCCCGCCTCACGCGGCGACGGCAAGAGGCCCCGCGCGGGCGCCGGGGACATCCAGGGAGCGCCGGGCGGTCCCCGCGGGCGCGCGACAGCCGAGGGACGCGCTGGGGGCGGGGAGCAGCGTCCGCCCTTGTCCCCGCGCTCCCGGGGCGCCGGCTCGCGCGCGGTTAGCCGCGCGTGCTGCTGCGGGTGCGGCGCGGCCACGGCTGACTCTGCTCCTCGCCCACGCGCGTCCGCGCCTCACCTTCTCCCACACGCGCTCACGAACACTCAGGATGCCATCCGCTCAGACAGACCAGCGACGCCACACAACAGCCGGTAGCTCCTCCGAGAGAGGAGGAGAAGACGGAGGAGTGGGGTGGGGGGAAGAGAGAGAGGGGGCAAGCGCGGAACACGGCAGCCGCTGTCGTAAAAACGTCGCGAAGCCTCTCGCGGACTCCGCCCCATCTGTGAGTGGCTCAGGGGGTGGCAGCCGCCTCTTCTGACGCCGGCACGTAAAAAGGCTTCGCTCAGCCGCGATGCGTTGCTGCTGACAGACATACCACGTGGACCAACCCAGTCGGCTGTGCGGCCAGAAACTCCAAGGCTCTTGTGCACCGGTAGCTGCAGGAGCCGTCTTCACCACGACGCCGCGAATTCAGAACGTTGCATGATGGGATTGGTAGTCCATCACGCAAGAGTTTCTGCTGCATGGAGATTATTTTTCGCAAAGCCGTATCTCTACAATCCAACTTAGTCCATATAAGCTTAGCAAAAGAGCCCGTAAGAGAGGGGATTATTTTGTATTGAAGTCACTATTGAACTCCAGGATTTAAGGGGCAATTACTGCTCCCCCCATCCCCAAGACTCCAGGTCTTTCCTTTTACAGCCTCTACCTGTCTCTAAATATTATAATAAACTATGTAATTGTATTTAAGGTTTCTCTTCTTTCATCTGACTTCATCTTGTTCTCGGGGTTTCACGTACTAGGCAAGCATACTTCCAGGCAGGTAAAGCTATTTTCATTTCAGTTACGATTGAACTCTTAACACAAAAATAGTTACACTCAAAGAATATGAGTTTCTTCTTGAGCCAAATATGAATGATCATGGCTTAGAGACATAAAGTTACAAAAAAAACCTTAGTGAAGGGGGCTGAGGAGATAGTTAGACTGATAAAATGCTTGCCATATGTTGTAATTTGACTGCTGTTGCTGTGATAAAACACCATGTCCACATACAGCTAGGGGAGGGAAAGATTTATATCAACTTACAGGTAACAGTCTACCATCAAGAAGCCAAGGCATCTGCCGGGCGGTGGTGGCGCACGCCTTTAGTCCCAGCACTAGGGAGGCAGAGGCAGGTGGATTTCTGAGTTCGAGGCCAGCCTGGTCTACAGAGTGAGTTCCAGGACAGCCAGGGCTACACAGAGAAACCCTGTCTCGAAAAACAACAACAACAACAAAGAAAAAACAAGAAGCCAAGGCATGTTTTGAAAAAAAAAAAAAAAAAGAAAAAGGTTTTTAAGCCATATATGTTTGTGTATGCCTGTAATACTAATGCAAAGGAGGTAGAAAAGGCCAGATCTCTGTAGCAGGATGACCAGCTAGCCTTACTGGAAATGGTATGCTCTCAAGGTTCCACGACAGATATCAACCTCTAGGCTCCAAACACAGGCATAGGCTTATACTTGCACACATATGTGCATACAGAAGTACGATTATACACACATACACACTGTCAGATAAATTGACAGAAACACCAACTAGGCTGTTGATAGAAAACCAAGAATGTGTCTGCTATAAGCCTTACGGCAATTCTCTAATGGCAATTCTTAGTTTTGGGGTTAGTGGGAGATAATGGTCTGCTTATGTGTCCCTGAAAGATATAACTAATGTGAAGCTGTGTACCTGCACGGAACTGCTGCTCTGATCCACTGGTCAGGGTCTAGCAAGAGAGAGTGGGGATGGAGGGGCAAGAGACACGAAGAATGGAGACAAGACAGAGTCTGATCAAGTCTCTTTCATTGAAAGGAAATCCTGGGTATTTATACCCTTTACCACGGGCCTTTCCCTCGTGGACAAGCATAGCTGAAGGCACTACGTCATGTGTCTTGCTGTGTGGAGACCACATGCGACTAGCAGCATGGAGACCATGTCACTTGCAGCTGGGGGCACTAAGCAGCAAAACAAGATATGAGAGAAAAACAAGATGTTTATCAGAGTGTGCTCAGCTGTTGTGGGCTGTTGAAAACAAGTCTCTTGTCAGGGTACATGGCTCGAGATGGCTGTAAAGATGATAGCCGATTTCTGTTAGAAGTTGGCTCCCAACAAAGCTGTTAGGTCATTGTCTTAGTTTGGGTTTCCATTGCTAGAACAAAACATCATGACTGAAAAAACAAGTCAGGGAGGACAGGATTATTCGGCTTACACTTCCACATCACTGTTCATCACCAAAGGAAGTTGGGACAGGAACTCAAGCAGGGTAGGAACCTGGAGGCAGGAGCTGATGCAGAGGCCATAGAGGGGTGCTGCTTACTGGCTTGCTTCCCCTGGCTTGCTCAGCTTGCCTTCTTATAGAACCCAGGACACCACCCACAATGTGCTGAGGCCTCCCCCATTGATCACTAATTGAGAAAATGCCTTACTGCTGGATCTCATGGAGGCATTTCCTCAACTGATGCTTCTTTCTCTGCAATGACTCTAGCTTGTATCCCAGCCAATACAGAGAGATGAGCAATAAATAGCCTTTCAGGTGGCTAAAATAGCCCAAGATAAACATGTCTTCCAACCTGTGACATCCTAGCTCTCCTAGTTGTGGAAGTTTTAATCACTGTCTCCTGTAAAAATGTTTTTGAGGTGCAGATTTTTTTTTTTTTCTGGGAACTTCAGATTACAGCTCCCCTGTTGGTCAAGCATCACATCTTTACATATATGGAGGTCAAATGAATGGAAGGCCAATCCCTAGAATCTGATAAAGAGAATGAGTAGGCAAGAAGGCCGGGTTCAGGGGAGAGAAGTAGCTGGTAAAGCCATTATGGAAAACAAAACATCTGGGTCCAATCAAAACACATCTATTAATTATAATGATCTAAGTTTGATTTTTCCCTCCCTACATCTGATATAACATATGAAATAAAATGGGGATATTAGAGCTTACAATTGAAGTAATCCAGAATGGGACTAGAGAGATTGCTCAGTGGCTAGGGGCATTTACTGCTCTTATGTAGGACCCAGGTATAGTTCCCAGGCCCCACATGATGTCTGACAACTGCTTGTACTCCAGATCTAGGGGGTCCAGCACTCCCTGCTGGCCTCCATGGGTGCTGAGAAACATGGTACACTTACATACATGCAGGCAAAGCACTCATATAAAAAATGAAAAAATTTAAACAATAATCAAGAATGCAGTATGGCCCAAAGAAGTCAATGCGGCAGAGAGGAAGTCAGTCTATTTGCCCAATAAAACTCATAATTTTAAACTAAATGGATCATATATATATATTTTTTTTTTTTTGGTTTTTCGAGACAGGGTTTCTCTGTGTAGTCCGGGCTGTCCTGGAACTCGCTCGGTAGACCAGGCTGGCCTCGAACTCAGAAATCTACCTGCCTCTGCCTCCAGTGCTGGGATTAAAGGCGTGCGCCACCACCGCCCGGCAGATCATAATTTTATTTCCCTTGTGTTTACAGTGATTTTCACTCTATGAAATGTTTCATTGGATGCTTAGAAATGTTTAAATCAGCGGGCGGTGGTGGCGCCGCGCTTTAATCCCAGCACTTGGGAGGCAGAGCAGGTGGATTTCTGAGTTCCAGGCCAGCCTGGTCTACAGAGTGAGTTTCCAGGACAGCCAGGGCTACACAGAGAAACCCTGTCTCGAAAAACCAAAAAAAAAAAAAAAAAAAAAAAAAATGTTTAAAATCCTTTAATTTTGGTAGAATTTTTAGAGGCAATTTCACCTTATAATGATAACCTCATAAAAGTGGTTAGTTCTTTTTTTTTTTTTTTTTTTTTTTTTTGTTTTTCGAGACAGGTTTCTCTGTGTAGCCTGGCTGTCCTGGAACTCACTCTGTAGACCAGGCTGGCCTCGAACTCAGAAATCCACCTGCCTCTGCCTCCCAAGTGCTGGGATTAAAGGCATGCGCCACCACCGCCCGGCAAAGTGGTTAGTTCTTATTTAGGAGAGATTGGTTCTAATATCTAAGTCTGACTGTCTGACTGTGGAGAAAGCAGGATTCTCCAGGTTTTGTAAGAGTAATAAATTACTTTTACATTTTTATAAAAGTTATTTACATAAAAATAAAATCTTACTAAAAATATCTTACTTATTTTATAGTAGAAAAAGAGGGAAGTCCAATAGGAATCACTTTTTTTTTTTGACAAGGTTTCTCTGCTAGTCCTGGCAGTCCTGGAACTCACTCTGTAGACCAGGCTGGCCTCGAACTCAGAAATCCACCTGCCTCTGCCTCCCAAGTGCTGGATTAAAGGCATGCGCCACCACCGCCGGCAAAGTGTGTTAGTTCTTATTTAGGAGAGATTGGTCTTAATATCTAAGTCTGACTGTCTGACTGTGGAGAAAGCAGGATTCTCCAGGTTTTGTAAGAGTAATAAATACTTTTACATTTTTATAAAAGTTATTTACATAAAAAATAAAATCTTACTAAAAATATCTTACTTATTTTATAGTAGAAAAGAGGGAAGTCCAATAGGAATCACTTTTTTTTTTCTGACAAGGTTTCTCTGCTAGTCCTGGCAGTCTGGAACTCACTCTGTAGACCAGGCTGGCCTCAAACTCAGAGAGATTGCCTTCTGCCTCTGCCTCCCCAGTTCTGGGATTAAAGGTGTGCTCCACAAATGCCCATCATTCATTTACTTTTTGTCAGCAAATATGACTATTGTTTAATTATCTTTAATCCTGGCTAACTTTACAGTAGCCTACCATATTCACCAAGAAACACAGGTGCTCAGGGCTAGAGATAGCCTATGGTTAAGAACATTGGCTGCTCTTCTAGAGGATGCAGAATTGATTCCCAGCACCCGCATGGTGGCGGCTCATAATCCTCTGTAGCTCTAGTTCCAGGGGAGCTGACACACTTTTCTGGGAGTTGTGAGCACTACACATATGGAGTGACATGTATATACACTCAGAGGCAGTGTGTGTGTGCACTCACACACACACATAAATAAATAAAATAAATATTTTTAAAAGATAGGCTCATGGGTTATAAAAATATAACAAGAAAATTTCTATTTTAAAAACTAATAAATTTTAAAATGACAACATAAAATAAGAACCTATATTTAAGAAAAGACTTAAGAAATACAAAGCATGGTTAGTATTGATGTTGCCAAGGAGTTCTGAGCTTAGACTTATGGTACTTAGTTAAGGTTTCTATTGCTGGGAAGAGACACCATGACCACTGCAACTCTTATAAAGGAAAGCATTTAAATGGGGCTGGCTTACAAAGGTTTAGTCATCATAGCAAGAAGCATGGTGGCATGCAGGCAGACATGGTGCTGGAGAGGTAGCTGAGAGTTCTATATCAGTATCTGAAGGCAACAGGGAGTGACTGTCACACACTGGCCAGATTGAGTTTCTGCTATCTCAAAGCCCACCCCCTAGTGACACACTTCCTCCAACAAAGCCATACTAGTTAATAGAGAAGAGGCAGAGAAATGCCCAGAGTTTCCATACTGGAGGACTTTGTTATGAAATATAATACAGTGGAGGATGGGGGTGTACCTGGCAGGCCCATGCCAAGATACTCCTGAGAAATCATGCCATGCCATGTAACAAATCTGATATAAAGGTTTATTTGGGGAAACGGAAGGGAGTGAGGACCTGGAAGACAGGGAGAGGACAGATGAGAACAGAGCCATAAGGGCAGAGAAGGGGAACAGAGAAGGACAAAAATAGGGAGAGAGACCAGCCAAGAACATGTAGGAACAGAGAAAGAGACTAGCCAGGAACATGAGGGAACAGGGAGAGAGAGCCAAGACGGGTGGCTAGTAGTTCTTTTTTTTTTTTTTTTTTTTTTTTTTTTTTTTGGTTTTTTGAGACAAGGTTTCTCTGTGTATCTTTGGCTGTCCTGGAACTCGCTCGGTAGACCAGGCTGACCTCGAACTCAGAAATCCGCCTATCTCTGCCTCCCAAGTGCTGGGATTAAAGGCGTGCGCCACCACCGCCGGCTAGTAGTTCTTTTATATGTAGCCCAAACCTGGCTGCAGGTAATGGCATCAGGTGATGACATAGCTATTGTTAGGTCCCTGGGAGGAGCCTAATGTAATCATCTATAAGCTGACAGACTTACCTGAAGGTCCAGTAGGTGTGGCCAAGTGCTGAGCAAACAAACAAAAATTGTGTGCAATTTGTGAACAACCTTGCAGGGTAGGTAGGCTTTTCTTTTCTTTTTCTTTTCTTTTTTTTTTTGAGATTATAATATAATTACATTATTTCCTCTCTTCCTGTTCCTCACACCAACACTTCCTATGTTACCCTTGTAAATGTTTCTGCTCGAATAGGAGAGTACTCTAGGACTAAGAAGCCCAGGAACCATACAGGACAGAAATTTACAGAGTGAGGATTGGTGGAATTAAGTCCTGTGCTTGGGGAGCTTCAGGAATTGGTGGGTTTCCAGTTCAAGGATTGGTGGGTTCTCCTGCTTAGGAATTGATGGGGTTTTGTGGGAAGCTTGGAGGAATGGTGTTTTTTTCTGCACAGATTAGTGGCTTTTCTTCACTCTCTTTCTCTTGCATTAGGTCTATGGATTAGGATGGGAAGTCCTTCCTGGCTACAGCTGGCTTTCACTGAGGCTCATCTCTGTGGAGCTGCTGGGGGAGGGTGGAGAGAAAGTGTTGCCACTGTGGACAGCTTCGGCGGGGCAGCCCCCATTGAAGTGGGAAGGAAGATGCGCCACCTTGGACAGCTCCCGTGACAGCTGCAGGCTGAGACGGTGTCATGGTGCTGTCATTTTGATAGGAGCCGCTATTTTTGACAGCTCCTGCAGGAGCATCTTACCATGGACCCTACATAGGCTGGGGCAGGAAGGTGATGGCTACCACCACTTGGATGGATTTTGTGGTGCATCGCTTAGGAACTACAGATGCTTTCCAGACAAAGTGAGGCTGAAGAGGAAGTCCCATGCCATGCGGGGAAGGGAGTTTGGACCAAGCTCCGAGAGTCAGCTGGTCATGGGGGACTGCAACCTTAATAACAGAATCTTCCAAAATGCCACCATAACTTTCCCACCATGCTGGACTATACCCAGGAATCAAAAGAAAACGTCAGGATATTTGATTACAACAACAAGCCAAGTAACTACTACAGAAGGTTGGTGCATAAAGTGGAGTTGGTGATATTATAAACCTACATGCAAGGTCCTAGACCTTTACAGGTGGTTTATAGGAGGAATGTGAAAGAGTTTGGGACTTTGGGCTAGAAAAGACCTTGAATATGGAAATCAGAGTGAAATGGAATCATCTTGGTGGAAATTTGGAAGACAGAAATGATGAGAGAAAGGACATGAGACCTAGCTTGTGAGGACTTCAGAGGGAACAGGAACTGGGATGGGGATAACCCATCTGACATGCCAACTAAGGATCTGGCTGCATTCGGCCCATGTCCTGAGAACACAAGTGATGCTGAAGCCACAGGCAAGAGATTAATTCCTTTGGTGAAGAAAATGTCCAGACGGGACATCATTCTATCTGTCTCACACGTACTGTTCTTACCCCTGGGTTGACAAGAGAAGAAATAACAAGTGGAAACAAAAACAAGAAAACTGTGGAGCTTGCTTAGGAAAAGTGTGTGAGCTTAAGATGGTGAATCAATCTGAAATTGTTAAAGGAAAACCCACTGTCTTAGAGTTTCCATTGCCAGAAAGACACCATGACCAAGGCAGCTCTTATAAAGGACAACATTTAATTGGGGCTGGCTTACAGGTTCAGAGGTTCAGTCTGTTATCATCATGGCAGGAAGCCTGGCAGTGTCCAGGCAGGCATGGTGCTGGAGAAGCTGAGCATTTTCCAAAGGCCAGCAGAAGACTGTCTCAAGGGTAGCTAGGAGGAGGGTCTCAAAGCCCACCCCTACAAGGCCACACCTTCTAATAGTGCCACTCCCTGGGCCAAGCATATTCTTTTTTTTTTTTTTTTTTTTTGGTTTTTCGAGACAGGGTTTCTCTGTGTAGCCCGGCTGTCCTGGAACTCACTCTGTAGACCAGGCTAGCCTCGAACTCAGAAATCCGCCTGCCTCTGCCTCCCAAGTGCTGGGATTAAAGGCGTGCTGCCACCACCGCCCGGCTGGGCCAAGCATATTCAAACCATCACACTAACCCTCTTTGTTGGGAAAATAGGGAAGAAGGCCTGAAGGGAATATGAAAACAAATTCTCACATCTCTCGTCTGAAATGCAGGATTTAATCAGTTTGAATAATGGCCAAGTACCCGGCCGCAGCTTCCCTTTCTCTTTCTCATTTGCCAGATCCCTTCCTAATTTTGTCCAAGACCCCATAGTCAAGGACCCAGATGTAATAAACCAAGGAGCGATCCTATCTACCTCCTTCAAGAAACTTATGATAACCTTTTCTGGAACCTTTAAATGTCTCCCTCGAAGCAGCGCCCGCACCGCTTCAGACATAGGCTTCAGTTGTTGGTTTCCCTATACTTCCTTTATCTACAGGAGCGGGAATGCCTGCTCAGTTATCTACCTGAGACTTACAGCCGGCTATTCGATGTTACAGAAAGGGTACGTACAGATCTTGTCACGCTTCCCACAATTCAGACAAAAGCAGCAAAACAAGCCGAAAATGAAAGCGAGCAATATAATCAGAATGACCCACACAAAAACTAATCGTACCTTGCAGGAAAGCGCCTAGGCTCCTCACGCCGCCGTCAGTTCTGAACCCTCTCCAGACGAGCAGTCCGGGGTCCTTCGAGTCGTTCCTTCGCCGGGGTTCGGCCGTTCCCGGGTTTCCGGCACCACTTTGTCGCGCCCAGCTCCGCCGAATAAGCAGACGCGGCAACACAGGATTCTTCTGACAGCACTCTTTATTGTTCAGCTCTGTTCCAAGATGGAGAAGGACCACGAGCTCGGGAGCTCGTCACTTATATAGGGCTTGGTGAGGCGTGTGCGTCTCCTATTGGTGCTTTAGCAAGAACCAATCAGACGAAAGCAGCTTGCATCACTCTGTGGACAACTGCGCATGCGTCAACTCTCGAGAAGAACCAGGAAGTAGGAAACCGGCGCCATCTTCTAATGGCGGAGCGGCTCCCGACATGAAGGGAATATGAAACCATCAAAGACTACAATTAAGACCCACCTCATGGGGCTGAAGAGATGGCTTGGCAGTTAAGAGCACTGACTGTTCTTCCAGAGGTCCTGAGTTCAATACCCAGCAACCACATAGTGGCTCACAACCATTTATAAGGAGATTTGATGCCTTCTTCTGGTGTCTGAAGACAGCTACAGTGTACTCATAATAAATAAATAAATAAATAAATAAATAATCTTAAAAAAAAAAAAGACCCACCTCATGCCAGGCTGTTTGGCCCACACCTTTAATGCTACACTTGGAAGCAGAGGCAGGCAGAGCTCTGAGTTCATGGCCAACAGATCTTTGAATTCCAAGACAGCCAGGATTAAAACAGAGAAAGAAACCTGTGTCCAAAAACCCACCCAATCCCATGGGCCAGATTAATAAAATCAGAAATCTGCTGAGCACCAGTTTGCCTCAAATCCTGTTGCTGTGGTTTTCGTACCATGATGTACTATATATATATACTTTAAACTCACAGTCAAAATAATTCCTTCTTTACATAGCTTGTTGGGGTATTTGGTTACATCAATAATATATGTAACTAATGCATTATCGTTTTCTATTTAAGAGTTAATCAAGGCCATGGTGGTGCACACCTTTAATCTTAGCCCTTGAAAGGCAGAGGCAGGCAGATCTCTGTGATGTTCTTAGCCAGCCTGTCTACATAGTGGTTCTAGGACATCTAGGACTACATAAAGAGATGAGACAAGGCGGGGGTGGGGAGAGGGAACGGGAATATCAGCAGAGTCTTGTCTTTAGAAATACAGATTTTTTTAGGGCTGAAGAGGTAGCTCAAGAGTTAAAAATACAGGTTTGTTCTAGAAAAGAACTGGGTTCAATTGTCACCACACATGGTGGCTCACAACCATCTATAGCTCCAGTTCCAGGATCCAATACTCTCTTCTAACTCCAGCAGGCACCATGCACACACACAGCAAATATGTACAGTACCCATAGGCAACACATTCTATAAAATAACTTTAAAATACCTATTTTAAATACAGTATGGAATCCCTTCAATTTTTTTTGTTTGTTTGTTTGGTTGGTTTTGTTTGTTTGTTTTGAGATACGGTTTCTCTGTGTAGCCCTGGCTGTCCTGGAACTCACTCCATAGATCGGGCAGGCTTTGAACTCACAGATCCTCCCCACTTTGCCTCCCTAGTGGTTAGATTAAAGCCATGTGCCACCACATGAAGTTTTTAAGTTATATCTTTAAACTGACTGTGACAATCTTTTCTTTTCATATAGACGTTTGTTCTGCTTGAAAATGAAGAAGGAAAAAATCAAGGTTAGAAAAATATGAATGAAAATAGAGTTGAGCTGGTAGTGGTGGTGGTAGCAGTGGCACATGCCTTTGTTCGAAGAAGACAGGAGGCAGGGGCAGGTGGATCTCTTGAGTTTGAGGTCAGCCTGGTCTACAGAGAGAGTTACAGGACAGTCAGGGCTACACAGAGAGACCCTGACTCGGGGCAGGGAGAGGGGAATAGAGAGTTGAGAAGAGTTTGACTTCTCAAAACTTCTTCTGATATAACGTCTAACTTTTTTTTTAACCAATTTCCTACTGATCTTTAATAGCTCCTTTTAACTTCAATACAGTGAGCCCATCAACTTTTGTTTACTACCAGTTTCATTGCTTCTTTTTTATGGAAGTTTTTTTTTTTTTTTTTTAAAGTCATACCAGGCTGCCTATTCATTTTAAATTCTCTGGGATTTTAAGGGTTTGTGTGTGTGTGTTCTCTCTCTCCCCTCTTCTCTCTCTCTCTCTCTCTCTGTCTCTCTCTCTCTCTTTCTCTCTCTCTCTCTCTCTCTCTCTCTCTGTCTCTCTCTCTCTCTCTGTCCAATTTTGGATTAAATGTTTCAATGAAGAGATGAATAAAGCCAAGTTATCTTTAGATTTCCCCATTTTCCAAATACATATAAGTTAAACTAACACAATTATCAAACATAAAACCAGCTGGAGTACCACACGGCAGCTTTTCTCTGAACATTTCCTCCTTCCATAAATTAGATACGGGAGAGAAGCAGAAAGCAAATGAACAAACCAAATGTCCTAAAAGCAAACAAACCGAACCGGGCACAGGCAGAAACCAAACGAAACAGATGACTTTAAGTAAATAAAGGGTTCCCTAAGCAAACAGGGAAAATAACAAAGTAACCAAACAAAGAGAATCCTTACAACCAGCTCAAAATAAAGCAAACCAAGGTAGGTCCAAGCCCCAGAAACAACGCACCAGCATTCCCTTGAGGAATGAACACCAAACAGCCTGGCACCAACTTAGTGACTCCTCCAATGAGATTGCATCATCTTTGGGGCTCCACATTCAGCCACCAAAACCGCTTAATGCAAAAACAGGTCTTGCCTCAAAAAGAATAAGAGATAGTTCGACCTGGAGCCAGACTTGTGTGACCATGACTTGGAAGGCAGATTCCGGTTACGCCAAGTACTGTGTTCCAGAGCAGTAACAGATTCCTGATAGGTTTGTTTGTTTGTTTTGGTTTTTCGAGACAGGGTTTCTCTGTATAGCCCTGGCTGTCCTGGAACTCACTCTGTAGACCAGGCTGGCCTTGAACTCAGAAATCCACCTGCCTCTTCCTCCCAAGTGCTGGGATTAAAGGTGTGCACCTCCACTGCCTGGCTCATGATAGTTTTATAGTAACAGAACAAAGAAAATAAAATCGAGATACTTTCAAGATACCTTGGTAGATAAGCCAACTTGTGCCCTTCCCCTAGCCTTGAGCAGGCCTGAGACTTTGTTTACCACAACAGACCAAATGATACCGATTTAGGTGGAGTTACCCACCTTGGCTGCACAGAACTAAAAAAAAAGAACTGCCCCAGGACTTGCTTTGAGACATTCCGGCTGTGACCTGTGACCAAGAATGGATTATCCCACCCATCTCTATGGCTGAAACTAGAAAGGGTTCTGGCGGGGGGGTTTTCCCTTTAAATTGAGAGCTGAACATTAAAGCATTGAGCCTTGATCATAGAACTTTGTCTTGGCTTCATCTCTTTTCGCCCTCCGTCCCCATTTTGTTCCCAGCCCCCCTTTCAGGTGAACCCAGTTGACTCGTGGCCGCAGGTGGCTACACCAACTGTGTTGGCTCAGGAGGCAGAGGCAGATGGATCTCTAAGTTCAAGGCCAGTCTGGTCTATAAAGCTAGTTCCAGGACAGCCAGGCTACACACGGCTACACTATCTTGAAGGACAAAAGGAAGGAAGAAGGGAGAGAGGGATGGAGGGTAGGTGGAAGTTGATGTTAATAGGCTGGCAGATTTCAGAAAAGCAGGGAAGTATTGCTACAGGCCACAGATGCCATCTGCTTACATTATTTTGAGTTGGTGGAAGCTAGGGGACTTTCCATAAAGCCTAACCTGCTAGTCACAAGGATATTAGGTCACACACAGAAATGGTCAATAAGTGGCTGTTGGTGGTAGTGTTAAGGATGGGGGAAGATATCCCAGGGTTATTTGGCTTTGACTTGTAACACAATCATGGAAGTTTTAATCAATCCACCTAGTAGAATGTTTAACACAGATATAGCACCTTGGAGGGGAGGGGAACTTCAGTTCACAAGTCCCATTTCCAGTATTAAAAGGAAATAGAAGGGACTTCAAGATAAGGTGACTTTATGTGTATGCATCTGAAAGACAGAGTCAGAATAAAAAAAAAATAGACTTTTCCCAGTCTTAGTTAAGGTTTCTACTGTTGTAAAGAGACACCATGACCAAGGCAACTCTTATAAAGGAAAACATTTAATTGGGGCTGGCTTACAGTTGTAAAGGTCCATTATAATCATGGAGGGAAGTATAGCAGCATGCGGGCCAGATAATGGTGCTAGAGAAGGAGCTGAGAGGTCTACATCATAATCCACACACAGAAAGCAAGGAGGAAACTGGATGTGTTTTACTTACACTGTCTGTAGTTTGAGCATTTAAGACCTCAAAGCCCCATCTCCCCAGTGACACTGTTAGCAGTTTACACTCCACCCCCACAGTTACCTGGCAACCCAGATATCCTCCTCCCCACAGTTACCTGGCAATAGCCAGGTAGGCCTGGCCAACTATAAAAGGGGTTGCTTGCCCCCCCCCCTTTGCTCTCTTGGTCTTGCTCTCTTGCTCCTCTCTTGCACTTCTCTTGCCTCTTGCTTCTCCCTGTCCCCTCGTCCCTTTCCCCTTTCCTTCCCCCACTCTCCACGTGGTCATGGCCTTCCTCTAACAAGGCCACACCTACAAATAGTGGCCACTCCCTATGGCCAAGCATTCAAACACATAGATCTATGGGGGCCATTCTTATTCAAACCACCATAATCCCAAATAGAGACATACAAAGAAAGCTTTAGAAGTTCATGAAGCAAATGGATACTAGAAAAGACAAAAACAAAGACAGGCTACACAAAGAAATGATCCTAACACTGCCTCCATCATGTAGTTCCCTGATGAAGGTGGGGAAAGGGACTCCAACAATAACGCTGCTTCCAGAAGGTAAAGTCAGAGGAAAGGCTGATCCTCAGAACAACAATATAAAAGGGATACATAGACATTTTTGGATCAATATTAAAAGGAGGGAAAGGAATCACCAAGCAGGACACCCTAAATAAAACCCAACCAACTTTAAAGACACTGGTCTCCCCATCTCAGGGCACTTTTCTACAGGAGAAATCTGAAACACTTGCCAAGAAACTTCAGTTTAACCTTTGCCATTCTGCTACGTTTTAAATAATTAACAGACAAGGAAGGGGGTGAGGGCGAACCCTCTTGCTAGACAGTATCACCTTGTACTCTAGTAGTTTCATTGATGCTAAGGCTTGCTACATCTTGGTAACCAAGCACCCAGCAAACATGGTAGCACATTCCTGGCAAGAACAAGAAGCAAACTAGCTAAAGGCCTGCCTAGGTTATATGAGACCCCATCTCAAAACAAAACAAATTCATGCAATAATGAAAGAAGGGAGGAAAGAATTATGAATCACAGTAGTATGCGCATATTAAACTATGATTAAGCCACTTGGCTGATGGGGATGTCCGGAAAAGGCCCTATCAGGACCACAAGAAATGGTTAGGGAAATCTGGTGTGTCACATAATGAAAAAAGAAAAGAGAGGAAGTGAGACAAGGGAAAGCGGGAGAAAAAGAACATGAATGGTTAATATTGAGAGTTTCAAAATGTTTTCTCATTACAAGCACTTGACATTTAGTTTCCTCATCTCAGTGAACTACAAGGGAAATGCTCAAATTGGGTAGTTACACCAGGGTAATAAAAAGCAACGAACAGCTTGACAGATGCGCTTTTCTCCAGACTTCGTCAAAGGACACTGAAGTATGAAAAGAGCTGGCATTTCTAAAGGGTGGAAAGGCAGCTCCGCCTTCGGGACTGGGAGCCGCCATAAGCTCTGAGAGCCTAGACCTGAGCCCGAAACATGAGGACCTGCGCACTGCAGAAGCGGAACTCAGGCGCCGCGGCTCGGCTTCCGGCGAGCGCGGATTCCAGACGCACTTGCAGGGTCGGCGCAGACGGTGGTGTGCCTTAGTTCTTCTAGGTGCTGCGAGAAGGCCCGAGACCGGCCCTCTCTTAGCTTTCTCTCCGCCAGGTCAACTCCGAGCAGCAGCAGAGAATCTGAGCTTCGCGCCTCAGTGGAAGATTAGGGGGCGTAGCGGCCTTCGAAGGCTCAGCCACAGAACCTTCGCCCCCTCGCAGCCTCGGTGAGAACAACCGCGGGTCACCCAGGCTGGAGGTGGGGTGGGGGTGGGTGGAGGGGGCGCTGCGTACAAGGGGGAAGGGTCATTTTGTGAGTCTCACTACTACTTCCGGGAGACGCCTCGGAAAGGAGGACGTGCTAAGGGAGGGGGGCCGAGGGGAGAGGCACTTACCTCTTATCCGATTGGTTAATTGCTTGCTGGTTGAGCTTTTCTAGTTGCTGATTGGCCCCAAAGCCAAATCCAGGTCGCAGGGGAAGCGTTACTTGAAGCTAGATTGAGGTGAGATTGGTCGGGTTCCTGAGGCCAGTTTGTATATTGGAGTAGGGATTTCATCTTAACCCCAGTCCGGGGCCTCGATTAACAGGGTAAGGAAAAGAACCGGTAGCGGGATGGTGGGGACGGTTAAGGCTTAGAACTAAACTAACCTAACTTCCTCACCTAACCTTAGCTGCACCCAGATGGGAACGTGATACGAAGGCCTTTGAGAAAGGAGGAGGCGCAATCCTCCGAGCAGTGACAGTGTAGGAGGAGAGGCCTTCTGGGAGTTTTGTTTGTTTGTTATCTAATTGTATGAGGCTCTAATTTCCTAGATGAGGTATAACAGAACCTTCTGGAGAATTTAGCTTCGGCTTTGGAGCGGAGTCGGGAGACTACTAGTGTTCCAGGGCTTCAAAAAGGCAGTTTGCTGAATAATTGAACTTTTGTTTTTAGCTGAATAACTCAATTGTTTTTATTACTTCAGATGAGCAGCTCTCAAAAAAGACACAAACATCAGAAGCATGGATACAGTCTCGTCTGTTAGAGGGATGTTCAAAGGAAAATAAGGTATTTATTATGGCTTACTTATGGTTAGTTAATCCAAGAATATTGCCTTGGAGGAGGAGATCTCGAGTTGTGAATATCTTAAGGAGCTTGATATTTAATTATTTATTTATTTTTTTGTGATCAGATTCTTACTTATTAAATGTCTGTTTTAAAAATCAAGTTTCTAGCCGGTCAGTGGTGGTGCACGCTTTTAATCCCAGCACTTGGGAGGCAGAGGCAGGCGGATTTCTGAGTTCGAGGTCAGCCTGGTCTACAGAGTGAGTTCCAGGACAGCCAGGGCTATACAGAGAAACCCTGTCTTGAAAAACAAACAAACAAACAGAAAACCCAAAAATCAAGTTTCTGCTGTGACCACTAAAATGTTCTTTGCTAATAATGGTACTGATTACACTGCAAATGAAAAACCTTTACTTTTTTTTTTTTTTTTGTTTGTTTGTTTGTTTTTTCAAGACAGGGTTTCAATGTGTAGTCCTTCCTGGCTGTCCTGGAACTCACTCTGTAGACCAGGCTGGCCTCGAACTCAGAAATCTGCCTGCCTCTGCCTCCCAAGTGCTAGGATTAAAGGCGTGGGCCACCACTGCCCGGCTAACCTTTACTTTTTTTTGGTTTTTTTTCGAGACAGGGTTTCTCTGTATAGCCCCGGCTGTCCTGGAACTCACTCTGTAGACCAGGGTGCCCAGGAACACACAGAGATCAGTTTGCCTTTCTCCTGGGTGCTAGGAATGAAGACATGTGTTACTATACCTAGTTTACTGGCTGATTTTGTGTATCAGCTTTACATAAGCTAGAGTTATCACAGAGAAAAGAGCCTCCATTGAGGAAATGCCTCTATGAGATCCAGCTGTAAGGCATTTTCTCAATTAGTGATCAATGAGGAAAGGCCCAGCCCCTGTCTGTCTGTGGTGCCATCCCTGGGCTCGTAGTCCTAGGTTCTATAAGAAAACAGGCAGAGCAAGCAAGTAATCAGCACCCCTCCATGGCTTCTGCATTAGCTCCTACCTCCATGTTTTTGCCCTGTTTGAGTTCCTGTCCTGACCCAGTGGTGGAAGTGTAAGTCAAATAAACCCTATCCTCCACAACTTGGTTTTTGGCCATGTTTCATTGAGGCAATAGAAACCGTAAGACAACTAGCTAGCTTTGCATTTTAAAATTAGGGGGGGTTATTTGTTTTTGTTTATTTGGGCGTTTTGTTTTTTTTGCTTTTTGTTTTTGGCTTTCCGAGACAGAGTTTCTCTGTAGCCTATTCTGTAGACCAGGCTGGCCTTGAACTCAGAATTCTCCTGCTTCTGCTTCCTGAATGCTGGGATTAAAGGTGTGGGGCTACCATCTGCCTACTAGTTTATTTTGTTTTTTTTAAATGTATCTGCTAGTCAAATACGTGTGTCAAATCTTACAATAAAGAACTCACACATAAACAACAACAAACAACTTTTAGGAGGTAGTAGGTCTAGACTTTAGCTTAAAAAGTAATAGCTGAGTCAGACACAAACTTATATCTAAGTATTAAATTGATCATCTTTGTAAAATTTTTCTTTGTCTCTCAAAAAAATTGTGTCTAAAAGCCTTCATCATGTTAAAATTTTAGGCTTGGATCATACACATTCTTAATATACAGAGGGCTCCTACATTCATCCCAGGACAGTTAGGAATACAGTCTGCTATATTTGTAGATGATGTTGTCCTGCACTCCTTCCAGAAAAGATGGTGAATATAAAATAACCACTACCATCTTGTTGCACTTTATTGAGATGAAAATAATTTTTGTCTACTGTGTCTGCTAAAATCTCAGAGTTGATCTCTCTGAGACTGAAAATTAACAGGAAACGACATGCTATGCATGGCTCTGAGGATTGAGAAAGCACACAAGAGCTCTGGCTGTCTGTATCAGGGCACCTTCAGCCTGAAATAGTTAGCCTCAGAGTTTCTGATTGTGGGGGCTACATGTAAGTGCTCTCATTGAGAAGCAGACTTTCTCCCTGATGAGATGAGGAAAGGTAACACTGCTTTGAATCTTAAAATATCAGTTCAGTAAGTCTCTAAAGGTAGTTATGAATCACAATTGAAGAGATTGTTAGTGGCCTATATAGTGAGTTCTGGGCCTGCCATGGCTACATAGTAAGAGCTTACCTCAATAAACCAACAACCAAACCAACACAAAAAGAGTACAAAGCTTTGTTAAGCCCATGACTGTTGGATGCATTGAATTTGTACATGTTCTTTAAGCAGGAAAGCAGAAGTCTCAGGATGAATCCATCTAGATCGAGATCAGGTGGTGGTGGAGAAGAGATCTCATTTCAAGAAAATGAGAGAAGATGGCAGCAAGAGCGTCTCCATAGAGAAGAAGCCTATTACCAGTTTATTAATGAGCTCAATGATGAAGATTATCGGCTAATGAGAGATCATAATCTTTTAGGTACCCCTGGTAAGAAATGGGCAAAGGGGGAAGTTATTTTTCTATCATTGAAAGGAGGGTTTTTTTTTTGTTGTTGTTTTTCGAGACAAGGTTTCTCTGTGTAGCCCTGGCTGTCCTGGAACTCACTGTAGACCAGGCTGGCCTTGAACTCAGAAATCACCTGCCTCCGCCTCCCAAGTGCGAAAGGAGGGATTTTAAAGTAAAGAGAGTACCTGCTTTTGAGTACCTACTGTTTTGAGTTTGAGAATTATGCAGTATAACAAAATCACTGCCCTCTATGCTTGATAAATACATGAAGATAATGGATATATGAACATACACACAAGCCAAACTTTTAAGCCAATGTACATAAGCATTAAGTGTTCACATGCAAAATTCTCACCATCCTCCACTGCCAACCCCTCCTGTAGATGGGCTTGGCATTGAAACCTAGGGTTTTGTGCATGTTAGGGAAGTGTTCTGCCACTAAACTACACTCTAGCTTTCTATTTCTCTTAGATAATATTTGTACAAATAAAATGTTAATTTAAACTTAATTCTTAACTTATTTGAGGTGTTAACATTCAGCTAGATAGTGACCACCCAAAAGTCCAATGTGGTCTATACATTTTCTTTCAGATTCACTTTATAGTAAACTAGCTGAAATGTATCTGTCTGTGTGCATGTATATTTGTATGTTGGTGGCTCATGTAATAAAATATTGGGGTAGAATTCAAGCACCAAGGTTTGAACATTTCCCTAAAACTACTTCCTT
The DNA here is from genome assembly GCA_021653895.1 of Mastomys natalensis. NCBI lineage: Eukaryota > Metazoa > Chordata > Mammalia > Rodentia > Muridae > Mastomys > Mastomys natalensis. The sequence continues at coordinate 83,333 of JAJTUV010000607.1, read as the reverse complement.
CCTAATTTTCTTTTTAACTCTTAGAAACAAATGTACATAAATACATCTCATCCTTTTGGTATTGTTATTGTTTTAAAACTTGTTTTGTTTTTTGATCTTTGTCTCTGGTGAGGGGGTTATGTACATGAGGTCAAGGTCCAAGGAGGCCAGCAGAAGCTGTTTGGTCCCAGGTCTTTGGGTCTCCTGGAGCTGGCATTAAGAGGTAGTTGTGAGCCATTCAGTCTGGGTACTGGAAACCACTGAGCCATCTTTCCAGCCCTAACTTACAGGTTTTTACTTAGAGGTTCTGTTAACCAAAATTATTTGTTCAAATCTTAATTTTAATGAAATATTAATAAATGAGGTATGACTAAATTCATGTGTATTTGTATCAAATATTATTAACTTCGGTTTATGAATTATGAAAATAATAAGGATTATCTTATGTAGGTTAAGATTTTTTAAATTACATTTTATTTATCGTGTGTATGTGTGTGTATGTGTAAACGAGAGTGAGTATTTAGATGCTACAGGACAACCAGTAGGTATCTTCTTTTCTCCTTCCACTATGTGGTTCTTTGAAATTCAGGTTGTCGCGCTTAGCAGTAAGTGCCTTTACCCACTGAGCCATCTCACTGGCCCCAGTTGCTAAAGTTCTTATTTTGTGAGTTCTCATCAAATTTGGTAATTTAATTTTTTTTTTTTTTAAATGAGTGCTCTTCCATTGTTTCAGGAGAAATAACATCAGAGGAGCTGCAGCAGCGTTTAGATAGAGCAAAGGAACAGTTGGCATCTCAGCCTGGCTCAGACAGTGGGATAAGTGATGGAGGTAAATATATCTTCCAACCTTCCTGAGACAAACCAGGGCCTATGCGTTCTTGATAAATATTCTACCATTGAGCTACATCCCCTAGTCAAATATAGTTCTTTCTAATATTTGCATAAGCAAACTACATTGTTTTTTATTGATGTGACTTAAAATGTATACAGAGCCTAATACAAACAGACAGGAAACTGTCTTTGCCGCTCTGTCAGTTTGCTTGCTCATTATTTTATCAAGCAAACACTAAATCATATAAAATTTCTTGCAATAAGCAAAACACTAATGAAAACCAATTTAAACTAAGGATATTATAGAGTTAAAAGCAAGCCCAACCTCGGGACCCCTCTTTCTGTTCTACCTTCTCTCCCAGAGACATTCATCTTTAGTAATGTTGTTACCAGTCAGCTGGCTGAGGAGTCTTTTGTTCTACCTGCATAGAAACTGTGGGTAAACCCCACCTTCTCCGGGAAACAACTAATGTGGTTTTAACATTAAATTCAGAAAGTGAGATTTCTTAGGAAATCACTTCCCTGAAGCCTTTCTGCCCCTAGGATTCACCATCTCTGCATACATTCTACACTCTACCTGTGTACACACGCTCTTTTTGTATCTCTCTCACACTCAGAGCAGCACTTTTCTAGTCTCTTGCTCTTGTATACTTCAAGATAAACGCACAACAAAAGAGAGGAAGACCTATTTCTCTGGATAAATGGTTTTTTTTCTTTAAGTTTATGACAAAGGTTTTTAAGTTCCATGTTTACAACTGAGTGGTATTTGAGTAATCCCAAGATCCCTGGGTTCATAAAATAAAAGCATGAGAAAGTAAGATAAATAATGGGAACTTGGATTATTCCCTCAATTCTGAACACTTGCTGGCTATTACTTTAGCTGTTAAGACAAGTCAACAAGTCTAGTGCTGCAGATAGAGGAAAGTTTTCAAGAATTCATATATATATGAATATATATATATATATTATATATAATATATGATTTATTTAAAATAGTGATTTATTTACTTTATGACAGATTTATTTAAAATAAGTGATAGGTATTTTAAAGGTTTATGTAATGTTTCGTGTACGCTAAATAGATTTTGAAAAAGATTTAAGGTTTTTATTTGTAATGGGATATATATACACACATATATATATAGGTATAAGTATGAATATATTCATACTTCTGTGTAAGGACTCTGCCCACTCTGTCCCTTTGGCAAGGGAATAGATTGCCTTAGGGTAGACCGTAACCATTTTCAGTACTGATGTCTTAGTTCTTTATGTCTGTCTTCCTGTTTTGGTATCAGAACAAACCTGGCTTCATAAGGGAGTTTGGGTGTCTCAATTCCCTTTCTGTCCATGGAGCACTTTGGATATAGTATTGGTGATTTCCTTCCAAGAAATGGTTTGTTGGTTGTTTTTTTTTTTTTTTTTTTTTTTTTTTCTTTTTTTTGGTTATTCGAGATAGGGTTTCTCTGTATAGCCCTGGCTGTCCTGGAACTCACTTGGTAGACCAGGCTGGCCTCGAACTCAGAAATCCGCCTGCCTCTGCCTCCCAAGTGCTGGGATTAAAGGCGTGCGCCACCACCGCCCGGCTTGTTGGTTGTTTTTAATTTTTTGTTTTTTACTTTTAGTTGAGAGACTTTTAAATACTACTTCCAGCTCATTGCTAGTTATATATCAGTTTAAAGCTGGCCAGCTGTGGCGCACCGCTGCAGTCACTGGAGTCTGAGGCGGCCCTCTCTCCCGAGTTCAAATCCTGCTTGTGCTTGCGCACAGGAAAAAAAAAAATCAGTTTAAATTATTTGTTTATCTTGGTTTCTTTGTGACCCATTAATTGTTAATATTATGTTTAGTCTCCATGAGTTTTTATACTGTGTTTTCTCTTGCTCTTAATATCCATCTTTATTTTGTAATACATGTTATTTCAATTTTCCTATATTCACCAAGGCTTGGTTTGTGTCCTACTATGTGCTCTATTTTGTAGTGTACCATGAGCTACTGAGAGAAATACGTATTCTTTTAAGGTTCGGTGGAACTTTCCATGGATATGTTAGGTCCATTTGATTTGTGATGATATTTAATTCCAGTGTCTATTTATATTTTGTCTGGGTGACCTGCTTGTAGATAGGAGCACATTATTGAAACCTCCCATTATTACTGTGTTGGGTTAATCTGTAGCTTTACATTTAATAGTGTTCATTTTATGCACTTGGGCACATCTCTGATGAATGTGTTTAGAATTATAATATCTGGTAGATTAAAGAGTGTGATGTGACCTTCTTTATCTCTTCTGACTAGTTTTGGTTTGTAATCTGTTTTGTCAAATGTTAAAATAGCTACACACCTTGCTTGTTTCCATCTTGTATTTGTCCTGAGTACTTTTCCATCTTTTTACCCTAAGGAGATGTCTATCTCATGGTTAGGCCTGTTTCTCAGAGGCAGCAAAAAGGTGGATCCTGTGTTCTAATCTTCATATAGTAAACTGAGATCCATTTATTCAAACATATATTAATTTTTGTCCTTTTGGTGAATTTTTAGTGGTAAATATCTTTTGATTAATTATCCTAGTCTCATTTATCTCCTGTGGCCTGTGGAATGTGTTTATTCTTCTCTTTAGTCTGAAATATTCCATTATCCTCTCTAGAGCTGGCTTAGTGGTCACAAATTAGTTTAATCTGTTTTTATCATGGGACATTTTTATTCTTCATTTATCAAACAGTTTTGCTGGGTATAATATTCTAGCATGTATGACCTTTCAGAACTTGGGTAATGTCTTTTCAAGACTTGAGCCAGGGACTTGATTATTGTGATAGGCCTGCCTTTCTGTGACTTGGGCCTTCTCTTTCACGGCTTCAACACCTTTTCTTCGGCCTTTTTCTTCTAGTGTTTTAATTGGAATGTGTTGTGTCACTCCTTTTTAGCTCTTGTTGTTTAAAGTTGTCTCTCAAGATTTGGGGAATTTTCTCCTGTGATTTTATTGAAAATGTTTTTTATGCTTTTGATGTGGAATTCTTTTCCTCCCCCCCCCCCAATGCCTGTAATTTATAGTTTCAATTTCTTTGATGGTGTCCAAAGATCCTACATGTCTGTTTTTTTTTTTTTTTTTTTTTTTTTTTTTCTAATTTTCTTTGAGTGGTTGATCAAATTCCTCTACCCTGCCTTCAAGTCCTGATACTACTGTCTTATCCAAATGATCTACTCTGGTTGTGAGGCTTTCCACTGAGCTTTTTATTTAACTACTTTTTCATTTCCAGCTTCATTTCAGATTAAGTTTTGTTTACTATTCTGATTTTCAGATTCTGTTCTCCTTTGTTTCATTTAGCTATGTGTGTGTGTCTTCTGGGGCTTCCATTTATTCCTGCTGTTACCAGTTCATTCAAGAATTTATCCTTGTCCTCCTTAAATTCTTTGAACTCTTAGACTGTGTTTAGTTCTTCTTTTGACCTTTGTGCCTGAAAGTGGTCTGACTTGGGATCATTACATTGATGGAATTCCCAGGAGTTTTGTGGGGATTTTGTTTTGTTTTCTTATTTGTTTGTTTGTTTTAGCAGACACTGCCTTGTGTGTGTGGATGGATGGATGGATGGATAGATAGATAGATAGATAGATAGATAGATAGATAGCTTATTTTTGCAATGAGCCCTGAGCATCTGTAATTAGGTTGTTAGATGTGTCTTGTTGTGTGTTTTCAGTACCCAAGGCCAGAATCGCGAATTGGTCTGAGTACCCAAGGGAGTTTTGAGGGGGTGGAGCAGAAGGGAAGAGGTTCCTCACTACATCCCCTGTGGGCCAGCTGCATGGGTGGAGGTGGCTGGTGAGGGTTCTAAAAACAAGAGAGGGGGTGGAGCCAGGTTGAAGCGAGAGGTTGCCTTACCATGTTGGGGCTACAGAATGGAGCAAATGGCAAAGGGCAGAGGTTGCTTTATGGGTCCACACAAGTCTGGACCTGTGGAGGGAGTTGGCTGATAAAGGTTCCTGAGTCTAGAAAGTAGACTTTTTCTTTAAACATTGTGTGTGTGTGTGAAGACAATTTGTGTATAAGGCAATTCTTCTACCATGTGGGTCCTGGAGATCCAACTCATGACAGTAGGCTTGGCAGCATGTACCCTGCTATAGGCCCAGCATTTAATTTCTGTAGTGTGCTTTTAATACACTTTTAGAAAGTTTGGGTTTTTTTTTTTTTTCATTCATTAAAATAATGCAGTGCCTTGAGTTTTAATTCAGCACAACTGTCTTTCTTGCAATGTTTTAATAAAGATCTGTAGTCTTATTATAGAAATTGACCTTAAATTGATTTGATTCACTTTCCAGACTCAGAAAACCTTAGAGAAAATTCAGATGAGGATTCTCTGCTGCGATGGCTGAACACCTTTCGGCGCACTGGGAATGTGACTCGAAGTGGACAGAATGGGAACCAAAGCTGGAGGGCTGTGAGTCGAACAAATCCCAACAGTGGCGAGTTCGGGTTTAGCCTGGAGATCCACATAAATCCTGACAACAGAGGTTCTGAAACACATGGAGAGGACTCCACGAACATTCCTCTGTCAGGTGTTAGCAGAGAGCATGGGCAGCAAAGACCATCGAGTCCTGTGGCTAGGCGAACCAGAAGCCAGACCTCCATGAGCTCCACTGGTACTGTCTCCAGTGTTCTCAGGGGTAGGCGAGGTTCGAGAAGGCAGGGTTCTGTGCACGGATCATTCACAGCCTTGGGAAGGTTAAGGAATGGAATTGGAGCAGCACTTGGTGTTCCCAGAGTTAGTGCTCCTCGCACTAATGTTATTAACACCCACATAAGCCAGTCAGATGTTAGTACTCTCAGGCAAAGCGGACGACAAACACGACAGCGGTTTGGAGCAGCACATATCTGGGAAAACGGAGCTAGAAGTAATGTTACAGTGAGGAACACAAACCAAAGATTAGAGCCAATAAGATTACGTCCTGCTTTCAGTAGTCGAAGCCGGTCCCCATTCAGAGACAGAATGGTACTGTTCATCATAATTCCCAAAGGCAGGGTAGACCGATACAGCAAACAGGTAGAAACAGGTATGTTAGGCACAGAGGTGTAACTCGAGTCTTTTTAGAACAAGGTAGAGAACGCAGAGGTACCACTTATACCCCGCTGTCCAACTCAAGACTTGTGTCAAGAATAACCGTAGAAGAAGGAGAATCCAGCAGGTCCTCAGCTGCTGCACAGCGCCATCCAGCAATCACACTAGACCTGCAAGTCAGGAGGATTCGTCCTGGAGAAACTAGAGATAGAGATAGCATTGCAAATAGAACCCGATCTAGGGCAGGGCTGGCAGAAAGTACAGTTGAGAGCAACAGTGGGGGCTTCCACAGAACTATTTCTCATTTAGAACGGTCAGGTGTCCGAACCTATGTAAGTACCATTACAGTTCCTCTTCGTAGGATTTCTGACAATGAGATGGTTGAGCCATCCTCTGTGGCTCTTCGTTCAATTTTAAGGCAGATCATGACTGGGTTTGGTGAGCTGAGTTCTCTAATGGAGGTGGAGCCTGCATCAGAGAATCAAAGCAATGGTCAGCGTTTACCAGAGGTGTACCTAGAACTGAGTAATGGAGAAGCAGCTGATGCCAGTGGTCAGCATGGAGGAGCTTCCTCACAAGCCAGTCAGGCCCAGGAAGACAGTGCTGAAATGCTAGATGTGAGCGAGCCCACCCTCCCACAGGCTCGCACCAGTGGCAATAGAAGTAGAGGGCAGTTACGAAGGGCAGACAATGTAGTCGAGGCGGGAACATTACCCATTCTGCGCCTTGCTCATTTCTTCTTACTGAATGAAGGCGATGATGATCCAATTCGTGGTTTAACCAAAGAGCAGATTGACAATCTTTCTACCAGGAGTTATGAGCAAAACGGGGTTGACAGTGAGTTAGGTAAAGTGTGTAGCGTGTGCATCAGTGACTATGTGGCGGGGAATAAACTCCGGCAGCTGCCTTGTCTGCACGAGTTTCACATTCACTGTATTGACCGCTGGCTGTCAGAGAACTGCACTTGCCCTGTCTGTCGGCGCCCTGTCTTAGAGCTCGGGGCCACAAACAGTGGGTGAGAGATGCTGTGTTCAGTGCTGTGTGTTACCGGAGCCTCGTAGTCAGACACTTTTCTTGAGTTACTTGTGATGAGGTAACCAAGACAAACCTATCAAATTATAGTTTGCACTATTTTTTGTGTGCTTTTTTAAAAAACTTGTTACAAAGAGTTTGTTTATATAAAAACTTTAAAATGCAGATGTTAAATTATCCAAAAGTAAAGAATAGTTAATATTGCTAGAACCAAATAACCTTTAAAATGTTTTTATTTTGGTAATTTTGTCATGCTAAGCACTTTTGTATCTGCACAACTTAGTATGTTAGGGATCTTGAGTCTTTCTCTTAATACTGCAGTAGGTTTTGCTGGGATTTTCCAGTTTCAGCTCAGTGCTTCGTTTAGACACTACTGTCTGAGTCTTTGTAGACTGTTAGGCTGAATGTCTGCTAGATATACTTAAGTTACTTGAAATGATAATTTAACACGTGGCACACTGTATGTTTGTATGCAGGTATGTAACTGTGGGAACATATCCAGGCTAAAAACTATAAGCCGGAGACTTAAGCTTTCGGGCTTAGACTGCATATGGCACAGTGTTAACAGTGACAAGATCATCTCTAAGAGGAAGTGAATTAAGATACAGTTTTAAGATAGAGATTGTTTACTGAAGCGTGTCTGACAATCTGACTTACTAGAAAGTGAGTGATATATAATAATGAACCTAGTATTTCTTTATTCATGGAATGTGGAAATTCTATGACAGTTTAAGTTCGTCCTTTCTGTGATTTTTTTTTTTTTTTTTTTTTTTTTTAAGAAGTACAAATACTTCTTGGGGTTAGGTAGGGTTTACAGCATGCTTGATTTCTCAAATTTAGTTTTAAAATCTAAAATGCTTTAAAGTCTATAAAGTAGTGAAATGCATAGAAAATATGTAAATTTGGGTGCCAAAAAGCTCCAAATAAGAGAAAAGCCTTTAAAAGAACATAGAGTTTATATACACACAAAGTATGCATTAAAGTCTATTTCTACCAATAAACATTAAAAACTGTTGTACAAGCTCATTTCTCTCTGTCCATTGTGGCTGACTCATCTCAAAATACTTACTCCATACTAGGAGGCTAGTGGCACGGTTCACTAGGTAACAGCAGATCAAGTCCCTGTCTTCATGGAAAAGACACCTGCTCTTAGAAGGAACAAATCGATTTTTACTTTGATGTTTGCTTATGAATATGTATGTGACAAGGTCTTATTCGTGTATGTAATGATACCACTCGGGCAAGTCACAAGAAAACATTTCATGTCAAATCCTGAGAGGTTTAGAAATGCCTCCATATCTAGCTTTTCTTTCAATCAGTGATCACATTCAGTTCATAAGGTTAGTCACGTGCCTAGAAAAAGCACAGGGGGTGTGTTCAACAAAGTGAAAGATTTCTGTAAAAGTTAGGACTTTGGGATAAATAACTTTTGCAGGTTTCTCATGAGTCTGGGAAGGTTGATTTGGGGGCTGGTTTGAAGACTTTTATATATCAGACTAATTAATGGATTATCATTTCATTTTTGTAGCTGTTTGATGACAACAATTATCCCTTGATGGTTTTAGCAGCAGTTGTCAGGTTAATTTTTCATGTTTAAGGAAGCTTGCTCTAGTGCCTCATACAGGACGCAGCAGAATGGAGAAACATGGCAACAAACCAGTAAAGGAGCTATCACAGGAAGTCAGGGCTGTGGAGATGGCTCAGTTGATCAGATGGCTGCCAGGAGACCATGAGGAGTGAGTTCAGTCCCAAGCACCCATGTAAAACCTGGGTGGTGTAGTGCATGCAGGCACTCCTAGGGCTAGGGGAACAGAGACAGACAGAGCCCTGGGGCTTACTGGCCACTCAGTCTGACCAAATTGTTTCAATGAGAGATCCTGTCTTTTTTTTTTTGAGATCCTGTCTCAAAAAGGAAGCAGAGAGCAGTTGAAGAAGACACTCAGTTGACCTCTGACTTCCACATCCTTGTACACAAACACACAAGGAAACACAAAAACCAAACCATATACCTTCATTTTGTCAGTTAAGCTGGTTAGTTACAGGCTGATAACAGTGGAACTAGAAAGAAGGTATTCTATCTTGTTCCCCAGAAAGGCATTGTTTGCTGTTTGATCTGAGAACCAGCCACCACCTGAGTGGAGGAAGTAGTGCTAGCACACACAGATACAGAGAAATCAGGACAGAGTAGTCTCAGAGCTCACACATATATTCTGTGTGTCCTTCCTATGAGTAGAAAGGAAATCCAGCATTTACTTCTTCTGTAGAATTGTGGAAGTTTTACCTCCTGTATCCCAATTAGTTGAGGAAATGGTGAGAACAAATAAAGAAGTGAGACTAGTGGTAAAAAGAAAGAAGCTGGACAATGGTGATGCACACCTTTAATCCCAGCACTTGGGAGACAGAGACAGGCGGATCTCTGATCCAGGCCAGCTTGGTCTACAGAATTTGTTCCAGGAAGGTATCAGCCACTAAGCAGACACTTCAAAAAACAAAACTGGTATTTTGTTGGTTTTGAAACAAGGTCTCCCTGTATAAGTTAGTCTGGTTTTATCTTCACAATCCTTCTGTATCAGCTTCCTAGGCACCAGGATTGCTGACATGCCCTCATGGTGCCCAACTTGACTTAAATCTTCTTCAGGATATGATGGTTTTAATCAGCATTAGACCGTGGTTCAGATAGGTGCTTGAAACACAACAGGATGGGTACTGTCTGGAAGTCAGCATGGCTGGATGAGTTTGATACATTTGTATTGCAGTGAAGAACACAGAAGGGTTTTCTACAATACTTCCATTCGTTTCCCAGGAAACAAAGCTGGTATATCCAAAGGCTGTGTATCTATTTAGTAATGATTGTGTCTACTAGAGAAAGAAGCAAGTGATTGTCTGGGGCATAGAAGCAGAATGGTTCTCTCTTCCCTAGCAGCTACCAACTGCTAACAGTTCCTCAGAAAGAGGTGGGACCTGGAGAACAACTCCCATATCTTTGGGGGAATTTTTGTTGGCTTGATCTTGTGTAACTGCTTTGAGTGTGACAGCCGTCCATGATGGTGATGTTATTCCCCAGCTTCCAGCTTTTACATTCTTTCTATCTCAAGGTAGGAACACATTTTATTTTATGTTTGGTTTCTTGAGACAGGGTTTCTCTGTGTAGCCCTGGCTGTCTTGAAACTTACTCTATAGACCTGGCCTCAAGTCACAGAGATTGCCTTCCTCTACCTCCCTGGTGCTAGAATTCAACAGCATGTGCCACCACCACTGCCTGGTAGGAATTAATTTTATAACATTGGATACAAGTTAACTAGAAGTGGGTCAAAGATTCTAAGTCTAAACTGTGCATGGTGAGAGCACATTTTTAATCCCAGCACTCTGGAGATAGAGGCAGTTGCACTCTGCACTCAAGGCCAGCCTCCTGTATATAGCAAGTTCTAGGAGAACCAGAGCTACATAGACCTTGTCTCTTAAAAAAAAAAAAAAAAGTCTAAGGAATATATTACTCAGTTAAGATGAAACTGAGGAGAGATTACATGTGATTACATGTTCATAATATCAGCCCTAACAGTGGGTTCTTAGAGATTATATCACAGCATATAAAATTGTATGTCTCAAAGATATAAAACTATGTACCTCAAAGGATGCCATCAAGGACATGAAAAGACATCTAAAAATGGAGAAAATATGTCCATTATATGCCTGGAAAGTGACGATTCATGAAACACATGTCAATCTTACAACTCAATGTCAAGCACATAAATTCAGCTACACATGACAAAATTTGAACAGATGTTTATCTAAGAAAGACAATAATGTCTCCCAAGTGGGAGAGTATTACCACAGCATGGAAAGCACAATCCAACACTCATGGTGCTATAATGCTGAATGTCTACAAGGGAAGCTGGAATGAGCTTCGTGGATCAACAACACAAAGTTTTGAAAGGGAGCCCTCATGAACTCCTGACAAAATAAAACACTGCAGCTCTCAAAGGGGAAAAAAAGAACCTCTCAGTTGCTCAATAAATCAAACACAGAATCCCTACACAGTTCACTAATTCCATCCCAAGTGCCTACCCAGAGACATGAAAACAGTTCAATCATAATCTCGGATGCCAATGTCCACAACAACCTTTAATCTTGAAAGAACTTGAATGACCATCAGATGGTATGGAATATGAGTTGTCTACAGAACATGAGAGTCGCAGCAGCTGGTTCTGCTGAATATATGATATTAAGTGAAAGAAGCTACTCACTAAATCCTACACATTCTATGACATTTCTATTGTATTTTTATGGCATTCCCAGAATAGGCATATCCACACGAACAGTGAATTGGTGTTTCTTACAGCGAGGAAGAACAAAAGGCAAGAATGAAAAGGTGCAGGTTTTCTTGTTCCCTGGCTTGACAATGGTAATAGGTGCACATTGCCTTGTATGAGCAAAAATTGAATTACACGTTTTAAGCAGGTATACCATGTTTTTATATATGAATTGTATCTCAGTAATGATATTATTTTAATGGGAGCATCTAAGGAACGAAGAACAAACGAGAAAGTGGCTACTTACATATAGCGAGAAGTGGGTCAAGAAAATCCAAATTTGTTGTATGCACAGGCATTTTATGGGTTATTGAGGGAATCAGTGTTCACTCCAAATGATGTTCCAGTGATCACATCCATACTATAAGCTCCGGAGATGCTGAGTGAAGAGAGACATGGGAATCAACATTTATATCTGAGGCAGCTCATATTTCGGAGGTACCCAGACAGGGAGCCGCAAAGTCTGAACCACAAGATTGTCAGTGGGGTCCAGGCTCCTATCATACATATGAGCCTTTACCTGGTGTCAGATTGCAGGTGTCTTATTCCTAGGGTTGAGGGGACACTGAGGTACTTAGAGTCCAATCAACTGAACCACTACTTACTTACTCTTTCATGTTGATGGGCTTTCTCTTCTTTTTTTCACCGTGTCTCCATACTTCCCAATGATGGGGAACATCTAAGCACAAAATGCAACAGCTGTAGCTAAATGTCAGGTCCCAGAAAGACACATCATCTCAGTCATGAGGTGATGAGTGTGGTTTTGCAGTTGATTTTATGATGGGTCCTCTGGGTATGAAGACAAAAGACCATCTTATAGGAATTGTAACTCAGAGGACCAACCCTTGGAAAGGGACTATGGGCTTGTTTTCTACCTGTCTCCGGATGTGTTCCTTAAGTCAACACCCTCTCCATAATCACCTCCTTGAGTATGCCACTGGTGAAGGTTGGAGACAGTAGTGTTCAAAATCTCTTCCATTCTTCATCCTCAGATACGGTAACAGCCTTTTTCATAAATCCCTCTGGCCCAAAAGACTAGAGTTCAAATGGGAAGACAATTTACCCTGCAGGAGTTACGTATGTCCATAGCCCCAGGAAGTATACTATCACTTGTTTAACAGTTACTGATCTTCAGTGGCAGGCTTTACTTGTTCCCAACACACTTTCACTGAGGTTACCTTAAACCTATATAAATATAGGTCTCACCTATCCACATGGCATGACTTCACACCTTTATTTTAAAGTCTCTTCTTAAATGAAAACCCCTCTTGCACAGGGAAAAACTGTTATTTCATGTGAATAGAAAAGAGCCCTACAGCATTCTTCAAGGCCTGTGAGGAGTAGAAGTGGATTCAAGTGCTCTTGGGATTAAGGGCTAGAGAGATAGCTCAGAGGGTAAGAGCACTTGTTGCTTTTGCAGACAACCTGTGTTTGGTTCCTAGCACCCACATGGCCGTTCACAGCCATCAGTAATTCCATGATATCTGACACCCTCTCTGACCTTCACACATACATATGGCATACATATGTACTTGCAGGCAAAACACTCATGCATAGTGTACTAGCTGATTTTGTATCAACTTGACACTAGCTAATGTCATCAAAGAGACAGAAGCCTCAGTTGAGGAAATGCTTCTGTGAGATCCAGCTCTAAGATATTTTCTCAATTAGTGATTGGTGGGGCAGAGGTGCAATCCCTGGGCTGGTGTTCAGGGTTCTATAAGAAAGCAGGCCAAGCAAACTATAGTAAATAGGCTTGTAAGCAGCTCCCCTCCAAGGCCTCAGCATCAGCTCCTACCTCCAGGATCCAGTCCTGACTCATTTGGTAATGAACAGCAATATGGAAGTGTAAGCTGAATAAACCATTTTCTCCCTAACTTGCTTTTTGATTATGATGTTTCATCAAAGCAATTGAAATCCTAATCAAGACACACATGAAAATAAAATAAAATGAAATAAAATAAAATAATGGCCTCAGGATATGGTTATCTCAGGCTAGTTCTGCATTTATTCACACCAACAGCATAAACAACTGGAGAAAATAGAGACTGAACTGTTGTTTCTTAATTGTGAGTATTAGAAAAGCATGAGATTTAGGGGTGATAGTCCCAAGCACTCAGGAGGCCAAAGTTAATGGATCTTTGTCAGTTCAAGGATAGCTGTTCTTCATAGTTGAGTTCTAGGTCAACCAGGGCTACTCAGAGAGACCCTGTCTCAAAACAAACAAAAAAGAGTTGGTGATGGAGAAATGGCTCAGCACTTAAGAGTGCTTGCTCCCCTTGCAGAGGACCCAAATATGATTGCCAGTACCCAGGTTGTCACTTCAGAACCACTAGAACTCCAGCTCCAGGAGTTCTGACACCTGTGGCCTCCAAGGGTACCTGTACACACATGTATATATACTGCCACAGTCACACAATTAAAAATATAATAAAAAGATTAGGTTTTATCTGTTAGTTTTAATAATTAATAATATAACATGAAAATCCTTTTATCTATTTTGCTTTTTGAAAATTATTTTTATTTTTATGCATATGACTATTCTGCCTGCATGTTTATCTGTGTATCATGTATGCACAGTGTCCACCAAGGCCAGAAAAAAATCATCAAATGACATGGGATAGGACTTACAGATGCTTGTGAACTACTCAATGAGGGTTTTATTAACTGCTGAGGCATCTTCTCAGCTTCATGGAGAAATCCATTTAATTTTATATACAGGGACACAAAGGAAAAAAGATAAGTCTATTTCCTTGCTATAAATTTTCTTCTATCTTCCAAAACTATATTTTGGGCCACAACAAACTCTTCTAAAGCTCCTTTATGATAAAAACTCAGAAGAAAAGGACAATGCAGACTTCTACTATCCCATGAAGAAAATCTATAGAAAAACGCCAGCAGACTTCATATGTGATGGGGAAAGCCTGAATCTGGAGAAGTTCAGAAGTCTACTCTGACTACTCTGACTACTGGCATTCCATTCCATCCCAGAAGTGCCAGCTAGTTCAATAAGGCAAGAACATATGATGGCAAGGCAGTGAATAGAAAGGCTCTTATTTTAAGGTCTAACCATGATGTCCATGCAGAGCACACCAAAGTGTACACAAAATGAATGTATGGAAGGAACAAAGAAGTAAATCTGAAAACCTCATAGGGCACAATGACAGCACAGGATTCAGTTGCATTTGTACACAATGGTGACAAAAAAGTGGGGAACTAGTAAGAAAATGATGTCATAGCAATAACTAGAAATTAAATGCTTAAAGCATGAACGGAACAGTATGTGCTGGGTCCTTAACCTGAAATTGTCTATGTGGTAAGAAAGAGCAGACTAAAAATCAGAGAGACATATGGTAGCCACTGATCAGAAGACACAACATAATAAAAAGATCCCCCCCATGTTTATTTCAATTTTTAACAGAAATCTCACTGGGCTTTTAAATTCCAAGTTATTCACAATTTGGATAGAAAAGCAAAGATTCAAGAACCAAGCAATTCTACAAAAAATAAGTAGAACGGTTTATCCACATGATGCCACTCATCAAGAGAGAATGGTCCCCAAAGAGGGAAAAACACAGCGATAATTGAATAAAACAGATGAGAAAGTGTCCCCCACACAAGTAATAGGTCTAATCAGTTTTGGAGGGAACAGCTTTCCGAAAAATAGTATTGGAAAAATTGAATTATGTATGTTACAACAGGAATCTTTACCTGACCTTCATACCAAAACAAAACAAAACAAAACAAAACAAAACAAAACCTTACATACAGGCCATGGATGTAAATCTAAAATATGGAACTGCTTGTTACCATTAAAAAAACAAAAACAAAAACATAAAGCTAAGCAAAGGTGGACTCATTTGTAGGGAAATTTCCCCTAGCTATTTGATTGGCTGATAAAGAAGACAGGAAACCAATCATTGGGCGAAGATACAGAGGCGGGATCTTCTGGGTAGAATAGGAAGAGAAGAGGAGAAGCACAGAGAGAGACAGACAGAGATGGGAGAGACAAGATGGAAACTGTAGGAGAGGATGATGAGCCCAAACCATGTGGTCCTAAGAGTCATAAGTAACTGGAGATTTTGTAGATGATTAAATAACATAGGACACATTTGTCCAATCTAGGTATACAGCTTATATCAATATCAATTGAGTTTTGAGTTTTTTGTGTGGGCATTTGAGGGGGGGTGTGAGGATTTACTAATATAAATCTGGCTGGTAAATTACAAGCCTCTGGAGTTTGCATTTTATGCGGCTAGAGGATTACACAGTGACAGCCAGTTTTGACAGGCTAGCCACA
Source organism: Mastomys natalensis (assembly GCA_021653895.1). Taxonomy (NCBI): domain Eukaryota; kingdom Metazoa; phylum Chordata; class Mammalia; order Rodentia; family Muridae; genus Mastomys; species Mastomys natalensis. The sequence continues at coordinate 67,842 of JAJTUV010000607.1, read as the reverse complement.
GGGAGCAGATGATTTGGAAAGTGTGGAGTGGTTCTGCAGCAACTGACTGTGGAAACCTAGACTGACCATTGTTTGGGGATCCCCATGGGGGTGGGGAGACCGCCATTGCCAGCATGTAACAGGTTATATATTGCTTTTTATAACTACATGCTACACTCACTTTACCTACTATTCTTAGCTATAGTTTTTCAGAGTGATAGGTACATACCTTGGCCAATGTTCTGTCTAGTCTGCAGTCTATGACAAGGCCATTTGAGAGCCTGCCAGATGCTGCTTAGTTAATCCATTAGTGTCCATACCCATCTGTCCATCTGTGTTCTTTCCTGCCAACAGAATCCTGGTCGATCATGCTGAGCTTGCAGTGAGAGTGGCCATGACAGAGCCAATTTATCTTGCAATTAGCAATTTAGGAAGTTTATAATGGTCAGGAAATGCACAGGTCCAGTTCAACTAACCTATCAGGATGTCTACTAGATACAAAATGTTCAACAAAGGCCTAGAGATATAATGGTGAATAACACCTAGACAATCTCACAATTTGGTAAGGAAAATGTGCATGGAATCCCCCAATAGCATCTCTGTCCTTTGTAGGCAACAGTGATGATATGTGTCATGTTCCTTAGTGGATGCTTCATAAGCTCTCATCCAGTTTCCTCTGAGGAAGCCTAGTGAAACTCAGTGAGTCATAAAAGAAAAATTTGAGACTGAGGGAAAACGGTTGGGAAGCACATGAGCTCTGTGGAGGGAAACAGAGAAAAGAGAGTATCATGGGTGCTAAGTGTGGACAGACTGCAATATATACAGGTATGAATATCTATTATTAATAGCATGCTATTATTACTAAAAGTGTAATGTATTATGGTAAAAATAGTGCAACAGAAATGAACTTTTTTTTAAAAAAAGGTTTTTTTTTTGAGCCAGGACCTCTCTACATAGGCATTGTTGTCCCAGAACTCATTCTGAAGACAAGACTGGCCTTGAACTCACAGACAACCTCCTGCTTCTGCCTCCTGAGTGCTGGGAGTAAAGGTATTTGCCATCATGCCTTGCATAAAAGTAACCATTTTTAAGTGATTGATTAATTTAGCACATGTTTGATGTGTACACCACAGCTAATCTACTTCAAAAAATACGTGTGACTGCACCACAAAATGTATAGTGGTTCTGATGCTTTGATTTAATCGGGAATCTGAGTTTGCTGACACTGAAGGTCCTTGCCCCAGTTGGTTTTTGATCTATCAATAAAGATGCTAGAGGCTAATGATTGGGCAGAAAGAAAGAGGTGGGACTAACAGGTTCCCACAGGTGAGGAGAGAGGAGAGGGAGGAGATACTTGGGGGAGAGAGACAGAACAGACTCTGTAGGGAAGCTGTAGGGTAGATCTTCCAAAATGTAGGCAGAAAAGGAAAGTGACCCATGGAAGGGCAGCCTAAAGGTGTCTTGGGCAGCAAGACCAGTGGGCTTCACAGAAGGTAACTAAGTTGAGGTAGATTTAGAGATGTTGAGCTAGGAGTCAAGGTAAGGGCATGCTAGCCTCGGACAGCTTAGAAAAGCCCAGCCACAGAGGCATAAAAGCAGTTTAAACATGAGCTAATGCGTATGTGACTTTTGTCTGCAATTCTGAGATAGCACCTGAGTGGTTGCATTCATATGACCAGCTGAAAGCATAAAGTGGGACAGCCAAAAAACTACCCCATACAACAAAACTCTGCAGATTCCTCCCTATTCTTCCCTCTCCCATTCACTGGCTCACTATTGTGTGTGTGTCTTTGTAGGTGGACTCTGGGTCATTCCAATCAGTAAGATCAGACAATACATGGGATTTTTATGCCTGGCACCTTTGACTTAACATGATGTCTGTCTGATTATTCTATACCGATTTGAACTTCACCTCAAAAACCTAATCTCTAAGATAGATGCTGACAACTTTGGCTTTCCCTCCAGAATGACATCACAAAATACTAAACCAATCAGTGACCTAGAGTAGAGTTAGGACCTAAAACTACAAATTGGATTCATGTTGCCTTTATATAGTGATAACAGGGGGCTAGTTCACCTGACACTTTGTAGTCCCTCCACAAGTCTTCACTGCATTTGAAGAGTTCAAATAGGGTATCGGAGGGTAAGAATTATAGGACAGCATCAACTTGCATGATATATTTGCTTGTATCTATAAGAGGTAAGAGTTCAAGTTTGCATCCATTAAAATATCAGGAGTTTGTTGAGAGGGCACAGTTTGCTTTCTGTTGCTCAAAATAGTGTAGCTCTCTCCTTTTAAAGTTTGTTTGTTTGTTTGATTTATGTCTGTGAGTACACTGTTGCTTTCTTCAGACACACCAGAAGAGGGCATCAGACCCCATTACAGATGGTTGGGAGCCACATGTCTTTGCTGGGAATTGAACTCAGGGCCTCTGGAAGAGCAGTCAGTGCTCTTAACTGCTGAGCCATCTCTCTAGCCCCTACTAACTCCTTTCTGGGGCATGCAAAATAGAAACATGCCATCCACAGCTGATCCTACTGTCACTTGTGGTATCCCCTTGCCACTAATTAATACCAGGAAATAACTCAGTAGAGGAAAACATTCCATGACCTGTCATCGCTGCAGAAACCAGCTTTATGGTTATGTGCTTAACTCACTGACCCTTCCACATGCTCCACTAGGTAGATATGGGCAGCAACCTCATTTTCTGGATGAGAATACTGAGGCTGGGCAGTGTGGAGGAACTATCCCTCTGCCACTGTGTCATACTGCTGGTATATGCAGGAGCATGACACAAATGCCATCAGAAGCCAGAGCAAGTACTCTCACCACATGGCCATCTGCATAAAGATACCTGTGTGGCAGTGCTTACAGCAGCAAAGATCTATAGTCTGGTTTCTTACCTCTGTCGACAAAGGCTTCTCCTCTGTAGGAGGAGCTAAGGTGGGAGGAATAAGGAGAAGAAGAGGAGGAATAAGAGGAAGAGGAGAAGGAAGAGGAAGATCTGGGGGTGAGCAGAGGGGGAACATGGAAGCAGATGTGCATGTGTCTCTAGCAGTCAAAGGTAGTTGGTATATCTAGGTTGGGTATTGGTTACACCTCTGATTGTGTGGGCATCTTGTTGTTGAGCATTACCAAACATATAAAGCCTTTGGATAATCTAAGCATTAGAGTCTCATTTGTACCGAGCCCTCGTGGATGGTGGGATGGTCTGGACACAGCCCAGCTTTGTAGAGACAGTGTGGAAGATTGGCAGATCCATCTCCCACACTGGCATCTCGTGGGTGACAGTGCTGGTGTTTCTGGCTGGTCGTTTCTAGCTGCTGTGTGCATGTGGCCTCCAGCCGTGGAACATGGTGGCTGAGCTAGGCAGAGCCGCTGCAGCTTATATAGTTGGCTTGACCTGGGACAGATTAAATAATTACTTCAACAACTTTCAACGACAAACAAGTGACTTCTCGCAATAAAGTAAATTGCCTTTTGACCTGATCTAGTCTCAACCATCCTGAGACTCTTTCCTCCTCCAGTTAATTAACCCTTTGCACCATCTGTAATATGCAATATAAATATTGATATTGAAGATATCCAATACCAAGGATATTGAAGAGTCTATATAAAACCAGAAAACTACACATTTTATTAACAAATTTACCATCATCCCAAACTAAAAATTATAGTACTATAGTTTTGATATAGTTTGGACTACAAGAATTCATGATATGATAGATGTGTAGATGGATGCATAGGTGGACAGGTGGATAGGTGGGAGGGTAGATGATAGACAGATGGGTGGGTGGCAATCCCAGGTCACCTGAGGAATGACAAATTCCTAAATGGCAAATCCCCCTCCCCCCAAATGGCAGAGAGAGAGAGAGAGAGAGAGAGAGAGAGAGAGAGAGAGAGAGAGAGAATAAAAATAAATTAATAAATCAGAAAAACCAATTAATTGTTTATATTTTTCACAGATTTTCCAAGGCTTTTTGCTATTTAGGAATTATCAGGGTTTGTTTAACTATCTGTTGTGGAGGTACTTGAAATGACCACTTTATAAGGAACAGCTTTATAAGAAACTTTATAAGGAACCTATGTCACTGTGACTAGCTGGGTTTAGCTATGTGTCATGTCTGAACTTTATATGTTTTGCACAAGTTTATAGGGTTCTGTGTAAGTAATGCTAAGAAACCATTGAATGCTATTTTATGAATATGTAAGAGTCTTCATTATACCTGGTCTCTCAACATACAAAATGGCCAGTGAAATTTGAAGTGGAAATTTCTGGTTTCTTTGGAGACTCAGTTGTGTCATGTGATATTTTTCTGGACACTGTCTTATGAAAGGATGTTTTGCTGAAGCAGATGTGGCAGGATGCTTTGCTGAGAAGAGACATGTGATGTTTATCTGGAAGTTGCTTGGCTAAGGGCATGTGATGTTTTGTTAGAGTGGATGCTTGGGAGAACATGTGATGTTTGGAAAGGGATAAACCCAACAGTCAGTGGATGATGATGATGACAACAACAACGACGCTGACGTTGTGTGGTATTGGTCCACCTTGTTCTTCTTTGCTGATCATCTTTTGTCATGACTTCACAGAGAGAAACATACCAAAGAACTTCTCATGATATTCCAGAGACTTCTTGCTACTTCTGAGGACTCGGGCTGATTGGCAGAGCCTCTGGATCGATCCAGAAGAAACCAGGAGGCTCTGCCATAAGCTACCACTGCTGATTCCTGTGAACTCAGCTGCTGATATCCTGACATTGAAGATTGGAATTGCCCCCAAAGAACTTTTTCCTAAACAAGTCCACATTCCCCTTTGCCCTATTAACTTTTCCTTTGTACTACCTTTGGTGGGTGCTGGCCTAGAAGGGAGGTTAAAGCATTTTAGAACCCTTATTAAAGTAAGTTTTGAAAAATCTAAGGCTACAGAAGTTTTCTGAACATTTCTGCTACTCTTCATTAATGCTATTCAGAGAGAAAAATGCCATTCTGGTTGTCCTCTGTACACTTACTCTCCTAGATAAAGTAGTATTATGTTAGTATGTATATAAGATGCAACATTTACATTTAAAAAGGCTGCCTGTCACAAGCACTAAATGTATAAGGTGTCCCAAATGTTCCCTGAATCTCTGAGCAGATGTAACCTAGCATGCCCTGGCAGGGTGCACTCAAGTAGGACCTATACATAGTTGAAAGGAACTGGACACCTAAGGAGGACACCTGCAGTTTTCTGTACATGCTTGTGCTTAGGGGCTGGAGAGATGGCTTGGGTTTGGAGCAGTGGTTGCTCTTACAAGGTCCCAGGTTCAGTTCCCAGCACCCACATGAAGGCTCACAACCTGACTTAATCCAATTCAGGGGATCCCATGACATCTTCTGGCCTCTACAGGAACTGCACACAAAGGGGGCAAAACACCCAGAGGAATGAAAAGAAATGTAACAAATGTTGCCATTGTCATTTGCTTTCTTGTGAACTTTTTAATTGATGTCTGTTAACATTATGAGGAAACATGTCATCTAGAGAAAGAGGCTGAGCACCATTTGAGATGCTAGGACATCACCTACAGGACAGACAGAATCGACTCCAGGAATGGAATCCATGGCTACTCAGAACTGGCTGGAGAGGTTTCCTGACACTGGCTCCTTGACATCTGGCACTTTCTTCCTCAGCATGGGATCAGACCAGATGGAACAGATCTCTTATCAATGGTGACAGACAGACAGAAAAGATCAAACAAGATGGTGAATGTGTCCAGAGACTGTTGGGAAGACCAATCACGAGGGAATCTTGCTGGGCAGAGTAACCTTTGCTCACTATCTTCCTTAGGTTTCTATAGCTGTGATAAAACACTAACTTGAGGAGGAAAAGGTCTATTTGACTTCCATTTCCCAAACATGGTGCAGGACCTCTGTGCAGGAACGTGGAGGCAGGAACTGAAGCAGAGGCCGTGAGTGAGTGCTGCTTCCTTGCTTGCTCCATGTGGCTTCTCAGCATGATTTCTTATGCATCCCAAGATCACAGGACCAGGGATGATACTGCCTACAGTGAGCTGGGCCCTCCCTTCTCAATCATTAGTCAAGAACAAAGCACAGACTTGTCTAAAATCCACCCCATGGAGATATTTCCTCTGCTGAGCTTCCCTCTTCTTGATGATTATCAAGTCTCACTTCCCAGATGCTGTGTCAAGTTGATAAGAAACTAACCAGCATAGCTGTGATTCGGCGTTCAGAAGCCAGGGCAGAGGAAACTAAGGTTTTAAAGGCAGCACATGCTTCATGGCTAGATTTGTTTTCAAGTCAACAACAAAATGGAGACAACAGTGCCAGCACTTTCAATAACAGCTAAAACCAAAAGAATCTAGAGCAATGATTCTTGTGTATGGTTGCCTGGCAAGACCATGAATGTGCTCTAACCTGGAGGTATATATTGTGTAAAGTTTACTCTTGTGTTTTTTTTTTTTTGGTTTTTCAAGACAGTTTTTCTCTGCGTAGTCCTGGCTGTCCTGGAACTCAGTCTGTAGACCAGGCTGGCCTCGAACTCAGAAATCCGCCTGCCTCTGCCTCTCAAGTACTGGGATTAAAGGTGTGCGCCACCACCGCCCGGCCCTTGTGTTATTTCTCATGCTGGTTTCTCTATCCTACTATCTGAGTTCGATCTGGACATAGCTCTGTTATGTATCATGTTTGTGTAAACATTGCTTCTCATTCATTCTCTGCTTCATCAATAAAAGATAATGAGCCAATATAGAGCTTTAGAGAGGATAAGGTGGGACTTCCTATTATAGGAGTGGTGGGGAATGAGACAGACAGTGAAGGAATGGAGCCATAAGGAGAGATCCAGGAAGCCGGGCAGGGGTGGTGCACACCTATAATCCTAGCACTTGGGAGGCAGAGGCAGGTGGATTTCTGAGTTCGAGGCCAGCCTGGTCTACAGAATGAGTTCCAGGACAGCCAGGGCTATACAGAGAAACCCTGTCTCGAAAAAAACCAAAAGAGAGAGAGAGAAAAAGAGAGAGAGAGAGAGAGAGAGAGAGAGAGAGAGAGAGAGAGAGAGAGAGAGAGAGAGAGAATCCTGGAAGCATCAGGAGAAGAGAGTTGGAAAAAGAAAGGACAAAAATTGCAAGTAATGTAGAGGTATTGTCTGGGAGGAATTCTGACCAGCTTTCAGATTTAGAATGGAGTAATATTTGCTCAATATTTGGCTCATGTCTATTTTAATAAATCATACTTCTCTGTGTGGTTTTTGGGGACTACTGAAGGTAAAGAAATATAGCTGTTAGATTAATTTATTACTTAGATTAATATTGAAAGTAATTCATTTTACTTTTTGTTTGTTTTGTTTTGATGTTGAAAGAGTCAGTTATGTAGCCTGACTCTTCCAGAACTCATGATGTAGAACTCACAGGGATCCACCTGGCTCTGTATCCCAAGCACTGGGAAACAGGCTCTCATCACCATACCCAGTCCTTTTCTGCTTCTTACATTTGTCTAACGGGCCCATCGTAAATGAGTGGACACAGTCTAGGTTGTGAGGGCTTCCAGTGTCCAGTTCTGACCCTATCCCCCTGGAGGCTTTCCTGCCTAGATCCCCTCAGGTGGATGTGCAGGGGGACAGGAGCAGAACTTTGAGGAGCTAGGGTGTCAGGAGTAAGCAAATTTGGCTAGTGGTATCCATGGGACAGCCTCAATAGTGTCCTTGGGATGCTCACCCAGGTTTCCTTGAAAAAGGAGGGGTTACCAGACAAGATAGAGCTAAATCCCGCCCTGTTTAAGTGAACATGGTCTGTACCTGAACACAACTTAGAAAGGGGCTGTTATCCAGGGTCACACAGAATACACAGGGCTTGAATGTCTTTAAACCTGGGTCAAATCCCAGCATTCCTAGGTAAAGCTAAATCTGTCTGGAAATGAGCCTCTGAAGAACTTCCATTAATTATCCTCTAACACCCTCTGCCCCTGAAAAGGAACGTCAGTCATGGTTTGGCCCATGCTTCTGCAGGAAGTGGTAAGGGGCACCTTTCACAGAGGCAGGGCCCCTTGCTCTGCAGAGAATTAGATAAATGGAAAGCTGCACTATGTAATTTTATTTACACAGCCTATAGAACATCCAATATAGGAATGAAGCCCCTGCCTCCAATCCTGTTCTGTTGAGCTAACTGCAGCAGCCACTCTAACCCCCAACCATTTCTGAATTGTCACTGAGATGCCAGCACCCAGGTCAGTGTGTACTTCCATGGAGAACCACCGCCCTCTAGTGGCCTCACAATACAGCATCATATCCTTGGGAAGAGACAGGCACTCAACCAATTTATGTCAATTAACATTTTGTTAAAGGTTTATATTCCTCCTCACATTGGTGCTGGTAGTGAATTTGTGCAATTTCTTTGGAGCTCAATTTAGCAAACCTCAGTTAAAAATAAAAAACATATGCTGTCCAAAGTATGTCAGGTTCTAATAGTATAACCAGAGTAGGCTGGTCAAGAGCATTTCTTCTAGAACTTTCTACTGCCTATGACCAGGTGGACTGTGGTTTCCTCCTCTTGAGGCTGTTGGATTTTGTTACTACCGGCCACATGACTGGCCTTTAAGGCCAGGCTCTGAGAGGCCTTCTCTGGGTCTCCATCACCCTGCTGTGGGGAAGCCAGACCACAGCTGTCTAAACATAGCACAGCACAGCATAGCAAACCTTGACAGGCCTGAGTTAGGAAGACGTCAGACTCTTGAGACCTCCTCTTGTGGGCAGCCCACCTGTATACTGGGATACAGTTCCCCAGTTCCCAAGGAACTGCCACAGAAATTGTACAGCTGTAGCCAAAATAAGTGTGACCATCACCTGAGATTGCTAATATTTGATGGTTGTGATATAATAATTTAATTAAGGGGACAGAAATTCATGACACTCACTACCAGGTTGTATCCAATACCCCATCTGGAAACTTTCTTCTGGGCAGCACTGAACACTAGTTGTGGTTTCTACAATGGGCTACTCTGATGAGCAAAAAAACAAAAACTGTCCTGAGAGACGGCTCAGCTGTTTAGGGCACTGGATGCTCTTGCAGAGGACCTGGGTTCAATTCCATGCACCCACAAGGTGGCTCACAACCATGCAGAACCTGGGTACAGGGGATCCAACACACTCTCCTGGCTTCCATGGGCACTGCACACATGCAGTCATAGAAACACATGCCCTCATACATGTAAAACACTAAATTTTTTTCAAAGAAACAAAACATTTTTTTACAATGTAAAAGTTCATGGTTCATGGTAATGTGGGACAGGAGGCTACTGTCATATGAGTACATGTTTGCACTGGGCAGATCTCCTCCATGCAGCCTTCTATCCCCACTGAACTCCACTGATCCCATTTACCGCCCTAGAGAAGGTTTCAGGCTGTGTATACCAATATGATCTTTTGATATTTCTATAAAATCAAGGAAACACAAACTCTCTTTTTCCTTCCTTCTTTGTCTGTTTTTGAACAAGAGTATTATGTGTCTCATTTTTCCTTCAACAATCTGAAACTGACCTATGAATATTTTAAACTACTCATCAAAGAATTAGCATCTGGAAACTTTTCCAAAGTCTTAATGTTTGTGCCTACTTCTTCCTCAGGGTAGCAAATGTCATCATGAGCAGTGTGGGACACCCTGCAAACCAGAATCCACACAGCCATTGTCTGGGGAAAACAAAAGCAGCACACTTTTGCCTGTAAATGCCCAAACAGGATAAATACTAGAATGCATAGAAAAGGAGAGGATCCCCACCCACTTTCCTAAGAAAAATCCAGAATTGAAGATGAATACATACACTTTGCTAAAAATAGTTTAACCTCAACCAAATACCCCTAATGGTCTTTCTACACTGACGTGCTCCTGGCCATTTGTAAATGAATGCTCAGTGTGCCTTTGGGCCTGGGCTTGTGTGTGTACCTGTTTGTGTGGGCATATGCTTTCCTGTGCATGTGTGTGTGCATGGGCACAAGTGCCTATGTGTGCCTTCACCTCTGGTAACACTATTATGAGGTTTCTTAGGTATAGGGCATCTGTGATCATACACACATGATGACATACTAGGAAACCCATGCTAGAATGATCTTCAGGGAGGAGGTCAGGACAGGAAGACAACTCTAAGGGGAAATTGCATTTTCTTGGAATGCTTCTGGTACAGAGGGCATGGTTCAGAAACTTATGCCTGCTTTCTCAAAACAGGGTCTTTCTGAAGTCAGGCTTCCCAGGTCCCTGTAGTGGCATAAGCATTTGGATGCCACTGTGTCCCACTCTACACATGGAAGACAGAAGGACAGCAATTGGAAATACTGCTAATCCCTAGAGAAAGCCTCTGAGGAAAGGCTCACACTAGAGGAACTCAGGAAGTGACCCCACTTCCTTAACAATAGTCCAGATGGAACTCAGAATCCTGGTTACCAGGTAATCAGAGGCCAACTATAAGTAGCCTTAACTAACTTACTTGTCTGGAAGTGCTTGAGAGAGCAGGTAGCTCCCTCATTTCCAGACTCCCAGTGGCTCAGGCCACAAAAAAAAAGCCAAGAGTAGTTGGCTTGGCAACCTTTGGAGATGTTGGATCCACCCTCTGAAACAATTCTAGCACGTTTCCCACAGTGATCCCGAGGTAACACAGACCAGCCTGTAGCAGGAAACTTCCTGGTTGGTCCCCTGATCCTCTGAGGTCCCTGCCTAGGTGTGTGTGTTCCTGTGAGACACCAAGGAACATTCTTTATGCTCATTCCTCAGTCTATGATAATGGATTGCTGATCTCTGTCAGAGTTTCCACATTTAAACCTTCCTAGGTCTGTCCCCAGAATAAACTGAAGCCATGCTCTCTGCAACAGCCCCCATGTTCAGCACACAATACACTGAAGAAATGGCCCACTATTTCCCATCTGCTAAGCAGAACCATGGCCACCTCTCAATCGGCATTTTTCTGACTGTATACCATAGAGATGCTACCACCTGGGAGGTGCTGGTGTTGGACCTAAGGATTCAAACCAGTGGACGCACTCCTCCAGAAGTACTCAGAGACAGCAGATTCGATGCAATAACATAAGGTATATTGATGATAAGATGATAACCAGTATACTGGGGCTCCCTTACACGCAGGTAAGAGGAACCCCAAGCTGAAGCTAAAAACAGCTTATATACCATTTTTACAGAGTTCACAAGGACAGTTAATTACTTCTTAAATAATAACCATAAAGGATTTCTAGGTAACTCAAATTTGCACCTTATCTTTACAACAAAGAGGGTCAGCTTAAGAGGCTTCTGTTTACGCAGGTGTACTGTGTTAAGGGCTCATCTCCCTGATAAACACTTATCTTGGGTCCTTCTTCTGTTGGGCCCCCAAGGGGTGACCCACTCTAGTCCGGATTGGCGCTTACCCAATAACTCACGAGAGACCGTCAGGATGCAATCAGCAAAGGTAGTTTAATAGCATGGGCCCATGGATCGAATTACACCTCACGCAGGAGGCTGAAAATTCGATCCAGACTCTAGAAAATTTGGGATTTTTATATGCTGGGGAAGGGGTGAGTGGGGAAACTTGGCGTGGTTACATATGATTGGATACTTTAAACATAATCATAAAACTTCACACAGGGGCGGGGGGAGTGAGGAGAAAAACACCAGGCGGCCTATTACCCACCTGGGTATGTTTAGACTTGTTTGGATTTGTCCTTGCATGTTCATATTTTTTCTCACTTGTGGTCACCTTGCCCCCAGAGGAGCTCAAAATTATTATTATTATGGCTAAGTTAAGTAAGTTGTTAGTGGTCTTTGCTGACCCTGAATTACTGTGTTTGTGTCAAAAGATGTTTTTAATTTTTATTCTCACACTTCCTGGAATGTTTGTTTGAGTCTTTGGAATGTGCTCCTCCCAGGATGTGCCTTGGGGGCAGCTAATATTTTGAGTGTAAACTAAAACTCAAACTTAAGGATCTTTTAATTTTAAGTTCAAGCTGAGACCTGAAATTACATTCTTACACTGGACCTGATAATGAAAACTTGAGTGGCTACATCCAGCATAGGTTTAGGAGGACTCTGCTCTTCTCCAGGACTCTCTGCTCTATAGAGCAAGTATGATTGTACCCTGGCAGTGTACAATCCTGGATCTGAACCTGGAAAGTGACATGGCCAAATATGGGTTCGGGGGACTCTAGTTTGTGTCTTTCGCTGTTCCCAAGGCATGTCAAACACTACCCTTTCTGGTGCCTTGGGCAGAGCTCTTTTCCTGTTTGTATAAAATGTTCTAGTCCCTATCTGACCTATATGGGATTAATGGAACCAGACAAGGTTCTATGGGGGCCATCCAAGATGTCTGGACTCAACCAAGAGCCCTGGCAGGGAGCGCTTAGGCTTCCACCCATTGTGTGAAGATCTCTGAAGACCTGTGACTTCAGCATGGAAGTCAGAACAGTGCAGAGAACCCCCAGGATCTGGGCTCCCTCTCTAGATTCTTCAGACTTTAGCTCCCTTGAGATCTATTAGTGGGTTGGGGAAAAGGCATTAGGGGTGACACCCTCATGGAATGCCACAGGTATGGATCATTCCAGTTGGACTCTGTGGAGGACCAGCTAATAAAGAGGTGAGTGGGCTTCAGGTGAAAAGGGAGGTAAGAGCCCATCTCTAGAGTAGGATGGGGCTAGGGCTGAGGACTAAACAATTGCCAGGTGCCCTGCCTTGGGGATTCCCACTAGAGGGATAGTACCGGAGACTTTACATAGGGTGGAGAAAAATGGAGGTCTCCAATGGGCTCCTTGGTTTTGAGGAGCAGAGGGAAGGATGGAAACTGAAGGGCCCTGGGAGAATCTATCCCCACTACAGCTCATCCCAGTAAGCCCTGTCTGTCCTCCAAAGGACAGAAAGTGTCTGGAGTCCTCCACACATAGCCTCACACTCCTGACCACTATGCCCATCAGCACACAGACTGGCAGCCATTGCCTCATCAGGTAGGGCCCACAGCTATGCTGGTGATGCAAGGCCAGGCTTCTGACTCAACCTCGTCTTCCTGGCGGCGTCATATTCAGCTTTCTGTCCCGCTGCCTTCAGAAATGCCCTGAGGATTTTTTGAATCCCCAGAGATGGCCAACATAAGGCGGCTGATGGACTACGCAAGGCCATTTGTAACTTCTGCAGATGTAGGCACCAAAGCCAGGGAGCTGCTCTCAGTGCTGGAGGAGCAGGAGGCCAAAAAGCTAAAGCTTGAGAAAGGTGAGGAGGCCTGGGGTCGGCTGCCTGTCAAGGAGGATTTGGTTTCAATGATGGGTTCCAGCAGGGAATTCTCCAGAGCTTTGGCCTGAAGCCAGGGCTAGACAGCAGTCAGGTAAGATGTCCTACAGTCAGGAGAGGAATAGAGATTCTTTGGCATGAAAAACCCTGTGTGACCATTAAAGCCATCTTGGGGAAGCCCACCCCATCCTGGAAGCTTCTAGGCTGCCTCCACTTGTCCATGTCTTTCTGCCCTTAGATTTTGCAACAACTCTAGATCTCCCAGTGCAGGAGGCTTCTGGGATGCAAGAGACTCTGTCTCAGAGGCCAGCTTCTGTGGCAGAGCCACAGGAAGACCTGCAACCCTGAGAGGACACTGGACCAGTGCAGCTTCTGACTGTAGAACAAGTTCTGCCCAAATCAGCTGATGCACAGTGACCTCTAGATGAGGCTACCAATGCAGCTACCTATGTGGCTGTAGATGTGGCTGCAGATTTGGATGAAGATGTGGCTGCAGATGTGGCTGATGATGTTCCAGCTGCCAGGCAGCTACTTCCATCTGCCACTGGGGGTTAGGTGCACCAGAGTTTGTTTTTCCTTTGCCTGAGGTTGACATATAGTTAGTAGAATTATCTGCTGAGTTCCACCCATCCAGCCATCCGTGGTTTCCTGCCTAAATTGTTCTTCTTTTTTCTTTTCCTTCCTTCTTTCTTTCTTCTTTCTTTCTTTCTTTCTTTCTTTCTTTCTTTCTTTCTTTCTTTCTTCTTTTTTTTTTTTTTTGTTTTTTTCGAGACAGGGTTTCTCTGTGTAGCCCGGGCTGTCCTCAAACTCATTCTGTAGACCAGAACTGCCTCTGCCTCCCAAGTGCTGGGATTAAAGGTGTGCGCCACCACCGCCCGGCTGTTGGATTCTTTCTTATTGTTGTTTTTATTATTGGGTTTTTTATGTTTAGATCTTAATAAAAATGAATTGTTTACTAGTTTTAAATGATATAGTTCATTTTCCATGTGGTACAATCTATGCATGTCTACCTAAGATTAGCCACCACACACCCATACACACAGAATATAAAATAATAATTAAAAAAACAAACACAGTTCAAATGTAAAAATGGAATCTCCCTCTAGGTGGAGACATGCCCTGTTTCTTCATTTAAAGGGTTTAGCCAATGCGACAGGTCAGGGATCTAGCTAAGACCTATAGGAATGGGGGCTCACCCTAAGATAATGTACTTTTCTTTTTCAGGAGCCCTCACCTTCTCTTCTCTCCACACCCAGTACTGTCCCCACAAGTCAAACCTCCACGGGGTTCTGCCAGCCTTTCTGAATGCTGACTTTGAAAGGCAGAATTGTCTGTTTTTCTCTAATCTTTTTCATTACGATATGGCCGGATCCTCTGTGTCCTTTTAAACTCTTTGGATTCCTCTTTTTCTGAAGTTTCCCTCTGCACCAAACAAACCCCTCCCTGCATCCCTAGTCAGCTGGACAAGGACTCTTGCCAAGCCGTCCTTTTCCTGCACTTCCACCATGAGATGTTGCCCACAGGGCAATTACAGGGTCCAACAAGAAGCACAGAGCCCCCTGAACTAGGACAGTCCCTCATTAAGTCAGCTGCAATCCCCCATATCAATGAGGAGAGTGGAACCCAGAAGTTGTAACTTGCTGGAATCCCGCATGGATGGCAACACAGGCAGGATTTGAACGCAGCTCTTCTTGCAGGGGAACTTTCTCATTATGTGACTCTTGGAATCCACCAGCTACCACTGATGGAGTAGGTACCCTTCAGCCTGGAGACATATAAATCCAGATGCTCTGATAGGACTTGTTAATATTTGTCCACATTTTATAGTTTTACATGAATTCGGGGGAAATTAATTGTCATTGTTGAAAATATTACTAACACAAGCTCTTACTCTTGATCCACTGTTGAGGTGTTGTGGTGTTTGGCTGAACCGCTTTGTGCTCCCAGAGGATCTCACACATGCATCCACCCAAGATCTTTGAATGGAAAACACACATACACATCAGTTAATTTTAAAATGCCTTGGCTAATTCAAAGACTGGGAACTCCTAAACCTTCCCCTGCTTCCCGGACTCAATTAGGAAGTATCCAGTAGCCCCTTACCTGAAAACTCACATGGCCAACTGGCTTTATCTCCTGCTGCTGCTGAGCCCCATTCTTCATTCAGGTAATTCTCTCTGCATCCTACCAGCACAACTCTAAGTGTCCCACCCTGTGCCCAGCCATTGGTCACTGGCATCTTTAGTAATAGATCAAAAACCAATTGGGGACAAGGACCTTCAGTGTCTGGACATACAGATTTAAAGCATTAGCACCAATCTCCTACGTAGAGACAAAGTCCATCAGAGTAGACCAACTACATCCTAGTGTAGCAGGGCCCCAGACACTAGTACAATTGATTCCATGATGGCAGTACCATTCAGGCTGTAAAGCTCAGCATATAGATAGAACCACCTGCCAAAACTAAAACAAAAGCCTAATCCATTGATGTCCGAAGTATGGAGAAAGTCTGTACAAACATTGCTTTTTGACTTCTATAGTTCTGCTTCTGGTTAACTGTTCTTGTTAACTGAAATATGTCAACACAAGATGTGACTTTCTAATCTTTAAAGCTTACCCTGAGAAAGGCTTGGGGCTACACTGGGATCTCAAACACCCAGCACAGTCAACAGCCAGCTAATAGAGACTAAACCTTATTGGCTAAAATCCATATCCAAGCAATCTTCTTTTGTGAACACTGAGGTGCTTAAATAATGTAATGGAGCATAAACATAGTCACTTCCATCAACTGTGGCACTCTGAGACTCCATCCTGTTTGTGAGAATTTATAAGCTTTGTCATAAATTGTTTTTTGCTCCCGAGAAAAGGTCCAATTGTATAGATCTAACTGGCTTGGTCTATATAGACCAAGCTGACCTCAGAGTCATAGCAATCACCCTGCCTGTGCCTCCTAAATGCTGGGATTAAAGTAATTCACCACCATGCCCAGACATTTGTTTGTTTGTTTGTTTAATGTCTAGGAGCTATACAATTCTTTATCTTAATTCATAATTGTACTTTCTTACTGATTTTGTCAGAGTTCTGGCTTTTATGACTTCTTTGGTATTTTTTTTCCTTGTGTCCCTTATGTATGTTTTGTCTTTATTCTTGGCTAATCCCAACTTCTTTTCTTTGTCTCTTACTTTTTGTTCTTCTAAGTGTTCCTCAGAGAGATTCATACTTCCTTGGTTTTCTAGCCTTCTTCTTTCCTAACATAAGCCTTTAATATTTCCTTCCAGTGTGACTTTCTCTGCACCCCGAGTTTGATACATCGCATTAAAAAAATTTTAATTTGATGTGCTATGATGCCTATATGTTTGAATAGCACCACATTTATGCAGTGCCCAGAGAGGCCAGAAGAGGGCATCTGATTCTGTGGAACCAGAGTTACAGCTGGCTGTGAGCTGCCATGTGGTTGTTGGGAACCGAACGTGG
This sequence comes from Mastomys natalensis, assembly GCA_021653895.1. NCBI lineage: Eukaryota > Metazoa > Chordata > Mammalia > Rodentia > Muridae > Mastomys > Mastomys natalensis. The sequence goes on along the minus strand of JAJTUV010000607.1, from coordinate 51,150 downwards.
GTCTTCAGCAAAAACAGCAGTGCTTTTGAACCATCTCTCAAGTTGCAGTAATAGTAATAATAATAACAACAATAAAAATTCATTAATTAACAACCAATAAACAATTGATTGTTAATTGTTGGCCAATAATTATTTATTAATATTAACTAATACTTCATTGTTAGCCAATAGATAATTATTAATATTCAATAATATTGATTATTATCAATTAATACTTATCTCTTAAGTATTAATTAACAATTATTAATTTACACCTGATAATTTATTACTATCAATAAATTTAGATGCTTATAAAATAATTTCAATTAATAACTAATTGATAAAGTTAACTAATTTTATTTATTTTAATTACTTAATTGTCAATTATTAATTAGTACTCAATAATTGTTTAAATTATTTCTGACTTCGATGAGGATATTTATTTTTTTCAGTGTCTCTTTAGGAAACTAACGCTTCAATTCTAAGCAGGTGAGAATGCACTGATTTTTTTTGTCACTAATTATTCTTTAGTAAGAAATGCCATCTCTCTGTATGGCTTTCATCCTTGGATACTTTTGCAACTTTAGCATATGATGAAATGTATCATCAGGCCTCAGAGTGATTTGTTACCACTATGTCCACCATTAGGTACCATTTACTGATAACTTAAAATAATTTCTATGTATTTAGTAATTTGAAGTATCTATGTGTCGCTAATGTCTGAGGAAAAAAGGAGGCAAAAGAGTCTCATGGTGATAGCTAATTTGTCTCCCCCACCACTTTTATTCCACAAACATTTCCTTTCTCTACTTTGAAACTATGTTCCACTGTGAATATAGTGAAGTCATTTTAGGCCAAGCATGAGGAGGTTCTCGTGGGCTTCGTGGGAGGCTAGCCTGCTGTCTCTTTCTCTAAGCCAGCTGACTTCTGGCTTAGAGATGCTTCTGGCTTATTCTGGTAACTGCTGCTGGAGCAAAGGGCTCCTCCACCTCAACAAGCTGATAACCGTAAAGATCATTTGTTTTACAGCCAAATATGAGTGACTGGGGCTTAAGAGCATTAGGCTACAAAAAATGCCATGTTACAGTATTGTAACAGTTTGATGACTTTTTATAATAATAGAGCAAAGAAAGCAATAAATTAAGGATATGTTGATAACACATTGGTGGGAAAATCTGGTAGCTGGGCAACAGCAAGTATAGGGACGGGGACACTTTGCCATTGTGGTCATAGGTTATTTGATGCCACCCTCAGCCTTTGAGCTGGTAGACTTCAAACCTGTAGATCCCTGAGAGAGTTGAAGGTTCCAAAGGAGAGGCTTATTCTGCCTTCCTAGACCCTGGCTTAGTAATTAATTCTTCACTCCTCTTTAATTTTCTAATACTGTCAAACAGAGCTTTTAAGTGTTCCTGGTGCCACCTCCCTGTCCCCAGTTTTTTAGTTTTCCCACAATGGGACAGAAGATTGCTTAGATTCAAGCCTAGATCTGGGTGGTGAGTGTGGTTGTGGGAGAGAATGTTAGTCTGCTGAGATCAGCAAAGAAACAAAGTGCTTGTTGGAATAGTAATGGTGTAGCAAAGAAAACAAGGGAGGCCTTCCTTCTAAGGGAGAGTCTGCAACTAAGCTAGCAGACAAGTGTAACAGAGTTGAAAAACGTTGTTTATAATAAAGTGTCTTTTCAGAAAATCAGAAGACATAAAGGCTGCCTGAGGGTCTTTACAATGTTTACAAACATGATTTTTGAGTTATTATTATTATTATTATTATTATTATTTATAGAAACATTTGTCAGCCAGGAATAATAGAAGGGAAATGTCTCTGGAGTCATTGTCAGAAGACAGGTTGCCCTGCCCACACTTTAAAAACTTTGAAAACTGTCCTGTTCCGCCCAATAAAAGCAGACACTTATTTGAAAGGCCTGTCTGTCTGTCTGTCTGTCTGTCTGTCTATCTATCTATCTATCTATCTATCTATCTATCTATCTATCTATCTATCCATCCATCTATCCATCCATCCATGTATCTATCTATCCTTGTTGGTCTTCTTATGAAGTCTAGCTAGCCTGGAACTCATGGTCCTCTTGCCTCTGTCTCTCAAGTGCTGGGATCCTATATCCAGTTTCCAAGGTTTTCTTGAATGATCCTTACTAAAAGTTTCTGCCCAGAGACTTCTTGAGGCTTATCAGTTACATTGTGACATTCAATTACAATTCCATGGATTAAGTTTCTGCTGATTAGATTAAAAAATACCTTTCTCAAATCCACTCTAATTCTTCTCCCACATCAGCTTGATTAGATTTTTCTCCCTTTCTTTCTGAGACTGAGTCTTACTATGTAACCTTGGCTAGAAGGGAACTTCTGTGCAGTCCAGGCTGGCTTCAAACACACAGAGATCTGCTTGTTTCTGTGTCTGGAGTGTTCAGATTATCTGCCCTTGATGAGATTTTTTTTTAAAGTTTATGAACTTCTGAAGATTTATAGGTTATATGTAAGTTTGGCTATATGAATGAGAGAGTTTCAAAATATTTTATTTTATTTTTTTTTTTCCATTTTTATTGGATATTTTATTTACATTCCAGATGTTATCCTCTTACCCCAATCCCCCCCCAGGAACCCCCTATCCCATCACCCCTCCTCCTGCTTCTCTGAGGATATACCCCTATCTACTCCCCCAATCCCACCTCCCCACCCTCGAATCCCCCCCCCCCACAGCATCTAGCCTTCATGGGACCAAGAATCTCCTCTCCCACCTATGCCCAATAGGGCCATCTTCCCTTACATATACAGCTGGAGCCATGGATCCCTCCCTGAGTGCCCCCAGGCTGGTGGTTTAGAACCTGGGAGCTCTGGTTGGTTGGTATTGTTGCTCTCCTCATGGGCCACAAACCCTTTCAGCTCCTGCAGTCTTCACTCTAATTCCTCCATTGGGAACCCCTTGATCAGTTCAATGGTTAGCTGTGAGCATCTGCCTCTAAATATGTCAAACTCTGGCAGACATGATTCCTGCTGATGTGGGTGCTGGAGAGTGGGAAAAAGGACCCAGCACAAACTAGTCTGGTATTAAAGATCATGGCTGAAACATGGGAGAGAACCACAAAATAGGATAAATGGTTCAGACAGCTTATGCTATTGGGTAATCCACCTGCCTCTGCTTCCCAAGTCCTAAGACTAAAAGCATGCACCCCATGTGTCCCCATCCTGGAGGTAGGAGAGCAGGCCACGGCAGTGTAAGCTCCTGGAAAGAGTCTCAGAAGACACAGATTTGCCAGACATTGAATCCCTATGCACTGAGAAGTGTGGCTTGAACCGAGGTTTGATCTTTTTATAAGCCCTCTTACAGCACATCTGGGCCCTGCTTCTACCAAAATCAAATGATGCCCGTATGAACTGTGGGGGTGGTGTCCTCCCTCCCAGAGCTGTGGATAGGCACCTGCTTCTGCTTGCTATGGGCATTAAACCTCATTGGCTCACCCCAGTTCTGAAGAAAAGCAAGAGATACAGCTAACTTCAGTAATACTTATGTATGTCTGCTACATGTGTCCAGGTGCCCAAGGAATCCAGAAGAAGGTTACAGGCAGTTGTGAGGTGTCCAATGTGGGTGCAGGAAACCAAACTTTTTTTTTTTTTTTTTTTTTGGATAGATGGCTGAGAGGAAGAGGGGAGGTTTGGGGTTCTTTTGGGTTTGTTTTTTATTATGGTTTAGTTGCTTAGTTTTCATTTTGATGGGGGAGAGGGGCTGTTTGTCTATTGAGTTTTTTATACAGGGTTTCATGATATAGCTTCCTGATTTACCTGGAACTCATTATGCAGACTAGGCTAGCTTTGAACATTTTCTTGCCTCTGCCCCCCCCAAGTACTGTTATTACAGGTGTGAGCCATCATCATCAACCTTGCTGGAAAATATCTTTAAGGTAAACAATGTAATTTCTACTTTCGATTTGTTTTATTATAATGTATAGCTTACTGTGAAAGCTTCTTTTTTTTTTTTTTTTTTTTTTTTTTTTTTTTTTGAGGGTTCCAAGAGGAGAAGTTTATTTAGGGCAGAGGGGAGAGCAGAGAGAGGTGGAGGTAGTGGCCGGCCATGACCACGTGGAGGGGGGAGGGGAGAGGGAAAGGGTCAGATATAACCTGCAGACCCACGGGTCAAGGGCAAGAGAGCAAGAGGGCAAGAGAGAGAAGGGGCCAGACAGCCCCTCTTATAATAGTGGGCAGGGCTACCTGGCCGTTCTCAGGTAGCTTTGGGGAGGAGCATACCTAGCTGTTACCAGGTAACTGTGGAGCTGGAGTTTAACAGAATGCTAACACTTGCCTAGTTAAAAAGAGCAATATTGATGTTTAATCTTTTTGGAATCAGGACTAAAGTTGTAGCTTAATTTAATCCTTAATCACACCTTAATCATGTCTTTGTGCTCACAAACATATTACAGTAATCAACTTCTCTTTACGAAGTACTGTTCTGTCCTTCAAACTCCTCCATGTAACCACCCAGGGAGACTGTATAATTCATATAAAAATGGGGAAGCTCATCCTCTTCTATTTTCAGCTCATAGTAATACACATTATGTACAGATATGCATGCCTTAACAAGCAGTTCATACCCGATACCACATTTTGTTACAATAAATGTCTTAGACAATCCTCAAGGACCTGTTGATCAGTTCTAGTTGATCCCTTGCCATCCAGTTAATAGTTTATGATCTGCTAGGAAACAGAAAGATAGCACAGCAGCATGGGAAAGATGAGGCTCTTCCCCATGGAGTTCACAGTTAGCCTCCTGCAGTCTGAAGACAGAGGTGTCAAAAGTGAAGATCAAAAAGATCTATGCTGACACTAAGTACAGGAACAAACACAATAGCCATGGGCTGGCAAACACTGAATATTTGTGAGCAACATGGCAAATGAAAAGTGAATGAATGGATTCTCCCTTTTGAAATTTGAGAACCCAAGGTACTTGCTGGAAAGATATAGAATATCTAATCTTGGCTCCTTAAGATTGTTACCAACTAGCTTCTCTGATACTGAAATAATCTTCTAAGGAACAGGGGTTAGAACCAAATGAATCAAGAGATTTTATTTTGAGGAACATGGGTAGTTATATATTCAATTTACTGAAGAAGGGGTGGGGGTATGATGGGGAAGAAAGTGAGATTGATAATTGTGGGTATTCCAAAGAAGATATGAAGATATCTTATATGAAGAAAATGTTTATTTCCATGTATTTCCAACAACTAACATGCAAATCCAGATATTTTCATGAGAGTTTGACATCATGTGTAAAAAGAAAACCACAAAAATAGAAAGCTGAGATTGTAGAAGGTGACGAATACAGAGGTTTCACATGAGGCTCAGTAGAGACTACTCTTGAAAATAAAGTATTCCTTCTTTAAACAACAAAACCCAGATTTATATGGCCAGGCTTGAGCAAGTGATGTTTGAGGAGACTCAGGACTGAAAAGCTAGATGACTTTGCACTAATGAGGAAATTTTTTTTTTTCAGCAAATCAAAAAAAATTTAAAAAGCATTCAAACAGAATAAAATGAGAAGAAACAAACAAGCAAAATACCAAGGGTCAGATATACTTATACAAGAATTCTATAGAGCCTTCAAACAAGCAATACTTTTTGAGTTATGTTTAAAAAAATTCAGAACCACAATAAGCTCCTTCACAAAGCAAATAATATTGAAATAGTGAAATCAAGTGTAAACCCAACAAAAATATATAAGTTATAGTCCAGTATCCCTCATGAATATACATACAAAAATTCTCAATGAAGTAGTTGCAAAATGAATACAAGAGATATAAAAAAATAATATTCCATGAATAACTGAACAACTATTTTTTTTTTTTTTTTTAGAAGACCGTACTCCATATACAGGCTGCATGTTTTGGGATAGCCCCCACTCCAGATGTTTGAGACCTACATGAAAACCAAGCTGCACATTTACAACATATGTGCAGGGAGGCCTAGGTTTAGCCCATGGAGGTAGATCTGTGTAAACTAGGTATGCTCCACGGTTGGTGATTCAGTCTCTCAGAGTTCCAAGGGTTCAGGTTCGTTTACTCTGTTGATCTTCCTGTGCAGTTCCTATCTCCTTAGGGCCCACAATCCTTCCACCTATTCTTCTTTAAGAGTCCTCAAGCTCCATCCACTGTTTGGCTCTGGATGTCTGTATCTGTCTGAGTCAGCTGCTGGTTAGAGCCTCTCAGAGGACAGCTTGCCCCTGTCTGTTCTCAGGCTGGAGGTTTAGATCCTGGGAGCTCTGGTTGAATCTTTTGATACTCGTTCTAAAAAGGACAAAAGCACCCTCACTTTGGTCTTCCTCCTTCTTCTTGAGTTTCATGAGGTTTCTGCGTTGCATCTTAGGTATTGTGTGTTTTGGGGCTAATATCCGCTTATCAGTGAGTGCATACCATGTGTGTTCTTTTGTGATTGGGTCATCTCACTCAGGATGATATTTTCTAGCTCCATCCATTTGTCTAAGAATTTCATGAGCTCATTATTTTTAATGGCTGAGTAGTACTCCATTGTGTAAATGTACCACATTTTCTGTATCCATTCTTCTGTTGAAGGACATCTGGTTCTTTCCAGCTTCTGGCTATTATGAATAAGGCCGCTATAAACATAGTGGAGCATGTGGCCCTGTTGCATGTTGAAATATCTTCTGGGTATATACCCAGGAGGGGTATAGCTGGGTCCTCAGGTAACACCATGTTCAATTTTCTGAGGTATTGCCAGACTGCTTTCCATAGTGGTTGTACCAGCTTGCAATCCCACCAACAATGGAGGAGTGTTCCTCTTTCTCCACATCCTCGCCAACATCTGCTGTCACCTGTGTTTTGGATCTTAGCCAATCTGACTGGTGTGAGGTGGAATCTCAGTGTTGTTTTCATTTGCATTTCCCTGATGACTAGGGATGCTGAGCACTTCTTTAGATGTTTCTCAATCATTCGAGTTTCCTCAGTTGAGAGTTCTTTGTTCAACTCTCTACCCCATTTTTTAATAGGGTTATTTGATGGTCTGGAATCTAGTTTCTTCAGTTCTTTGTATACCTTGGATATTAGCCCTCTATCAGATGTAAGGTTGGTGAAGATCTTTTCCCAGTTTGTTGGTTCCCGCTTTGTCCTGTTGACCGTATCCTTTGCTTTACAGAAGCTTTGCAGTTTTATGAGATCCCATTTGTCAATTCTTGATCTTAGAGCATACGCCATTGGTGTTCTGTTCAGGAACTTTTCCCCTGTGCCCATATGATCAAGGCTTTTCCCTATTTTCTCTTCTATTAGTTTCAGTGTAGCTGGTTTTATGTGGAGGTCCTTGATCCACTTGGAATTGAGCTTTGTACAAGGAGATAAGTATGGATCAATTTGCATTCTTCTACAAGTTGACCTCCAGTTGGACCAGCACCATTTGTTGAAAATGCTGTCTTTTTTCCACTGGATAGTTTGAGCTCCTTTGTCGAAGATCAAGTGACCATAGGTATGGGGGTTCATTTCTGGGTCTTCTATTCTATTCCATTGATCCTCCTGACTGTCTCTGTTCCAATACCATGCCGTTTTTATCACTATTGCTTTGTAGTACAGCTTGAAATCGGGGATGGAGATTCCCCCAGAAGTTCTTTTATTGTTGAGTGTAGTTTTCGCTATCCTGGGTTTTTTGTTATTCCAAATGAATTTTAAGATTGCTCTTTCTATCTCTGTAAAGAATTGAGTGGGAATTTTGATAGGGATTGCATTAAATCTGTAGATTGCTTTTGGCAAGATAGCCATTTTTACTATATTGATCCTTCCAATCCATGAGCATGGGAGATCTTTCCATCTTCTGAGATCTCCTTCGATTTCTTTCTTCAGGGTGTTGAAGTTCTTGTCGTACAGGTCTTTCACTTGTTTGGTTAGATTCACACCAAGATATTTTATACTATTTGTGACTATTGTGAATGGTGTCGTTTCCATAATTTCTTTCTCAGCCAGTTTATCCTTTGTGTAGAGGAATGCTACTGATTTGTTTGAGTTAATTTTATACCCAGCCACTTTGCTAAAGTTGTTTATCAGGTTTAGGAGCTCTCTGGTGGAAGTTTTGGGGTCACTTAAGTATACTAACATGTCATCTGCAAATAGTGAAACTTTGACTTCTTCCTTTCCAATTTGTATCCCTTTGATCTCCTTCTGTTGCCTAATTGCTCTGGCTAGGACTTCCAGAACTATATTGAACAGGTAGGGGGAGAGTGGGCAGCCTTGTTTAGTCCCTGATTTTAATGGGATTGCTTCAAGTTTCTCTCCATTTAGTTTGATGTTGGCATCTGGCTTGCTGTATATTGCTTTTACTATGTTTAGGTATGGACCTTGAATTCCTGATCTTTCCAAGACTTTTATCATGAAGGGGTGTTGAATTTTGTCAAATGCTTTTCAGCATCAAGAGATATGATCATGTGGTTTTTTTCTTTGAGTTTATTTATGTAGTGGATTACGTTGATGGATTTCCGTATATTGAACCAACCCTGCATTCCTGGGATAAAGCCTACTTGATCATGGTGGATAAGTGTTTTGATGTGTTCTTGGATTCGTTTCGAGAGAATTTTATTCAGTATTTTTGCATTGATATTCACAAGGGAGATTGGTCTGAAGTTCTCTTTTCTTGTTGGGTCTTTGTGTGGTTTAGGTATAAGCATAATTGTGGCTTCATAGAATGAATTAGGTAGTGTTCCTTCCGTTTCTATTTTGTGGAATAGTTTGAAGAGAATTGGTATTAGATCTTCCTTGAAGGTTTGATAGAATTCTGCACTAAAACCATCTGGACCTGGACTTTTTTGGTGGGGAGACTTTTAATGACTGCTTCTATTCTTTCGCAGTTATGGGACTGTTATGATGGTTTATCTGATCCTGATTTAACATTGGTAACTGATACTTGTCTAGAAAATTGTCCATTTCATCCAGATTTTCCAATTTTGTTGAGTATAGGCTTTTGTAGTAGGATCTGATGATTTTTGTATTTCCTCGGTTTCTGTTGTTATGTCACCCTTTTCAGTTTGGATTTTATTGATTTGGATACTGTCTCTCTGCCCTCTGATTAGTCTGGCTAAGGGTTTATCTATTTTGTTGATTTTCTCAAAGAACCAGCTCCTGGTTTTGTTGATTCTTTGTATAGTTCTCTTTGTTTCTATTTGGTTGATTTCAGCCCTGAGTTTAATTATTTCCTGCCGTCTACTCCTCTTGGGTGTTTTTGCTTCTTTTTGTTCTAGAGCTTTCAGGTGTGTTGTCAAGCTGCTAGTGTGTTCTCTCTCCAGTTTCTTTTTGTATGCACTTAGAGCTATGAGCTTTCCTCTTAGCACTGCCTTCAGTGTGTCCCATAGGTTTTGGTATGTGTGTCTTCATTTTCATTAAATTCTAAAAAGTCTTTAATTTCTTTCTTTATTTCTTCCCTGACCCCATTATCAACGAGTAGAGTATTGTTCAGTTTCCATGTGAGTGTGGGCTTTCCATTGTCTTTGTTGCTATTGAAGACCAGCTTTAGACCATGGTGATCTGATAGGATGCATGGGATTATTTTGATTTTTTTATATCTGTTGAGGCCTGTCTTGTGACCAATAATATGGTCTATTTTGGAGAAGGTACCATGTGGTGCAGAGAAAAAGGTATATTCTTTTGTTTTTGGGTGAAATGTTCTATAGATATCTGTTAAGTCCATTTGGTTTAAAACTTCTGTTAGTTTCACTGTACTTCTGTCTAGTTTCCGTTTCCCTGATCTGTCCAGTGCTGAGAGTGGGGTATTGAAGTCTCCCACAATTATTGTGTGAGGTGCAATATGTGCTTTGAGCTTTAGTAAGGCTTCTTTTATGAAAGTGGGTGCTCTTGCATTGGTGCATTGATGTTCAGAATTGAGAGTTCATGTTGGTTGACTTTTCCTTTGACAAATATGAAATGACCTTCCTTATCCTTTTTTATATCTTTAAGTTGAAAGTCAATTTTATTCGATATTAGAATGGCTACTCCAGCTTGTTTCCTAGGACCATTTGCTTGAAAAATTGTTTTCCAGCCTTTTACTCTAAGGTAGTGTCTGTCCTTGTCACTGAGGTGGGTTTCCTGTATGCAGCAAAAAGTCGGATCCTGTTTGCGTATCCAGTCTGTTAGTCTATGTCTTTTTATTGGGGAATTGAGTCCATTGACATTAAGAGATATTAAGGAGAAGAGACTGTTGCTTCCTGTTATTTTTGCTAAAAGGGAGGCATTGTTTGTGTGGCTATCTTCTTTTGGGTTTGTTGGAAGTGGATTACTTTCTTGTTCTTTCTAGGGTATGATTGCTCTCCTTGTAATGGGTCTTTCCTGCTATTATTCTTTGTAGTGCTGGGTTTGTGGAAAGATACTGTGTAAATTTGGCTTTGTCATGGAATATCTTGGTTTCTCCATCTATGGTAATAGAGAGTTTTGCTGGGTATAGTAGCCTGGGCTGGCATTTGTGTTCTCTTAGGGTCTGCATGACATCTGACCAGGATCTTCTGGCTTTCATAGTCTCTGGTGAGAAGTCTGGTGTAATTCTGATAGGTCTGCCTTTATATGTTACTTGGCCTTTTTCTCTTATTGCTTTCAAAATCTTTCTTTGTTTTGTGCATTTTGTGTTTTGATTATTATGTGACGGGAGGTATTTCTTTTCTGGTCTAGTCTATTTGGTGTTCTGTAGGCTTCTTGAATGATTATGGGCATCTCGTTCCTTAGGTTAGGGAAGTTTTCTTCTATGATTTTGTTGAAGATATTTACTGGCCCTTTAAGTTGTGAATCTTCACTCTCTTCTATACCTATTATCCTTAGGTTTGGTCTTCTCATTGTGTCCTGGATTTCCTGGATGTTTTGTGTTAAGAGTTTTTTGCATTTTTCGTTTTCCTTGACAGTTGTGTCAATATTTTCTATGGTATCTTCTGCACCTGAGATTCTCTCTTCTATCTCTTGTATTCTGTTGGTAATGCTTGCGTCTGTGACTCCTGATTTCTTTCTTAGGTTTTCTATCTCCAGAGTAGTCTCCCTTTGTGATTTCTTTATTGTTTCTATTTCCATTTTTATGTCCTGGATGGTTTTGTATAAATCCTTCACCTGTTTGGTTGTGTTCTCTTGTGATTCTTTAAGGCTTTTACCTGTTTACCTGTGTTCTCCTCGGATTCTTTGAGAATGTTATTTATGTCCTTCTTAAAGTCCTCCATCATCATCATTAAAAGTGATTTTAGGTCTGACTCTTGCTTTCCTGGTGATATGGGGAGTTCAGGACTTAATGTGGGAGAACTAGGTTCTGATGATGACATGTGTTCTGGGTTGCTGGCCCTTGTATTTTTGCGCTTGCCTTTTGCCATCTGGTTCTCCTTGGTGCTACCTGTGCTGTCTCTGGCTGGAACCTGTCTTTTCTGTTCTCTTGGTTGTGTCAGAACTGTTTAGGTTGGGTGTTGCTGCTGAGATTAGAGCTAGGGCCCAGGATCTGCTCAGTGCTTTGGTCCGGACCAGAAGGAATCAGTGCTCTGGGCCAGGAGTGAGTTCCTGGATCCCTGTGGGACCTGGTTACTCCCTGTTTGGGGCAGGTGTTGCTGCCTCCTTGCTTAAGAAGCTGCTTGAGTTAGAGCTCCTGGGAGCCACGCTTCCTCTGGGTTCTGTGAGATTTGGGTGCAGAGTTGCCGCCCGATCTGCTGAGCGCCCAGGCCCAAACCGAAGGAACCAGTGCTGGAGCCAGGAGTGAGTACCTGGGTCCCGGTGGGTCCCAGTTACTCCCGGTTTGGGGCAAGTGTTGCTGCCTCCTTGCGTAGGAAGCTGCTTGGGTTAGAGCTCCTAGGAGCCCTGCTTCCCCTGGGTTCTGTGGGATTTGGTGTAGAGCTCCAGCCTGGGATCTGCTGGGAGCTCCGACCCAGACCGGAAGGAGCCGGTGCTCTGGGCCAGGAGTAAATCCCTGGGTCTCAGTGGGTCCCAGAGGGTCCCAGTTACTCCCTGTTTGGGGTGGGTGTTGCTGTCTCCTTACCAGAGATACTGCCTGGGTCAGAGCTGCTGGGTGCCCCACTTCTGCCGGGTTTTGTGAGGCTCAGTGCAGAGCTGCCTCCAGGGATCTGCTGCCTGGGCCCAGACCGGAAGCGGAAGTAGCGAAAGCTTCTTTTTAACAGCTCTCTTGTTAAAACATTGAAACTGTCGGGCATGGTGGTACGTGCCTTTAACTCAGTGCAGAGGCAGGTAGATCTCTGAATTTGAGGCCAGCCTCATCTACAGAATTCCAGGATAGCCAGAGTTATGCTAAGAAACACTGTCTAGGGAGTGGGTTTGGGAGTGAGGGGTGTGACGGTTTGACTATGCTTGGCCCAGGGAACAGTACTCACACTTCATACCTATGAACTGATCACTCATGATTTACCATTCAAAAGAATGAAAGTGCAGGGACCCTGCCCCCAATGGATGTTCCACAGCACCTGCAACAAATGGTGCCTGTGTTTCCCTTCTCATAATGAAGAAAGGTATGTGTAGAATCCTTTGCTGATAGTGCTCCCTTTTGCTTGTTTACTTTGATTCTCCCAGGCAAACTGTGGCCCAGCAGGAGGGCTTTTAAACCAAAACAGTTAATTACCTCCTCTAACCCAGAGAAGTTGTGAAATATAAGTATGGAGAGAGGGAGAAGGCAGCTTGGCCTCAGCTGTACTTTGTACAAGTTGGGGAAGAGACACCTTCTCAGTCATCATGGGGCAGAGTGGAGCTCATAGATTCATGTCATGGATGGAACAACTCCTGCAGCCCTATTTAAGACAAACAAAAATGAAGAACAAACCTGTGTGTGTGTTTGTGTGTGTGTGTGTCCATGTGAGAAAATGCCACAAGGGTGCAGGTTCCCTTGAAGGACTAGAAAAGAGAACTGGAATGACAGATGCTTATCAGCTGGCTCTGGAAGGGCACCAAGAACACTTAACCCTGGAGCCATCTCTCCAGTGTTCCCATCGCAAGCTCCTCTCTCCTTTGTGTAGTCCTTCTATGTAGACCAGACTGCTCTTAAACTAGAAATCCTCTTGCTTTGGCTACAGGAGTGATGGGGTTCCAGGCAGAAAATACCATGCAAACTGAAGACATCTGCCTTTTCATTTACATTAAGACACATCTTGAAATGGGGCTGTGGTTTAAAATGAATTTCCTCATCATCAATCTTCTACTCTATAGCCCACTTGCATGATGAAGTTAATTCCAGCATTTTGGAAACCTCCTATTTTTGTAGGAGGTTTCTTTATTAGATACATAATTATTATTAATTATTAGATACATAATTATTATTAATGTAGGGCTTCTTATTAGATACATAATTATTATTGATCATGCTCTTTCTGCTTAGACTATCTTGTTAATCTCTACTTCTGCCAATAACATTTCAAATGCAGCTTTTTCCCCCTCCCTGTGAAATAATGTCATGCTCTGAATAGAAGAAATGTTTCCTTCTAATTCCAAATGAGACTGTACACAGTGGCCCATGTCTTTAATCCCAGCACTCAGCAGATCTCTATGTGTTTAAGTCCAGTTTTGTCTACACAGACCTTATCACAAACAAACAAACAAACAAACAAACACACAAATTCCAAGAGGTCTTATTTTTAATTTGTCTCTATTCTGCCTTGTGTTAGAGTTACTTGGATACATGGCTTATTTATTTGTCCAATCTTTGGAAATAAGAGCTCTCTACTTTTTCATGAGGCCATTAGGTTTGCCAGCCAGTGGCTACCCAGAAAAGCACTATACTATATAATGAAGAAACCTTCTGTATAGATACATGAAAAGAAAAGCATTCGTAGTTCCCGAATTAAAGACAACTACTAGAAAGCTGAAAACACTGAATGCATGTTACAGGTGATATTTCTGTTAAGACATGTTGTTTTGATTTTTCCATAAACACTGTACCATGTGGCCATGCATATTTCATTGTTTTGTATAGAATGTACATAGAAGTACCTATATTACTGGTGAAAAGCACTATACTATGTGTAAAGAGCAGGCCCTTAACAGGACCAACTCCATTTTGTAATAGGAAAGAAAACAAGTTTTGACGTGAAGTTGTTTTGAAGTGCTGTGATAACCAGAAGTTGTTTTGAAACTTTATATTTCTGCACAAAAACAAGTTGTTTTGAAGAAGTGTGATAACCAGCTGTAAGGTAGTCAGAGCCTGGCAATAAACTGACACGAGTGGTTTTTCAGCCAGGCACGTCAGCAGGGATGCCAAATCAAACATAAAAGAGGAGCCTGACTGGAGCACATGGAAAAAAAAAAAAAAGCATTCATAGTTCCCGATTGAAAGACAACTATTAGAAAGCTGAAAACACTGAATGCATGTTACAGGTGATGTTTTTTGTTAAGACATGTTTGTGTTCATTTTCTAATAAACACTGTAACACCTGGTCATGCAAATTTCATTGTTTTGTGTATAATGTACAACTAAGTACCTATATTATAGCTGAAAAGCCCAACACTATGTAATAAAGAAACCTTCTGTGTAGATACACAAAAATGAAAGCATTCATAGTTCCCAAGTATTAGAAAGCTGAAAACACTGAATGCATGTTACAGGTGATGTTTCTGTTAAGACATGCTGTTTTTATTTTTGCATAAACACTATACTTCTCAGACATGAATATTTTATTGTTTTGTATAGAATGTACATGTAAATACCTATATTACAGCTGCAAAACATATACTATGTAACGAAGAAACCTACTATATAGATACACCAAAAGAAAAACATTCGTATTTCCTGAGTTAAAGACAACTATTAGAAAGCTGAAAACACTAAATGCATGGTACAGGTGATGTTTCAAGACATGTTGTTTTGATTTTGGCATGAACACTGAAACACCCGGCCATGCATATTTCATTGTTTTGTATTGAATATACAAGTAAGTTCCTATATTACAGCTGAAAAATATTACACTATGTAATGAACAAACCATCTGTATATATACATGAAGAGAAAAGCATTCGTAGTTCCCAAGTTAAATACAGTTATTTGAAACCTGAAAACTGTGATTGAATGTTATAGGTGATGTTTCTGTTAAGACATTTGTTTTGGCTTTTCGCATAAACAATTGTACCACCTGACCTTGCATGCTTCATTGTTGTGTATAGAATGTACAGGTAACTTACTCTATTACAGCTGAAAATCACCATACAATGTAATGCAGAAACCATTTGTATAGATACACGAAAAGCAACTCATTCATAGTTTCCGAGGTAAACACAACTATTAGAAAGCTGAAAACACTGAATGCATATTACATGTGACGTTTCAGTTAAGACATGTTGTATGGATTTTCACATAAACAATTGTAGCACCCGGCCATGCATATTTCATTGTTTTGTATAGAATGTACAAGTAAGTTCCTATTTTAGAGCTGAAATGACAGATAATGGGTCTGGCAAAAAGGAAAAAAAAAGATAAAAGATAGTTTACTTATTCCAAATTATTTTCAAAAGTTTCTAGGAGATGCTAATTGGCTAAGATCTTATTTTAAGCTCGCCATAAAAGAATTTAAGTCTCTGTTTAATATTCTCAAGAGAGATGTAAATCCTAATTTCTCTCAACAATTAATTAACAAAAGAGGAGTAATTTTACAAAAAGTATAAGAAGCTATTATTAATCGATATATTATATAGACTGATTAGTTGTTGGCTGTTCTATAAGAGTCCTTTGATAAAAGAATGGGAAAAGAGCGGCTGTCGGTGCTTCTGCCCTGATTTTATAAGAACTCTAAAAAATTAGCTTTAAAAACAAAAGAGGGGGAAAGAAAGAGTCTCCCAAAACACTCTCCAACATGACTTGTTCACTTTTAACTCTCTAAAACTGAAAGCTCATGGCAAATCTGCTGCTGACTGCCTCTGGCATCGCTGAGACCAATAAAAATTATGCCACAGCTATGTGGAAGGACCCTCTTACCCTTAAATGGAATGGCCTGGACCCAGTTCTCATATGGGGCTGAGGATTGATATGCCGGTTTGAAACCACAGAAGGCACAGCTAAATGGTTGCCAAAAGGATTAATGAAATAAATAGATATCCCCACAAAGCTAGGCCCAACTATAAATAAGATGAATAACAATTGACCTCCAGGGAAGAGAAATCTCCCTGAGAATTCTCTTCTTTTTCCTTTCCAGATCAAAATGAAACACCCGTGATGTCTGCTGGTAGAAGTTCTAATTCTGATGCTGGCCTCTAGACTTATACTACTCAGACCTTCGATGGGCCATCAAACAGCTAGAGATTGACATCACTAATCTGAAGAAATCCTCTATTTTGCTGTCTGAAATGATCTCCAAAAATTGCAAAGGGTTTTATTGGACTTGATTTACTCTTTTACAATAGAAAAGACTGTGTATATCTCTTGACTGTGTACAGCCCTTAAAGAAGAATGTTGCTTTTACATAGACAAGACAGGGATAGTTAAAGAGAGCATGAAAAATGTCTGGGAATGCCCTGAGAAAAGACAGAGAGACAGCTAAGAGCTGATATAAGAATTGGTTTTCAACCTCTCCATGGTTGTCAACCCTACTTCCTCCCATCTTGGGACCATTAAATGGGTTATTTTTGCTTATTTTTTTTTGGTCCCTGGGCCTTGAATAGGCTGACTAACTTTGTAAAACAACAGATAGATAATTTGGTTTCAAAACCTATTCAGATACATTATCATAAGTTAGCTATGTAGGACCACGAGACTCAAGATGAGGTTGTTACTCTATCCAGGGTGTTCCCAAAACCCATTTCCACCCAACCTAAAAGAGGGGACTTCCTCCCTAGACCAAGTAGAGAGGGGCCACCCAGAACCCCCCTCTGACTGGTGATCTGAATTTTTGCTTAGGCTTTGAGGCTAAGCTCTGCAAGGGAATATAAATAAAAGTTAAAAATATTTCTCTGGGTTCCCTGAGGGACAAGCCTGACTGCATAGGGGTTGATGTCAAAAGTATCCCCTCTTCAGGAAAAAGACATCGGGATGGGTATGGCCCTCATGCCTCACTGGACAATGACAGGAGGATCAGAGCCATTACTAGGACCTCTTCAATTACTGGAAGGCTTCTATCCCCACCTTTACAAGATTAGAATCGCCATAGCCCTTCTATACTTAGAGAAGGGAGATGTCAGGGGCAGCCCTGCATAAATACACTGAAGGCCTACAATCAGCCATAGGCCTAAAATCAGCAATAGGCCTGACATACATACATGCTAACAGAAATTCTTGGGTCTCTGTGGAAAAACACTGAAAGAGATGGCTATAAGCTATTGTAAACAGGCAGCTTTTGTGGAAATTTACCAGCCTGAGTAGTCATGGACCTTGTTAATAGATAGCCTTGGTAAATAGTACCAATTTAGATAAGGACAAGTGAATCATAGGCAGAGTCATAGTGATTTGTCCCCTGAACCTTCACCCAGCCAATACCCGGTTCTGAAAGATATCTGTTCTCCCCCCCCCCCGAACACCTACACTCCAGTGTCATCCCCTTCCCCACGTCCTGCCTTTCTGTGTTTATAAGCCCTTCGTGAATAAGTAAAAATTAGGATTTGATTTTAAAAAATATAAATAAAAAAATTAAAAAAAAAAGAAAGTTGAAAACACTGAGAGTATGTTACAGGTGATGTTTCCGTTAAGACATGTTGTTTTGATTTTGGTATAAACAGTGCACCAACCAGCCATGCATATTTCATTTTTTTTATTGAATGTACAAATCAGTTCCTATATTATAGCTGAATAGCACTATACTATGTAATGAAGAAACATTATGTATATATACACGAAGAGAAAGCATTCGGCATTCCCAGGTTAAAGACAGATATTAGAAAGCTGAAAACACTGAATGAATGTTACAGGTGATGTTACTATTAAGACTTGTTGTTTTGATTTTCGCATAAACAACGTACCACCACGCCATGCATTTTATTTTTTTTGTATAGAATGTACATAGAAGTATGTATATTAAAGCTGAAAAGCATATACTATGTAATGAAGAAACCTTTTGTACAGTTATAGGAAATGAAAAGCACTCGTACTTCCCGAGGTAAAGACAACTATTAGAAAGCTGAAAAGCACTATACTATGTAATGAAGAAATCTTCTGCTATAGATACAAGAAAAGAAAAGGATTCATAATTCCTGAGTTAAAGACAACTATTAGAAAGCTGAAAACCCTGAATGCATGTTACATGTGATATTTCTGTTAAGACATGCTATTTTTATGTTTGCATAAACACTGCACCAACCGGCCATGCTTATTTAATATTTTGTATATAATGAACAACTAAGTACCTATATTATAGATGAAAAGCACTATACTGAGTTATGAAGAACCTTTCTTATACTAAAAGAAAAGTCTTTGTAATTCCCAACTGAAAGACAAATATTAGAAAGCTGAAAACACTGAATGCATGTTACAGGTGACTTTTCTGTGAAGACATGTTGTTTTTATTTTTGCACAAACATTGTACCTCTCGGCCAAGCATATTTCAATGTTTTGTATAGAATGTACATAGAAGTACCTATATTACAGCTGAAAGTACTATAATGTGTAATGAAGAAACCTTCCGTATAGATACATGAAAAGCAAATCATTCATAGTTCCCGTGGTAAAGAAAACTATTAGAAAGCTGAACACACTGAATCCATGTTACAAGTGAAATTTCTGTTAAGATATGTTGTTTTGATATTTGCATAAACATGGTACCAGCATGCCATGCATATTTCACTGTAGGGTATAGAGTGTACATAGAAGTACGAATATTACAGCTGAAAATCATATATTATGTAATGAAGAAACCTTCTGTATAGATACTTGGAAAGAAAAGCATTCAATCTTGATGAGGTAAAGAGAACTATTGGAAAGCTGAAAACACTGAATGCATGTTACCTGTGATGTTTCTGTTAAGACATGTTGTTTTGATTTTTCCATAATCACTGTACCACTTGGCCATGCATATTCATTGTTTTGTATAGAATGTACATAGAAATACCTATACTACAGCTGAAAAGCACTATACTATGTAATGAAGAAACTTTCTCTATAGATATACAAAAAGAAAATGATTCATAGTTCCCTAGTTAAAGACAGATATTATAAAGCTGAAAACACTGAATGAATTTTACAGGTGAGGTTTTTGTTAAGACGTGTTGTTTTGATTTTTGCATAAACACTGTAACTCAATTCGATGCATATTTCATGTTTTCATAGAATATACAAAGATGCACCTATATTACAGCTGATAAGCATATACTGTGTAAAGAAGAGACATCATTTGTTCTTCCCAAGGTAAAGACAACTCTTAAAAAGCTTAAAATGCTGAATGTATATTACACATGATATGTAATTCTGTTAAGACATTGTTTTGATTTTGACATAAACACTGTATTACCCAGCCATGCATATTATATTGTTTTGGATTGTTCATTTTTAGTACCTATATTACAGCTGAAATGCACTATAATATATAATGAAGAAACTTTCTGTATAGATACAACAAAAGAATAGTGTTCGTAGTTCCCGAATTAAAAACTATTAGAAAGCTGAAAACACTGAATGCATGTTACAGTGATGTTTCTGTTAAGACTTGTGTATTGATTTTTCCCATAATCACTGTACCACTTGGCTATGCATAGTTCATTGTTTTGTATAGAATGTACATAGAAGTACCTATACTACAGCTGAAAAGCATATACTATGTAATGAAGAAACTTCTTTAGATACACAAAAAGAAAATGATTCGTAATTTACAAGTTAAAGACAACATTAAAAGCTGAAAAACTGAATGAATTTTACAGTGAGTTTTGTTAAGACATTGTTTTGATTTTTGCATAAACACTGTAACTCCTCGATGCATATTTTCATTGTTTTGAATAGAATACTTGAAAAGTTCCTATATTACAGTTTGAAAAGCATACTACTGTTATGAAGAAACATCATTTAATGATTCATGAAAGAAATCTTTTCAAGTAAAGCTTAAAAGCTGAAAAACTAACATGTTATGGTGATTTGTTAAGACATGTTGTTTTGATTTTGACATAAACACTGTATTACCCAGCCATGCATATTATATTGTTTTGGATTGTTCATTTTTAGTACCTATATTACAGCTGAAATGCACTATAATATATAATGAAGAAACTTTCTGTATAGATACAACAAAAGAATAGTGTTCGTAGTTCCCGAATTAAAAACAGATATTAGAAAGCTGAAAACACTGAATGCATGTTACAGATGATGTTTCTGTTAAGACTTGTGGTATTGATTTTGGCATAAACACTGTACCACCTGGCTATGCATAGTTCATTGTTATGTATAGAATGTACATAGAAGTACCTATATTACAGCTGAAAAGCATATACTATGTAATGAAGAAACCTTCTGTTAGATACACAAAAAGAAAAGCATTTGTAATTTACAAGATAAAGACAACCATTAGAAAGCTGAAAAAACTGAATGCATGTTACAAGTGATGTTTCTGTTAAGACATGTTTTGATTTTTGCATAAACACTGTAACTCCTGGCCATGAATTTTTCATTGTTTTGAATTGAATGTACTTGCAAGTTCCTATATTACAGTTGAAAAGCACTACACTATGTTATGAAGAAACCTTTTAAATAGATACATGAAAAGAAAGGCATTCTTAGTTCCAGAGTTAAAGACAACCATTAGAAAGCTGAAAACACCTAATGCATGTTACTGGTGATGTTTATGTTAAGACATGTTGTTTTGATTTTTCTACAAACACTGTACCACCCAGCCATGCATATTTCATTATTTTGAATTGAATGTACATGTAAGTTCCTGTATTATAGCTGAAAAGCACTACACTATGTTATGAAGAAAACTTCTGTGTAGATACATGAAAAAAAAAAAAAAGCATTCTAGTTCCTGAGTAAAAGACAAATATTAGAAAACTGAATACACTGAATGTATTTTACAGGTGATGTTACTGCTAAGAAACGTTATTTTGATTTGTATATAATGTACATAGAAGTACCAATATTACAGCTGAAAAGCATTATAATGTGTAATGAAGAAACCTTCGGTATAGATACATCAAAAGGAAAGCATTCATATTTCCATAGTGAACGGCAGATATTAGAAAGCTGAAAACCATTAAACTGATCATGGGGTTCCCAATAGAGGAGTTAGAGTGAAGACTGAAGGAGTTGAAAGGATTCGCCACCCCATGAGGAGACCAACAATACCAACCAACCAGAGCCCCCAGGGTCTAAACCACCAGCCTGGGAGTGCTTAGGGAGGGACCCATGGCTCCAGTTATATATGCAAGGGTGTTATAGGTGGGAGAAGAGATCCTTGGTCCCATAAAGGCTGGACACCGTGGGGGGGCAGTTAGAGTGTGGGGAGGTGAGGTTGTGGGGGGGTAGGTGGGGGTACACCCTCATAGAAGTAGGAGGAGGGGGGATGGGATAGGGAGTTCCTGGGAGGGAGGGAGGAAAATGGGGTAAGGGGAGAACATCTGAAATGCAAATAAAATATCCAATAAAAAAAAAAGAAAGCTGAAAAAACTGAATGCATGTTACAGGTGATATTTTTCTTAAGACATGTTTTTTTGATTTTATCATAAACATTGTACCATCTGACCATGCATATTTCATTGTATTGTATAGAATGTACATAGTAGTACTGATATTACAGCTGAAATGCAAGACACTATGTAATGAAGTACCTATATTATAGCTGAAAGGACTATACTATGTTACAAAGAAATTTCTGTATAAATACACGAAAAGCTAAGCATTCATACTTCCCTAGTTAAATACAACTATTAGAAAGCCCAAAACACTGAATCCATGTTACAGGTGATGTTTCTGTTAAGACGTGTTGTTTTAATTTTCGCATACACACTGTAACACCTGGCCATGCATTTTTTATTGTTTTGAATTGAATGTACAAGTGAGTTCCTATATTACAGCTGAAAAGCACTACACTATGTAATGAAGAAACCTTCTGTATAGATACATGGAAAAAAAACCATTCATAGTTCCCGAGTTAAAGACAACTATTAGAAAGCTCAAATGCATGTTACAGGTGATGTTCCTGTTAAGACATGTTTTTTTGATTTGCACATAAACAATTGTACCACCTGGCCATGCATATTTCATTGTTTTGTATAGAATGTACATAGAAGTACCTATACTACAGCTGAAAAGCACTATACTATGTAATGAAGTAACCTTTCATAGTTCCCAAGTTAAAGACAGATAATAGAAAGCTGGAAACACTGAATGACTTTACAAGTGAGGATTCTGTTAAGATATGTTTTTTTTTGATTTTTGCATAAACACTGTAACTCAATTCGATGCATATTTCATGTTTTGCATAGAATGTACATAGATGTACCTATATTACAGCTGATAAGCATATACTATGTAAAGAAGAAACAGCATTCGTACTTCCCAAGGTAAAGACAACTATTAGAAAGCTGAAAACACTGAATGCATGTTAAAGGTGATGTTTCTATTAAGACATGTTGTTTTGATTTTTCCACAAACACTGTACCACCCGGCCATGCATATTTCACTGTTTTGTATAGAATGTACAAGCACATTCCTATATTACAACTGTAAAGAACTATAAAATGTAATGCAGAAAAATTCTGTATAAATACATGAATTGTAAACCTTTCGTAGTTCCCGAGCTAAATGCAACTATTACAGAGCAGAAAACACTGAATGAATGTTACAGGTAATTTTCCTGTTAAGACATGTTATTTTGATTTTTGCATAAACACTGTACCACCCAGTCATGCATATTTCATTGTTTGTAAATAATGTACATAGAACTACCTATATTACAGTTGAAAAGCATTATACTATGTTATGAAGAAACCATCTGTATAGATACACAAAAAAACAAAGCATTTGTAGTTACCAAGTTGAAAACAACTGTTGTGGATAGCTCCAGCCTTGTATTTTGATCCGAGTTCCACTTTCCTGGGAGGGGCTGCAGAGGAGGATTGAATCTGTACACAGGTGACGTCTTGTGAACCTTCTGTTCAATTAAATTTGTAAAATAAAGGCTAGAGCCAGTGATTGGGCAGTAGAAGGGGAGGTGGAGAAAAAGGCTTAGGGGAGGAGAGAGGAAGAGGAATTCGATATAAGAGGTAGTCGATGGAGGAAAGAGCAGCAGAAGGAAGTCGATGGGAGAAGGAAGTTGATGGAGGAAGGTGAGGGAGTAGGAAGCCGATGATGGAGGAGCCGGAGGTGGAAGGACAAGCACGTGGCCTGGATAAACCACAAGTTATAAGGGATTTCATAGCTGGGGAATAGAGTAGTGTAATGATAAATCTGCCCAATCTAGGTGTGCAATTTATACCATAATTATTGAGTTGTGTTTTCCTTACTGGTCCTATATGGGTAGGAGATTTACAGCAACAGACAACTATTAGAAAGCTGAAAACACTGACTTCATGTTACAGGTGATGTTTCTGTTAAAACATGTTGTTTTAATTTTCGTATAAACACTGTACCACCCAACCATGCATTATTTCATTGTTTTTTATAGAATATTCATATAAGTATCTGTATTACAGCTGAAAAGACAATACTATATTATGAAGAAACTTCATGAAAAGAAAAGCATTCATCATTCCCGAGTTAAAGACAACCACTAGAAAGTTGAAAACACTGAATGCATGTTACAGGTTATTTTTCTGTTAAGACATCTTGTTTAGATTTTCACATAAACACTGTAACTCCCAGCCATGCATATTTCTTTGTTTTGTATATAGTGTTCATGTAAGTACCTGTATTCAGCTGAAAAGTAATACACTATGTAATGAAGAAACCTTCTGTATAGATACACACAAAAAAAGCATTCTTAGTTCCCTAGTTAAAGACAACTATTAGAAAGCTAAAAACACTGAATACTTGTTACAGGTGATGTTTATGTTAACACATGTTGTTTTCATTTTTGCATAAACACTGTACCTCTATGCCATTCATATTTCATTGTTTTGTATATAATGTATGTAGAAGTGCATACATAATAGCTGAAAAGCATATACTATGTAATGAAGAAACCTTCTGTATAGATACACAAAAAAGCAAAGGATTCGTATTTCCTAACTTAAAGACAAATATTAGAAAGCTGATAAAACTGAGTGCATGTTATAGGTGATGTTTCTGTTAAGACATGTTGTTTTGATTTTTGCATAAACACTGTAATTCTCAGACATGCATATTTTACTGTTTTGTATGTAAGGTACATAAAAGTACCTATATTACAGCTGAAAGCATTACACTATGTAATGAAGAAACCTTCTGTATAGATCCATGGAAAGTAAAGCATTCATAATTCCTGAGTTAAAGACAAGTATTAGAAAGCTGAAAACAATGAATGGATTTTACAGATGATGTTTCTGTTAAACATGTTATTTTGATTTTTGCATAAACAATGTACCACCCAGCCATGTATATTTCATTGTTTTGAATTGAATGTACAAGTAAGTTCCTATATTACAGCTGTAAAGTACTATACTATGTTATGAAGAAACCTGTATATATAAGAAAAAAAATGCTTTCCTGGTTCCCCAGTTAAAGACAACTATTAGGAATCTGAAAACACTCAATGCATGTTATAGGTGATATTTCTCTAAGACATGTTCTTCTGATTTTCACATAAACACTCTACAAACCGGCCCTGCATATTTCATTGTTTCCTATAAAATGTACAAGTAAGTATCTATATTACATCTCAAAAGCACTATACTATGTAATGAAGAAACCTTCTGTGTAGATACACTAAATGAAATTCACTCATGGTTCCCCAGTTAAAGACAACTATTAAGAAACTGTAAACACTGAATGCATGTTACAGGTGCTGTTTCTTTAAAGAAATGTTCTTTTGATTTTTGCATAATATCTACTAACTGGCTCTTCATATTTCATTGTTTTATGAAGAATGTACAAGAAAGTATGTATATTACAGCTGAAAAGCACTATATTATGTAATGAAGAAACCTTCTGTATAGATACATGAAAAGAAATGCATTAGTGTTTCCTGAGTAAAGACAATTATTAGGAAGATCAAAACACTGAATGCATATTACAGGTGATGTTTCTCTTAATACATGTTTTTTTTGATTTTTGCATAAACACTGTACTAACTAGTCATGCATATTTCATTGTTTCTTATAAATGTACAAGTTAGTATCTATGTTAGAGCTGGAAAGCACTATACTATGGAATGAAGAAACCTTCTGTATAGATACATGAAAGGAAATGCATTCTTGGCTCCACAGTTAAAGACAACTATTAGGAAGCTGAAAACACTGAATGCGTGTTATAGGTAATGTTTCCCTTAAGACTTGTTTTTTTGATTTTCACATAAACACTGTACTAACCAGCCATGCATATTTCATTGTTTCATATAGAATGTAAAACTTAGTGTCTATATTACAGCTGAAAAGCACTATACTATGTAATGAAGAAAATGTCTTTATAGATACACAAAAGGAATGCATTGCTGTTTTCCCTGTTAAAGACATCTGTTAGGAAGCTGAAAACAGTGAATTCATGTTACAGGTGATGTTTCTGTTAAGACTTTTTTTTTGATTTTTGCATAAACACTGTATATTACCCGGCCATGGATATGTCATGTTTTCCTATAGAATGTACAAGTAATTATGTATATTACAGCTCAAAAGGACTATACCTTGTAATGAAGAAGCCTACTGTATAGATACACGAAAAAAGAAATGCATTCTTGGTTTCCTAGTTAAATACATCTATCAGGAAGCTGTAAACACCGAATGCATGTTACAGATGGTGTTTCTTAAGACATGTTTTTTTGATATTTGCATAAAAACTGGACTAACCGGCTATGCATATTTCTTGTTTCCTATAGAATGTACAAGTAAGTATCTATATTACAGCTGAAAAGCCTTGTACTATGTAATGAAGAAACCTTCTGAGTAGATAAGATAAAAGAAATACATTCCTAAAACCATCTGGTTCTGGGCTTTTTTTGGTGGGGAGACTTTTAATGACTGCTGCTATTTCTTTAGGGATTATGGGACTGTTTAGATGGTTTATTTGCTCCTGATTTAACTTTGGTGCCTGGTATCTGTCTAGGAAACTGTCCATTTCATCCAGACTTTCCAGTTTTGTTGAGTATAAGCCTTTGTAGTAGGAACAGATGAGTTTTTGAATTTCCTCGGTTTCTGTTGTTATGTCTCCCTTTTCAGTTCTGATTTTATTAATTTGGATACTGTCTAGGTTCCCTCTGCTTAAGCTGGCTAAGGGTTTATCTATCTTGTTGATTTTCTGAAAGAACCAGCTCCTGGTTTTGTTGATATTTTGTATAGTTCTTTCAGTTTCTTTTTGGTTGATTTCAGCCCTGAGTTTAATTATTTCCTGCTGTCTAGTCCTCTTGGGTGTATTTGCTTCTTTTTCTTCTAGAGCTTTCAGGTGTGCTGTCAAGTTCTTAATGTATGCTCTCTCCAGTTTCTTTTTCTAGACACTTTAGTGAAGAATTCTATCAGACCTTCAAGGAAGACCTAATACCAATTCTCTTCAAACTACTCCTCAAAATAGAAATAGAAGGAACACTACCCAATTCGTTCTATGAAGCTACAATAACACTTGCACGCAAACCTCACAAAGACCTAACAAAGAAAGAGAACTTCAGACCAATCTCCCTTATGAATATTGATGCAAATATACTTAATAAAATTCTAGCAAACCAAATCCAAAAACACATCAAATCACATCCATCATGATCAAGTAGGCTTTATCCCTGGTATGCAGGGATGGTTCAATATTTGGAAATCCATCAACGTAATTCACTATATAAACAAACTCAAAGGGGAAAAAAAAACACACGATCATCTCACTAGATGCTGAGGAAGCATTTGATAAAATTCAATATTCCTTCATGATAAAAGTCTTGGAAAGATCAAGAATTCAAGGCCCATACCTAAACATAGTGAAAGCAATATACAGCAAACCAGTAGCCCGCATCAAACTAAATGGAAAGAAACTTGAAGCAATCCCACTAAGATCAGGGACTAGACAAGGCTGCCCACTCTCTCCCTACCTATTAAGTATATTACTGGAAGTCCTAGCCAGAGCAATTAGACAACAGAAAGAAGTCAAAGGAATACAAATAGGAAAGGAAGAAGTCAAAATATCACTATTTGCAGATGATGTGATAGTATACTTGACTCCAAAACTTCTACCAGAGAACTCCTAAACCTGATAAACAACTTCAGCAAAGAGGCTGGTTATAAAATCAACTCAAACAAATCAGTAGCCTCCCTCTATGTGAAAGATAAACAGGTTGAAAAAGAAATTAGGGAATTGACACCCTTCACAATAGTCACAAATAATATAAAATACCTTGGTGTGAATCTAACCAAGCAAGTGAAAGATCTGTATGACAAGAACTTCAAGTCTCTGAAGAAAGAAATTGAAGAAGATCCCAGAAGATGGAAAGATCTCCCATGCTCATGGATTGGCAGGATTAATATAGTAAAAATGGCCATCTTGCCAAAAGCAACCTACAGATTCAATGCAATCACCATTAAAATCCTAACCCAATTCTTCACAGAGTTAGAAAGAGAAATTCTCAAATTCATTTGGAATAACAAGAAACCCAGGATAGTGAAAACTATTCTGAACAATAAAAGAACTTCTGGAGGAATCGCCATCCCTGACCTCAAGCTGTACTACAGAGCAATAGTGATGAAAACTGCATGGTATTGGTACAGAGACAGGCAGGAAGATCAATGGAATAGAATTGAAGACCCAGAAATGAACCCACACACTTATGGTCACTTAATCTTTGACAAAGGTGCTAAAATTGTCCAGTGGAAAAAGGACAGCATTTTCAACAAATGGTGATGGTTCAACTGGAGGACAACATATAGAAGAATGCAAATTGATCCATTCTTATCTCCTTGTACAAAGCTCAAGTCTAAGTGACTAAAGGACCTCCACATAAAACCAGACACACTGAAACTAATAGAAGAGAAGGTGGGGAAAACCCTTGAATACTTGGGCACAGGGGACAATTTCCTGAACAGAACACCAATGGGTTATGCTCTAAGATCAGGAATTGACAAATGGGACTTCATAAAATTGCAAAGTTTCTGTAAGGCAAAGGACAGTGTCAATAGGACAAAATGGCAACCAACAGATTGGGGAAAGATCTTTTCCAATCCCACATCCAATAGAGGGCTAATATCCAATATATACAAAGAACTCAAGAAATTAGACTCCAGACAACCAAATAACCCTATTAAAAATGGGATATAAAGCTTAACAAAGAATTCTCAATGGAGGAAAACTCGAATGGCTGAGAAGCACCTAAAGAAATGTTCAGCATCCTTAGTCATCAGGGAAATGCAAATCAAAATAACCCTGAGATTCCACCTCACACCAGTCAGAATGGCTAAGATCAAAAACACAGGTGATAGTAGATGCTGGGGAGGATGTGGAGAAAGAGAAACACTCCTCTATTGTTGGTGGGATTGCAAAGTGGTGCAGCCACTTTGGAAATCAGTCTGGCCTTTCCTCAGAAAATTGGACATAGCATTACCTGAAGACCCAGCTATACCACTCCTGGGCATATACCCAGAAGATGCTCTAACATATAACAAGGACATATGCTCCACTATGTTCATAGCAGCTTTATTTATAATAGCCAGAAGCTGGAAAGGACCAAGACATCCTTCAACACAAGAATGGATACAAAAAATGTATCCTTCAACACAATGGAGCATTTCTCAGCTATTTAAAACAATGAATTTGAGAAATTCTTAGGTAAATGGATGGAACTAGAAATATCATCCTGAGTGAGGTAACCCAATCACAAAAGAACACACAAGGTATTCACTCACTGATTATTGGATATTAGCCCAGAAGCTTGAAATACCCAAGATTCAACTCACAGACCACAAGAAGCTCATGAAGCAGGAAGACCAAGTTGGGGCACTTCGGTCCTTCTTAGAAGGAGTAACAAAATACTCAAGGGAGCAAATATGGAGACAAAGTGTGGGACAGAAACGGAAGGAGAGACTGTCTGGAGACCATTCCACCTGGGTATCCATCCCATGTGCAGTTACCAAAGGTAGACACTGATGTGGATGTCAGGAAGTGCATGCTGAGAAGAGCCTGATATAGCTGTGTCCTTAGAGGTCTGGCTGGGTTTGACATATTCAGAGGTAGATGCTCACAGCTAACCATTGAATAGATCGAGGGATTCCCAATGGAGTGAAGACTGAAGAAGCTGAAAGGGTTTGCAGGCCCCATGAGGAGAGCAACAATACCAACTGACCAGAGCTCCCAGGGTCTAAACCACCAGCCTGGGAGCACATAGGGAGGGATCCATGGCTCCAGCTGTATATGAAAGGGAGGAAGGCCCTGTCAGGCAGAGCTGGGAGTGGAGATCCTTGGTCCCATGAAGACTGGACGCTGTGTGTGAGGGAATTTGAAGGTGGAGAGGTAGGAGTGGGGTGGTAGGTAGGGGCACATCCATAGAGAAACAGGAAGGAGGAGTGATGGGATAGGAATGGGAGGAATGAGGTGAGGGATAACATGTGAAACGTAAATAAAATATCCAATAAAAAAAGTAATGTATTCCTGTTTCCCCAGTTAAAGACAATTATTAGGAAGCTGAAAATACTGAATGCATTTTACAGGTTATGTTTCTCTTATGACACGTTTTGTTGATTTTCACATAAACATGGTACTAACCGGCCCTGCATATTTCATTGTTTCCTATATAAGGTACAAGTAAGTACCTATGTTAGAGCTGAAAAACACTATAGTATGTAATGAAGAAACCTTCTGTATAGATACATGAAAAAAAAAACTGCATTCCTCGTTCCCCATTTAAAGACAACTATTAGGAAGCAAAAAATGCTGAATGCATGTTACAGGTGATGTTTCTCTTAAGAAATGTTAAGATGTTTCTCTGTTAAGGTGATTTTTTTTTTTGATTTTTGCATAAGCACTCTACTAACTGGCCTTGCATACTTCATTGTTTCATAAAGTGTCAGAAGCCAGGACCCTCGCCCCTTACCCTCACCTCCTACCTTTCCCAACCTGCACAACGTCCCCTGCAGCTTCTTCCTGCCCGGCAATCACAAGACTCTGTTTGGCAGCTGCAAGCTGTTCTCAGGCAGTGTACCATGTCTTCTGAGAAAAGCAGGTAGACCACAAAATGGGTTGGCAGCTACAGATGGATTCAAGGCAGTGTACCGTGTCTTCTGAGACAGGCAGGTAGACCACAAAATGTTCCAGGGCACAGACTGAGAAGAATTCTGTATTTTCCCACCACCTGGTCCCTCTTACCCCCTCCCCTTGTAAAATGTATTATAAAAAGGTGCTTTGTGCTCAAATACATGACTCTTGACAAGCAATTGCTTCCTTGAGTCCTTTCTCTCTCTCGCCCATTCTTTCTTCCAGGTTGTGGTCCTCCTCACCCTCATGAATTACTACAACCTGCTGGACAGGTCAGGTGGCGCCCAGGCGTGGGGCTCGAGGCATGGACCCCTCCGGACGGACCCTCATAGAGACGTGCACACGACATCAAGATTGAGTGAGACAGTGATTGTTGCCCGTGACCTGTCATCCTCAGGTAAGTTTCATTTTCATTCCATCCCATAAGAATGGGCCATTCTCTGTCAAAGGAGGTGTCCTTCATAAAGGACCTCAAGCAGGTACTCACAGAGAGAGGAATAAGGGTTAAGAAAAAGGATCTTATAAATTTTTTTATCTTTATTGATGAGAAGTGTCCTTGGTTTATGATTGATGTTCCTACCATCCATCCCAAGAAGTGGCAGAAGGTAGGTCGTGAATTAAATGAGAAAGTTAAAACTGAAGGCGATGCTACTGTTACCGCGACAATTTTCTCCTTTTGGGGTATTATTAGGGACATTATTGAAGATGCAGACAAAGATACAGGGAAGTGACAACTCTTGTCTGTTGCTGAATATTGCTTGTCACAATCTTGGCTTAATTCTATCTGCCCATCTCATCAACCCTCTTGGCCTCCGTCTCAAGCCTCCGTTTCTTTTACTCTTATAGACATCCCTCCTGATCAGGTCTCCCCTCCTTCTGATCCGCCTCGCCTCTATCCAGATTTGCCTTCTCTTGACTCTTCTCCCCTAATTTCTCAGTCTCCACCATATGATTCTTCAGCCACTTCCGACCTGCAGACTTCCTCCTCCACTCACCTTTGCAACCCTGTTCTTCGAAAACCTGCTTCCCTCTGTTCCCCTTGCCCTACTGTTAAGTGTCATTCCTCCTCTTCTTTGCCGCCCTCGCAGCCAACAGCTTGGCATCTCCCCCTCCCCCCCGGCCGCTTCCCCCCCCCCCCCCCCCGACCCAGAGCCTTTGGGCCCCGGTGATGCTGCCATCCTTGAAGATGAAGCTGCCCGCCAGCACAGCCCTGACTGGCCTCTTCTTATGGCGCTTTCTGCTCCCCCCCCCCAAGCTTGCCTTTCCGACCTTCCCTGCCACTCTGCCTAACTCCCTTTCTGACATGCGAGAGACTGCCTCTCTTCTCAGGTTAGTGAGCTGTTGGACATTCTCCGCCTCCAAAAACAAATCTCGAGTCTCTCAGTCCTTTGCTCTTCCTCCGCCCCTTCTCAAGATTCCCTCCACCCAGCCTTTCCTGTCACTCGATAGCAGGTCCCTCCCTCACAGACACCTGCAGTTTCTGATTTCGAGTCGCAGCAGACTCCGCCACTTCCCCCAGCCGCTTGGTCCGGTGCTCGGCTCCCTCCCTCCTCTGTGCCTGCCGCACTCCCTCCTTCTCGTCTTGCGCCTGCTTCCTCTTCTTGTCCCTCTTACAAACCCTCTCGAACACCCCGCCCCTGGCCCGATACTGAGGCCGACTCCTCTGAGGACGAGCCCAATTCAGACATTGAAAATGAAAGCGATAATGAAGACTCTACAAGTGACCCCACAGTTTTCAAAAAACTCCATTTTAGACACCTTGAAAAGCTAAATTCGGCCGTTAGAATCGCTTGGAACCCAGCCTTCATGGCCCTCTCTAGAGGTGGACCTTTGTGCCCTCGCCCTGGGAGCCAATGCCGATTGGGGAACCCCCTCTCATTTTTGGCCCCAGGATAAGCATGTTGATGCTCCAAACCCCAATCATGATGGCCACCTCGCCGGCTGTAATTCTTATGTCAAAAGAGCCTCTTTGGCCAATATCCATCTGGCCTTTATGTATGCCCTGGCCCTACCCACAGAGATCGTTCCCAGGGCTACAAGTATGGCCATTCTTCTGACTTTTTTTGCGCATCTTGGGGCTGTGAGACTACAGGAGATGCATATTGGAGGCCCCACTCCTCCTGTATTATGGAGAAAATTCCTTCCCAAATATTTGCAGGAGAAGTTAGGTGTGTCCACGGCTGACCCTATAAAATCCCAATGCCAAAGTAATTGGTGTTCTCCCCCTCCTCATTTCCTTTACTGAGAGGGGAAAAAATAAAGATTGGACAGCCGGAGGATTCATATGGGGCTTGCGTTTGAGAGAGTGCACTGCTTGGTCATTTGACTGCTCAGACCCAGGGCTCACCTTTACAATAAAACTTCTTAAGACCATCCCCAATAAAGATATTGCCACCATAGGCCCCAATCCTGCTCTACAACACCCCTCAAAACCCCTCAACCCAGCCCCCAAACCTATGGTTGCCGCCACTGGCGCCTCGCCCTCATCCTTTCTCCTGGCGCCTTTGACCACCATGTTTCAGCCCACTGTTCCCAAAGGCCCTCTTAGTTCCGCTGACCTCATTATTTCCTTGGTAAATGCTTCTCTTGAGGCTATCCATAATACCAGCGATCCTAATTATCCACAATGCTGGATTTGCTTTTCACCTATTCCTCCCTTCTACGAGGCGATAGCTATCCCTCTCCCCTTCCACCTTTACCAATGATGGTAATAGACTCCTTGGGGCTCATTCACCTGAAGGAGGTCTTACCCTTAGCTCCATCTCAGGAATAGGTCTTTGCCTTTTGGGACCCTTCATGCTCCCCCCTAGAGACTTGATTCCGGTATGCAACCAGACGATGATCCTCAATGATACCTTTTTATATACCCTGGCACCCAATGGTACATATTTTGCCTGTGTTCTGGCTTGACCCCTTATATACATAATCCCAATTTTTTATATTCCAGAGATTATTAGTTGTTACCATTCTCCCACATTTTCTTATACATGATCCAGAGTCCTTCCTCAATATTATAGATTGAGGATCTTCTCTGAGAACCAAGAGAGAACCCCTGACTGCCCTCACCTTGTCTGTCATACTAGGGATTAGTGCCATCGGTGCAGGCACGGGTATAGCTTCCTTGGTGACTTCCAATAATCACTATGCTCATCTCCAATCCCTCATTGACAAAGATTTAAATAATTTGAGGGAAGGAGCACAAGACCTTAAGGACTCTGTGGCTTCCCTTTCTGAGGTAGTGTTACAAAACAGGAGAGGACTTGACCTTGTCTTCCTTAAGGAAGGGGGTCTCTGCGTGGCCCTCAGAGAAGAGTGTTGCTTTTACTCTGATAAGACAGGCCTTGTCCAAATAGCCTGTACAAGGTCAAAAAGAGTTTAGAGGAAAGAAGAAGAGCCAGAGAACAGCAGGAGTCATGGTAGTAAAATTGGTTCTCTACCTCTCGTTGGCTCACCACCCTGTTGCCTACTAGGATCCCTTGTTGGCATTCTTTTGCTTGTTTCGTTTGTCCCTTGGGCTTTTAACCATCTTACAAGTTTCGTTAAGAACCAGGTTGATTCTGCCGTCAAGAAGACGGTCGAAGTTCATTACCATCATCTGAAGACTGAAAAAGATCCAGAAGTGATTCTACCGGAGACAGGCACAGCTGCCAGCCCCCCTGCCTCCCCCTACGACCGACCCCTAGACTTCCACGCCCTCCAAAAGGGTTCCTGGTATGCCTGGCTCTGCCCTCATTTCTCTCGCTAGGGAGCTTGGCCTCTTGATCACCCCGACAATATTGGCTTTTTCCTAAACTAAGGCCTGCCCTTGACATGGCCCTCTAATATCGGGGAGTCTTCCTTTATGACAATATTGCACCCCAAACTGACAAATGGCTGACAACCTGAACATTCACAAAGGGATTAGAATGGCTGTGAGTTAGTCCGATGACGGGATTATTGTAGGTCCACTTCCCAGGGGCCCATCCAATGCAGCCGGAAAGGAGTGCGTGGTGCTGGGAGTGGGTGCAGCCTACATAGCCTAAGACAGGGCCCTCACCCTCCTTCTCACCCAATTTGGGGTCCCTTGACACCCATCGTCGACAGCCTAAAAGCCTTCGACCATTAACGTGACTCATCTTACAATGTCTTGGGGTTGTGAACTTGCCCAAGACCCCCATAATTAGACCTCCAAATTCTAAATTCACATAGTTGGGGTTGATCACAAGACGCCCTCTCCATCTAAACAGAGAAGGGGGAGATGTCAGAAGCCAGGACCCTCGCCCCTTACCCTCACCTCCTACCTTTCCCAACCTGCACAATGTCCCCTGCAGCTTCTTCCTGCCCGGCAATCACAAGACTGCTTGGCAGCTGCAAGCTGTTCTCAGGCAGTGTACCATGTCTTCTGAGAAAATCAGGTAGACCACAAAATGTTCCAGGTCACAGGCCAAGAAGAATTCTGTATTTTCCCACCACCTGGTCCCTCTTACCCCCTCCCCTTTTAAAATGTATTATAAAAAGGCACTTTGCTCTCAAATACACGACTCTTGATAAGTATTTGCTTCCTTGAGTCCTTTGCTCTCTCACCCATTCTTTCTTCCAGGTTGTGGTCCTCCTCGCTCTCATGAATTACTATGGCCCACTGGATGGGTCAATAAAGAATGTACAAAAAAGTATCTATATTACAGCTGAAAAGCACTATACTAGGTAATGAAGAAAACTTCTGCATAGATACATAAAAAGAAATGGATTCCTTTTTCCCCAGTTAAAGACAACTATTAAGAACCTGAAAACACTGAATACATGTTATAGGTTTTGTTTCTCTGAAGAATTTTTTAAAATTTGTGCATAAACCCTGTACTAACCAGCCCTGCATATTTCATTGTTTCATATAGAATGTAAAAGTGTCTATATTGCAGCTGAAAAGCACTATACTATGTAATGAAGAAACTTTCTGTAGAGATACAAGAAAAGAAATGCATTCCTTGTTCCCCAGTTAAAGACATCTATTAGGAAGCTGAAAGCACTGAATTCATGTTAACAGGGATGTTTCTCTTAAGACATGTCATCTTTTTGATTTTTGCATAAACATTGTACTAACCGGCAATGCATATTTCACTGTTTCCTATTGAATGTACAAGTAAGTATCTATATTACAGCTAAAAAGAACTATTCTATGTAATAGAACGGTCAACAACAGGAGGACCGGAGCCATTACAAGGTCCCCTTCAATTATTGGAGGTCAGGCCTCTATCCTCGCCTTTGCAAGAATAGAATCTCCAAGGCCCTTCTATACTTAGAGAAAGGAGGAGATGTCAGGAGCAGCCTTGCATATACACTAAAGGCCTAAAATCAGCCATAAGCCTAAAATCAGCAATAAGCCTGACATACATGCATGCTAACACAAAGTCTCTATGGAAAAACACTGAAACAGAAGGCTATAAGCTATTGTAAACAGGCAGATTCTGTGGAAATTTACCAGTCCGAGTAGTCATAGGTCTTATAAATAGGCAGCCTTGGTGGACAGTACCAACTTAGATAAGGACAAGTGAATCATAGGCAGAGTCATAGTGACCTGTCCCCTGAACCTACACCCAGCTGATACCCTGTTCTGAAAGGTATCTGTAGTCCCCCTGAACACCTATGCTCCGGTGCAATTCCCTTCCTCACATCCCGCCTTTTTGTGTTTATAACCTCTGTGTAAATAAGTAAATTACAATGTGATTTAAATAACTAAATAAATTAAAAAAAAAAAGAAAAAGAAAAAGAAAAGAAAATTCTGTCTTTTTTCCACTGGATGGTTTTAACTCCTTTGTCAAAAATCAAGTTTCCATAGGTATGGGGGTTCATTTCTGGGTCTCCTCTTCCATTCCATTGATCCTCCCACCTGTCTCTGTTCCAATACCATGCAGTTTTTATCACTGTTGCTTTGTAGTACAGCTTGAAATCGGGGATGGAGATTCCCCCAGAATTTCTTTTATTGTTGTGTGTAGTTTTTGCTATCCTGGGTTTTTTGTTATTCCACATGAATTTTAAGATTGCTCTTTCTATCTCTGCAAAGAATTGAGTGGGAATTTTGATGGGGATTGCATTAAATCTGTAGATTGCTTTTGCCAAGATAGCCAGTTTTACTATATTAATCCTTCCAATCCATGAGCATGGGAGATCTTTCCATCTTCTGAGATCTCCTTCGATTTCTTTCTTCAGGGGTTGAAGTTCTTGTCATACAGGTTTTTACTTGCTTGGTAGATTCACACCAAGGTATTTTATACTATTTGTGACTATTGTGAATGGTGTCGTTTCCATAATTTCTTTCTCAGCCAGTTTATCCTTTGTGTAGAGGAATGCTACTGATTTGTTTGAGTTAATTTTATACCCAGCCACTTTGCTAAAGTTGTTTATCAGGTTTAGGAGCTCTCTGGTGGAAGTTTTGGGGTCACTTAAGTATACTAACATGTCATCTGCAAATAGTGAAACTTTGACTTCTTCCTTTCCAATTTGTATCCCTTTGATCTCCTTCTGTTGCCTAATTGCTCTGGCTAGGACTTCCAGAACTATATTGAACAGGTAGGGGGAGAGTGGGCAGCCTTATCTAGTCCCTGATTTTAATGGGATTGCTTCAAGTTTCTCTCCATTTAGTTTGATGTTGGCTACTGGCTTGCTGTATATTGCTTTTACTATGTTTAGGTATGGACCTTGAATTCCTGATCTTTCCAAGACTTTTATCATGAAGGGGTGTTGAATTCTGTCAAATGCTTTCTCAGTGTCAAGAGATATGATCATGTGGTTTTTTTCTTTGAGTTTATTTATGTAGTGGATTACATTGATGGATTTCCATATATTGAACCAACCCTGCATTCCTGGGATAAAGCCTACTTGATCATGGTGGATAAGTGTTTTGATGTGTTCTTGGATTCGGTTCAGAGAATTTTATTCAGTATTTTTGCATTGATATTCATAAGGGAGATTGGTCTGAAGTTCTCTTTTCTTGTTGGATCTTTGTGTGGTTTAGGTATAAGCATAATTGTGGCTTCATAGAATGAATTAGGTAGTGTTCCTTCCGTTTCTATTTTGTGAATAGTTTGAAGAGAATTGGTATTAGATCTTCCTTGAAGGTTTGATAGAATTCTGCACTAAAACCATCTGGACCTGGATTTTTTTTGGTGGGGAGACTTAATGACTGCTTCTATTTCTTTCGCGGTTATGGGACTGTTAAGATGGTTTAATCTGCTCCTGATTTAACATTGGTAACTGATACTTGTCTAGAAAATTGTCCATTTCATCCAGATTTTCCAATTTTGTTGAGTATAGGCTTTTGTAGTAGGATCTGATGATTTTTTGTATTTCCTTGGTTTCTGTTGTTATGTCTCCCTTTTCAGATCTGATTTTATTAATTTGGATACTTTCTCTCTGCCCTCTGATTAGTCTAGCTAAGGGTTTATCTATCTTGTTGATTTTCTCAAAGAATCAGCTCCTGGTTTTATTGATTCTTTGTATAGTTCTTTTTGTTGTTTGTATTTGGGTGATTTCAGCCCTGAGTTTGATTATTTCTTGCTGTCTACTCCTCTTGTGTGTATTTGCTTCTTTTTGTTCTAGAGCTTTCAAGTGTGTTGTCAAGCTGCTAGTGTCTCTTAAGACATGTTTTTTTTTTTTTTTTTTTTTTTTTTTTTTTTTTTAGCATAAACATTGTACTAACCAGCCAAACATATTTCACTGTTTCCTTTTGACTATACAAGTATCTATATTAAGCTAAAAAGAACTATTCTATGTAATGCAGAAACCTTTTGTATAGATAAACGAAAAGAAATCCATTACTGATTCTCCAGTTAAAGACAACTATTAAGAAGCTGAAAGCAGTGAATGCATGTTACAAGTGATGTTTCTCTTAAGATATATATTTTGATTTTCTCATAAACACTCAAATAACTGGTCCTAAATATTTCACTGTTTTGTATAGAATGTACAAGTAAGTATCAATATTAAAGCTGAAAAACACTAAACTAAGTAATAAAGAAACCTTAGGTATAGATACAGGAAAAGCATTCCTGATTCTCCATTTAAAGACAAATATTAGGAAACTGATAACACTGAATGCACATTACAGGTACAGTTTCTCTTAAGACATGTTTTTTTTTTTAATTTTTTTTTTACAAACAGGCCCAGCATATTTCATTGTTTCCTACTGAATGTACAAGTTATTATGTATATTACAGCTGAAGAACACTATACTATGTAATGAAAAAACCTTCTGTATAGATAAATGAAAAGAAATGATATCCATGTCCCAATTTAAAGACAACTATTAGGAAGCTGAAAACACAGAATGCATGTTACAGGTGCTGTTTCTGTTAAGACAAGTTATTTTTATTTTCATATAAACAAGTATATCATGAGGCCATGTATGTAAAAGTAAGTTCATATATTACATCTGAAAAGCATTATACAATGTAATGCAGAAACTTTCTGTACAGATACACAAAAAGCAAGACATTCATAGTTCGTGAGCTAAATGCAACAATTAGAAAGCTGAAACCTCTGAATGCATGTTACAGGTGATGTCTCTGTGAAGACATGTTGTTTGGATTTTAACATAAACAATAGTACCACCAGTCAAAGCATAATTCATTATTTTGTATAAAATATACACGTAAGTACCAACATTACAGATCAATCAAATACTATAAAATGTAAAGCAAAATGTTCTGTAGAGTTGGTCAGATGGTACAAGTGTTTATGCCAAAATCCAACCAACACGTCTTAACAGATACATCAGATGTAACATGCATTCAGTGTTTTCAGCATTCTAGTAGTTGTATTTAGCTCTCTTATTCACAATGGTTTACTTTCATGTATCTATACAGTCAGTTACTGCATGACATTGTATAGTGCTTTTCAGCTGTAAAATAGCAACTTACTTGGACTCTCTAAACAAAACAATGATAGATGCAAGGCCAGCTGGTACTAGGGTCTATGCCAAAATCCAAATAACATGCCTTAACAGAAATATCAGTTGTAAGCTGCATTCAGTATTTTCAGCCTTCTGGTGGTTTTCAGTCTTCTAGTAGTTGCATTTAGCGCACATATTCACAATGAGTTGCTTTTCACATATCTAAACAGACGATGACTGTCTGACATTGTATAGTGCTTTTCAGCTGTAAAATACCAACTTCCTTGTACATTTTATACAAAACAATGATAGATACATGGCCGGCTGGTACAAGTATTTATGCACAAATCCAAACAACATGTCTTAACAGAACATCACATGTAACCTGCATTCAGTGTTTTCAGCTTTCTAGCAGTTACTGCAGGACATTGTATATGGATTTTCAGCTGTAAGATAGCAACTTTCTTGTACATTCTATACAAAACAATAATATATGCAGGTACAAGTGTTTATGCCAAAATCCAAACAACATGTCTTAACAGAAATGTCACATGTAACCTGCACTGTTTTCAGCTTTCTACAGGTTGCATTTAGCTCACATATTCACAATGGGTTGCTT
The DNA here is from genome assembly GCA_021653895.1 of Mastomys natalensis. Classification (NCBI taxonomy): domain Eukaryota; kingdom Metazoa; phylum Chordata; class Mammalia; order Rodentia; family Muridae; genus Mastomys; species Mastomys natalensis. Next base: position 11,495 of record JAJTUV010000607.1, on the reverse strand, counting down.
TTCACGTATCTATACAGACAGTTAAATTGTATAGTGCTTTTCAACTCTAAAATACCAACTTAGTTGTTCATTCTATACAAATCAATGATATAAGCATGGCCAGCTGGTACAAGTGTTTATGCCCAAATCCAAACAACTTGTCATAACAGAAACATTACATGTAACCTGCATTCAGTGTTTTCAGCCTTCTAGCAGTTGCATTTAGCTCTCTTAGTCTCAGTGGTTTGCTCTTCATGTACCTATAGAGACTGTTACTGCATGACATTGTTTAGGGCTTTTCAGCTGTAAAATAGCAAATTACTTGTACATTCTATACAAAACAATGATAGATGCATGGCTGGCTTTTACAAGTGTTTTGCCCAAATCCAAACAACATGTCTTATCAGAAATGTCACATGTAACCTGCATCCAGTGTTTTCAGCCTTCTAGTAGTTGCATTTAGATCATGTATCCATAATGGTTTGCTTTTCAAGTATCTAAACAGAGGATTACTGCATTACAGTGTATAGGCCTTTTCTATTGCTCCTTCTATGGTCTCCTCTTGGCCCTCTATAGTCCCTCTTTATTGCCTTCTCTTTGGCCCCTTCTAGGAACACTCAAGATCCTCTCTAGGCTACCTCTTTTGCCATTTAAACAGCTGTCTCTAGGTTCATCTTGTCCCTTTCTAGGCCCTCGCTATGGCCCTCTCTATGGCTCCATTTTGGACCTCCTTAGGCTATCTCTAGGCCCTAGATATGGCCCTCTCTATGGTTCCCACAAGGCCTTTCTAGGCCCTCTCTATGGCCCTCTGTATAGTTCCCTCTAGACCCTCTCTATGGCCCTATCTATGGTCCCCTTATTGTCCTATCTATGCCCTCACTATGGCCATCTTTATGGTCCCCTCTAGTCCCTATCTAGGCCCTCACTATGGCCGTCTCTATTGTCCAATCTAGTCACACTTTAGGCCCTCATTATGCCCATGTCTATGGTCCACTCTAGGCCACTCTACTCCCTAACTATGGCTGTCTCTATGGTCCTTGCTACTCCCCCTCTAAGGCACTTCTAGGAAGTCTCTATAGGTCATCACTATAGCCATGTCTATGGTCCCATCAAGGTCTTCTCTAGGCCCTCACTTTCTCTAGGCCCTCACTGTGGCTGTCTCTATTGTCCTCTCTAGGCTCCATCTAGGCAGTCTCTATGGTCCTCTCTAGGCCCTCCCTAGACCCTCAATGTGGCCGTCTCTATGGTCCTCTATAGCCATCCTATAGGCCCTCACTATGGTTAGTTCTATAGTCCTTTCTGGGACCTCTCTAAGCCCTCCCTAGGCCCTCTCTAGGCCCTCCCTATGGCCTTCTCTATGGTCCCATCTAGGCTCTCTGTAGGCCCTGACTATGGCCATCTATCTGGTCCTCTCCTGCACCGTCTTGACCCTCACTATGGCCATCTCTATGGTTCTCTCTAGGTACCCTCTTGTCCCTCAGTATGGCTGTATCTGTTGTCCTCTCTAGGCCCTCTCTAGGCCCTCACTATGGCCGTCTCTATGGTCTGCTCTAGCCACCCTCTAGTCCCTCACAATTGGCGTTTCTATGGTCCCATCTAGTCCTTCTCTAGTCTCTCACTATGGCCGTCTTTGTTGTCTTCTCTAGGCCCTCTCTAGGCTGTCTCTATGGTCCTCTCTAGACCCCCTCTTGACCCTCACTATGAACATCTCTATGGTCCCATCTAGTCCCTCTCTAGGCCCCAACTATGGCTGTCTCTATGGTCCCATCTAGGCCCTCTCTAAGCCCTCATTATGACCATCTCTATTGTCCTCTCAAGGACAATATGCAGTCTCTATGGTCCTTTCTAGGCCCTCTCTAGGCCCTCTGTATGGCTGTCTCTATGGTCCTCTCTAGGACCTCTTCTGGCCCTCACTATGGCTGTCTCTATGGTCCCATCTAGGCCCTCTCTAGGCCCTCATTATGACCATCTCTATTGTCCTCTCAAGGACAATATGCAGTCTCTATGGTCCTTTCTAGGCCCTCTCTAGGCCCTCTGTATGGCTGTCTCTATGGTCCTCTCTAGGACCTCTCCTGGCCCTCACTATGGCTGTCTTTATGGTCCCATCTAGGCCCTCTCTAGGCCCTCATTATGACAGTCCCTATTGTCCTCTCTAGGAACCCTGTAGGCAGTCTCTATGGTCCTCTCTAGGCCATAAACAAGGCTTTCACTATGGCTGTCTCTATGGTCCCCTCTAGGCCCTCTCTAGACCCTGACTCTGGCTGTCACTATGGTCCTCTGTAGGAACCATCTAGGCAGTCTCTATGGTCCTCTCTAGGCCTTCTCTAGGCCCTAACTATGGATGTCTCTATGCTCCTCTCTAGGCACTTTGTAGGCCCCCTCTAGGCCATCTCAATGGTCCTCTGTAGGCCCCCTCTATACCCTCACTATGGCAGTCTCTATGATCCTCTCTAGGCCCCCTCTAGATCCCCTCTAGGCCCTCAATATGGCCATCTCTATGGCCCTCTCTATGGCTCTCTCTATTTTCCCCTCTAGACCCTCTCTAGGTCCTTCTTATTGTACTCTGAATGGCCCACTCTAGGACCCCTCTAGGTCCTCTCTAGGCAATATCTATTGCCATATGTATGGCCATCCATAGGCCCCTCTAGTCCGTCTCTAGGCCCACACTATGACCTTCTCAATGGTCCCGACTACTCCCTCTCTATGCCATTGCTTTGGCGCTCTCTAGGGTATAGTGAGGCCTAGATAGGGCCTAGAAAGGACCAAACAGAGGGCCTATCGAGAGCCTAGAAAGGTCCTAGAGGGTCTTTGAGATGGCCATAGAGATGGCAATAGAGATGGCCTAGAGAGGACCTTTAGGGTCCTTAGAAGGGGCCATAGATGGGGCAATAAAGAGGGCCTAGAAAGGGCTTAGAGGGGACCACAGAGAGGGCCATAAATAGGGCCTAGAGATGGCCTAGAGTGGATCATAGAGAGGGCCATAGAGAGCCTAGAGAGGGCATAGTGGGGACCATAGAGAGGGCCATAGAATGGGATTAGAGAGGGCCTAGAGGGGCCTAGAGAGGGTCACAGATATGGCCATAGAGATGGCCAAAATAGGACCTTGAGAGGGCCTAGAGAAGGCTGTAGAGTGGGCCTAGAAAGGCATGAGGGGACCATAGAGAAGAATAAAGAGAGGGCCTAGAGATGGACAAAAGAGGGCCATAGAAAGCGCCATAGAAATGGCCATTGAGGGGACATAGAGAGGGCCACTGTGAGGGAATAGAGAGGGCCTAGATAGGGCTTATAGAGGGGCATAGAAAGGGCATAGAGAGGACCATAGAGAGTGTCTAGAAAGGGCCTAGAGGATGGCGAGAGGTGACCATAGAGAGGGCCCAGAGAGAGCCATAGAGAGGGTCTAGATATTGCCTAGAGGTGACCATAAAGAAGGCCATAAAGAGGGCCTAGAGAGGGCCTAGAGAGGGCCTAGAGTGGGCCTAGAGAGGGCCTAGAGGGGACCATAGAGAGGGCCATAGCAAGGGCCTAGAGAGGGCCATAGAAAGGGCCATAGAGATTGCCATTGAGAGGACCTAGAGAGGAACAAGGAAAGGGCCTAGACAGGATTATAGAGAGGGCCATAGAGAGGGACTAGAGAGGGCCTAGCGAGGACCATAGAGAGTGCCTAGGAAGGACCTATATGGGACCATAGAGAAGGCTATAAAGAGGGCATAAAGAGTCCCTAGAGAGTGTCTAGAGAGGGCTTAGAGAGGACCTAGAGGGGACCATAGAGATGGCATAGTATGGACCATAGAGAGGGTCATAGCAAGGGACTAGTTAGGGCCTAGAGGGGAACATAGAGAGGGCCATAGAGAGGGCCATAGAGAGAGTCTAGAGAGGGCCTAGAGGGAACTATAGAGGAGCCATAGAGTGGGCCTAGAGCGAGCCTGGAGATGGCCTATAGGGGACCATAGAGTGGGCCCCATCAAGGGCCTAGAGAAAGCCTAGAGGGGACTATAGAGAGGGCCATAGAGAGTGTCTAGTGAGGGCCTAGAGGGGAGCATAGTGAGGGCTATAGAGATTGCCATAGAGACGGCCTAGGGAGGGCATAAAGGGGACCATAGAGAGGGCCTAGAGGGGACCATAGAGAAGACCATAGCGAGGGCCTAGAGAGGGCCTAGAGTGGCACAGAGATGGCAATAAAGATGGCCTAGAGAGGACATTGAGGGGGCCTAAAGAGTTCCTAGAGGGGGCATCAAGAGGACAATAAAGAGTGCCTAGATAGGGCCTAGAGTTTACCATAGATAGCGTCTAGAGAGTGCCTAGAAGGGACCATAGAGTTGTCCATAGAAATGTCCATATTGAGGGCCTACAAGAGGCCTCGAGGGCCCTAGAGAGGCCCATAGAGAGGGTCTAGAAGGGAAATAGAGAGAGTCCTATGAGGCCTAGAGAGAGCCTTGAGGTGGCTAGAGAGGGCCGAGAGAGGGCCTAAAGGGTTTCTAGAGGGAGCTATAGATAAGGTCATTGAGAGGGCCTAGATGGGAAACATAGAGAGGGCCATAATTAGGTCCTAGAGAGGGCCTAGACTGGGCCATAGAGAGGGCCTAGATAGGGTCATTGAGAGGGTCTAGATAGGGCCATAGAGAGGGCTGTGAGGGGGCCTAGAGGAGTTCTAGAGGGGACACAGAGATGGCCATAGAGATTGCCTAGGGAGGGCCTAGAGAGGGTCCAGAGGGAGCCATAGAGAGGGTCAGAGAGAGCCGAGAGAGGGCTGAGAGGCGACCATAGAGAGGGCCATAGAGAGGGCCTAAAGAGAGCCTAGAGGAGCCTAAAGAGGGCCATAGAGATGGCCATAGTGATTATCTAGATAGCGCCACATAGAGGGCCATAGTGAAGGCCTAGGAAGGGTTTAGAGGGGACTATTGAGACGGCCATTAAGAAGGTCTTGAGAGGGCCTAGAGGGAACCATAGAGAGGTCCATAGAGAGAGTCTGGAGAGGGCCATAAAAAGGGTCATAGATATGGCCATAGGGAGGGCCTAGAAATGGCCTAGGAAGGGCCCAGACAGGACCATAGAGAGGGCTACAGAGCGGGACTAGAAACGGCCTACAGAGGGCCAAGCGAGGGCCATAGACAGGGCCATAGATAGGGCCTAGAGGGGACCAAAGAGAGGCCCATAATGAGTTCCTAGAGAGAGCTTAGCTAGGGCCTAGAGAGGGACTAGAGGGGCCTAGAGTCAGCCATACAGATGTCAATAGAGATGGCCTAGGGAGGACCTTGAGGGGGCCTAGAGGGGTCCCAGAGGGGGCCATAGAGAGGGCCATAAAGACAGAATAGAGAGGGCCTTTAGTGGAACATAGAGAAGGCCATAGCGAGGACAAAGAGAGGACCTAGAGGGCCCTAGACAGGACCATAGAGAGGGCCTTAGAGATGGCCAAAGTGAGGACCAAGAGAGGGATGTGATGGGGCCTAAAGGAGTCCTATTGGGGGACATAGAGAGGGCCATAGAGAGAACCATATAGAGGGCCTAGAGGGTGCCTAGAGAGGTCCCAGAGGGGTCCATAGAGAGGGCCATATACAGGGCCTAGAGAGGACCTAGAAGGGACCAAAGAGAGGGCCAGAGTGAGTACCTAGAGAGGGCCTAGAGAGGACCATATAGAGGGCCTAGAGGGTGCCTAGAGAGGTCCCAGAGGGGTCCATAGAGAGGGCCATATACAGGGCCTAGAGAGGGCCTAGAAGGGACCAAAGAGAGGGCCAGAGTGAGTGCCTAGAGAGGGCCTAGAGAGGACCCTAGAGAGCGCCAAAGTGATGGCCTAGAGAGGGAGTAGTCGGGACCATTGAGAAGGCCATAGCGTGGGCCTAGAGACAGATTAGAGGGGCCCATGGACGGCTATACATATGGACCCAGAGGGGTCCATAGAGAGGGCCATATACAGGGCCTAGAGAGGGCCTAGAGAGGACCATAGAGAAGGCCATAGTGAGGGCCATAGTGAGGGCCATAGTGAGGGCCTAAAAGGGGCCTAGATTAGACCATAGAGATGGCCATAGAGAGAGCCTAGAGAGGGCCTAGATGGGACCATAGGGACAGCCATATTAAGGACCTAGATAGGGGTTAGATGTGACCATAGAGACAGCCATAGTGAGGGCCTAGACAGGGCCTAGAGAGGACCATAGAAACAGACATAGTGAGTGCCTATAAAGGGCCTAAATGGGACCATAGAGACTGCCATAGTGTGGGCCTAGAAAGGGCCAAGAGAGGATGAAAGATACGGACATAGTGAGGCCCTAGAGGGTTCCTATCATCCCATAGAGAGGGCCATATTGAGGGCCTAGATAGGGCCTAGAGAAGACCTTAGAGACTGTCAGAGTGAGAGCCTAGAAGGGGCCTAGAGAGGATCATGAAGTCGGCCATAGTGAGGGCCTCAAGAGGTCCTCGAGAGGACCATAGAGACTGCCATAGTGAGGGCACAGAGGTGGCCTAGAGAGGACCATAGAGACGGCCACAGTGATCTCTGAGAGATGGCATAGAGAGGACCATTGA